>OX940980.1:46064801-46664801 GCA_954871275.1 Leptopterna dolabrata
GCCAGATAGAGACATGTATTCTCATTGAACTATCAAGACCTACTCCTCCGTAGTACTGTAGTAGGTCTCCTAGCTGGCTGCCAATCTGTGCTTGGCCAAAATCGAAATTTCCGCTTGCATTATGCGTTACCTGCATCATCGAAGAAGAAAAATTTGGTTCTTTGTCCCTTTGTACGATGTACCTTGTGCATAATTCCTTATTGCAACTATCTTGATGAAAGAAAAATCCAGACAAAAGATGTGGGTACTAGGTATAAGTAGTGGGTGGGGTTGATTATTGCCTGTAATTTTGCGTTTTCTGGTAATAAGAGATTTGTGAGGTGGGCAATTTCACTAGAGCTAGCAGTTTTAGATCATGGTTTCTGTAATCACTAAAATGAACTTGAT
The DNA here is from genome assembly GCA_954871275.1 of Leptopterna dolabrata. NCBI lineage: Eukaryota > Metazoa > Arthropoda > Insecta > Hemiptera > Miridae > Leptopterna > Leptopterna dolabrata. The sequence continues at coordinate 46,065,189 of OX940980.1, forward strand.
CGCAGTAAATCATTGTAACATGGAATTGGCCGGTAAGTTGTACTGATAATTTTAACATGCTGCAGAATGGTAATAGTAAGGAAGTTATGAACGATGTACCTTGTGCATAATTCCTTATTGCAACTATCTTGATGAAAGAACAATCCAGGCAAAAGAGTGGGTACTATAAGTGTGTGGGGTTGATTATTGCCTGTAATTTTGCGTTTTCTGGTAATAAGAGATTTGTAAGGTGGGTAATTTAACTAGAGCTAGCAGTTTTAGATCATGGTTTCTGTAATCACTAAAATGAACTTGATCGCAGTAAATCATTGTAACATGGAATTGGCCGGTAAGTTGTACTGATAATTTTAACATGCTGCAGAATGGTAATAGTAAGGAAGTTATGAACGATGTACCTTGTGCATAATTCCTTATTGCAACTATCTTGATGAAAGAACAATCCAGGCAAAAGAGTGGGTACTATAAGTGTGTGGGGTTGATTATTGCCTGTAATTTTGCGTTTTCTGGTAATAAGAGATTTGTAAGGTGGGTAATTTAACTAGAGCTAGCAGTTTTAGATCATGGTTTCTGTAATCACTAAAATGAACTTGATCACAGTAAATCATTGTAACATGGAATTGGCCGGTAAGTTGTACTGATAATTTTAACATGCTGCAGAATGGTAATAGTAAGGAAGTTATGAACGATGTACCTTGTGCATAATTCCTTATTGCAACTATCTTGATGAAAGAACAATCCAGGCAAAAGAGTGGGTACTATAAGTGTGTGGGGTTGATTATTGCCTGTAATTTTGCGTTTTCTGGTAATAAGAGATTTGTAAGGTGGGTAATTTCACTAGAGCTAGCAGTTTTAGATCATGGTTTCTGTAATCACTAAAATGAACTTGATCGCAGTAAATCATTGTAACATGGAATTGGCCGGTAAGTTGTACTGATAATTTTAACATGCTGCAGAATGGTAATAGTAAGGAAGTTATGAACGATGTACCTTGTGCATAATTCCTTATTGCAACTATCTTGATGAAAGAACAATCCAGGCAAAAGAGTGGGTACTATAAGTGTGTGGGGTTGATTATTGCCTGTAATTTTGCGTTTTCTGGTAATAAGAGATTTGTAAGGTGGGTAATTTAACTAGAGCTAGCAGTTTTAGATCATGGTTTCTGTAATCACTAAAATGAACTTGATCACAGTAAATCATTGTAACATGGAGTTGGCCGCTAAGTTGTACTGATAATTTTAACATGCGGTAGAATGGTAATAGTAAGGAAGTTATGAACAAATGTGTGGAGGATGAAGGGATGAAGTTCCAGTGAAGTCGAAGGCCAAGAAGTTGAGGATATCTTGATGCTGCCGGCCGGGGGGCAGGTCCAGAACGAGGTGTTAACTTCTTCGGAGCTCCACCTTCATTTTCGGCCTGCCCCTCCCCACACAGGCCCCTTTACCATCACTTCACAACCGCCGGACCCGTCTAATCACAAATGATTACTCCCAGCACCGGCGACCCTTTCAACAGATTGATTTAACTAATGCCATCCTCCGATTAATTACACTTAATCGCTCTTCTATATCCCGTCTTCCCGTGTATTAAGGCAATTTTCGGCTTCCCTTTTGTTTTATTTTCGTTCACCCACGGCACAAAAAGGACGGTGTGGTGAGATTGCGTGCAAGAGCTTTCGGTGCAAATTGAACTAGTCGGAGATGGCTTTCAAAACTACATCGGATGATTGGTTGTTTAAAGCCTCCCTCAGAACGTGAGCCGACGCGATCCGCCTCTCCATCGTAATAATTAGATATATTTACTTTTCTCACCGTCAACTGGCCGATGACGGCATCTCCGTGGGAGGAAACTCACAGAGTGGTCATGACAAGGTTAAACAACGCTCCACACAGTAATAAGGATTCAGTTAGCTGTGTCCTAACACGTCGAATAGTTAACAGGCTATGTTCGGAACTATCAATCCAGTAATTTCTAGCTACGAGTCAAAGTAGTAACGAACACCCGCAATTTTTAAGATCCTGGACGCGTTGTGCAGCATAGTACAGATAAGAAGGGTGGGGGTGGTAAGCAGTATATTATTAGCTGTGGCGGGTATCACTCGAGTTCAGTGGAACCATAGATGATGATGATCAATGTTAAATGCTAGAACTCCCTTCTCCCTCTCACATCCATCGTTTCCAGTTCTCCATGGCGCATCAGGCAGCTTATCTGGAGGTCCTACGTTAGACACAAAGAAAGTGGAAATGAAGCGGGGGCACCTGTTGCGTTAGACACACGAGTTTCGATAGACACACGAAATGGATTGCATTCTGAAACTCACGTACGTTGGACAGCAAACGCTTGTAAATCATTCCATTCAACGTTTATAATGATGATTTTGGATCCCCACACCCTCACATATATCGTTGTGCTGAAGAAATTTTAGAGATGCAGACATAGGTTTACTGAAAATTGAAATCATTGCAAGAAGGCGAAACGAGCACAACGAGACGAAAGAAGATCAAGGATCAGCAGTGGATCGATCAGTGGATTATGAGGAAAAGAAATGGATACCCCGCCTACAAATTTGTTAAGAGATTGTCAGCGAAACTCCGCCCACACTTTGAGAATGATTTTTAGTTATTATATATTACTTTTTGACGTGTTTCATAGTTGAAATGATGATTTTGTTAAACTGACGACAATACTATTAATTAGGTATATAGGTACTTATAGGAAATTTAGGTATGACAATTTGCTACTTTGGCATTGCTATTCAAACGTACATTTTTAGCCACACCTTCACAAGTACACCTTAGTATTATTATAAATAACCCGTCTATATCATATTATAATATGCACTATTCTATACATCTTATATTATGTGGATCGCAGACCCTCCGTAGATTATTAACTAACCCCGTACTCGTTAGTAGGTACCTGCCTAAATCCCGAGTTAAATGTTGCTAAAATAATTCTGTCGATGACAAACAGTAACTAAAATGGCAAAAAGAAACGCAAATAATGAAGTTCTGAAGGAAAATTGTTGATGTGGAGTGAAATAGATGCCCCTTCTGAGTAGATTACTGTCTTCTGTGGTCAGTACCTACCCTCGTGGTCAAGGATAATGAACCGTTGTGTAATAACTTTCCCATCAATAATACTTCAACGGTTGTTCAAGTTTCAAACGTACCGATCAACAAAATCCAGCCCCTTCTTGGTAGATGAACCGTTGTGCAATAATTTCCCGTTGTATAATAATTTTCCGTTGTGTAATAATGTACCATTTTGTAATAATTTACCCATCAATAATACTTAGAAGTACCTACCAACAAAATCCAATAGTCCATCACTTGTCACATGAAATAATACCGCAGAAAAACCAACTCGACTTCATACAGCCATCCTTGATTATAATCAGGTGTTCCCTAGCGATGATATCCGGGCCGGATTTATATAGTTTGATTCACGATCGTGTTGAAGCTTTTTGGTGCACACGAATGGCTGGACGTACAATGCTAAGGGAGGTCTCAAAAAATTGTTTAGCTCAAGATCAATTGAAAATCGTTAAAAACAAACCATACCCTTCTATCGAAAGTTTTCGAGCTACGGCGTTCTGAAAATTTCAACCCCTATTTTGAACCCCTTAGAGATGACTGACAGTAACGCCGAGCTTCTAGGACCAACTAGACCCCGAACGAGACCTACAAACCCAATTTCATCAATTTAGGTTGATGGTAACTACTAAAAGTGCGAAGTACGGCGTACGGACAGAAATTTTTTTATTATGTATTAGTTGTATTATTAAAAATAATGAACCTTTGGAATCGAGCATGAAAAAAAAAAGTTGAACCCCCTGCAAATTATTACACAACGGTTTATTATTTACCTGTATGGATGCCCCTTCTGCGTAGATAGTAAATTTTGTTCATCATCTTTCTCCAAGATTCCACCTCCCAACTATCGTTTTCTTACGGAGTTGAAGTACTGGAATGCAATGAATTAGAAGTATATCATGTTTTTCTGAAAATGAAATTCATTAGGTAAGTATAAAAAAAAGGGCTCCATCAGTAATGATTTTCGAACAGCTCCTGAATTGAAATGACTTAATAACAAAATAAATCAATATTGAATTCGTTGTTTCACAATATGTACGGCTTAAACTAGCAAATAATGCTTGAACCTCCTCCCGAGAAAATTCCTTTTCCCAGCCGGGAGTCGAACCCGGGACACCGGAACTGAAATGACTTCTTCTTTTTGTAACTCATGAACAACTCTCTCGCTCGAATTTGATGGGTTGTAGGGACTAGCCCTTCACCCCCATAGCAGCGAGTATTTGTAAGCGATCCCTTAATGTTTGGGAATGGGATCTCACCCTCACTCTGAAATGGCTATTTAGTTACTTTAATTTTACTGTGGAAGTAGGGTTGTGTAGAGGAGGAAACTGTAATATATGCTACCGAGGAGGATTCTCTCCGCGCGTTACAAACACATTTTTGGCTTTATTTTACAAACATATGGCTATGTGGAAACGTTTTCTAGACACAGCGAATGTCGCGGAATGTAGTTACAAAATCTGTTTCACAAACCCGATTTCACGCTACCTCGAACTATTTCTCTAGGGATTGTAGAGGAATTATTTATTCATTTTACGAGTATTTATATTTTTAAGTATAAATCTAGTACAAAAATATATTATGCAGTAGTCTACATATATTTTTTTCAATTTTATATTTCAGGGAAACATTTGTCGGTAAACAGCCCCAAGTTCAGCCATTTTGATGAACCATTCAATTACTACGACGGTGTTTTTTAGTTACAAAGAAATGGTGGGGAATACCTCCTACTTATGGGTACACTTTGTGTGACTAAACAATGTGACTTGAGTGGAGGTAATTGGCTATATGATTTATGTTTCTCATACATGTAATTGGGGTGTGATAGTTCTGAAATGTAACTAACGATATTTCAACGAATGATACTTGAAACGACATGGAAATGAGGCGGACGTGATGGAGTGCTACTGGGGCGATTCGAAAAGCTGCAATTATTTTGATTGAAGCGTCCTCATGTACGTGTGCGCTCGGGTGAAGACGGCTGAGCAGGAAGGGCGTACGTCGTTCACAGTACAGTAACTGATGATATTTTCATAATAATTACCTACCTAGTTGGCAAGGAAGAACGATAACTCTCAAAGGGAATAAACGTCACGGGTTTCGAATGACTCGTCATCGGCGAACCCTTAAGCAGGAAATAACCGTACATAAATAATGTGAAATAAGCGGAGTTCTTTTACAGAATGAGTTATGCACGAGTGGGGATTTCGAAAGTCATGAATAGAATTCGGCCACTTGACTTGGTTCAAATCTCAACGAGGGGAATATATATAGCTGTCTAAAGTTAATATTCATAAAGCGTTCTTCAAGGCAATTCGATGGGCGGAAAAATTAATAACCACATATTGGAATAATACAGGAATAAAACTGAATGTTATTGAGCTTAGTTATCTCCCGCAGACGCGAAAAACAAATTGCTTGAGATTTTACTGATACGTCATCAGGACGAGAATAGCTGAACGGAAATTCGTCGCTTCTGAAAAATCAGCGCCGACAACATCAGTTCTGTCGAAATCGAACGTCGGTGATTTCACGTTTCGCGACGTGACGTGTGCATTTGTCAAATCCACGTCCACAGTTTGGATGAGGGGACCCTCTATCCGAGCGACGACAGGGTTTTGACGTGCGGCGGACAAAAGCCCGTTTGAGCCGGGGAATCAAACCCCAGTAGTGCTCTCCCTCCAAACACAAAAGGCCGGCCCTGACAATTACCATCCCCTGTATGTCCTCAGACTGTGAAATCATCCGATTAATTCGTCTGTAGGCCCCTTTTTTTATTATTTTTATTGTGCGTTTGCTGGGAATGAGGACCAGTGGCATCCCTTTTCTTTATTGTTAGATTTTTTTTTCCGAAACACCAAAATAGGGAGCAAAGGATCGAAGGAAAACAGGATTAGCTGAGAAAAAAACTAGTATAAGTCTTCCGTTATTGGGCATCTTTAGGCTCCAACAAAGGTTGTTCAGAAAGACATCTCATCTTTGCTTATTTTCTTAAGGATTCAGCGAAACGACGTAATGGAAATCTGTGTTTTTGTAGGACTGCGGGACGGCTTCTGAGTGGCTTGGTAATACTTCCAGGTTGTCCTGAAGGGCCAAGGTACCTACGACTCATGAACGCTCCAGATGGTGTCAGATGGATCAGAGTCCAACTCAGAGGAAGGCTCAGTTATTGAAACAGTTGAAATGGATATTACTTTCCACGAAATTAAGAATTATTTTTCTGTAAAGACACAGGAAAACTGATATTTCTGTCATTTTCCAGTCGTCAGTTGTCACGTAGGTACCTAAATACTCGATTATTTACATAAATAAATAAACCACTCCAAGATTAGCTGCGATGAAGCGGAAAGGACGAATACCCAGTTAACAGTCTATTAACGGAAGATCTTTTATGACGTGAATTATTCATCAATCAGAACTTTCTGATGAGGTGTAATACGAGCGGTATCAATATGAGAAAACTAGAGGGAAGAAAGTTCTGAAATTACTTCATAAGTAATTTCACTACCCGTATTTTCGCCTAGCTAATCTATCGATTCCAGCGAGCAACGTCTTTACTTAACCAACGGATCCTTCTTCTGTTTTGCTGGCTGTTCTTCATTCCGATTTGCCTCTTCTTCTATTTTAATATTTTCGCCAGCCTTCGTTGCGCGTTGCTTTGCTTTCATTTTCAGTCGATAGGTAGTTCTGGGGATATTACGGAGATGCAAGAGGAGCATGGAATGCTTATCACAAAAAACGTTTGCAAACATTTTGGAGAACAACGCAATATTTATGTCAAGTGCTGTACTATATCTGAATGATGCACATAAAGAGAGAGAGAGGGGAAAAAAAACATGCCAAGTTTGACGGCGCATAGTATCCTAGAATCGATCTATACGAATCATCCCATTATTGCAACGAAAATTACGGGGAACCATCTAGAAGCTACACCCCCCACTACCCACCAAATCTGAGTGAAATCGGGCCACCAGTTCGTGCGAAATTACCTCGAATTTGGTGTTTGCGCTTGCGCAGTGCCTTTACCAATTATCCTATCCTGTTAAAATTCATAAAGGACCATCTAGTGTCCAACCCACATGATTTCTGAAAATATCATCCAAATCTTGCCTTTGATTGAGTACCTCGGATTTTGCGTTTGCGCATGCGCAGTGGCCATACCAATAATCCGATCGTTGTGAAATTCACAGGAGACCATCTCAGAGCTACAACCCAACTACTAATAGAATTTTAGCAAAATGGGTCATTGATTCGTCAGAAATTACTAAGCACATACACCGGATTTCGCGTTTGCGTATGCGCAGTCTTACAGACATAAATAATAATCCGATCGTTTTGAAATTCACAGGGGATCATCTCTAGACTAGAGTCCAACCCGAGTGATCCCTGAAAATTTCAGCAAAATCGGACTTGAATTAAGGAAGTTATGCGTGTGGCAAGAATTTCGGGACATCCAGACGAGCTGAGAGACAAACAGCCACCAAACCAAATTTGTTCAGAGAGCTTTGAAACGTTAAACGCGAGTGGAAATTTCATTTCGGAGAGGAACATTTTTTAATTTCCTCTTAAAAATGAACACAAAGCTTACGCTATTGGCAGACTCGGAAGCTAAAGCATCCAACGTAGTTAGTTGACTAGCTGTATGATTACAAGCTGTCGAAACCGCCTGTTCCGAATCACACGTTTCCTTCTCTGCGATGATGAAGTAATCTGAAGCATTCGATACAATTGACTCACCGTGCAACGCTCGAAAACTGAATACAACACTCCTTGACCCAATATCGGACCAAGGAAGAAAAATTGCCCTGGAGATCGTTCCGAACGGTTGATTCGGGAATTAACTTGGAAAAGAGAGGCTGAAAATCAGAAACAAGTTCAAAGCCTCCTGCCGTATACGTTATTATCGGCACCCTCCAGTAAGAGCGAAGGTTGAAAGAGTTGTTATTTTCCGAGAGCAAGAGAATTATTTTTCCCCCCTTCGCGGGAGCTGGGATTCGAACAATATGGATCTTAGTTCGTGAGCTTTACCACCTTACATCGGTACTGCTCCCTGATTGTTTCATGATCAGTTCCTTCTAATAAGGAAACCAAAGCGTGAGGCTGAGGGAGGAAATGTCAAGGTGATTTGGTCAAAGGAATGCCACGTTTCAAGCCGACCTTGATTTTTGGGGTTGGAAGTTTAATGAAATGAAATCAATTTTTATTTCCAAAACAATACCTACAAACTTAATGTTTTGTACATGAAGATAATGTATCGTGTACACGTGAGGTCATGTACGAACCTATCGATAATTGAAAACGATTCCCCTATTTGAGCAAGGCACGTGTATGGGAGAAGGGTCAACTAACTACCTGTTACGCAACTGAAGCTGTAGCATGTACTGTGTAACATTTTAGGAAACATAATTATAAACTGATTATCAATTTACAACTAGAGACAGACCAACAAACGATCGAAAATGTGTACCTTTAGGTAGAGTGTAGGTAAAACGTTTTGCAGTCCACTAAAATGAAAATGAGTTGAGACCAAAATGCACATCTCGACTGAGAAAAAACGGTAATAGTGCCTGATGGGTCTGGCGTGGATGTTCCATGAGTTTATATTTCAAGAAAGAAGGAAGCGAATTAATTTATTTTATCATTATTATTATTACGGTAATTACAGTGGTTCTGCCCAGCAGTTGTGAAGTAACCGCGCCGTAACTTGTTACCGCGTGGGAGTAGTTTCTTTACTGATTTCTTCATCATTCCACCGGCCAATGCAGATTTTCGAACAAAAATAAAAACAAACCATCCTGAACAGGGGGTCGGTATTTGCTAGTAAACTCTGGTGGGTAGGTGCAGTTTGATCCATCGATGATTTCCATGAAGATAATTATTATTAATCCATAATAACCTTAATCCAATGCTTAGCTACTAGTCTGCGCAGGCGCGAAGTACTAGTAGCAGCCATACTAAGTACATCTCCATAGGTAGGTACCAAAATTGGTACAACAAATCTTATTTTTAGGGCAGAAAAAGGAGCTCACTCCAAAAATTGAATGTCTTACCGGTGAGTCCCTGGAATTTTAGAAGTTCAAGAGCTAAGTTAGATTTGGACGTTTTTGTACTGCAAAGGGCGACTACTGTAATTATGTATAAGGAATAGATTTTCTGATCGTTTGCATGCTGCACGGGGAGCACGCGCGTGTGTGCTTCGAGGGTTTCAAGTAACATATTTTTTTTAAAAAAGAGAGGCGTATACCTATTTATTTTTCAGAATTACAATATGATAGACGAAAATACAAAAATTTAAATACTACTGACCATCCTTAAGTTAACAAAAAATGTGCTGCTGGTAGCAGCTGTAGCGATATCAAAATATAATTAACTTACACATGAAAAATTAGCTTTGCCTCACCTAATTATGACAAATGACGAATACAGTGTTTTTGGTTTATTATTTTCTATAATGAACCTTAGGAATCGAGCATGAAAAAAAAATTCTAACCCCCCCCCCTCAAAATTTGATGGTTTACGTTTCAAGGTAGGTATGTAGAATCCGAAAATGGAATAAAAAAAATTCTGTCTGTCCGCAGTACGCCGTACTGATCACTTTTCTTAGTTACCATGAAATAAAATTGATGAAAATCGGGTTATAGGTTATAGGAAAAATGATGGATCTTTCTGATTTTGTTGATAGGTATTTATGCAACTTGAACAAACGTTGACGTATTATTGGGTAAATTATTACAGAACTGTTTATTATACTATCTACGCAGAAGGGGCATCTATCCAGGTAAATGATTACACAACGGTTTATTATTTGCCTTATGCAAATAATTAATGATTGAATTATTAAATCTCGCGCATTTATATGAAAACTATAATTCCTGGGCCGTCTCCAGTACTCGATTAAGGGCTTTCCTGGGGGGGAGCTCAAGGGTATTGACCACAGAAAACAGTGAAAGGCCATCTATACAGGTAAATAATGAAGAGTTGGTAATAATTTGCAGCGTTTTTCAAATGCATAGTGGAACATGATTATGAAACCAGTACCAAAAGTACTTTGTGGTTGCATGATAGTTGTCCGATGAGCAATGGCTGAAGCTGTTACCATTTTCCATGTCTATTTCATCTAAAAAAAGAAATTTAGTGCTCTCGTCCTTGATCAAAATACGTATGTGCGAATTTATTATTATAGAGGGATGCGAGTTATCGAGAGTCGACTGTATTCATGTTCCCACCCGCCTCATTTGATAAGCAATTAAAATTCTAAGTTGCGCTCTACAAAACATTTCCAGGTGATGACATTCTGCGTTCGTTATAAGAAATGACGCTTGATAATTATCACGTGTTTATCGGGCCGGCGGGAGCTCGTATAGCTGCCATAATTAGAGTATAAGAAATGGATACTTGTGTGTCTGAGGGCAACCCCAGAGGCGGGAAGATAATCCTGGGAGAGATATATACCATCTTCATTAAGTTAATGAACGGCGGCGGATGGGTGGGAGCGGCATGCAGCAAAACTACAGCTTTCAATAGCAAAACGGCGAAGCAGTGGATCCCCAGGGCCGGGTTTTCTTGCCATTAGAGTGATTGTGACTTACTGTGGCTGAGCCTGTAAATTCAAGGCGTTGGAGGCTCGGTGAGAGGGTCCCAGTAAATTCCTTCGGTGATAATTACATCTGCGGGGAGGTTTCTTCGCATTAATCCGAAGCTGGTTTGCGGATCTTTTGACGGGAAGGCAACCTCCACAGCAAAGGTCTCCAGTGCCTCGTATGGTGAGAGGGAAGGAGGACCAAAGAAAAAATCGTATACCTCCATTTATTTATGGGGTCCTCCTACCGTTTACACGAGTTATTTCAGGAATTCACACCTTTTCAAGCGACCCAACCGTCGATGCCGGCATCCAAAGCTTCTCTTGGTTTTTTGGTGTGCAACCCACTACCGTTCTCCAATCAATACCAAACTGTCATTATTTCTGTTTATGTACCTAGCTACATAATTATTTCAATTTATACCAATGAATTGAAGGTTTTATATTCGTAGATTATTGGTCATACAATGTAATAACCGTAATTATTGTCAGGATAAAACACGGGTGAACAATGGCACTTAAAATATAGAAAGACACTAATTACTTAAAGTGTAAATTACGGCTTCCAAACGGGCATCGGCCTAGAGGACGTGACCGGGCTCGGACCCGTCCACCGTGGCTGTTCCCGGGAGCAGCTCACAGCTATGAGTAGTAGCACCGAGTATTTTCAACAAACTTCCACACGAGCCTTCCCCAACAAGGTACCTATATGGCGTAAATAAAACATACCATTGAACTGAAACATTTCGAGCTACCGGGTTCTGAAATGTCAACCCCTATTTTCCACGTGATCCGTACGACAGGGTGCTAAAATAATTCTGTCGATGACAAACAGTAACTAAAATGGCAAGAAGAAACACAAAATGAAGTTCTGAAAGGAAATTGTTGATGTGGAGTGAAAAAATATTTAGCCCCGGTAGGGTTTCGATTTCCGGGACTTAGGCGTATCAGTCCGTCAGGTCGACCACTGTGCTATAGATCCCGGATAGCCGAGAGACCATTGATGTGCGCTTTCAACACAGCTTGATGCCTGCATTCACCCTGCTGTTTACTAAATTTGTATAGCAGATTTTATGGCAACATGGGGAATGCTCCGGTTGGTCTAAAAAATTCAGAAAAAATCGAATTGTTTAAAAATGTGACAAAATCCACACCTCAAAATACAATTTTCCGAGATTAGGATACTCTGTGTTGGGGGGGGGGGGGGGGGGGGGGTTAGATAAAACGCTAGTTGTTAATTACTGATGGGCTCATGCATTTTCCAACCGAATCTCGTCCATTCGTACACACATTACAAACATTGCATGGTACTGTGTAGAAAACACAGTATACCCAGTAGGTTCCTACCTATATTGTCGATCTTTTAACAACAAGTATTTAGCTATCAAATAATTCCCTTATGTATATCTTATTGGTAATAATAATAAACCAAAGCATTGCTTATCAATATTTTGATTAGGAACTGCTAATATCTCTGACAAACCAACTGATTAACAAACGAAACGAAACGAAACAAAACTGCGCCATCAATCTCCTGCAGCTCCTAGTTTTCTTTCGTCTTGTGGAATGGCGCGGTCAGCTCTCGTCCCAAGGTCGAGACATATCCCAAGCGTTCTTTGACCGCCGTTATCCATCCATAACATCAAGAAGTGATGCATCGAGAAATGATACAGATCTCACGGACGGGGTGATGAATGAGCGGGCATTTGGGATAAATAAGAAATGGCCGGGCTCCTCTGATTGGGCCTGTCACTCGGCAGACATGTGAGCTCACATTAATTCGTGTTCCATCTTTCTTCATCTTCTTCCCTCTCCTCGTTTCATTTCTATCCTGTTTTTGCACAAGGATTTATTAACACTCAACTACACGTGAGTGCAGTTGTGTCTGAATTTACTGCAGGATACCCTCTATTTTTTGTTCAGTACGTTTTGTTAAGGCAACTTTTGGAAGGTTTTTACAATTCCCGACATTTATACACTCGAATTTGACCCCCAATTTCGTCCATTCATTACTATGGATAGAACATAGGGAGTAACATTTTAGGATAAGCTTACTTTGCGGGGCGTTAGAAGCAGTTTTCGAGGTTCTCTCATAATTGTAATCAAGTTAGTTTTTGACCTAAGTTAAAGATTTTCAGGATGAAAACTTATAGTTCTGATTGGTAGTCCTCAGTCTCGGTTTCAGAATAATTTATTTTATTTATTTATAATAATACGGGCAAGCCCAATACAATGTACAAAATAAATGATAATTAGAAAAAAAGCGTTGCCGTAGGGGGCGTCTAGCCACCAGTGGTTTGTGTTCATGACGGTACGTTTATTTTCGAATGAAAACTGGGGGACGCCCCCAGACCCCAGGATTATAACAGTTTAGATCAAGGATCAAAGCAAGGAAACATGGAACATGTTTTTCGAATAGGTACCTACATGATAACAGAGGATATGGAGATATGTAGAAAAACGTCGACAATTCGAGTAGGCACTATAGCTTCCTCACTTGAATCACATGAACGTATGATACGGGACCATCTGCGATCCAATCCACGTGTACCCTCAAAATTTCATCTCTCTCCGACTATTTTTCGCGTAGTTAGAAGCGATGTAAGGAAATGGTCAACATTTCATGTTTGCGCATGCGCAGAGGGAAATTACAATAATACTCCAAAGAAGTTCATATGGAACCGTCAAAGTATTATACTGATCGACCCTCCAAATGTGAACTCATTTCAGCGATAATTAAGGTAGTTATGGGCACTCCAAGTACTTCACGTTTGCGCATGCGCAGACTAAACGATTTTCATGATTTTTAAACGGGACCATCTGCGATCCAACCCGCGTATACCCTCAGCATTTCAGCTCTCTACGACTATTTATCGCGTAGTTAGAAGCGTTACAAGGAAATGGTCAACATTTCACGTTCGCGCATGCTTATATCAAAGTTACATTACGATTCCAATCAAATTAATTTGGAACTATCAAAGTATCATTCCTGACCGACCCTCCAAGTTTGAATTGAATTCAACGATATTTAGGGTAGTTATGGGTGTTCCAATTATTTCACGTTTGCGCATGCGCAGGCGAAAGTTACGGTACTTTTTCAGTGATTTTGGTATGGGTCCATCTGTGACTCAACCCGACCCCTCGAAATTTCAGCCCACTCTTACCTTTATTTCGGGTAGTTATGGGTGTTGCAAGGAATTACCACAGACAGACAGACAGACACGGAACCAAATTATGTTCCTCGATGTCTGAAACGGAAAATGGTAGTGGAAATTTAAATTTTGGAGGGCATGATTTTTTTTACTCAATCACAAATCCAAGGCTTTTGTACCGAAGGAAGTGCTGAGGTAAGCACCGCCGCTCTCCGCAGAGGGGGAAACGAGCCTCCGAAAACCCGTGAGAGAGCAGTTCCGATCGAGGCCGCGAAGGATTCTCTAATAAAATTCGTTCCTTACATTCAAGTGCCGTTTTATTCTTCTCATCACCCGGCCAGTACAGGTACATATTTGGCGCCCAACGGAACTGCTCTCTCACGGGTTTTCGGAGGCTCGTTTCCCCCCCTGCGGAGTGCGGCCGTGCTTACCTCAGCACTTCCTTCGGTACACTTCTCTACCTTCGGTAGTGAGGAAGCAAAAACTTCGTGGGATATCCAAGCCTGGGACCAGCGACCTAACGCAACGTAATGTAATATACACGTTGTCAGCTGCTTTCACCGTTTTTCGGGTAGGTAGAACCCCCTCGGCAGTTTTCGGCGGAGTGGGGTCTGGCCGTCATCGGTGAAGGTGTGGTAGGAGTGGTGATGAGTTGGGTGGTAGGAGTGGGGTAGGGGGTGCGGGCGACGGGGAGGGGAGCGGAGTTCACCTGGACTGGATGGGACACTTTTCAGCCCGGTTTACTCCCGTAAAAACATGTTCCATGTTTAAAAAAAAAAAAAAAGTAAAATGTCCGCATATGACTGTATATTTACTCGATACTGCTAATGTCTGTCATTATTCCATAGAGCTAGAACTCTCCTCCTAACAGCCTCAGGAGGTTGAAAAAATAAATCTGTCAGGGCACAAGTCCATCCCTTGGTTCATCCCACGCGGTAACCTGCACATCGGGCGATGGGAGGCATAGTTTTTCGCTGAAAATGGAACCCAAAAGAGGCTTCCAGAACGTGAACCAAGTCGAGGAACCAGGAAACGCACCATTGATAGCAGTTTGGGTGAGTCCATTCTACCCAGAACCAACTTATGGAAGAAAGATGAGTCGGCCAAAAGTCTACCGTCCACAGGATTGAGTTTGCTGCATCTTTTTTTGAGCTCATCAAAGCTTACGGTCACCAGGTTAATACCAAGCTTGAACCCCACATATCGTAGAAAACTGCGATGGACTCGCTCAATCTGGTTGATATGGCACTTATAATATCGACACCAGACCACCGAGGCATACTCTAAAATAGGGAGGACAAGCGCTTTATAGAGAGTAGTAATGGCTGGAACATAATCGAAATCCCGAGTATTGCATTTGACAAATCCCAGGATTTTCCTTTTACTTCACCAATGACTTCTTATAGATGAGGGTTGAACATAATTTTGCGATCCCCAGACACAATTTCCATGGGATTCTCCAGGTGCTTTTTTTCAATCGAGTTAGTTTAGGGTCCTGTGTTGGGTGTGTGCAACAAACTTCGGTAAATTTGAATCTGTAAAAAATGCAAATATTAGATCAACCAGGAATAATAGAAATGTTAGAAATATATAACATCAACTGAAATATTTGATCAACAAATGATATTAGATCAGCCCCTGAATGTAACCTAGGAACCTACTCAACTTTCCGTTTCTAAATGGCATGGTGCTGAGGCAGCATTCTGTTTCTAGATTCATATAGACCATCTTCCACTGGCTTATGGGATAATTGATTGGAGGCCTGTTATTTCCATTTCATTTCCCAGGTTCCCATATTGTACAGAATCGGCTTGCATTATTGTGCGTTAGGATACCGTTGGACACGTCTGTAATTATAATAACACAAACGGCTGCGTTGACTGGTGGCAGTTTCCATATTGAAACGAACGGTAAACCAGACTTCCACATCGCACTACCCATCGGAATTTCCCGCACCACTCTCAACTACCTCCCCTTGCAACAGCTCTGCGGAAACTCATATATCACAGAGCGAGTTACATCGAATTTCCTCCGCCGACGATTTATGTTCGAGGAATAATTGAGCTTGCTGCTCTCCGAGTCTGGACAACGTAGGGGTGGTAGAAAGGGGGGGGGGGGGTAGAAAGACATTGTTATCTCGCGCAACATCTGAGTTCTGAATAGTAGATGACCGGCGGACCGATCGGTGCTCTGGGTTTATGAAACACGGCCGTTTTACAGCTTTCGTCCCTCTTATGAAAACCGGAGTTGAAGGTACTCGGGACCATTCGATCAAGAAAGCTGATTTGCATGGAGGTGCAGCGTTGTCTCGGGTCGCCATCAGGCGGAGGAACAGTCGTATTTATTGCTCCTGATGCGGTGGCTGAGTAGGTATGATCTAGTGATATCATCGTCGTAAAATATCGCTCATTTCGTCCAGTCCCTCTTTTCCCTCATGACGCATTTGGTGAAACGATCAACTCAGTTTCCAGTGCCGTACGCTGTACACCTGTCGTTGAGCGGAATTGCGTATTGGCCATCCAGGAAATTGAAGTGCTTGAGCCACAGAATCACCTGCAGCCATTACTGGCGTTAATAGCTTTATGAATGAATAATGGTGTACTGGCTGATAGGACGTGAACGATTAATGTGCTAATCGCAGATTTTCTTGCCACTCCCTGAAATCTTCGATGATATTTTCTTTCTTCCACAAAACCTTAGGTAACTTGAATCTTCTCCACCAGTCGAACCAATGAGAAACGAAGGTTTTACGCAAAACATCTCTGCTTCTTCACTCAATGCAACCCATGCAAGAACTATGAAAGCCATCCTAAAAACACATCATGTACCTACCTACCTAACTGCATCAAGACTACAGCTATTTTAGTAGTTCGTGTCAAAGCTGGTGGAGCTGAACGACAAAATATTAAGTGTTATCAGACAATTCATATTCTTCGAAACGCGTTCAGATCTTCGATGATATTTTGATGGTAATGTATAATATTATAGGTATCTAATGTACAGTATGTAGTACTCTAGTATCCGCAGGTAGGTACACCTATTCTGAGCACAGGCACTTTCCTGGAGTCCTGGATTTTTTTAACGAGTATAACTAGTTCAAAATGGTAAGGGAAGCCTGTTTTTTAAATAAAGTCGTTTAATAAATTCAAATTTATTTAAAAAATTAAAAATTTATTAAAAAATTAAAAAATTGTTATTAATAAATTCAAATGGATTACTCGGTGGCATTCATCCCGAATTTGAGATTCCAGCGACCATCACATTCTCACAGAAACTCCATCACATGACCCCATTTGGCCGTATTATGGATTCAGTCTTAGGCACTAGCTCGGTATTAGCCAACTCGGTTAAACCGACTTCAGAAAAGGAGGTTCTCAGTCCTTTTTTCCCCCAAATTAAAGAACCCGTCGGTGGTCCCGTACTAGTGTTTCAAGTTAAAAAAATAGTACTGGCCTGTAGTAGGCCATTATACTCTTCGATTTCTAGTGCTTTGACTGATCTGGCGACAGAAAACAGGCTGCCAAAGACTGTGGATGCCCCAGTAATGATGGTATCAGTGCGTGATAGCATGAGGTGCTATATTACCGAGCTAGTGATGGGTCACTATTGGCGTTGGCATATATAGAAGTGTAAGTAATAAAAGAAATTTTTGAAAAAAACCTTCGAAAAACGCATTAAGAAGTATGAAATAAAATACCTAATTCATAAACACCTTTTCAAAACTAGTTATTTTTTAAATAATCTTTTTTGCTCTAAAAAGCGAAAAAGAAATGAAAAAATTAACAAAAAATAATTTAAAAAAGCTGTATAAAACTAGAAAGTAAAGAATAATTTGTATGCTGAACAAACGTACATAATTTTTATTCCAAGCCGATACTGTACAATTTTTGAAGTCGGCGCTAAATTTATTGCTTCCGAGTCTGCGAAGCAGCGGAAGCCTTGTGTTCACTTTCGTGAGCCAAAAAATTTTTGTCTTCAGAAATCAAAATTTCCACTTGCATTTTGCGTTTCAAAGCCTACTGAACAAATTTGGTTCCGTGTCTGTCGGTCTGTGAGTCTGTGAGTCTGTGAGTCTGTGAATCTGTGAGTCTGTGAGTCTGTGAGTCTGTGAGTCTGTGAGTCTGTCCGCATTTCCTTGTTACAGCCATAACATCCACGATTTTGAATTGATTCAGCTCAAATTTTGAGGGATGGTGCGGATAAGGCCCCTTGAGGTCCCATACAAATTTCAACATGATTGATCCAGCGGTACGCCCTGCGCATGCGCTAACGTTAAATTCAACAAACACGCATAACTTTCACAATTTTGATTTAATTTCGCTCAAATTTTCAAGGGTTGTTTGGACAAGGCCTAGTGAGTTCCAGTATGAATTTCAGGATGATCGGACCCTAGGTGCGCTCTGCGCATGCGCTGGCGTGAAATAGATTCAATTTCCTTGTTACAGCCGTAGTAACCAAAGATTTCACCCAATTTTAATGTAATTCTCAGGGATTAAGCGGGTAGGGCCCATTGAGGTCCCATATAAATTTCAACATGATAGAGCCAGCGGTTCGCCCTGCGCATGCGCTCTGTCTGTCTGTCTGTCCTTCTATGCACGGCCAAACGGCTCGACGGATATCGACCAAATTTGGCACGAATATCCAGTAGGCTCCCAAGTTGTGCAACGTCGCATTTTCAATTCCCTGACCATAGCGGAACTATGGTCGACAATGGTCAACTCCTGAATGGCTTGACGGATATCGACCAAATTTGGCACGAATATCCAGTAGGCTCCCAAGTTGTGCGACGTCGCATTTTTAATTCCCTGACCATAGCGGAACTATGGTCGACCATGGTCAACTCCTGAATGGCTTGATGGATATCGACCAAATTTGGCACGAATATCCAGTAGGCTCCCAATTTGTGCAACGTCCCATTTTTAATTCCCTGACCATAGCGGAACTATGGTCGACCATGGTCAACTTCGTTAATTGAAATGGTAACCCCTATTTTTTATCGCGTATTCGTAATCTACGTGAAATTCTATCTACGATCGACCCTTCGGACTACCCCCGCGGTCGACCATAGCGCATCCATGGGCCCCTCCATGGTCGAATCCCGAATTGCTCAACGGATATCGACCAAATTTGGCACGAATATCCAGTAGGCTCCCAAGTTGTGCAACGTCGCATTTTTAATTCCCTGACCATAGCGGAACTATGGTCGACCATGGTCAACTTCGTTAATTGAAATGGTAACCCCTATTTTTTATCGCGTATTCGTAATCTACGTGAAATTCTATCTACGATTGACCCGTCGGACTACCCCCGCGGTCAACCATAGCGCATCCATGGGCCCCTCCATGGTCGAATCCCGAATTGCTCAACGGATATCGACCAAATTTGGCACGAATATCCAGTAGGCTCCCAAGTTGTGCAACGTCGCATTTTTAATTCCCTGACCATAGCGGAACTATGGTCGACCATGGTCAACTTCGTTAATTGAAATGGTAACCCCTATTAGCGAATTTTCGAAGAAAAGGAAGCTATTGTTCTCGGTCCAAAATTTTTAAAACTCGAATTTCCGAAAGATTTTTATACCAAAATCCGTTTCAGACCATCCTGAATTCCCTGCCGAAAGACACCGAAAATTATATGTATATATATATATATTTATATATTTATATATTTATATATTTATATATTTATATATTTATATATTTATATATATATTTATATATTTATATATGTATGTGTCATTCCAGACGATAACTCTCGAAAGAATTGAGATAAAAAGTTCAAATTTGCACGAAAAATCTGTCTTGGCAATCGACAGGCTAAGTTCGAAGATGGGCAGAATCGGGTCACTCTAAGGGGGAGTTTTGGGGAGTTTTAGGGGGGGGAAATTACCCATAAATTCCCAAAATGAAAAAGTCTGACAAGTGACACCTCATTTTAAAGGTTTTTGTACGCTGAACACGATGGTGAAATCAGAATTGCGATATCTCATTCCATTCTCAAACTGGAGCACTTTGAAGATGAAGGAACGTGGTTATTTCTTGAGATGTTCTTCCTGGTTCGTCTGCTCTAATCTGATAACGGAATGGGATATCGCAATTCTGACTTCACCATCGTGTTCAGCGTTGGAAAATCTACAAACCGAGGTGTTACTCGGCAAAAAATGGAACTAAAAATTTGTTACGTACCCAATACCTACTCTTCTGGTATTCAAAACATTTTTGATTTCCCCCTCCCCATCCTTCCACCCCAAATTTTACTTTGCGAAAAACTACTCCTGTTTTAATTTTGTATGGTATCAAGTTGGGAAAACATTGGCCGAAAATTAATTTTCAGAAAATTTTAGGCGGAGGAGGAAGATGCCGAAAACTTCGAAAATTCGCTCTTATAGCCATGCTGCATGACTGTGGTTTTTTTTTTAATCGCGTATTCGTAATCTACGTGAAATCTATCTACGATCGACCCTTCGGACTACCCCCGCGGTCGACCATAGCGCATCCATGGGCCCCTCCATGGTCGAATCCCGAATTGCTCAACGGATATCGACCAAATTTGGCACGAATATCCAGTAGGCTCCCAAGTTGTGCAACGTCGCATTTTTAATTCCCTGACCATAGCGGAACTACGGTCGACCATGGTCAACTCCTGAATGGCTTGACGGATATCGACCAAATTTGGCACGAATATCCAGTAGGCTCCCAAGTTGTGCAACGTCGCATTTTTAATTCCCTGACCATAGCGGAACTATGGCCGACCATGGTCAACTTCGTTAATTGAAATGGTAACCCCTATTTTTTATCGCGTATTCGTAATCTACGTGAAATTCTATCTACGATCGACCCTTCGGACTACCCCCGCGGTCGACCTTAGCGCATCCATGGGCCCCTCCATGGTCGAATCCCGAATTGCTCAACGGATATCGACCAAATTTGGCACCAATATCCGGTAGCCTCCCAAGTTGAACGTAGGCGCATTTTTAATTCCCTGACCATAGTGGAACTATGGTCGACCATGGTCAACTCCTGAATGGCTTGACGGATAGCGACCAAATTTGGCACGAGTATCCAGTAGGCTCCCAAGTTGTGCAACGTCGCATTTTTAATTCCCTGACCATAGCGGAACTATGGTCGACCATGGTCAACTTCGTTAATTGAAATGGTAACCCCTATTTTTTATCGCGTATTCGTAATCTACGTGAAATTCTATCTACGATCGACCCTTCGGACTACCCCCGCGGTCGACCTTAGCGCATCCATGGGCCCCTCCATGGTCGAATCCCGAATTGCTCAACGGATATCGACCAAATTTGGCACCAATATCCGGTAGCCTCCCAAGTTGAACGTAGGCGCATTTTTAATTCTCTGACCATAGCGGAAATATGGTCGACCATGGTCAACTCCTGAATGGCTTGACGGATTTTGATAAAATTGGGCACAAATACCCGGTAGGGTATGGGATTTTTCCGTCGTTTGTTGGTTCCACGATACTGCGTACAGCGAATCTCGGATAGCGAGCGAAGCGAGCGGTCAGGCTAGTTATGTATAATGGACGTAATGTATTATGGAAGTCATGTTATGTATAATATGTATATTTCATGTAATGTTATGTAATGTTATGTTATGTAATGTAATGTTATGTAATATGTATATTTAACGTTATGTAATGTAATGTAATGTAATGTAATGTTATGTTATTTTGCTTCCGAGTCTGTTCTATTTTATAATGGGTCACTCTGATTGTGACGAGGAAGCTCCTGTGCCATCACCTTGGCAGTGTATTCTCATCTTCTGTTGTTCTTTCTCATCTTTTTTTTCTTTCGTCTTTGTGATGAATTCAAAATTGGCTTAAATTCACCACGAGAGGCGAGGGGGGAATTTGCCAGTTCTGGTTAAGGGCGAGACCTCCACCATCGGCTGGATCTTTTTGGATATGTGCGGTTAAGGGCGGACCTCCACCGATCTTTTAGTGAATTTGCCAGTTCTGGTTAAGGGCGTTCCTCCACCATCGGCTGGATCTTTTTGGAGTAGGAGAGAGACATGGTAAGGAGAGAGAGGGAGTAGCCAGCGGCTAGAGGAATCGTAGAATGAGTAAAAAGACGAAGGAGGCGAGTATTTATGTTACTGGAAGTCGTCTCCCTCCATCCCCTATTTGTTAGGGGATGGTGGGGACCCAGGTTGTGCTCTGACTCCTGCGGCTTGTTCCCCACTCGTATGGTTTATTTGGTAAGAACTAAAGTTGGCTTATGAAATATTAGTGAGAACTTAAATCTGCTAGGAGTAGTTCCGGGAGGGACTCACGACATGGGTCCCCCCAGTTCGAGCAAAAAATTTCCAAGAGCTGAGGGCACAGGGTTACAAGTGGTGAGGGCTATGGCAAACAGGATGAGTGCTGAAGGCGGTGGAAAGTGAGCAAGTGAACATTCGGATGTGGCTGAGGGCCCAAGTTTACAAAGCTGAGGGCTGAGGCAAACAATGTAGGCTGAAGGCGGTGATTGACAGTAGTTGAGATGGTGGTTTGCTTAATACTAGGTAGAAAGGTGGCGAAGATTGGCGTGAAGTAATAGTATGTACAAAAGTGGGTACTTAGAGCTAGTATATACAGTTGCATGAGGAGAGTATGTACAAAGAGGAGTGACTTAGAGCTAGGATATATAGTTGCATGAGGAGAGTATGTACAAAGAGGAGTAACTTAGATCTAGGATACAGATAAAAACAGCATGTGACTTAGAGCTAGGGAATATACAGGTGAATGAGGATAGATTATGTACAAAGAGAAGTGACTTAGAGCTAGAGAATATTTACATTGACATAAATATAAGGAAGCTCGATATTTACAGGTGTTTTAAAGATATTTACAGGAATCATATTTACAGGTGTGCTATGTGCAGGTGCTGGGTCCCCCCAGTGAGTGATGGGGGGGGGGGGTGAGGGGTGAGGCGTGGGCCGTTGCAATTTAACCCTGGCTTTGAGGCGAGGGGCGGAAGCCTTCAGAAGGGGGGTTGGTGAAGGGGGCGAAGCGGTCAGCCCCCAGCATCGTGGGGCGGGAAGAGAGGGCCCCCGAGTGAGTGGAGGGTTTGAGCGGTGGTGGTCGAGGGGGTTGGTGCGGCGGTGTTCGCCGGGGCCGCAGAGACGCCAAGGGGGTGGTGGTGGTCGAGGGGGTTGAGGTGTGTGCGGCGGTGTTCGCCGTGGTTGCAGGGGCGTTGAGGGGAGGGAAGGGTTGGTCCCTCCCTGAGGGTGGTAAGAATGCGCTGGCGGTTCTGATATCTCGTGCGAGATGTCTTTGTAGGGAGGGTTGGGTCCTCCCTGAGGGGGGGTAAGAAAACGCTTGCTTAATGGTCGAGCGGGGTGGAAGGGGTGGTTCTTGAGGCCTTCCATGAATTTGGGTGCAGGGTCGGTCGTGGGGGGAGGGTGATGGTTTGCTCACCGTGAAGGGGGCTGTGTGAAAAGGGGTGGTGGGGTGTCGATTCTACTTTCCTCCAGCCGCCGACTTATCTCCCCTCCTTGTTCATGCGAAAAAACGCTGCAAAGTCCTTGTCACATGGGTTTATTATTCTACTAGCTGTGTACCCGCGCTTCGCAACGGTAGAACAGACACCCCCTTTAGGACAGGCCCCACTCATAACAGATACCACCTCCTCAACTGATCAGAAACCTTTTCCAATGCCAACCCTAACTGCCTTTAACCCCCCCCCCCCCGTATCCTATGAACCCTCCCTCCCTGGTTAGAAACATTCCTCAATGTTCACACAACAAATTCCCAAAGTTGCACACCAATTGGTCAAGTAGTTTTGAAATTTCTGTAGACCCCCCCCCCCCCCCTCTCATAAACTGTACCCCCCTCCCACTAACATCCTGATTGAAGTACCACTTGAATGTACTCGTCGAGCTGAATCCAGAATCTAATTACAATCGGATTTACGTCCAACCGTTCAAAGTTATTATAAGCATAAACGTCCTCATAGAAGTGATTATAACACTGATGGACAGATTCAAATGCAGATTATTCATAAACCTTCCCAGATAAATTCTGCGTCAAATGGTACCAGCCGCAACTTTCTACGTTCAGCCGTTCTCAATTGATGCCGAGACAAACAAACAAACAAACAAATAGACAAACAAACAGACACTGTTTTATTATATGTATAGATTGGATATACCTACAGAAATGTTGGCTGTTCATTTATTGTTTCTTTCATGTGCAACAATTGAAATAGCTATTTCTGAAGGTTTCCACCAACTTTGGCCCCCAAAACTTAAATTAGGTAGGTACGCTCCCTTTTTTTTTTTCAAATTATCGTTGATCATTGGTAGTGCCATTTAATCGTATTGATCCACGCGTTGAAACTTTTGCTAGTGTTATTCTACAAATTGATGGTGATTTCAGACGATTTCGCAGGTTTTTGACTCATAAAAAATCAATTTTGGGGGCTGAACATCTGGTACAACCTCAATTTTCCACTCTTTGGTCAAAATCGACTTCGTATTCGGTCTTCTCGTCCAAAAAAACATGGAAACCGATACCTCAAAAGCTCATGTTACCAACATGTTGCTAAAACGCAAAAAGTACCTATTTTTACACACATTTTCACTCATAACACCCCTGGGGGTATATTCCGATCGGGCTGAAAAGTTTCGGGACACAACTAGGGCCCAAATAGAGCATGTGTGCGAAAGAACGAATTTTTTAGAGCGAAAATGAAGCCTGTACACGTGATACGGCGGACGGCGTACGGACATTGCATTTTTGGAATCTACGCACCTTGAAATGTAAAAGAAAAAAGTTTGAGGGGGTGTTATAAAAATTTTTTGCTGAGCGAATACATAGGTGTATTATTCACAGAATAATAAACCAAAAGGTGGAAGGGTGAGTGGTGGTACAGAGGGGGCAGTGGATGCGGATATTCCCATCAGCGTAGATGTGTTGTGACCAGTGAGAGTGATCGGGCGAGGGGGTAGGGTTGACGCTGACGGGCGTTGAAGAGGGGGTGACAGCAAAAAGACCTGGTAGCGAAAGAAGGTGGTGTGAGGTGATGGCGTTCGGAAGGTGGAGGCGAATTCAAGAGGGGTCGCGATAAGTTCGAGGATGCGTGAACGTCGGAATTACCTGTGTGAACTGTTTAGAATTGGTGAGGTGAATGTCGAATTAAACATTGAGAGACTGTGGATTTGAAATTTCAATTTGAATTTTGAAATTTCAAATTGGAAAATAGGAAAAATGGCAGATGTGGGAAATGTTGATTGTGAGGGTTTTTGAAGGTGCGAGTTGAAAAGTGGATTTGAAATTTCAAATTGAATTTTGAAATTTCAAATTCGAAAATGGCCGATTCTGAATGTTAGCATTGGAGAAGTGTGCGAGATCGTGACGAGTGAGAAAGGAAGGTTGCGGGAACGTCGGAGGTTACTACTGTGATGAATTTAAAATTGGCTAAAATTCACCACGAGAGGCGAGGGGGGAATTTGCCAGTTCTGGTTAAGGGCGAGACCTCCACCATCGGCTGGATCTTTTGGGAGTAGGAGAGAGACATGGTAAGGAGAGAGAGAGAGAGTAGCCAGCGGCTAGAGGAATCGTAGAATGAGTAAAAAGACGAAGGAGGCGAGTATTTATGTTACTGGAAGTCATCTCCCTCCATCCCCTATTTGTTAGAGGATGGTGGGGACCCAGGTTGTGCTCTGACTCCTGCGGCTTGTTCCCCACTCGTATGGTTTATTTGGTAAGAACTAAAGTTGGCTTATGAAATATTTGTGAGAACTTAAATCTGCTAGGAGTAGTTCCGGGAGGGACTCACGACAGTCTTTATTTTATTCTTGTCATTTTCCAATAAGGACTGCTAAGAGCGACGTTTTTAGAATATCACCATCCATTGTGATGGAACCATGCTGATTATTAGTAGGTTCTAGTACAGTATTATAGTCATTTCTGTGGCCTTTCCACCTACTGGCTATCTGCGGGAAGTACCGTCATCGATAGTTATGGGGTGTACCTACTATGGCACAAACGTAATATTATATTCGTACAGAATACACTGATGGCTCTAGGTCGCTACTACCAAAAAGTGCAGCCAGCCTATGTTGGACCAGGTGGGTGTTGAAGATAAGGGAGGAACATGCCCATCATGATCCATCGCAAAGATACCAGCTTCGGAATCCAACCAGGACCCCAAAACCGAGGAAATGTTACTAAAATCGATGGCTAATGAACGACAACACACGTTGAGAACCCGCTTCCCGAATTAATCGGGATCGCAGTGTATTGAGGCTGTTAATAGAGATGTAGGACTCGTTACGAGGGCTTGGGAGAACACGATGGGGCCCTTTCATTAAATAATTCATTTGCACGGAGGTCGCGACGTCACGAGTTCGAAGGGCCTCAGGCGCACGCCCTGCGCTCCCCCAGCATTCCTTCAGGATCCCCGGCCTTAGGTAGAAAGGGCCCACAAACCCCAATGTTTCCTGCATCTGTGTCCGGGAAGTAGGTTTCTGTAGCATGTGCTTCGAGCTCAGTTCAATCCATAATGCGGTCGATGGAAACTCCTTACATACTCTACCTGTTTCGAATAAAGATCCGATGAGCTCTCCCTTGCCTTCAGTGGATATCAGTATTGGTGATATTCCAAATCTCACGTTACAAGGAACGGGGGGAAAAACCCTCGAGTTGATAATTGGGACTTCCTATGGTTATGGAATAAACGCTGATTTTTTCCCCCGAATTCGCCTTTGAAAAATCGAATCGACTTGCCAGAATAGAATTGTTCTATAGTTTCAAGATTAAGTGGAAAGCGGCAATGGCGTCGTTGCCGCTACTTCTTCCTCCGTACTGCAGCATAGCAGAACAGACACCGTGGGTAGTAGTTCTGGTGTCACAGCTCAGCTCAGCGTCGTGAATTATTACAAAACAAGCTGTATCGCAGTAATGACGTCATCAAAACTTCTATTTATTTAAGAAACAACTTACTGACCGTTCGTCTTAATAAAAAACGCTGCAAATCCGTGAACAACGGTTTATTATTTTGTACAGAATACCCTTCTGTTACAGATCACAGCTCTCTGTCTAGATAACCCGTCTATATATTATAATATAATATGTACTACTATATACATATTATGTGAATCGGAGACCCTCCGTAGGTTAGTACCTAACCCCGTACTCGTTACTAGGTACCTACCTGAATCACGAGTTAAATGTTGCTAAAATAATACAGCCGATGACAAACAGTAACAAAACCGGCAAAAAGAATCGCAAATAATGAAGTTCTAAAGGAAAATTGTTGATGTGGAGTGAAATAGATTCCCCTTCTGCGTAGATCACTGATTTCTGTGGTCAGTACCTATAATGAACCCTTGTGTAATAACATGCCCATCAGTTGTTCAAGTTGCAAAACTACCGATCAACGGTTGTTCAAGTTGCAAAAGTACCGATCAACAAAATCAGCCCCTTCTTGGTAGATGAACCGTTGTGTAATAATTTACCGTTGTGTAATAATTTACCCATCAATAATACTTCAACGTTTGTTCAAGTTTTTAGAAGTACCTACCAACAAAATCCAATAGTCCATCACTTATCAAATGAAATAATATCGCAGAACAACCAACTCGACTTCATACAGCCATCCTTGATTATAATCAGGTGCTCCCTAGTGATGATATCCGGGCTGGATTAATACCGTTTGATTCACGATCGAGTTCAAGTGTTTTGAGTCCGAGTGGTTTCAAAAATTGTTTAGTTCAAGACAGATTTAATAACGTAAAAAAACCATACCCTTCTGTCGAAAGTTTTCGAGATACGGCGTTCTGAAAATTTCAACACCTATTTTGAACCCTTTAGAGATGACTGACAGTAACGTCGAGCTTCGAGGAACAACTAGACCCCGAACGGAACCTATAACCCGAATTTCATCAATTTTGTTTCATGGCAACTAAGAAAAGTGGCCCGTACGGCGGACAGACAGAAATATTTTTATTGCATTTTCGGATTCTACATACCTTGAAACGTAAACTATCAAATTTTGAGGGGGGTTAGAATTTTTTTCCCCATGCTCGATTCCAAAGGTTCATTATTGAAAATAATGAACCAAAAATCCACATTGATTAAGAATTTGACGAGAATTTATTTCCCTTAGTGAAGGCCATCCAGGCATCATTGATGCAGACTGCCTGGGGAAGAAAAACTATACAAGACGGTCAATCATTTATAGATGATAAAATATTTCAATGAATGTATGATATAGATACAATGAACGTATTAGAATATGAATAAGATGATTGCGAGAAAGTTCTTTTGTAGGTAGGTATGGGTGGCCGCAAAACCTTTTGAAATATTTCTCATTTGTACCCATACGGGTTGATTTAACAATCACCCTTCATTATTTAAAAATATGTAGGTAGGTACTTCAATTATCGATATTAGTAAGTATTATGTATTATAATATATATTTTGATCATCGATGATTTCAAAATAGGGTGTCCGAGAGGTGGTTGGCTGGAGGGTTCTAGCTCTCTATTATCTGCTCTCCAAAAATCAAGGTTTATATAGGATTTGATGAGTAGAAAATTCTTCTCGTGTTAGGCGCTTGATTCAGATCCGCCCATCAGACGAGGTCAGTGTCTGGGCCAGTGCGGAAAGGTTGTCGGTATCCCCCCCAAATAATATTGAGATCGTTTGAGCCCATCTCCGCCGCCATCCATCTATAGCTCGAGTCACGGACAGTTTTAATGGGAGTTGTTTGGATTTCGGTCACGAGTCTCACCACTGCTATCATCGAACAACAATGAGCTGCTCAACAGCTTAACACTTTCCGGTTGGGTCTCAACTCCTTCCTCTCATCTTCAGCTTCACCCATCACCCGTCGCTGTCACGGAATTCTCACTTTCTCATTCTTCGATACGTGACCTGGACGAGATGGTTATCCGTCGATACGTTGCTGATGAAGATTTTCAAGTGCCACTATTAGGTGGCCGTCTCAAAAAAGAAAAGGAGACGATGAAGGTGTGGAATGACTCCTCCCCGTAGTGTTACTGTCACAATTAGGCTACAAGAACGTGTCAACCAAGTCGTAATCCATGAAAACCAACCAAAACGCTGCAAATCCCCACGGAAAAGGAGCTGACCATAGCGTATTATAAGACAGATTTACGTTTTGAAAATTGCAACCCCTTAGAGATGAAGGACCGTAACGCCCAGTTTCGAGGACCAACTAAGCCCTAAATGGGACCTATAAACAGGAGTTCACCATTCCTGGTGGTTCAGGCAAAAAGCTCCCGTCAAACAGCGTTGAGAGAAATTTTAAGGTTTGGGGGAAGGAACAGGTTTCTACACACACACCCAACTTTGTGGAAAGGAACACGTTTCTATATGCACACCCAAGAGCGAGGTTTTTGAGGAGAAAATCTATATCAATCTTTTTGCAGCTGAGGAGGTTTTGTTGGCGGGCGAATTTTTACAACAGGGCGGTTTTCGGGGAGCGTAATGCTCTCGTGATGTTCTATTTTCCAGTAAAATGTTAATGTTCTTTATTCTAGAGAACGAGTCAATCGATTGTTGGAAATGCCTTTAAAAAACTATAAATATACACAAAGTCCAGGAAGATTGCAAGATAATTTCGAATGTATTTGATGGTATGTAGGTACTTCTGGATAGAGATTGACTGTGCAGTGTTTGATGCTCAATACGAAGAAAGACAATATACTCGAAATCCCAATGCTTCGACCTTAACTCACTATCAGTTGGAAATGTTACTGTCATCATTTAACTCGTTTTCAACTACCCCCTACGTTTTAGACGTGAAACTGTTTCGGGAAACCTCGCTGTATTATTTTGAAGATTTTTTCGTGTGGGACCAACTCCAGTGGGAATCTAACCTTAGTATGACTATAATTATCGTCTCCCTACCTACCTCCCTATCATCCCCCTACCTTTCTTTCTCATAGTTATTAGCACTTCGAGCGTATTGCCCACGGACAGTTATCTAGATTTAAAAGTTCTCTACAAATAAATAATATATTCTGTCATGGAGGAATCTCCATATTTTATTCATTTCATAAGATTTTTATATCAACGTTGGTACCTTGAAAAGTGGAACATGAAATATTGGGTGGAGGGGGAAAATGCCTCTCTCTCTTTCTCTCTCTTGATTATTCCTAAGGATATTTTTCAGTCGATAAAGCGATAATATTACCAAGGAGTATAAAATTACGGCAGTAATTTTATAATCCAAAAGGAGTATAAAATTACTGCTAGTTTCTATCCCCTGAACCATGAATTCTCTAGTATGCGGTGTAGCCATTTTTTCTTCTTTAATGTTAATTTCATGCCCATCATTGATTCACAATAAATTTTGGGATAGATAATACAGATAGATAGATAATACACAATAAATTTTGAGAATAATAATATTTTTTTAACATGGAATCATGTTTTAGCGATGGATCCCCCGCCGAAAAGTGAGACTATAAAGTGAGATGAAAGTAGCGCGTATTTTAACAATGATTTTCACTTACAACCGAGTAGTTGCTAGGGAAATGAAACTTCTTTCATTTTCATCGGACAAAAATCGTTTTCCATTCGTTGGAAAGCTCTTGATTTATCACGAATGTATTTCGTATTTGTTCTTGGTATTTATATCCTAGTTTCATAATATAACTATATAAATGAATGTTGTAAATGGATAGTAAACAATGACGGTTGTTTGGTTGTCACTTGGTTGGTAAGTAGTGATGGTCGTCGTGATCATTTCTATAATAAAGTGAGAGCGAGGAGCTAAAACATGATTCCATGTTTTTTACATTTTAGCAGTCAGGCTCAAAGCAATAAAATCCGGGGGGGCGCAGCCCCCCGCCGAGGCGCGAAGCGCCGAGTTTGAGATAGAAAACGACGGGATGAGCGGTTCCCTTAAAAATGGAAATGGATGCAGCAGACCGCGGATTTCTTTTTTTTTTTTTTTTTTTTTTTTTAATGGGACGGGTACCGAGCCCCTTGTCAATGAGACCTAAGAGATCTATTTTGACATCTGTCCCTATTTTCATTTAAGAACCCGGTTGATGGCCTCTTCTCTCACAAAGTGGAGGAGGCTTACGGGTGATTCTCCGGCAACATCGGTGGTGTTAATGAACCCCTTCCCGAATCGTGTTGATGCTACAGCAGGGCACTCACATAGGATGTGCTCTGTTGTTTCCACTGCCTCAGTACAGAGGCGGCAGATATCAGTACTGGCTTTGCCGATGTTTTTAAGGTGGTACCTTAAAGGGCAGTGGCCAGTGAGTAGACCGACGATGGTACGAAAGTCTTTGCGCCTCATTGATAGGAGGGCTTGAGCCCGCTTTTTGGAAAAGCTTATCAGCCGCTTCGATTGTCGCAGCCCAGGGGTGTTGCTCCAGTGAGCGCCCCTTTGTTCGTCTTCCCATTTTTTCACTTGTAGAGCAATAAAGCTCCTGGTGATCCCGAGCTGTGGTTCGGGACCATATGGGATGGACTCCGATGCCTTTTTAGTAAGGCGATCAGCGGTCTCGTTGCCCTCGATTCCCTCATGGCCGGGCACCCATAGCAGCGTAAGTTTGTTGCCACGGGCAGCCCCCTTAAGGGAAGTGAGGCAACTCCAGGTCAGCTTAGATGTTATAGAAAAGGACGAAATGGCCATTAAAGCTGCCTGGCTGTCAGATAGGATGTAGATCCTTGCGCCTTTGAGTCTTTTCCTGGCAACCTCTTGCGCACAAATTTCTATAGCATGGGTTTCTGCTTGGTAGATAGTGGCTGCGCTGCCAAGGGGCTTGGCCAACCTAAAGTTCGGCCCATGTACCCCGAGCCCAGCCCTACCCCCCATCGCAGACCCGTCTGTATACCAGACCAGTGAGCCTGGTTCAAATTGAGGCAGGCCTCTTTTCCAGGTCTCGCGATCATTTATAATGACCTTAAAGGGAAGGTCGAAGTTCTTTCTTTCCAACATGAAATCGGGAACTGACCGAGTCACTGTGTCTGTCCTGATAGTATCCAGTATACTCAGATGACTCTCTCTGTGTACAGGCGTCTTGATCCTCCCCAACTGCTGCATTCTTGATGCCCCCAGGTAGGCAGTCCTCTGCACATGAATGTACAAAAGAGTGAGGTCCACAAGGACCTCCATTGCTGCAGTTGGCGTGGTATTCATGGCTCCTGTTATGCCTAAGCACGCCTGCCTTTGGAGTTTCCGAAGAACCTCTTGTGCTGTCACTTGGCAGGATTTTTGCCACCATACCATTGAAGCATAGGTGACCATGGGTCTGACAATTGCTTTATAGGCCCATGCCGTCATGGTGGGTGTCAGGCCCCACGTCTTGCCGAGCATTCTGTGGCAGGACCACAATGCCCTTGTACCTCTACTGATTGTGTACTCCAGATGCTTGTTCCAGGACAGTTTCTGGTCCAGCATAACCCCCAAATATTTGACCTCAGTGGCGAGGCTCAGCCTCTTACCCTGAAGGCTAGGAGCTGTTAGAAAGAGTTTCCTTCTCTTAGTGAAGGGGACCACGGTGGTTTTCTCAGGGTTTAAATGAAGCCCCTCTTTTGAACACCACCGTTGAACGACATCTAGGGCACCCTGCATCCGTTCTGACACAGTGTTGTCAAACTTGCCCCTTACAATTACGTTTATGTCGTCCGCATAAGCTACAACTTCGTAGCTGGCTTGAGATAAGATCTCAAGCAGTTCATCAGCTACCAGTAGCCACAACAGGGGGGAGAGAACCCCTCCTTGGGGGCATCCTTTGCTGGCCACCACAGTGATACTCTCCTCTCCCTGTGTGGTTGTGATAACTCAGCTCACCAGCATTTCCTTTATCCACTTAATGGTATTGTTTTTTGAACAATATAAGAAGTGGGTGACAAACGCCGAACACCAATATCTTCCTAATTGAACCTTTATTGCATTGGAGAAACAAGTGCTGGTAGTTTTAAGTATGAAAAGGAAAGAATACCTAACGGAGCTCCGGATACAAATATTTACAATAAAAATAAAATACCTTCTATATACCATTAGTAAAGTTCGCATAAACAATTTGTAAGTTTCGAGTGGAAGTTAGACGCGATGGTTTTGACCCGACGACGGGAGACACTCGCACTCCGTATCCACGTGGACTGCCGATTAAGGTACCTATGGGCGAATCTTACCTCGGATCTTGAATGTACGTATGTACCAGGACACCGAATATGGTGCAGCAGACCTTAGTACCAGGGTGGTAGGCGTA
Source organism: Leptopterna dolabrata (assembly GCA_954871275.1). Taxonomy (NCBI): domain Eukaryota; kingdom Metazoa; phylum Arthropoda; class Insecta; order Hemiptera; family Miridae; genus Leptopterna; species Leptopterna dolabrata. The sequence continues at coordinate 46,098,220 of OX940980.1, forward strand.
ATGTCTTGGTGACCAGAGGGGATTCGGGCTGAAGATATGAGGAAGTGCCGGTGACCAAAATCGAGTCGTCGATGGGATGAGGACGACTGAAGACGAAGTGAGGTGCTTCCTTCGATTTGAACCTGTGAGAAAAATCAAAATTCTTCATTTCCACGATAGCGGTATAAGAAGACGAGACTGGGAGCGAGTTTGACGGATACTTACAGGTCGAAATACAATAGAAAGTTTGATAGGGTCCAGGATATTGATGACCGGAAAGATGGAAAAAATGGCGATCCGCAAATTTGGCAGGGACGCAGAAATTTAAAACGATGAAGATCGGCTGGAAGGCGAGACAGGACTGCCGTCGTAGGACCTTCGAAGATACTTCCCCCTCTCGATATGTTTTGAATCGCGCACTAATCACTGCGAACTTAGCACTGCGAACTTCATCCCGAACAGTCGACATATTATCTCCGCAGACACGATAGTCATACAAGCTTGTAGGTATAAAACAAAATTATAATACGCTGAGGCGTGAACAAACCGCCCACCAAAAATTTGAAAGAAATTTTTAAGACTCATGGACAGGGATGGACAAAGGAAGGAGAGGAACTAACTGTACCACAGGTCGCTGGTACGTTGATTTGGAGGTTTTGACAGTTGCAACCCTCACCACACCGTCTTCACCAGGATGAACGTCAATGACACGTGCCAGTGGCCACTGCATGACTGTACTTGAAGGGATTTTCAGCCATACTAAGTCGCCGACCTTGACATTTGGAACTGGTGCAGTCCACTTGAGTCGACGTTGAAGGGTTACTAGGTATTCCCGATGCCAACGCTTCCAAAACTCTTGAGTTGACCTCTGAACGTGTTGCCATCGTGTCAAGAGATTTTCCTTGAGGTCTACTAAGGGTGGTTCAGGGTAGCCTAGAAGTGGCCCGCCCACCAAGAAATGTCCTGGGGACAAGAAGCCAACATCTTCTGGGTCTTCAGACAGTGGGCATAAAGGACGAGAGTTCAGAATGGCCTCGAAGCGAGCAAAGAGGGTCGAGTATTCCTCGTAGGTCATGGGGGTATCAGAGGTTGAAGTTTTCATGAGTCGCTTCACTGAACGCACTCCCGCCTCCCAAATTCCACCGAAATGTGGGGCTGAAGGTGGATTAAAATGCCAATGAATCTCCTTTTGGGCTGCATAGCGAGAGACTTGATCCCTTATGTTCTTTTCCTTAAACCACATATAAAGATCTCGAAGTTTGTTTGCAGCACCCACGAAATTGGTTCCTAAGTCAGAGTAAATATCTGCTGGTAGGCCTCGACGAGAGATGAACCTGTCCAGTGAAGCAAGAAATGCCTCTGTGTTCAGACTAGTCACTGCTTCCAAGTGTAGAGCCTTGGTCTCCATGCATACAAAGAGACACAAGTATATTTTGGAAATGGCTGCCTTCCTTCGTAGTGATTCACGCATTGTGAACGGTCCAGCGAAATCGACGCCTACTTTACAGAAGGCATGTTTCCCTTGGACTCTAAATGACGGTAAGTCTGCCATAATTGGGTTTGGTGACTTAGCTGTTTGCTTGAAACACTTAATGCAGTGAAATATCCGTTGCCGTATGACACGCCTGAGACCGGGAACCCAGAATCGTGTTTGTATCATGGCTTGGAGGAGTGTTGGACCAGCATGCAAATAACTGATGTGGTAATGATCAACCATCAGAGAAACAAAATGTGCTTTTGTAGGTAGTAACATAGGATATTTGTGGTCATACTGAAGATTTGAATTTTTCAATCTCCCTCCGACTCTCCAAATACCATTTTGATCCAAAAAAGGTGCAAGGTTTCTAAATAATTTCTTAATAATATCATGATCATCTGGATTTTCATGCATGAAATAGTATGTCTGGAGAGTTCGGATATAGAATAATAAGGCACATTTCAGTTCATGTGGTTTCAATGGACTGGTTATTGAAGCAGTTCCTTTAATTTTCCAATTCTCCATTCCTCGTTGTAAAATAGCAGTCACCCGTAGGAGTTTAGAATAAGAAGAAAAACGTTTCATCCATTTGATTAAGTGCGGCACATCACTAGATGTTGTAGCGAGCGAAACGTGCTTGGATTTCGTTTCAGGCAATGTGTCTGGAAGGGTGTATGTAGGTGGTGGCCACTGGTCTGATGGACGAGTCAGCCATTCTGGGCCAGTCCACCAAAGGTGATGATTGATGAGATCACTTGGCATGATACCCCGAGATCCACAGTCTGCTGGATTAGATTCGGAATCAATGTGAAACCACGAGTTCACATCTGTGAGCTGCGTGATCTCGGTTACTCTGTTGGCCACGAAAGTTTGGAGTTTGTATGGCTGTGTATTTAGCCATCCTAAAACTATGGAAGAGTCCGTAAAGAAAAGTGGACCTTCCATAGTGCCAGATAACCGATCCAAGAATGATGATATGGATTTATATAATCTGGAGAGTAAAAGTGCACCTTGTAACTCTAAACGAGGCACAGAAATAGTTTTTACTGGAGCCAGTCTAGTTTTAGCAATCAACAGGCGAATTACAATGCTATCAGCATGTGTCGTACGCAAATAGAGTGCTGCACAATAGCCTTTGGATGAGGCATCACAGAATGCTAGCAGCTGGGAACAACATGCTTCAGAAGAACACACAAAACGAGGAATTTTTATTTGTGATATGACGGAGATTTGGTCCATGCACAAGTTCCATTGGGTCTGCATTGAAGGAGAAATTAGCTGATCCCATCCTAATCCTTGTTTCCATATATCTTGGATAAAACCTTTCATCATCATTGTAGCTGGAGAGAGAAACCCTAAGGGATCGTATATCTTCGCCACAAGAGATAAGATGCCCCGCTTCGTGTAAGTCAAAGTAGGTTTATTGATGCTGTACGAAAAGCAGTCAATCACAGGATCCCACTGCAGACCCAAAATCTTCAGAGAAGGAGTATCTTCGGAGAAAACAGGAACCGGATCATTGGAATGCGATGATGCAGCATGTAACAAGTCTGGACAGTTGCTGGCCCATTTACTCAGGGCAAAACCCCCTGCAGCCATAATCCTAATTACTTGTTGTTGCAATTCGAGTGCTGAAGAAACGGAATGTGAGCCTGTTGCCAAATCATCAACATAGATATCCCTCTGAATCACATCTGCAGCTTGGGGAAAATTTTTGCCCTCATCTTGACAGAGTTGCTTAATTACCCTAAGGGCTAAATACGGCGAGGAGGCTAACCCGTAGGTTATGGTATTTAGTTCATATTTTTGCAAAGGCTGGGATGGGTCGAACCTCCAATAGATGTGCTGAAAGCACCTATCAGCGGGATCGACCAGGACACCACGGAACATTTTGACGATGTCAGTAACAAAGGCAATCTGGTGAGCACGAAAGCTGAGAAGAATTTGTCGAATATCGTTCTGCAGTTTCGAGCCTACCATCAAGTAATCATTTAGCGAGCCGTGAATTGCTGACGCACTGCCATCAAACACCACTCTCAACTTGACCTTATCCCCGTCGGTCTTCACAACAGCATGGTGAGGAATGATAAATTTCGAGGGTGCAGAAGTGAGTGTAGCATGATTGAGTTTAATGTATTCATCAATGAATGAATGATACATTTGCTTCAGCTCGGGAGTTTTCCTTAACCTTGTCTCTAGATTGTAGAATCTCTTGGTTGCAGCAACTCTAGAGTCGTCAAGTGGTGGAACGGAACTCTTGAATGGAAGGCGTACGACATATTGCCCGGATTGTAAACGATAATGGGTGGATGCAAAATGACGCTCACACCGTTCATCGTCTATGTCCTGTGGAATAGTAACAACAGGTTCTTCCAGATGCCAAAATTGCTTAAGCTCTTCATGTAGATCATCATCTGATAAAGTGAACAGAGATGTAGAAGGAGCAGGCGATGGTGAATTTGAGAAAGCTCCCATGACTATGTCGCCGAAAATTGAAGAAAAGAGTTTGGGGCAGTCTGGATTGATGGCAGTGACATTACCAGTCCAAATATCGCCGAACAGCTCTGCTCCGAGAAGGAAGTCGACCGGTGCAGATTTCCAAAAATCTGGATCCGCCAGCTCAAATTTGACGTATTGTTGGTACAAAGAAGAAGGGAGAGAAACGCTTGGAAGAAAGGTAGTGATATTTTTAACTACTATTGCCTTCGTACTCAATTCGGCTGTTCTACCACAAGGCCTCAATAAGCAGGAAACTTGACCCTTAGCTCCTGAGAACGGGGTCTCACCAATTCCTGACACGCGCCTCTTGAATGGACAAAGAGGTAGGCCTAACTTCCGAAGACAGCCTTGAGAGATGAAAGAATGCTGGCTTCCACAATCGATTACGAGCCTCACCTTCTGGAACAGCCCTCTACTGTCTCGAACTTCTGCCACAGCAGTACCTAAAAGCACATCTGAAACCGGCAAAGTGACTGAACTGAGTGCCGAACTAGAGCTATTAGGACTAGGAATTGATACGTCACTGGAGTTGGCTACAACTGGGATTTTCTGAAGCGAAGAGGACTGCGGTTGAGTGTTAGTAGGCACTTCTATATGAAGGAGGGAATGATGTCGTTTTGTACAGTGTATACAAGTCCATTTGGAGGAACAATCTTGCGTGACATGTGAATATGACAAACAATTTCGACAGCCTTTCCACCCATGTAGAAACCTAAGTCTTTGTTCCACCACAGCTGAATTAAATTTACGGCATTTCCGAAGTGAATGAGGTCCACAGGCGCATACAATACATTTCGGAGAGCCATGCTTATCAGTTTGGCCACTGACGTTGTTAGAAATGAACGAATGGGTCTGTGTGTGTTGTTTACCCGTTTGTTTTGGTCTATTGGAAGTGTCCATAGAACTTGATGTGCTATCAGCTAGTTGAAGAGCTATGAGACGTTCACGAACAAATTTACTCAAATCATTAAACTTGGGAAAGGCCACGTTTTTATGAGCATGCTCAAATTGCTCTCTAGTAGTTTGATCCAATGTCCTGATTGCTAAATGAAAAAGGACAAAATCGCTTTCATATTGAATATTCAAATGCTTGAATGCAGAGATATTGTCAACTACTTTTGTGAGAAAAGCCTTTAATGAGTCTACATTGGGTTTCCCTTGATGTGGCTTGAATTGATAAAGTTGATTCAGATATGAACCGGCGAGTAGTCGTTTATTTTCAAACGTATCAGTTAATGCCTTCCAAGCAAGAAGGTAATTAGCTTCTTGCCTTGGGAATGACGAAATGATAGTTGCCGCTGGCCCACTGACACAGGACGACAAATAATGAAATTTTTTTATGGCAGGTAATGAATCATCTTCATGAATGATTGCTGTATAATTATCTCTAAAGGATGGCCAATTTAGAATCTGACCATCGAATTTTGGCAAAGGAATAATAGGTAGATGTGCACTATTCTCCGATATAATTGTTGTATTACCTGCAGTAGATGAAGACTGAGCACCTAAATGATGTTGTCGAGACGCAGCCTCTTCTTCTTTAGATTTTATAATCTCCATATTAGTATGAATTTCAAAATAATACTTCTGAAGACCTGAATATACCCGTTCGTCATTTTCCGACGGATAATCCTGAATCGTATCACTGAGCTCATCATGATACTGCTCGTACCTAGAATAATATTTCTCAAGAGTACGGCACATTCCTTTGAACTGAGGAATGTCGCTGGGATTCTGAATTGCTAACCTTCCCTGTTCAGTAATTTTTTGAACAGTTCTTGCTGCCTCCTTCATCTTCTTATAACGAGGATCCTTGGTATATTCGGGGGCACTAGATGTAGTTTGAGAGTCTGAGGGCATTTTGGAATACGTTCGAAGAAAGGAACAATAACAAAATTAGGTACGAAAATTGGGGTTTAGAGGAAATATTTTGCGGAAGGGAGGTAGAGGTAGGTATCCAAGGGAATGAGTCTTTAGAAGTATTATAAAGAATACCTATGGATGTAGAAAAGTATTTGATAGGAGTATCTCTGAAATCAATATTTTGTCTTCAATATTTGAGTAAATAGAAATTATTATACTAGGTCGTTATTAGGTACCAACAAAATTGCAAAGAGAAAATGCTTCTCCAATATTATTTTTGGAAATAACCACGCTCTGCTACCATTTGTTTTTTGAACAATATAAGAAGTGGGTGACAAACGCCGAACACCAATATCTTCCTAATTGAACCTTTATTGCATTGGAGAAACAAGTGCTGGTAGTTTTAAGTATGAAAAGGAAAGAATACCTAACGGAGCTCCGGATACAAATATTTACAATAAAAATAAAATACCTTCTATATACCATTAGTAAAGTTCGCATAAACAATTTGTAAGTTTCGAGTGGAAGTTAGACGCGATGGTTTTGACCCGACGACGGGAGACACTCGCACTCCGTATCCACGTGGACTGCCGATTAAGGTACCTATGGGCGAATCTTACCTCGGATCTTGAATGTACGTATGTACCAGGACACCGAATATGGTGCAGCAGACCTTAGTACCAGGGTGGTAGGCGTAATGTCTTGGTGACCAGAGGGGATTCGGGCTGAAGATATGAGGAAGTGCCGGTGACCAAAATCGAGTCGTCGATGGGATGAGGACGACTGAAGACGAAGTGAGGTGCTTCCTTCGATTTGAACCTGTGAGAAAAATCAAAATTCTTCATTTCCACGATAGCGGTATAAGAAGACGAGACTGGGAGCGAGTTTGACGGATACTTACAGGTCGAAATACAATAGAAAGTTTGATAGGGTCCAGGATATTGATGACCGGAAAGATGGAAAAAATGGCGATCCGCAAATTTGGCAGGGACGCAGAAATTTAAAACGATGAAGATCGGCTGGAAGGCGAGACAGGACTGCCGTCGTAGGACCTTCGAAGATACTTCCCCCTCTCGATATGTTTTGAATCGCGCACTAATCACTGCGAACTTAGCACTGCGAACTTCATCCCGAACAGTCGACATATTATCTCCGCAGACACGATAGTCATACAAGCTTGTAGGTATAAAACAAAATTATAATACGCTGAGGCGTGAACAGGTATAATAATTATAATAATTTATGCCGCCTGTTTTTTCTCATCGGCTTCATGTTCAGGGTGGTATAATGTTTTCGTTCATGTGTGAGAGTAACGTGCACATTCGATTGAGTTGATTCGAAACTAAGAGAACAAAGTACCAGCATCTTCTAACTTGAACACATATAGCGGATGCGTATTATCAATAAATAAGTCCACATGCGATCTATGGCTTACCTACTCTTTGTGGGAACCAGGATCTCTTGTTAAAAGAATATTCCCTCATATCTGTTCATGGGATTCTAAATCGCTAATAACCAACTCACGACCAGTTAGAGCCCTGGGGTGAGCGAAATATCGCGATGAATCCCAAAGTGGTGCAAGGTTGTTCCTTACAGCAGGATGCCTTTTTGTTCGGCCCTGGCAGTCTATTCAATTCCTCTGAAATATTATTACGACGTGAGAATGACTCGTTGATGTAATTGGTTCATTAAATATGCTCCAACGCTGCTTCAAGCCACCAAAATATTTATGATTGCAATTACAAGGGGATTCAAACGAATTTAGAGGTTATTTATTCAGAAGAATAACGCCTCAGACCCTCGCGCAGCTCAGATGAAGAGTCTGTTACCACCTACGAAGACTTCATTCTCAATCACTCGTCAACATAACATCAACAGTCTTGAACATAATCATAATTTTTTACTGTGATTTTAGTGGTTTAACAGGTTTATTGAAATTGTTGTTATGGCTTCAAAGAGTTTTTTTGTTTCTAACAGTTTTGGATTCCTTCTTTCTGCTTCTCAGTAGGTACCCTCATAGTTCTGTTGCGGATGTGCTTGGTGTATAGATAACAGCCTCCGAATAAGTTCCACCTAGATTAAATAAGTAAGTTTGTAGGTTTTGGAGTTTGTGTCTTTCTAATTAAGACTGGTTGTTGTGGGTGGCTTGTGGACCATTTGTAATAGTGAAATGTCCAAGATATGTCTTCGCTTTGTCTGTAGGCCCTGATGATGGACGTTTTTTCGAAAGCTCGGCGGTAGAGGTGCATTTCTCAGTTCTGACACTGTTCCCGATATCTAACATATTATAAACGTTAGTGGTCAGGTACAGCTTACAGTATCACGGTTGGCATTGTCTGCTGCATCATGGCGTTCTTCAATGCAATAGGCTTAAGTTGTGGTTTGGAAGCTAAGGATAGATTGAAGAGACTGGCTTGTCTGAATAAGAAGGCTATGTGCGCAAAAAGCCGAAGGTGGTTTGTGCTTACATGCCGTTCACATGGGGTTATATCCAAAGCACATAGTACAGAATTTTGATTGCATTTACATTTGGCACTACCAGCTAGGATGCGAGTGATCTGTCCAAGTTGGTTAACAATTTTAAGCAAGGTTTCAGTGTAGAAATAAAGATCTACTTATATTTCGAACCTGGACATGCTGCAGAAAGAATCCGATCTTCTAATTAGATGGATAACTGACAAAATATCTATTGATTTTTCATCCTGCTTCTTTAGTTGTCAGTCAACAAAATTAGAGGTTCATGAATAGCGAAAAACTCGAAGCTTAAATGTTCCAGTATTGGTAGCCAGGTGAGAACGTGGAATTGATGGGATGCCAATTAAAGTGGTGTCATTCCCAAATTATAATTGGAAGGACTGCCGCCGGTTACGTCGATAGAAAGAGAAAAAAGTATTAAGATGAGGCTTTGGATGGAAGACTTGGAGGCGATGTGAGAAATAAGTGATGGGACCTCTAGAGACGGACTTGAGGCTGTTCTTATCAGATTCTTTTGAGGCAATACCGATATATAATGCGGACGTCTGGATGTAGCTACCATTTCATCCATCAAAAACCTCTGACGGTTGAACATGCGAACGGGGTCGACATAATCAATAAAGACGATAGGTTCCTCACATTCTGCCCACGCTTGGAGAGGTTCGCGGGAGGCCGACCCCTTCAATTTCTGTCTGTCCGGGAACGAGCAAAATCCGGATGGAAGACACTGCTAGGTACGTTCGTCTACATGAGCAAGTTCCTACCCATCTGATTCATGTCCTAAGACGTGGATTAACGTCACAACCAAAAACGCTGCAAATCCCTGCACAACGGTTTATTATTTTGTACAGAATACCCTTCTGTTAGGTACAGACCACAGCTCTCTGTATAGATAACCCGTCTATATAATATAATCTGTACTATTCTATACATATTAATATGTAGATCGCAGACCCTCCGTAGGTTACTACTTAACCCCGTACTCGCTACTAGGTATCTACCTAAATCACGAGCTAAATGTTGCTAAAATAATTCTGTCGATGACAAACAGTACCTAAAATGACAAAGAGAAACGCAAGTAATGAATTTCTGAAGGAAAATTGTTGATGTGGAGTGAAATATATGCCCCTTGTGCGTAGATCACTGTTTCTGTGGTTATTACCTACCCTCGTGGTCAAGTATAATTAACCGTTGTGTAATAACTTGCCCATCAATAATAGTTCAACGGTTTTTCAAGTTGTAAAAGTACCGATCAACAAAATCCAGCCCCTTCTTGGTAGATGAACCGTTGTGTAATATTTTAACGTTTTGTAATAATTTGCCGTTGTGTAATAATTTACCACTGTGTAATTTACCCTTCAATAATACTTAAACGTTTGTTCAAGTTTCAGAAGTACCTACCTACAAAATCCAATAGTCCGTCACTTATCAAATGAAATAATATCGCAGAACTACCAACTCGACTTGATTATAATCAGGTGCTCCCTAGTGATGATATCCGGGCCGGATTTGTACCGTTTGATTCACGATCGTGTTGACGAAGCTTTTTGGTGCACACGAACGGCTGGACGTACAATGCTCCGGGTGGTCTCAAAAAATTGTTTAGCTCAAGACAAATTTAATAACGTAAAAAACCATACCCTTCTATCGAAAGTTTTCGACCTACGGCGTTCTGAAAATTTCAACACCTATTTTGAACCCCTAGAGATGACTGACAGTAACGTAGAGCTTCGAGGACCAACTTGACTCCGAACGGAACCTATAACCCGAATTTCATCTTTTAGCGAATTTTTTTGTTCTCGGTCCAAAATTTTTAAAACTCAAATTTCCGAATTTTTTTTTTCTTTTTTCATGGTGACTAAGAAAAGTGCTTAGGGTAAAACCGCCTATTGTTGACACTATTCCTAATGTTGACACTTTAATTTCAAAACGCAAAAATAAGGTACTGAGGCACTGTACACACTCGAAAGTGGCGTCATTCTACAGATAAGAATGTAAGTATTGAGGTTTACCAACTCCAGTGGTTATAACAACGTTGTAGAAATTGTCTGGGTGATTTGAAACCGATGACAGCTGTATGAGTCACGCCAGCGGCGGATATCCTGTGTCTCGTGCTAGTGAGCTAAGTCTACAAATTTAGACTTTTCAAGTCAATTATTATGTGTAAAAATTAAATTTTCGCATCGTCTGCTCTATGAATAACATAAGGAAGAATAATTACGCATCAAAACCTTTAATTCGGATTCTACATACCTTGAAACGTAAACCATCAAATTTTGAGGGGGGGTTTAGAATTTTTTTTTTCATGCTCGATTCCAAAGGTTAATTATTGAAAATAATATACCAAAATGGAAATAAATAGTTGTTACAAGAAATGAATGATTCATATATTGTTTTTTGGCGAGAAATTCTATTTTCATCATGATCAACCACCAACTGAACGAAATTCTGGTGTTTTCCAGCAACATGGAAATGACTACATATTTCTTCTTCATCGGAGAGTTTTTTAGGTGTTAGTTCGAAATGCGTCGATATTCCCACGTAGGCTCCAAACCAGATTGCGAAGATGGCAGAGGACCTTAATGTCCGATTGGCGGCATTCGGCTCCACCGACAGCCACCAAAGGTCAGCGGCCCAATAGAATTTTTTCGGCACCTAATTTGTCAAGACTCGAGGATCGATGGAAGGGGAAATAAACCGAATGACAATGATATATGCGACTCGTTGTTTATTCGGTCGCCGCGTTGGGCGCTAGCAATCAATTTGTCGAAACGAGTTTTCATCTTCCGAAAACGACCAAGTTGTTAGCTATTCCTTCGGAGTCACTATCATCTCGAACCATGAACTCTTCCTCAAAGAGTTCTGAGGTCTGAGGTGATTGATGGCACGGATTCACCATAAATTTGCCAGGATAACAGGTAATTTATCGAAGCAGGTACCTGGTGATTGAAATGGGGACATTCATATTTACTGTAGTATTCATATTATCTGGTAATCACATTGTTAATTTTATTAACCTATTAATCACCTATTAATCACATTGTTAATCATTGAAATGGGGATATTCATATTTACTTTAGTATTCATATATTATTATCTATTAATCACATTGTTATTTTATGTGCCTATTTATGCTATTCGGACATTCATATTAACCTAAATCACCTATTAACATTACGGGACATTCATATTAACCTGTTAATCACCTATTAATCACATTGTTAATCATTGATTGTGGACATTCATATTTACTTTAGTAATCATTTTACCTATTAATCACAGGCTAATTTGATGTGCCTATTTACGCTTTTAAATCAAAACCTACGCACCTGAACCACCCACCCTACGATTAGTTATATTTACATAATAATACATTGATTACCCAGCTTTCCTTGAGGCCGTATGCCAAAGAATAATATTTATTTTCTATTCTCATCGTAAAATAGAAAATAAATTAGCTTCGGATGAGTGGGAGCATTGTTCACCAAAGAACGGTTAATAGGACTTTATTCAAAAAATTCCAATATCTTTGGTACGTGGATATTGTCCCCCCCCCCCCCCCCTCCCCCCTGAAAACTGCCATCTTCTCTCCAGCAAAGTTTTCATCAGTTTTAGTAAAACCCCACGACAGATGGTCTTGTCAAAGGAGAGGAATCACCTGCAATCTCGCTGTTCATATTTTATTGTTCCAAATGTTCGAACGTTGAATTCTAAAATCGCTCTTCTTTTTGGCTATGAGAAGCAGCATTTTATTATAGTATACCTCACTATTTCACCCAGTAGAGCAATATCTCTAACATCGGAAATATTTCCAGAATTTCCTAATTCTTCAAATGGTACTCCCGGAAAGTAGGTACCTACCGATAGTTGTGACAATAAGTATTCTAAAAAAAAAAATTTGTAGGCCACCTACACCTGTGGTTTTTTCCAGGTTCGATTCTTATCGGGAGTACCAAATCATTCGGGGATATACCTAGTCATGTGTGGCGTAATATTGTGCTTAATATAACCGGAAATCCTTTAATTCGTGCTTTTTATAAACCCAAGATCGCCGAGACATGGAATTATTTTTATTTAATCTGAATAAAATGTATTCCTTATTAAACATCCCTGTCGTAACCGCTGAAATCCTTCAGTGTTTAAATTCGTAAGAATAGGCTTTCTTAGGGGCCCAGCGATCTCTCAAGATTGGGACTATTGATGAGCCTCATGAATTTTCATAAAGGGGAAAGAAGATTGTGATGACAACCTGTTTCTACTTGGCTTTCCTCCACATCTTTTTTTTCCCCCGCCGTCTCACTAGATCAACAAGTCGGCTTACCGAGATGATTTGAATTTATGTAAATACAAGATCAAAACTACCTCCCTAGTTTTAGTTTCGTGATTCCGAATTGAGAGCTGAATATTCATGTTCTGACGGAAAAAGAGGTCGGAGCGAGGTTTGTAAAATCAACTGAAGGATGCGCAACCCGCCGGGATCATCCACGTCATCCATCTCATGCAACTGTTGTCTCTGTGGATACCTTGGAATCTTTGTCTGTCTTATAAAATTCAGAACTGGAGAACTTATTCCATCCCAGAGTTGGGCGTAATCATAATCATAATTACGATTACGATTATAATCACAAGTTCCTGAGATATGATTACGATTACGATTACAATCACAAGGTCCTGAGATATGATTACGATTACGATTACAATCGTAATCATAAGTATGATTACGATTACACTCGTAATCATACATTTCACTGTGATTACACTCGTAATCACAATTTTTTCTGTGATTACGAGTGTAATCACATTTTTTTCCTGAGATTACGAGTGTAATTACAGAAATTTTCCTGTGATTACGATTGTAATCACAGATATTTTTATGATTACTTCCGTAATCACAATTTTTTCTGTGATTACACTCGTAATCACAAATTTTTCTGTGATTACAATTGTAATCACACTTTTTTTTATGATTACGAGCGTAATTACCGATTTTTTCCCCTATACTGATTTTTTAAATTACACTCCCAAACAACGGAGATAAAAACGCCCATCCATTCATTCTGTATGTATTGGTGTTGAAACCTCAACATCTATATCTATATAACACCTGTAGGTACCTCAGCTTTATTGGGACATATTAGGCGCTCAGATGGCATATTATGTAGTGGGTATCTCATTTCCATAATGATGACCACTTCAGAACTTGAATCAAATTAGGGTTAGAGCGGTGTGACTCGGTAATCTGCTCTTTCGTATAAGATAAAGATGAGTCTGTTGTCCCTTGCCCGATGTCCCCAAAGACTCTGTGCATGATCTGACTGGTCTTCAGGTGATAATTATTTAGGCCGCCTCCACATCTCTCCCAGCCGACATACCTACATTTCATACGTGATAGTTAGTCACGGCTTCAGTCTTCCGTCAGATCTGCAGTGCTAATATTGTTCGTTAACTCAGTTGGAGACTTTTTGTTGTTGGAGATTTTTTGGAGACTTTTTACGGTAATCCATAGTTATTAATCGGGTTTTATCAATTTCACCCTTAGATTGTCACAATTTATAGGGGGAAAAAGTTTTTCAATTTATTCAATTAGGAAAGCTCTGGGCTTTTCGAATTGAATCAACCAATAAGCTTCTTTAAAAAAATAAAAAAATTTAAAAAAATAAAAAAAAATATAAAAAAAATAAAAATACATTGTGATAGGTACCTATTAATCCAAAGGAGTAATTTATAAAACCCGTTCCAATTGTTTAGAAAGTACGAGGTGTCAGTGATTTTTCTTATACAAACATTTTTCCTGAGTGAGTGAGTGGAAATGGATTCGGACATGGATACCATGGACGGCATACCCGAAATCGACGTATCTGTTCAAGATGAAAGTGACGATGATATTGAGGATTCAAGGAACAGGACCGTCAGCATCGCCAGCAGTGGACCTTGGAGGGGAGTAAAATTTTCCGTACAGAAAGCTTTGAATGGGACGTTTTTCAAACCTGTAAGTGCTAATGAAGAAGATTTAAGACAACAAATACGTTCCAAATCTATCAAAGTATATTGTTTGAAATGTGCCCCCTCCGTTCCTGAAAGATCAAAGAGAGTGACAGCTAGCACATCTTCTAACTCAAATTTGTTCACTCACATGAAGAGGCATCACGATGCCACAACCCTCGACAATTTTAAACGGTCACTTGAATCAGCCAGGGAGGAATTTGTAGCATTAAACCCAGGCAAGGTGGGCCAAACACGATTACGCAGATCCCAGTCAACAGAAAGCTACCAAGCCCAATTTGAGAAATTGATCATCGATTATGTCATACATGCGATGATACCATTGCAGGCAATCGAGGACCCGTCATTCAAGCGTATCTTTGACTTTCTCCACGTGGAGAGAAAAGGTCTGCGCCTAATTAGTCGGCGCACCCTCGGTCGGCGATTAGATGACATTTTTGCCTCCACAATTGTTGACATAAAAGCGTCGTTCAATGCCATTCCCTGGGTCTGCACAACGGCAGACATTTGGTCCGGCGGTAAGAGGAGTTTCCTCGGTGTGACAGCCCACTGGATCGACGATCAAAACTCGAGGAAGTCGGTGGCCCTTGCTTGTCGGCGCTTCACAGGACAACACACGCACGACAAGATCGCAGGTTTACTTCAAGAAATCCACGAGTCATTCGGGTTGTCGACCAGGAAGATTGTGGCTACTGTCACCGACAATGGCAGCAATTTTGTCAAAGCATTCCAGGTTTTTGGGGTGCACCAAGACGATCAAGACACGGCAACTGATTCTGAGGATACTGAAAACCAAGGAAATTGGGTAACAGTGGAGGAGTTAGTGAGGCTCCCTAACCATCTGAGGTGCGCAGCTCACACATTGGCTTTGAGCTCTACTTCCGACGTTCTCAAAGCCATTAAATCAAAACCAGATTTATGGGCTCTACATGAAGTGGCAATTAAAAAATGTGGTGTTCTCTGGAAATTGGCTAACCGGCCGAGATCTGCCGAAATAATTCTTTCGGTCACAGGAAAATCGCTCTCGAGGCCGACGGAAACCCGATGGAACAGCCTGTACGACTCCCTCAAACAGGTCATAGACGCTCGTCGGTTCATGGAGGAACTTTGGCAAAGACTCAATATTCCGCAGGTTCAGACCATATCTGATGGCGAGTTCACATACCTAGAAGAATATGTGAAATGTTCCCAACCTGTAGCCAATGCATTAGACTTGCTACAGGGAGAAGCAACTGCCTACTACGGAACAATGGTGCCGACGATACTCGCACTCAGAAAAAAATTACATCGTTCAATTTCTTCTGAATGGCGATTCTGCTTGCCGGTAGCCGAGGCCTATCTACAAAGTGTTGAGAAACGCTTCTCTCAATTTTTGAATTTCGATACCCAACAGGCAAGAGATGCTGCTGTCGCGGCCCTGTCGTTCCCCAAATTCAAAAATAGGTGGTTCCCTTGTATTCAAAAACAAACGCAAGATGGGCTGTTGTCGTTATTTAAGGCTCAAATAGTCGAATATTTAGTCAGCGAATTGGGCGAAAATGCAAGCGCAGGAGAAGAAATGGACGCAGAGCCTCCTCTCGATGAATTCTACGACTTCGGGGAAGATGAAGAGCAAGACTGTTACCCTCAGAATGATGTTGCAGCGATGGCTCAGTCAATTATGGATAAGTACTTGGGCGACCAGAAATGTGGACTGGAAACGCTGAACGATTATCCTGCAATCCAACACATTTTCAAAAAAACGAACACTCCATTGCCGTCGAGTGCTCAAGTCGAGCGGTTATTCTCATACGCTACGATGACTAACCTGCCAAAATGCAACCGGCTTAGCAACGAGAAGTTTGAACAACGCGTCATCTTGAAGGCGAATGCGTCTTTCACCGTGTAAAATTACATTTCTACCCTGCAATTATGAAGTTTTTTCGAGATAAGATGGAAATTTATGTTATTTAATTGGAAATATAGGTATTTTATGTTTTTGAACTAAATTTGTGATTATTGAATTTATGTGGTTGATTGGAATTTTTGTTATTGAAATAATTTGAAATATCAGAACCTGGACGCATAATAAATTCGCCTTGCTTGAAGTTGATTAAAAAAGGAGTTTTGTATAAATGTAGTTTTTTAGTAACCCAGTGTTGAAGTGGTAGACGACCTGAAAAGGCTGGAAAAAAAGAAGAAAAAAAGTTGTCTAGGCTGATTAGAACAGAAATTAGCCCTCGGGCTCGCTAAAGTGGTCAGTATAGGGGAAAAAATCGGTAATTACGCTCGTAATCATAAAAAAAAGTGTGATTACAATTGTAATCACAGAAAAATTTGTGATTACGAGTGTAATCACAGAAAAAATTGTGATTACGGAAGTAATCATAAAAATATCTGTGATTACAATCGTAATCACAGGAAAATTTCTGTAATTACACTCGTAATCTCAGGAAAAAAATGTGATTACACTCGTAATCACAGAAAAAATTGTGATTACGAGTGTAATCACAGTGAAATGTATGATTACGAGTGTAATCGTAATCATACTTATGATTACGATTGTAATCGTAATCGTAATCATATCTCAGGACCTTGTGATTGTAATCGTAATCGTAATCATATCTCAGGAACTTGTGATTATAATCGTAATCGTAATTATGATTATGATTACGCCCAACTCTGTCCATCCGTTGTTTAAAGATGCTGGGGATAAGTAGGTATTTGATAACTACATTTTGTACTGACAGATTCACTGCAATCTGCAGTAGGGAATTCCTTATAAGTCCTTATAAGTCTAAATATTTGAAACCCGCCAACCATTTCTAATGATTGAATGTACCTGTGGCCATGTGTTTGCGAGTATCCGTTAGGGTGAATTTCCTAAATATTGAAAATCAATCATAAAAAAATAATAATGATTATAATCATAATAAATAGGTACGTGATAATTATTTGAACTATTCTGCTGCATTGGGCCGCCAGCCTTTAGTTTTGATGCCCAGCAGATTTCACTCCCCTGAAATTGATGACTTATGGATAGCGTGTAGGTACCTGTCTCCTCTGATCTTTGTTCATTCCGTGTGTGCACGTAATAAGTAGGAGAAAGCCCTGGTCTTACATGAAATCCTCGTTTCCACGTAGCTGACTATAATCATTCCCACTCTTGTGGATTGTTCAGGTAAAAATTCACTCTGGGTGCACTGAAAAGATCCGCTTTCCACTCCCTTGCTCGTAGTTGGTTGGTAACATCGAAAAATGAAAAATTCGAAAAGGTGTTGATTGAAGCAGAGAGCAATAGGTTATTGTGCCACGAACCTTGTCAAACATGGAATACGAAACCAGCTGAACCCGTAGAACCGCGGTAATAACGCCTTCAAAACTTCCACATTTAATTGAAACTTAACTACCTACTTAATGTATCGTCCAAATGAGAAGTAGGTACCTACTATCTCATCACAGTAGGTATCTACTTTCAAATAAACAAAACAAAAAAATGCATGGATGACGACATTTACCTCAACAATCTATCATTAGCGTAAACTGAAAGAATTACATAACTAACTCAGAAATTGTATATTTCATGAGGAATGTTCATCCTAATTTGAAATTTCAACACTCATCAGCTTATAGTATATATACCTTATATCTTAAATCAGTTTATAGTTTATACCTTATATCAGCTGTTATATCTGTAGCTATAATGATTTTGGTTTATTATTCTCTGAATAATACACCTATGTAATCGCTCAGCAAAAAATTTTTATAACCCCCCCTCAAACTTTTTTCTTTTCCGTTTCAAGGTAAGTAGATTCAAAAAATGCAATGTCCGTCCGCCGTCCGCCGTACGCCGTCCGCCGTATCACGTGTACAGGCTTCATTTTCGGTCTAAAAAAGTCGTTCTTTCGCACACGTGCTCTATTTGGGCCCTAGTTGTGTCCCGAAACTTTTCAGCCCGATCGGAATATACCCAGGGGTGTTGTGAGTGAAAATGTGTGTAAAAATAGGTACTTTTTGCGTTTTAGCAACATGTTGGTAACATGAGTGTGATGAATTTAAAATTCTCATCACGGTGGCGTGGAAGGTGAGTGAGTGAATTTAGGTAAAGGAGAGAGAAGGAGGAAAAGTCGCAGGCGGCTGTAGTCAACCGAACATCTACGACTTTTGGAGGAGAGAGAGGTGGTGTGGAAGGAAGGTGAGGAAAAGTCGCAGGCGGCTGTAGTCAACCGAACATCTACGACTTTGGAGGAGAGAGAGGTGGATGAGGGAATTTCACCTAGGCGGCTGTAGTCAACCGTTCATCTAGGTGAAGGAGAGGAAAGGAGAGGTCCCTTGTCTAGGCGGCTGTATTCAACCGATCATCTAGACAAGGAGGAGGAGAGAGGAGGTGAAATTCCCAGGCGGCTGTATTCAACCGATCATCTGGGAGGTAAGGTAAGAGAGAGAAGAGAGAGCTGGTTAGAGGAAGTGTCGAATGAAGCTTGAGCGCCAGGATCCGGGGTTTTATAGTACTTGGGGGCCTCTCCCTCCAGCTCCTTGCAGGGAGCTGGTAGTGGGGCCCCAGGTTGAGTAACCCTGGGTTCTGTCGCCTGTCCCCACTCATATCTTTATTTACGGAGCTTTAGTTTGGCGTTTGAATGTTGGTGAGAACTTAATAATATAGGAGTGTTCCCGGGAGGGACTCACGACAGAGGTCCCCCCAGTTTGAACCAAGATTCATGGAGCTGAAGGCGCAAGGTGACAGGAGCTGAGGGCTACGGCAAACAAAAGGTGGAGCTGAAGGCGCAAGGTGACAGGAGCTGAGGGCGACGGCAAACAAAGGTGGTGCTGAAGGCGCAAGGTGACAGGGGCTGAAGGCCGATGCAAACAGGTGGTTGGGCTGAAGGCCAGTCTTAAAAGCTAGGAGACTTAAGCGTATGTAAGTAGATGGTAAGGGTAGCATATCTAATATAAGTACATGGGAAGAAAAACATAGAGTAAGTAGATGGTAAGTAGAAGATAAGATAGAGTACGTACATAAGGCATAATGATTGGGTGATGATGATTCGACAGATATAAACATTTCGCATTTATAAATGTGATCAATGTGTGGTTGCGTATTTACAATGATGAGGATGGAGTATGTACAGCGGATGAATGAGTATTTACAGTTGGTGGATGAGTATTTACAGATGATGGATGAGTATGTACAAAAGATGAAGTAGTATATACAGAAGACACAGAGGTATGTACAAAAATTTTGTCACTTCGTGGGAGGCGGTTGCGAGAATCCGCCGGTTCCTGGGTGTGGTTAGTGTGTGGCGAGTGGTTGTGTGTGTGTGTGTGTGAGTGTAGTGTGTTGGGGGCAGTCGCCGGCGGCCGACGTGTTGAGGCGGCCACGGGGGGGCCTCGAGTCCCGGTACAGTGCGAGTGGGTTGATGAGACACCAGCACTGTCCCGGAATCTCAAGGCCCCGCCGTGATTTCTCATAGCGGGGCGGGGGATTTGGCCGCCGGGACGAGGGGGGTGTGGGGACGCTCCCTCCGTCCGTTCCGCCGCCCGGGCCGTTTCGTCCCGGCGGGAACTATTGGGGATATCCCCGACGATGGAGGGGAGGGAGGGGGGTCGAAGATGGAAAATTGGGGGAGAATTAAAACGGGGGGGCTTTGAAATTGGAGGTTGAGCGGGGGGTGGTGGGTTTTTGGACGGTATGGGGGGGTTTTGAATTTGAATGGGTGGTGTTAAAATTTGAACGGGGGGGGTTGAAATTTGAACGGGGGGCGGGGGAGGCATGAGTTCCGCAAGGCGGAACTCGTGAAGGATGGAATCCATCAGGGGGTCGGTTGGGGTGTAGGGGGGGTGTACCCCCGTGGCTTGTGCTACGCGAAATTCGCGTAGAATTCGCCACTGGGGGTACTTCCATCGTCGGGGCCGGGGAGGTAACCCGGAGATCCGTGGCGGAGAAAAATAAAGCGGTGTGGTAGGCCCGGGCGAAGGGGGTAGGGGGGAAAGTGGGTCCGGGACAAAAACGTCCCGGAGAATCGCCGCCATTTCCGGATCCGAGTCGAAGTCCGGAAACGACGGAGGTGACGGGTGTTGCGGGAAGAGGTGATGGCGCATCGTGAACGGACGGTGGGAGACTGATAGTGTGAGGTGTTGGGGTTAGCACAGGTGCGGGTTTGCACCTGGCTAACGGGACTGTATGTGGTTTGCCGTCAATTAACAGGGTTGCGGTTGTATGTGTTGTGCTGATGACTTGAAAGGGCCCGGCGTAAAGTGGTTGGAAAGTTTTATGGATGCCGGGCTCTTTCAGGTACATTTGTGTTGTGGTGAAAAATCGTTTGGGATAAGTGGTGTCGTTTGTCGGTGTTGTTGAGTGTAGTGGTTCCCTGTTAATTGACGGTGTGTGGTGTGGAGTGAAAATGTCGGCCGGTAAACGTAGTGGGTCTTTAAATGCGTTTTGTGCGGGGCTAGTTTGGTCTGAAGGACGGGCGGATGTTCGAAGGCTGAGTAAAATGTAGGGGAGAGATTTTGTCCAGGAAGGGGAATTTGCCGATGTAGAAATGGCTTGCTTCAGGACCGAGTGCCACCGCTCTATTTTCCCGTTGGATTGGGGATGGTAAGGGGTAGTGTGTATTTTTTGGATCCCGAGGGAGCGTAACAATTCGGAGAAGTGGGCCGATTCAAACTGCCTCCCTTGATCGACCGTGACTGTCCGCGGACAACCGTAACGGCTAACCCATTGAGAGAGGAAAGCCGTTGCGACGGTGTCCGCGGTGATGGTGGAGAGGGGAATGCACTCCACCCAGTTGGTGGCACGATCGATCATCGTGAGGCAGTATTTCTTCCCCTCGGACGGGGGAAGGGGGCCCACTAGATCCAAATGTATATGCTCCCACGGGAGGGAGTCGGGGATTGGTTGAGGAGGGACATGCGGGTGGGCCGAGACTTTGAAACGCTGGCACTTCTGGCACCCTAGAACCCAGTTACGAATATCTGTATTCATATGGGGCCAGAAGTACCGCGTTTTGATGAGGTCCCGGCTCGCCCGAATGCCAGGGTGGTGAAGGGAATGGTAGTGGAGGAACAACTGCCTCCTCAACCCCGGTGGGACGTAAGGGCGCGGTGAGTCGGCCGTTACGTCGCACCAGAGGTCGAGGGGAGGCAGCTGTTCCAACTTGGATGCGGAAATAAGGTTGGAGAGGGCGGGGTCAGAGGTTGGATCTTGGTGTGATTTGATGGATTGAGGGGAAGGGAATGGCAGCAACTCCGCCACCGGCGCCGGGACAGGGGTGGGTCGGGAGAGTGCGTCCGCCACGCAGTTGTCGGCCCCCGGCAGATATCGTATATCGGACGTGAACTGTCCGATAAACTCGAGCTGCCGGAGGCGACGCGGGGAGGCGGACTTGCGATTTTGAAGGAGGGCGTGGGTCAGGGGCTTGTGGTCTGTAATGACAGAGAACTGCCTGCCCTCCACGAAGTCACGAAAGTGCTTTATGGCTTCGTGGATGGCGAGGAGTTCTCTGTCGAAGGTAGAGTAGTTTTTCTGGGTGGGGGATAAGGTTTTAGAAAAGAAGCCAATGGGTTGGGGGGTGGCGCCGGTGTGCTGTTGGAGCACTGCCCCGATGGCCCAATCGGACGCATCGGTAGTGATGGAAAGGGGAGCGTGAGGGTCGGGGTGGGCTAATAGAGCGGCGTCTACTAGGTCCTGTTTGCAAATTTTGAAGGAGGCGGAAAGTTGGGGGGTCCAGGTGATGGGGCGGTTATCATTTTTTTTGGAGGGTTGGGGAATGGCGTGTATGAGTGGTTGTTGATGTTGAGCGGCGTGTTTTATGTGTCTGCGGTAAAAATTGAGCATACCCAGGAAGCGGCGGAGCTCGGTGACCGTGCGGGGTTGCGGGAAGTCAATAATCGCGTGGACCTTGTCCGGGAGGGGGGTGATGCCGTCCGAGGATACTTGGTGGCCGAGGCAGCGGACGGAGGGTTGGCCGAGGACACATTTGTCTGTGTTGACTAGGAGGCCTTCGGTGGAAAAGATGTTGAGGACTTGCTGTAGGTGGGCGAGGTGTTCTTCCTGGGTCTTGGAGGCGATCAGTATATCGTCGAGGAAGCAAAATACGAAAGGCAGGCCTCGCAAGATACTGTCCATATACCGCTGCCAAGTTTGCGCCGCGTTCCTTAATCCGAAGCCCATCTTCACATATTCAAATAACCCGAACGGGGTAATTATAGCGGTTTTCGGGACGTCGGGGGGGTGGATGTTGATGTGATGGAACGCTCGCGAAATATCAAGGGTGGAAAAGATAGTGGCGCCATGGAGATGTGACGAAAAGTCACGCAGGTGGGGGACATTATAGAGGTCCGGTGTGGTTTTTGAGTTGAGCCGCCGGTAGTCCCCGCAGGGGCGGATATCCCCATTGGGCTTCTGTACGATGTGGAGCGGAGAAGCCCAAGGGGATTTTGAGGGGCGTATGATACCGTCGGCGATGAGTTTGTCGAAGTGTTGGCGGGTCTTCGACAACTGAAGGGGATGTAGGCGGCGGGCTTTTGCGGTGATGGGTGGTCCTGTGGTCTCAATGTGGTGCTGGACAGTGGAGATGTGTGCAGAGGGGCGGCGCTGGGGACGGTAGTTGAGGAGGAGGCGTTCAAACTGTGTTGGGGGGTGGTTGATGGCGTGAATGAATCCGGGTATGGGTGTTTTGGTGGCGGGGTCAATCAGGCGCGCGTTCCGGACGTCGACCTGGAGACCGAAATAGGCAAGAAAATCGGCCCCCAGGATCGCCTTCTCCACGTCCGCCACGGTAAACTCCCACTCGTACGTGAGCCCGCTCATATGAACTGAGGAGCGGTACGTCCCGTACGAGGGGATGGTGGTACCGTTGGCGGCGTAGAGAAGCTGCCGGTAGCAGCGCGCCTGACGACGGAGGATGTTGTTGGGGAATATCGACAGCGCCGCCCCCGTGTCCACCAGGAAAGGAACATTAGTCTTCCTGCAGCGCAGGAAAAGTCGTTGGTGGGTCGGCAGGGCGTTGTGTTTGATGGCGGAGGTAGGGACGTGTGTTGGGGTTGGCTGGTCCGCCGCGAAGGAGACGCGGGGCGGTTTGTTGCCGTTCCGGAGGGGGGGAACGGTGGGGTCTGTAGGGGGTTTGGCCGGGTTGGTAGGAGGTGGCTTCGCTCCGTTCCGGGGAGGGGGAACGGTAGCGGCCGGGTGAGTGGTGGCCGGAGGGGGTTGCGCCCTGGAGGCGGGCTTGGAGGGTCCGTTCCGAGGTGGGGGAACGGTAGCGGCGGCGTGAGTGGCGGCCGGAAGGTTGGTAGCCCTGGTGGCGGGCGGGGAGGTTCCGTTTCGTTGGTGGTGGGGCGAGGGTTTCGGCGGCGCTGTAGGCGCGGCCGGGAGGTTGGCAGCCGTGGCGGCGGCGTAGGAGGGGTAGCGGGGCTTGGTGGTGGTGGCTGTGTGAATGCGGGCGGGGGGGGTATGTCCATGGTCCCCCCCGTGTTGGCGAGGAGGGGGGCCCGCCGGATTCACCGGCGGGCGGCTGCGTTTCCCTGCTTAGGGGCGAAGGAGCAGGGGGGTTTGCACTTGCGGGCCTCCCCACCGAAGTTTACGTGATAGAAACAACGGTGGGGGGGGTCCGCAGGGAGGTAGTCGGTTGTGGTGGGGCGGGCCGAGTTGGAAGCGCGCGCAGCTGCTGGGGATCGTCCTCTGCGCTGGCGGGGAGGGGATGCGTTGCGGCGCTCGGGTGAGCGCTGGCGGCGGCGGTCGGCGGATGAGTCGCGTCGGCGATCCGCCGAAAGGGGTCGACGTCCGTCGAGGGAGGGCGCCCGGCCGCGGTCCCGGGATTTTGTGCGGTCCCGGAACGGCGGGGGGTGGCGCGGCGTACGCACCTCACCGACGGCGGCCGCAGCGGCCAAGTCGTGCACGGTGTCCGCGAGCCGCAGGAGGGGCTCGTCGGGACCGTCGAGATGGCTGACCAGGGCCATCTGGATGGGGTGGGGAAGGGCACGTAACCAGAACGTGCGTGCGATGTCGGCGGTCATAATCCCCTGCAGCTGGTGTCGCAGCCGTCGGTAGAGGTGGGAGGGCTTCTGGTCGCCGAGGTGTTGAGGTTGGGAGAGGGCGGCGACTCTGGCGATTTTTGACGGCTGGTAGGTGTTGATGAGGCGGCTGCGGAGGTCGTCGTACGCAGCGGCGGCGTCGGGGGAGATATCAGAGGTCTGCAGCAGGATCTCGTAGGGCAGTAGCGAAATGATCCGGGAATATCGGGTTTTCTGGCTGCGGATGTTGGCGGCCGAAAACGCTGCGTCCACTTGGAAAAACCAAAGTGCCGGGTCGTGCGTGTAGAAGGGGGGCAGCGACAGAGGGAACGTAGCGGACGCCGTCATGACGTTGGCGGCGGCTGCGGCCGTAGCGGCGGCGGCGGTGTCCGACGACGCAGAGGTCGGCGGGGAGAGCGTGGAGAAAGGGTTGTCGGCCAATGCGTCGGATGTCGCAGCGGCGGGCGGCTGCAGTGTGGCTGGTCGCAGGAGCGGCGGCGTCGGTGAGTTCGGGTCCATTTCTGTAACTAAAATTCAAAAATTTGACGTGGTTTTGAATTTCGAAATTCGCAATCGGCGGGAGCGGTGGTGCGTTGAGTTGAGAGTTGAGCGGTGAGGTGTGGGCCAAGAATTGCGAATTTACACTGACTGGTTGAAATTTTGAATTTAAAATTTGGGACACCGAACTATTTGACTGGGGCGACACATGAGGTGGGAAGGTGGGAAGGAAGAATGTTGAGTGAACGTCGGGTTCACCACTGTGATGAATTTAAAATTCTCATCACGGTGGCGTGGAAGGTGAGTGAGTGAATTTAGGTAAAGGAGAGAGAAGGAGGAAAAGTCGCAGGCGGCTGTAGTCAACCGAACATCTACGACTTTTGGAGGAGAGAGAGGTGGTGTGGAAGGAAGGTGAGGAAAAGTCGCAGGCGGCTGTAGTCAACCGAACATCTACGACTTTGGAGGAGAGAGAGGTGGATGAGGGAATTTCACCTAGGCGGCTGTAGTCAACCGTTCATCTAGGTGAAGGAGAGGAAAGGAGAGGTCCCTTGTCTAGGCGGCTGTATTCAACCGATCATCTAGACAAGGAGGAGGAGAGAGGAGGTGAAATTCCCAGGCGGCTGTATTCAACCGATCATCTGGGAGGTAAGGTAAGAGAGAGAAGAGAGAGCTGGTTAGAGGAAGTGTCGAATGAAGCTTGAGCGCCAGGATCCGGGGTTTTATAGTACTTGGGGGCCTCTCCCTCCAGCTCCTTGCAGGGAGCTGGTAGTGGGGCCCCAGGTTGAGTAACCCTGGGTTCTGTCGCCTGTCCCCACTCATATCTTTATTTACGGAGCTTTAGTTTGGCGTTTGAATGTTGGTGAGAACTTAATAATATAGGAGTGTTCCCGGGAGGGACTCACGACAATGAGCTTTTGAGGTATCGTTTTCCATGTTTTTGGGGACGAGAAGATCGAATATGAGGTCGATTTTGGCCAAGGAGTGGAAAATTGAGGTTGTACCAGATGTTCAGCTCCCAAAATTGATTTTTTATGAGGCAAAAACCTGCGAAATCGTCTGAAATCACCATCAATTTGTAGAATAGCACTAGGAAAAGTTTCAACACGTAGATCAAGACGATTAAATGGCACTACCAATGATCATGGATAATTTGAAAAAAAAAAAAAAGATCGTACCTACCTAATTTGTGTTTTGGGGGCCAAAATTGGTGGAAACCATCAGAAATAGCTATTTCAATTATTTCACATGAAACAAACAATAAATGTAGGTACAGCCAACATTTCTGTAGAATAATAAACCCCATGTGACAAGGACTTTGCAGCGTTTTTTTTCTGTGAAGCTATAAATCGCTTTTGATTAGGGAGGTATATGACATTAGTATTTTATACAACTAGGCCATACTAGTGGTGTGGGGCTGAAAGATCATCGAAGTATTGTTTAGAGTAGGTAGGAAGGTATTTACAATAACAACTGAAATTAATATGTTGAATCTTGTTGCTAATCGTAATTCTTTGTAGCAAAACTAGGTACAAACAACGCTGCAAATTATTACAGAACGGTTTATTTTTTATTTTTTCAAACCTGTATTGATGCTGTACATTACTTTTTTCTGTGGTTAATACCAACCTACCCTCGTGCTTCCTCCAGGAAAGCCCTAAATCAGGTATTGGAACCGTGAAGGTGCAGTTTGGTAAATATACGGTGGATTCAAGAATTCTATCATTAATAACTATTTGTAGTTATTCATGAAGCATAACGTTTGTTCAAGTTTAAAAAAAAAACCTAATTATCAACAAAATCCAAAATAGCGATCACTAAAAATCAAATGAAATAATATGCATTAACGGAGCAACCAACTCGATTCGAGATAACGGCGTTCTGGAAGTTTCAACTGTTTTTCATCCCTGTGATGACTGACAGTAACGCCGAGCTTCGCGGACCAACAGAAGGGCCCAACTGGGTCTTAAACCCAAATGTCAATTATTTCAGTTCATGGTGACTAGGAACTGCGAAGGTAGCTAAAGTAAATAAAGCAAGGCGGACGGACAAAAATTTGTTTATCCCATTTTCGAATTTTACGTGGTCTCTTGAGACGGAAACCTTGAAAATTTGTGTGTGTGTGGTGGGGGATTTATTTTAGCGAATTTTCAAAGAAAATGAAGCTATTGCAATGGCTTCGAAATTTAAATAATATAAATTTTTGGAAATTTTCTTCATAGAAATCCGTTTCAGACCATTCTAAAACGATTCCTGAAATTTAACACTTTTTTATATGTATATATATATATATGTGTCACTCCAGACGATAACTCTCGATAGAATTGAGATAAACAGCTCAAATTTGCACAAAAAATCTATCTTGGCAATCGAAAGGCTAAGTTCGAAGATGGGCGAAATTGGCCTACTCTAAGGAGGGTTTTGGCGCATTTAAAGTGCGCAAAAATTACCCAAAAATCCCCAAAATGTTATTTTCCAACAAGTGACCCCTCATTTTAAAGGTTTTTGCACGCTGAACACGATGGTGGAATCGGATTTTAGATATCTTGATCCGTTCTCAAATTAGAGCATTTAAAGTGCGCAAAAATTACCCAAAAATCCCCAAAATGTTATTTTCTAACAAGTGACCCCTCATTTTAAAGGTTTTTGTACGCTGAACACGATGGTGAAATCAGAATTGCGATATCTCATTCCGTTCTCAAACTGGAGCACTTTAAAGATTAAGGAACGTGGTTATTTCTTCGAAAATTCGCTCTTATAGCCATGCTGCATGACTGTGGTTTTTTTTTCCCATGCTTGATTCCAAAGGTTTAATATTGAAAATAAGAAAAAACTGAAACTACTAAAACACCCTTCTCATGGAAGGTATGCTCCATGTATGACGGTACCACAGGTACTTACATAAAGAAATGTTGTAATATATATTTTGTCTTTCTGCTTATTTATCTCTGTCCAACTTTATGGATTTACATGTGATTTGTATTTTCTATCACACTACCGTTTTCCACAAGCTCTGCCGGATTACAGTCCTTTGGAGCCCTGCTGTGTTTATTGGGAAATTACCTAAGTAATGCAAAGAAATCAAGTTTTGGACAAATTCATGAATGTGTTGTTGTTGAACTGTTCAGTATGTATTTGTCATTTCTGAATTATAAAAATATGTACTAGCTCCCAGTAATTTCATCATTCACGACGGTTATGTCATTCAAATAAACAAAATTTGCATATCTCGAGAAAAATAGGTCATTAGTGTGCATCAAAAAAGAAATGTTCCAGTAACTGTTTCAACAACATTGAGCCTACCCCTTAAAGCCTGAACCTTCAGCCGAATTATCCAACTTATCTTGAAAAACCGAGCTTTTTACAGAAAAAAGGAGATTCCTCTTTAGTTTCCCTGACGAGCATTAATTAGGTGAAGTGAGATGTAAAATACCTGAGCTTTTAAGCGGATCAACGTCGGAAACCAGCGAAATCTGCGGCCCTGCTCTTCTAAAGTCCACGCCAAGGCAGGTCATCCGAACCCCTTTCGGTTGGCCATCAGTGTGTAATTCCATTAGGTGATATATAATTCGTTTATTTTATCTTCATCCCGATCCCCGGACTCAGTCGACCTTTATAAGTCGTCCGGATGCCGAGACAATGTTGTAGAGCGTTTTCGGGATTGGGAACGATGGGACCATCGCGATAGAAATTTAGGTTTGACGGGCTATGAGATGAGATAACACCGTGTGTTTCATCTTGGCGAAAGTGAGCAGTGAATTTCAGCTGGGGCTGGAGTGAAAATAAAAGTTCCAGTCACGTTGCATGACCATATGAGTGAGTTTTATAAGTTGGTGAATTTAAGCTAGGTTTGCTGATTTTTAGTAATTTTTGGCCACCAAAAACTCAAATTCAACCACTTCCACACCAAATTCCACTTTCTATGATTTTGTTTTGTCCCCCTTCAGCTATTGAAACACGCTTTCGGTTTATTATTTTCAATAATGAACCTTTGGAATCGAGCATGAAAAAAAAAAAAAATTCTAACCCTCCCGTCAAAATTTGATGGTTTACGTTTCACGAAAAACATTACGCCGTACTGGCCACTTTTCTTGGTTACCATGAAAAAAAATTAATGAAATTCGGGTTATAGGTTCCGTTCGAGGTCTAGTTGGTCCTCGAAGCTCGACGTTACTGTCAGTCATCTCTAAGGGGTTCAAAATAGGGGTTGAAATTTTCAGAACGCCGTAGCTCGAAAACTTTCGATAGAAGGGTATGGTTTTTCAGGTCATTAAATTTGTCTTGAGCTAAAGAAGTTTTTGAGACCACCCGGAGCATTGTACGTCCAGCCGTTCGTGTGCACCAAAAAGCTTCGTCAACACGATCGTGAATCAAACGGCATAAATCCGGCCCGGATATCATCACTAGGGAGCACCTGATTATAATCAAGGATGGCTGTATGAAGTCGAGTTGTTGTTCTCCGGTATTATTCCATTTGATAAGTGGTGGACTATTGGATTTTGTTGGAAGGCACTTCTGAAATTTGAACAAACGTTGAAGTATTATTGATGGGTAAATTATTACACAATGGTAAATTATCACACAGCGGCAAATTATTACGTAATGGCAAATTATTATGCAACGACAAATTATCACACAACGGTAAATTATTACACAACGGTTCATCTACCAAGAAGGGGCTGGATTTTGTTGATCGGTACTTTTGCAACTTGAACAATCGTTGAAGTATTATTGATGGGCAAGTTGTTACACAAGGGTTCATTATACTTGGCCACGAGAGTAGGTATTGACCACAAAAATCAGTGATATACGTAGAACGGGCATCTATTGCACTGCACATCAATAATTTTCCTTCAGAACTTCATTATTTGCGTTTCTTTTTGCCATTTTAGTTACTGTTTGTCATCGACAGAATTATTTTAGCAACATTTAACTCGTGATTTAGGTAGGTACCTAGTAACGATTACGGGGTTAGGTAATAACCTACGGAGGATCGGCGATCTACATAATATGTATGGAATAGTACATATTATATTATATAGACGCTATACAGAAAGCTGTGATCTGTAACATAAAGGTATTCTGTACAAAATAATAAACCGTTGTGCAGGGATTTCCAGCGTTTTTTAAACTGAATTGGTTTGTCGAATTTGTCGTATTAGTGGTGACTTTCAACTTTTGAGAATTAAGATTCTCAGCGACTGCTGTCTAAGTAGAGCCAAAGAAAAGACGTTCAAATTAACTGGAATTATAGTTCGAGAATTGGTTGCTTACGCCCATGAATCACCAATCTAAGGTATAATATCGGAATGGTTGGCGGGTGCCGATTGACCGATTATTTTATTGTATTTATTTCATTGTATTGGACATTTCCTTATTCAATGGACCCTCGTTCTGTTTATGATTGCCATCTTGATGAGATCATTATGTAATGGGCCATCTAGGCGCCAACACCCCGAGAATCCACCTTACGAGAATTTCAACAAAATGTGTTTGAAGCTGCAGATATAATCTAATGTGCGAGGGTTGTTAACATTATCCTTTTGAATACTGGGTCAATTTATGAGAGACAATCAAAATTGGACGATCAGAATCTACATACAAAACGTGAGTGGCAATTTTGGGAAAGGTCATAATGCTTACCGCAGTACTTGGATCGATTAAGATGACACAGTTACCATGAAAAAAAATTGATAAAATTCGGGTTATAGATTCCGTTCGGGGTCTAGTTGGTCCTCGAAGCTTGGTGTTACTGTCAGTCATCTCTAAGGGATTAAAAATAGGGGTTGAAATTTTCAGAACGCCGTAGCTCGAAAACTTTCTGTAGAAGTTTTCTTTTTAACGTTATTAAATTTGTCTTGAGCTAACAATTTTTTGAGACCACTCCGAGCATTGTACGTCCAGCCGTTCGTGTGCAGCTTCGTCAACACGATCGTGAATCAAACGGTATAAATCCGGCCCGGATATCATCACTAGGGAGCACCTGATTATAATCGAGGATGGATTTATGAAGTCGAGTTGGTTGTTCTGCGATATCATTTCATTTGATAAGTGATGGACTATTGGATTTTGTTGGTCGGTACTTGTGAAGCTTGAACAAACGTTGAAGTATTATTGATGGGCAAGTTATTACACAACGGCTCATTATACTTAACCACGAGGGTAGGTATTGACCACAGAAAACAGTGATCTACGCAGAAGGGGCGTCTATTTCACTCCACATCAACAATTTTCCTTCAGAACTTTATTATTTGCGTTTCTTTTTGCCGTTTTAGTTACATTTTGTCGTTGACAGATTTATTCTAGCAAGATTTAACTCGTGATTTAGCTAGGTACCTAGTAAGGCTTACGGGGTTAGGTACTAACGTACGGAGGATCTGTGATGTACATAATATGTATAGAATAGTACATATTATATTATATAGATGGGTTATCTATACAGAGATCTGAGATCTGTGACAGAAAGACATTCTGTACAAAATAATAAACCGTTGTGCAGGGATTTGCAGCGTTTTTAAATTGATACTCTGCTTTCTATGCTGGCATTTGCAAAAGCGTACGGAATGAAATCCTCTATGAATATTGTTTTTAAGGATACCTCATCTGCGTTCTCTGCGTTTAATATTATACTAAAGTATAATACTAAGGCACTATACCTAGTAAGTAGGTCCATTTACAAAAGTTCCCCAATGCTGCCAAGGTGGGTGGGTTCGGGTCGGGCCAGAACGCCATAACCTACGCTAATTATTTGTGGACGGGAGTGCGACCCGGAGTGCAGCTACAAAATTATACCTAGGTGATATTGTAATAATCTAGTATTTTAGTGGTTCACCTCATAGTTAGATTTATTTTACTTTCCGAAATTGGTGTTTATGGGTTCTCCTTATTTTTAGAACCTACTGTTTACCGAATATCTAGATAATAAACCAAAATATCTCTGTTATAGAGTAGTTATAGTTTATAATAAACGACATCTAAAAATAACGAGTAGCCAATTTAAAAAAAAATCATCTATTTTCTAGCAAGTTCTGTAATTTATGTAGATAACTCGTATTAATTTAGTAGGTAGAGATATCGCCTCACCATAACAACATCATCTTCTGTCGAGCACCAATTACATGATAAACTCTACAACGTTCTTAAGGTTTTTTGCAATTGCCTGATCCACTGAGAGAAGCTATAAAATTCAAGCCACTAATTTAATCCCTAAATAAAAAGCCCAGCGTTTATGGTTGCATCAGGACAACAATTCTACTAAGAAGATTAAAAATGCGAGGTGACAACACAATAATTTGATCTATTGCTGCTACGCATGACGTAACCTGACCGTAAAAAAACAGAGGAACACATTAATAACGGAGTAATTCAAGATAAAAGTGCATAAATTTTTTATGTCAGTGTTACTTCGGTTGTCTTGAATGAAAAATGTGATGGTTTTTTGCTTCCTCACAACCAGAAGGTAGGGAAACCTTGGATTAGTGATAGAGTTTTAAAAAAAGGTCTGCCAATTCGAGTAGGCAGTACTGCTTCCTCAGTTGAATCACATGAACGTATAGAATAGTTGGGTAGGTTCATTGAATGGAAAGGTAGAGTATCCATGCACGGGTTAATGACTAAACGACTCAGGTCACATGAACAAACAGAATTAGTTGGGTAGGTTCAGCTGTCTACGAATATTTTTCGTGCTACAAAGAAATGGTCAACATTTAATGTTCGCGCATGCGCAGACTAAAGTTAAAGTGCGATTCCGATGAAATTCATTGGTAACTATTGAAGTATCATTCCTGATCGACCTTCCAAGTTTGAACTCATTTCGACAATACTTAAGGTAGATTTCACGTTGGCGCATGCGTAGACGAAAGTTACTGTAATTTTTCAATGGATTTGGTATTGGACCATCTGTCCACTGTATTTCCACTACCATTTCGCGTTTCAGACATTAGGGAACAGTTTTGGTTCCCTGTCTATCTGTCTCTGGTAAATTCCTTGCAACGCCTATAACCTCCCGAAATCATGGACTGAAATTTTGAGGGTAGGTGTGGATTGGGTCACAGATGGTCCCATACCAAAATTATTGGAAAAGTACTGTAACTTCCGTCTGCGCATGCGAAAACGTGAAATACTTGAAACTCCCATTACTACCGTAAATATCGTTGAAATGAGTTCAAACTTGGAGGTCAGATCAGGAATAATACTTTGGTTCCACATGAATTTCATTGGAATCTTAATGTAGGTAACTTTCTTCTGCGCATGCGCGAACATTAAATGTTGACCATTCCTTAATGCTTCCAACTGCGCGAAAAATAGTCGTAGAGAGCTTCAAATTTGAGGATACTCGTGGTTTGGATGGCACATGGTCTCATGTCAGAATCATGCGTGGATACTCCCTGTCCACTGAATGAACCTACCCAGCAATTCTATACGTTCATGAGATTCAAGTGAGCTCTGTGCTGCCTACTCGAATTGGCAAAGGTTTTTCGCTTCCTCACTACCGAAGGAGGGGAAGATTTGTATTTTATGCTGGGAAGATGATCGTGAAGCATGTCATTGTCTAGTATTAGATTATTATTTTCAATTATGAACCTTCGAATTCGAGCAGGAAAAAATTAACCCCACCCTAGAATATTTTATCAAAGTCGCGGTAATATAATATATGATGTGATTATAATCACGCTAATATGATTTGATTAAATCAGTATTATAATTATTAGGTCTAATAACGCATGGCTATATGAAATGAAGATTTTGTGGTCATATTGTTTCAGCACTCGACGTAGTTTCCTACTATGTATCTAAGTATTCTCAGGCAACTGAGGATTGCATGAAAAATTAATGTTGAGTGTCGGCGTACATAATGTATGTAATTATGGTGATTATTAATGGTGCCCTTCACCATGTATCCCTAACAACCCTCACCAGGGGCCTGGGGTTATTTGATTAAACTGGGACACTCAGGAAAAGTACAATAAGCCAATAGGCTTCCGTGCTTTGGGGCAACCAACCCCCACTCCTGAGCGATCCCAAGTACAATCTACAATCTACAATCTACCATGTATCCACATAATTTTCTAAATCAAGAAAAACTCACTGCTACATACTGTTAAATAACAGGTCCACCAGCACTCATTAAGCCCCAGCAACGAATTATGTTCGAATAAACGTTCTGAATGGATAATCATCTTTCCGTTTGCACTACCATCAGTATACAGGAACCACGAGCTTTTCATTGTGACCGGACAAAATGAAGGTCCGCACTAAACCTACGACACAACAGTGAAAATACGAAGCAACAATCCATCAGCCGGAAGTTTCCATTAGAGGGATAAGAGTCAGGAATTTGTGAAGTCACTCTCTCGTCATTGTGGGTAGAAATTCTTCTTTTTTTTCCATTTCTTCTTCCTTTCGGAATACCCTGCTTTATGTAACGCACCGTGGAATTACAGAAAAATTAAGGCCACCTACTTCGAAGACCATAAAGCCGCTTCCTGTAGGGTGCGTGTACGGATCTCACTAATATTGCACTCCCTTATATCCCATAGTGAGCTATTTCGAAAAAATCCCTGGTTAACTTGATCAACTGGTTACCCCCGAGAATTAAATTAAGTTCTAACCTAAAATCTGGATGCTGGGTCAAAAATTACCCCTGTTATAGCACAAAGAACGTGATTTTTTTCTTTCGAATTCCACGTTTTATGGAGACCCATTCACCCATCACAAAAATGTACCAACATAGCATAGATAGCATACTCTCGGTCGGCCAAAATATTACACCTCTAAAATCCTAGATATCGCTCAGCTGTATGCAGTATTTTTCAACGTTGAATCACGTGGTGACACTGACTTTTCATTTCGAATCTTTTCTTATCAAAATAAACTGTGGTGAAGGCTTGAAAATAGTTCGTTATTGCCAGTTACGTTATTGCCGGTCAGCTCATGACGCGGGGGGCGGGGTAGAATTTTTTTCAAATATTTTATTTTGTTTATTTTTTGTTTTTTCTTTCTCACAACCGCATTTTCATTTCTTTTCTTCTAAGTAATTATAAGATCCGTAATTAGTACGGTGATAGAAGAAAGTGAACATGCTTTTGCATGCTGGAGATGGATTATTATGAGTCAATAATCAGCGAGCTCAGTTTTCCATTCAACTGATAAGCGAGCTCAATATGTAATTCCGCGATCTGAACGCTGAATTTTTTATTTATCTGTTCAGAAAGCGGTCAATTTGCGGATCAGCCAATCGGGGTTTCTCTATTCCTTCTTCTTCATATCCAGTTGACCCTAAAGATACGCCATTTCACCCATCAGCAACTTCAGCATCGTAGGATTAGGAAAGAAATTAACCTCAGAGCTCACTCAGTAGTAGGTAGTAGTTATAGACACCCTTAGATATGCGATGGCTCAGAGAATGTTTGTGTGCTACCTTCGATAATATTTTTTGTTGCTTAGTTAAGTTGTCGTGATATCCTCCCAGAACATAACTTCATGTACAATATTAAGGCCCACTTTCACCAGAAAATTATTTAACCGAGTTTAGCCAAAATCCGTTAAAGTTAACGTCGAGGTTTAAACCTGGAAAGGCAGCTGGCGTCTTTCACCAGCGCAAAAGTCGGTTAAACCCCGTTTGAAATAACGGAGTTTGCCTGAGGGAGTTTAGTTTAAAATGTCCAAGCAAAAGTTGGACAATATGACGCGCTGGGACTATAAACTCGTCAAAAAAACAACCACCACTCAGCTGATGTCGATTCCCGCTTCCATTGTTCCGCTGTAATAATAAACTGTAAATTGCCAAAGTGATTTCTGATTTACGACGACTCCAGTCACGAGGTAAGGTACCTATAATAGAGAGTTTTTGCAACACACTCGTGACGAAACGAAACGGAAAACGACACCGAAACGGAAATGGCGGATAGGGCGACCGAATTCAGATGCTAACCTTTTTCGGTTCAGTTTTCGTTCAGCTTTGGCGTCTACCGGCTGGTGGAGTCACGCTAACGTTATGTCAACCTCTCTTTCATCCATTTTACTCCATGGTCAATACAAATCTACCTATGTCCACACATGGCGTCAAGTCTGCCAAGACGCCAAGAAGCAGCTGTGAATACGACGCTCAACATTTTTATTTTCCAAAGAAAACAGATGAAGGTAGGTAGCGTTATACAGATGTAAGGTTAAATTACGTTTCGTCATATCAACACGACGAAAGCTGACACCGCGAGATCCCGGTATTTTTCGTCGTCACGGTTCGTCAAACTTTTCGGCGTTTTAAGTGCGCATGCGCAGCACTGCTTTCGTTTCGTTCGTTTCGTCGTGAGTGTGTTGCAAAAACTCTCTCATTGTGGAATACATAGTATAGAGTAAATACCAATACAATGCCAACTCGTGTTAATTCATTTCACAACCGTATAACAACAGAACCGAAAATCAGCTGAGCTAGGCGGCCATATTGGGATCTCACGGCTAACGGAGATTAGCGACGTTAACTTGCCGTATTTCGGGCGTTTAAACTCGCACAGAGCTCTGGTGGAAGACAGTGAGCGGTAAACTCCGTTAATTTGCAACCTCTTCCGGGTTAAACTCGTTTCAAATTTTTGGTGAAAGTGGGCCTAAGATCTCGCAAATAAACCAAAGAATGAGGTGGCCTACGTGACTTGGCCCAGGTAGTCTGAAAGGGATCTCCCACCATCTCTCATCTGAAGTTGATGGACAGGAGGAGAGTGGACAAGGTCCTATAAAAACTCGCCTTTCTCGCCTGACTCGACGTTCGGTACCCAAAGTAGCCCACTCCACCCCTCGTCTATGCAGTGCGCTCCAGCGGCCACCGGGCTAACTTGTGAAGTCTTTTGTTAAGTCTTCTGAATAGATTAGTGGAATGCATTGTCAAGCGATCTGGATGCTCGCTAGCGCTCGCATCTCAAACAAGATAAACAATCCCAGAAACTATCCCGTGAATGAGCAGGTTGTTTGGGACTTCTGAATAGATTAGTGGAATGTAATACCTAACATTACATTCCACTAATCTATTCAGAAGTCCCAAACAACCTGCTCATTCACGGGATAGTTTCTGGGATTGTTTATCTTGTTTGAGATGCGAGCGCCAGCGAGCATCCAGATCGCTTGACAATGCGAGCGGCGGAATGGGAACTAAACTTCTTGTACACCTGCTGGAGCGCACTACTTAGACGAGGGGTGGAGTGGGCTACTTTGGGTACCGAACGTCGAGTTTCTCGCCTGTTACCTCATTCTACGCTCAAACCAGGTAGATGACTTCTCTCCCTTCTGAAGCCTCCTTTACCTTATATCTAAAAGATCCCAGAATGGTGGAACCGGATAGGTAAAACTATCCACGAGTGGCAACCAGTGGGCATATCCTCCTGGCGTCTTAGTGGTGGAAACCTCCCTGACTTCGGTTGAAGGTGTTGACCAGAGGCGTTAGGTCCTATACCTTATCTCCATATCATTCTCACTCACCATACCTCGCCTCACCTTCACCTCCCTCTCTCTCTCTCTCTCTCTCTCTTAGCAAGCCACCACATAAGTGTTTAGTGCAAAATTACATTTCTGCCTAGTTTCATCAGGCGGTCTTTATAATGTTTGTCTCCCTGTTGTATTGAACTCAGCAAGCCCTCCAGGTGCCTATTAAACCATAGCCAATCTGTTTGCTGATAATTCTTTTAGTGACAGCCTGTATTCAATCAAGCAGAGGGGTTTGACGGATCCGGGAACTGCAAATGCGTCGCGAAACCGATTAGAAAGGGGAGAACTCTGTTTACTTCGGAGCCGGTAGTCGCAACAATGATTCATACAGTCTAATCAAGCGTGCTCCCGCAGCTGACGCCGAGCCCGCCCTTCACCACCCTGTCCAACATTGTACAAACTTCCTCTTAATGGTTCCACTACAACAGGATCTGTTACAGTGGGTGCCAATTTGAAAACTCCCGCAGTCCACCCCTATTAACAACGCTGGACGATTGCGATTGTTGGGAGAGCCGGGCCTCCTCACAAAGGGATTCCAAGCTGGATGCGAGGGTTGACAGAGTATGCCGATAATGACATTTCGTCCACTCCATCCGCTCTTCAAAGCCCTTCAAAACTGCCCTTTCCGCGGAAATTTTCGGGAGTCCTCGATGACAATGGCGTTAATGCCGTCTGGTTTTGGGTCATTATGTTTCCGTTCGATTGTTACAGCGGGCCCTAAATAGGAGAGTTTGGAGTAGGTCCCAGTCCCGCAGTCCTCTTCGTTCCACACCAAGTACCTAAGGGCCGTACGCGCTCCCGTGAGCAATTATCCGATAGTTGGGCACCCCAGTGGTAATTGGTGAGTGCCTACTTCAGCAAAGTGGGTAGGATGCTGATGAATTTCGAACTCAAAAGCGAAATGTAGGCTTTTCACTCTCGGACTCATCAATATGAGTCCCACTCATCAAAATTCACTGATTCATATTACTACAGATTTTATGCAGATCGTATGTGCCAAATATACCTACTTGCAATGTGTTGCAATTTGTTGAACAAACTTTTCTCGGTTCTTGCTTGTTTCGTTATCACAATGTATGCACAAAAAAGTGAATAAATACAGAACATGTCATTATCACGATGCCAAAACCGCCTTTGTGCAATTTCCATCTAATTGCCTTTTTGGAGTCACTCCATCACGTTCTATACCACGCCAATAGCGCGAATCCCTATTTTCAAAGAGTTTGGTTCAAAAGCAACAAATTAGTATCGCCTATCCCCAGAAATGAACAATCCGACCACGCCAAAATCATCCGTGACACAGAGTGGCACATTATGCGTATTAAATTCGCCTATCTCCAGAAATGGACAATCTGACCATGCCAAAATTGCGCAAGTGCCTCGAGAGGAACCCTTCCTTCCATAGTCAGCAGATGTCCTTAAAAAACTATTTCAATGGTTCCTATAGACATTTTAGTGTTAGTGAAGACAAAAGTAGATCAAAATATCGTTCGTTGTTGAAAAGACCTTGAACACCAAATTGCGATTTAAATCGAAGTGCACAATGCCAAAATCGCATATATGTGCCCTACCCTTCTGGTTCGAAATGGCTTTTTGATAGTGGAGTGTTTCGAGTTACAAACAACGTCATAATTATGAAAGTGCCGTTACTTCAAGGCCAGTTTTCGATTTATACTGTCGTAACATCAAAAATTTGAACGCGTTTTTCTCGAAACCAGTTAAAAGCACTTAGACGGTTTTGACGTTGTGGTAAGGCGGCTCCACACATGCGGTACTTGCCAAGTACCGAGTAACTCGGTGACTCGCCAAGTTACTTGGCGAGTGACGAGCTCCTTGCTCCACACATTCGTGGATCGTCCCGCGCAAGACTCGCCTCGGGAAAGCGAGCGTACTTGTCTCCTTTGAAGCGGGGAAAAAACCGACACTGGACGGAGCCTCCCCAAGTACGGTTACTCGTGACTCGGCGAGTACCGAGTAACCCATCCACACTACTAGGAAATCGGCAAGTATCGACTCGGTACTTGGCGAGTACCGCATGTGTGGAGCGGCCTTAAAGATGTATAAGTAGGTACATCATGTAAGTAGGTATATACACAAAAATAAAAATAATGAAATAACCCAAATCCAATAATAAATTCAGAATGTTCAGAAGCGGATTCGTAGGTACTGAAAAAACATTCCAAAATTTCATGTTGGACTCAATCAGTGCTATGATCATAGAAGGTTCGCTGATGGCTGGACAGTTCCCAGCGAAATCAAAACGACGATTGATACGAAAATCGATCTGCGTTTCAGACATTTCGGTTGTTATTTAGTGTTGATGTTTTATTCATCACTTTCAATTCGTACACCAACATAGGGACGTTATTTGAATATTTAAAACGGATGGGAAACTGTGAAGAGTAATACCTAGTGGTTCAAAATTAGTTAAAATTGACAAAACTAACCAAATATCACACAAAAAAGTACGTTTTACTGGAATTTTTTCTAGAAATATTATACTACATGCCTAGGAATGTGTTAGGCACAGCTGAGTAATCTGTCCTGCGTAGGTTTATTTTTGTAGCTTTTCATCGCTTGGTCCAATGTGAATGTACTCGTGATGCACTGGAGTAGAGTTGAAGGTATTTCAGGCGTAGGTATGATGTCACCTTACGGACCATTTGAATGATAAAAGCATTTTAAACAGCCTTTGGGCTCAATGTGCATTGAATGCGGTTGACAATAAAAAGCTACTCTCAGCTGCCGCTCCTTAACTCTTATGAGTTATGACCCGACCGGAGAACCCTCAGAATTATTTTGGAGGGCGACTGCGGTGAAGGTTCTATTCAAATAGTGTTCCCTTTCATGTCGCACCTCCGGCAAGTGTCGATTGTTTGATCAAGGAAGGCGAAACTAAGTAAACATCGACGGAAAAGGTGGATAAAGAAGGCACATATTTGAAGCAGCTGTTCAAATTCATCATGTTTATATCTGCAAGCTGTAGTTACTACAATGAATACTGTCAAGTGGTTATTGGCATTCATTTTACTTCTTCTACAGGCGATTTCGATGAAATCACAATGTTTGTGGATATCCTGACGACGTGGTTGATGCCTATTATAGTTGTATAAAAGTTGATTTTGGCCACCCACCTTTTGGTTTATTATTTTAAATAATGAACCTTGGGAATGGAGCAGGAAAACAATATTTTAACCCCCCCCCTTCAAAATTTGATGATTTTTGTTTCAAGGTACGTAGAATCCGAAAATCCAAGAAAAAATTTTCTGTCCATACGCCGTACTTCGCCCTTTTGGTTTATTATTCTCTGAATAATACACCTATGTAATCGATCAGCAAAAAATTTTTATAACCCCCCCTCAAACTTTTTTCTTTTCCGTTTCAAGGTGCGTAGATTCAAAAAATGCAATGTCCGTCCGCCGTACGCCGTCCGCCGTATCACGTGTACTGGCTTCATTTTCGGTCTAAAAAAGTCGTTCTTTCGCACACATGCTCTATTTGGGCCCTAGTTGTGTCCCGAAACTTTCCAGCCCGATCGGAATATACCCAGGGGTGTTGTGAGTGAAAATGTGTGTAAAAATAGGTACTTTTTGCGTTTTAGCAACATGTTGGTAACATGAGCTTTTGAGGTATCGTTTTCCATGTTTTTGGGGACGAGAAGATCGAATATGAGGTCGATTTTGGTCAAGGAGTGGAAAATTGAGGTTGTACCGGAAGTTCAGCTCCCAAAATTGATTTTGTATGAGTCAAAAACCTGCGAAACCGTCTGAAATCACCATCAGTTTGTAGAATAACACTAGAAAAAGTGTCAACACGTGGATCAAGACGATTAAATGGCACTACCAATGATCAAAGTTAATTTGAAAAAAAAAAAAAGATCGTACCTACCTAATTTTGGTTTATTATTCTCTGAATAATACACCTATGTAATCGCTCAGCAAAAAATTTTTATAACACCCCCTCAAAATTTTTTCTTTTCCGTTTCAAGGTACGTAGATTCCAAAAATGCAATGTCCGTCCGCCGTATGCCGTCCGCCGTCCGCCGTACGCCGTCCGCCGTATCACGTGTACAGGCTTCATTTTCGGTCTGAAAAAATCGTTCTTTCGCACACATGCTCCATTTGGGCCCTAGTTGTGTCCCGAAACTTTTCAGCCCGATCGGAATATACCCAGGGGTGTTATGAGTGAAAATGTGTATAAAAATAGGTACTTTTTGCGTTTTAGCAACATGTTGGTAACATGAGCTTTTAAGGTATCGTTTTTCATGTTTTTGGGGACG
Source organism: Leptopterna dolabrata (assembly GCA_954871275.1). NCBI lineage: Eukaryota > Metazoa > Arthropoda > Insecta > Hemiptera > Miridae > Leptopterna > Leptopterna dolabrata. Next base: position 46,139,754 of record OX940980.1, read on the forward strand.
AGAAGACCGAATATGAAGTCGATTTTGACCAAAGAATAGAAAATTGAGGTTCTACTAGATGTTCAGCTCCCGAAATTGATTTTTTATGAGTCAAAAACCTGGGAAATCGTTTGAAATCACCATCAATTTGTATAATAACACTGGAAAAAGTGTCAACAGGTGGATCAAGACGATTAAATGGTACTATCAACGATCAGAGATAATTTATTTAACAAAAAAAGGAGCGTACTTTATTCGAGTTTTGGGGGCCAAAATTGGTGGAAACCACCAGAGATAGCCATTTCAATTATTTTGTATGAAAGAAACAATAAATAAACAGCTTACATCTCTGTAGGTAGGTATGTCCAATGGAATAATAAACCCTTGTGACAAGGACTTTGCAGCGTTTTTGTTTTGGGGGCCAAAATTGGTGGAAACCATCAGAAATAGCTATTTCAATTATTTCACATGAAACAAACAATAAATGTACAGCCAACATTTCTGTAGAATAATAAACCCCATGTGACAAGGACTTTGCAGCGTTTTTTAGTTATCATGTACAAAAATTAATGAAATTTGGTTTGTAGGTCCCGTTTTGGGTCTAGTTGGTCCGCGAAGCTCGGCGTTACTGTCAGTCACGGATGGCTGTGTGAAGTCGAGTTGTCAAAAATGATGAGATCTTTTGGATTTTGTTGGTAGGTACTTTTGAAACTTGAACAAACATTGAAGTATTATTGATCGGTAAATTATTACACAACGGTTCATTATACCATTTACGTAGAAGGGGCTGGATTTTATAGGTACTTTTGCAACTTGAACAACCGTTGAAGTATTATTGATGGACAAATTATTACACAACGGTAAATTATTACACAACAGTTTATTATTTGTCTTATGCTTCATGAATAATTACAAATAACTAATGATTGAATTATTGAATCCCGCGCATTTGTATGAAACTTTAATTCCCGAGCCGGCTCCAGTACTCCATTTAGGGCTTTCCTGGAGGGAGCTCGAGGGTACTGACCACAGAAAACAGTGATCTACGCCGAAGAGGCATCTACATATATAGGTAAATAATAATCAGTTTTGCAATAATTTGCTGCGTTTTTAATTATAATTTAAATAAGGATAAGGATAATTTAAATTTTTATTGGTATAGAGTGTATTTTTCCCAAGCTGAGCAGCTTCCCATAATTTAGTATCTTTGATGCAACCTATCTGATTCATTCGGGGTTCAATTGGTTGCTTATTATAGTTATTTTTGTTGTCTATCAGACGGTATTATACGATTTTGTTTACACATGTTATTTTAGGTTCTGCTTATTTGTTTTAATGGAATGTTGTAAACGTATTATTATCTCGTGCACTGTAGGTTGGTGCCTGTAATTTTTTTACATTTTAATTCCATACTCCCGAGGTGTCCTCCGAAATCAGAATCTCTTATCAGTTTACTGCTTTTCAGACAGTACCATTCGGCTCTGTATCTGTCTTTATGCAATCTCTTGTAGCCTCCTTTCTTATAGTACAGAAAAATTAATTCAAAGAGCTGCTAGCAGTATCAAGTGCACTTGCGGGTTCTTTTCTTAAGGATTTCAGCGAACCCCTATTTTAAAACTTCCGCTTGCGGATATGCAGACTTTGAACCTCATTAATCACGCTGTGTCCTACCTTTAATGCTCGTAATTTTGATTATTTTCCATATTAGATTAGACTTTAAATACCGACGCTCAGTTATACATTTTTTGAACTCTATTGAGCCTACCTAGCATCGACATCAATTTTGTCACTAGTATACCTTGGTTAGGAAGCGTTAGCACGCATGCGTTAGCGGAACACTAAAATTCACCTACATAATTCAATCGCTTACTATAATTATAGTTGTGGGCATTCAACTGTTATAGCAGCATACGGAACAGTGACCTAGAATGAAGGCAGAGATGTACAAAATACCTACACGTACGCTACCGCTGTGGACAAATTTGTCGTATCGTCAGCGGCGGATTTACCACTGGGCCGACTGGGCCCGCGGCCCAGGGCCGGAAACCTCAGGGAGCCGCAAGGCTGAGGTTTTTTTGCTTTTTTAAATTAAGGATATAAATAAAAAATCTGGCTTACGAAACGCATACATATATACAACGGCTAGTACATGTTGACTTATAGGGTTTTGAACGAAAGAAATGTGGTCATATATGGACATCAATTGCATCTGGCGAAAGATCGTTCGGCATTTTGAAAAGAATTCTCAATTACTTGAGAAATACTTTCCCAGATTCAAGACTATCCAGCTTAGCTAGTTTTGCAGCCAACGCGGAGCTTTTTAAATCGTTGGATTTTGATGAATTAATTGTAGAATTTTCGTCTCAGAAAGCAAGCTAATTAATTTTTAAAATTCAAGAATATTAATGATTATGTATTATAAAATAAACGTTTATAGTAAGAATATAAAATAATTGAATTTATTATACCCAGGGGGCCGCTTACAGATATAGGCCCAGGGCCGCAACCAACCTAAATCCGGCGCTGCGTATTGTGATGAATGATTAGATGCTTGAGGAAGTGTTCTGCTATATACCTTTATCTTGAGGTCCGGGTTTTTGACCGTTGATGTTCAGACTAGGTGAAGGATGGGGATCTTTAGTTTCGGTCGAGAAATAAGATCAGATGGTTTTAGGCCGACGTTTCGATGTATTTGAACATCATCTTCAGGGCTATAGGAACGAACCGTAAAAGGGATGTTACACTGAAGACTATTTCAGTAAGTGCCAGTTATGGTGATAGCTAAATAATGAAACTGAATGTTGTTCGAAAAGGATTTTTGGGAATTTTTAGCAACTTTGGAAAATAAAACAAATGTACAAAAGTAAAACAGAAGTTGGTAAAATGCAATACAACCTTAATCTTCTTTATCTTAAAATGTAGTACAACCTTTATAGGTACCTTTATCTTCTTGATTAGTTATTAGAAATCGTCTAGCTTAACTATTTTCGTAGTTAAATGGATGTGGTTCGGTAGCCAGGGTAATCCGATAGTTGTCTAGGTAATAATATTTTCCCTTTGAACGTCGGCCCGGAAACCTATTCACTTATTCATATTACGTCCAAGCTATGTAACCGCTCCCTCAATCATCTGTTCGATCCCGAGTTTTACTCTTTCATATTCTTCAGCACACCGGTCGTTATCAAGTGTGTAGCGTGACGGGGAATAGGGTTTCAATATGAGGTAAAACTGTTTGCGACAAAACACCTGCGCTGCATGCGTCACTGGCTATTGGGCGCACCTGGCCCCTCTTAAACCGTGTACGGAGACCAACTACTGTCATGACTGCGAGCAAATGTTACGTACAATCCCTTATCTCCCCTTGGAAATTGAAAACTACTAATTACGGACATGAGGCCTGAGCATCGTGCGTGCTACTGACACATTCAAAGCGGTAATAGAATCCGTCAAGTTTTGAAAGAACTCGACTTAGGGAGGCGTTGGTTGCGGTCGAAAACGCAATCGTCGTCAGACACCTCAAACAATAAATTATCAAAAGCGATAGCTGGGCCGAATACATTATTTATATTATGATTATTTACATTATTATTATTTCTGTTTTAAATTTGAGATTTTTATTGTTTGAAATGTATACTTAATAGGTACTTTGTTCACAAATAAAAGTTCAGTTTTCTTTGTGGACCCAGTATAAATTCTGAACAATAAAAAAATAACTATTAAGTTTTGGTTTATTATTCCGTACGCCGTACGCCGTCCGCCATATCACGTGTACCGGCTACATTTTTGGTCCAAAAAAGTCGTTCTTTCGCACACATGCTCCATTTGGGCCCTAGTTGTGTCCCGAAACGTTTCAGCCCGATCGGAATATACCCAGGGATGTTATGAGTGAAAATGTGCACAAAAATAGGTACTTTTTGTGTTTTAGTAACATAAGCTTTTGACGTATCGTTTTCCATGTTTTTGGAGACGAGAAGACCGAATATGAAGTCGATTTTGACTAAGAGTGGAAAATCGAGGCTCTCCAAATGTTCAGCTCCCAAAATTTATTTTTTGAGTCAAAAACCTGGGAAATCGTCTGAAATCACCATCAATTTGTATAATAACACTGGAAGTAGTATCAACACGTGGATCAAGACGATTAAAAATGACACTGCCAATGATCAAAGATAATTTGAAAAAAAAAGAGCGTACCTAATCCGGGTTTTAGAGGCCAAAAATGGTGAAAACCATCATAAATAGCTATTTCGGTTATTTCGCGTGAAATATTACTGTTTATTAGTTATTAGTTATTATTAAATGAGTTGCATTTGTGTTGTTTGCTTCCACAAGTGCTACACTTATTGTGGGAAGGGAATCAAATGAACGTAGAGCAGGTACGCTCGTCCCGGACTCGTTTTCAACTTGTTAAAATTATGCATGTCGTGCTCGTCCTTTTCATTGTTGAACCGTCCGCTACCAGGTAAAGAGCTTGCAACAATGATCAGCCGAAGGCGGTGTACGGTTCGGTGAATAGTTGAAACGATAGATAGAGGAGAAACCTCCTGTAGATTCGAGCCAGATAGGATTCGAAGCTTTCATCAATTAGAAAGAGTGGAAGCCCCTGGAAGGTGAAGGGAAGCTTGAGTCTCCACGGCAGCTGTCCGCAGTGATCCTCAAACGGGGGAGAAGGTTGACAATGAATTAGATAATGCTCCGCCATTACATCCTGATTGACAGGTGAATAGGACAGAGTACTCCCGACGTCCCTCGAAGGCAGAAAAGAGTTTGTGCCAGCTAATCCTACTATACCTGCCGCCGCAGAGTAGGCAGTCTACTGCTCATACGGGATTTACCTTCTCATAAGCCAATATTCTCGGACGAATGGAGTCTCCACCCCTCGGAACGACGGGACTCAAGGGAAACTGCCAAACGCCTTTTAACCGGATTACTCAGATCCCTGGACCACACGCAGGGACGAGGCTGAGATTCCGACAATTATGAGGTACTTAGATGAAGAAATCCTTTTTCGTCCCTTTTTTGGGGGACTGTGAAGTTGAAGTGACACCCAAGATCAGAGGCCGTTGCCTCAACTTGGCGCCAGTTCATAGAAAACCGTTCAGAAAAATAGTGCACTCCTGTTGTTATCCACCCATCAACTGTTGCGCCGTCGTGACCGTTCATCTGCTAATGGAACCGTTCATGTTAGATTAGGAGGAGTGTCCAAATAACATGAATGACCGGAACTAACTGCTGAAATGTTAGTGTCAATGTTCTGTACCTGTGTTCAACTTCTGCCTCTCGTCTTGTACATCTCAAAGTTCATTGACCTTGTCTGCACCTGTCCAAGACATTAATGAGAAGACAGTATCGTTACCGACATTTCTGCTACTGCCGTGTGAAGGAAGACCGCCTCAATACCAAACCGCTATTCAAAGTACCAGTACCAAAGTACCACTAAAACAAAAGTTTTCAGAAATTCTCAACATTTTTCGTAGAAACGCCGCTGCAGGTTCCCTGCAGGTTTCCTGCAGTACATTCTGTCAACCCCATTGTTTGGAGTAACATGCATATGTAGGACTTCAATCCACTTAATTACCTATTTTTAAAGATAATATACTTTTTATCGACTAATCACACTATCAACAAAATCCAAAAGATCCATCATTTTTCAAATGAAATAATATCTCAGGACAACCAACTCGACATCATACAGCAGATGTTAATAAGTTGTTCCCACCTATGACGATGACTGGGTTCCCGTTTATTTCAAGTTCTTGTTCTTAATGTTCTTTTGGTTTTAACTTCTAAACGAATAGCTTTTCGAACAGCGCCCAGAAGGGTTGCGGGAGATTGAGATTTTTATTTAACTATTGTAAAGAACTATTATAAACCTCCTAGGTATTGCTATTTTCGGAGCTGGGACTTTATGGGAATCAACCTCTATACTGTTGTAAAAATTTACCCGCCAACAAAACCTCCTCAGCCGCAAAAAGGATTGGTATCGATTTTGTGCCCCCAGGACTGCACTTGTGACTGGATACCCTTTTCAAAGAACTGTAATTATTTGGGAGTTGTTATCGATGAACATTTGAAATTTAATGAACATATAGGGCTGCTTATTAAAAGATTAAGGAAACTCTTTTATGTGTTCAAAATTTTAAGAGGGTTTGCTAATCTCCGATTGCTTAAGATGGTTTATTTTGGTTTATTTATTTCTTTGGTGAGATACGGCATCTTAGTATGGGGAAGTGCATGTAAGAGTTCCCTTCGCCCTTTGCAAATTGTACAAAATACGATGTTGCGCATTATTTTGAATAAGTCTCCCAGATGTCATACATCTGTACTTTATAGAGATTTGGGTTTCTTGAAAATTAAGGATATATTTATTAAAGAAGCTTGTCTCCATGTCTTTAGGACGGGTATTGATAATAATAATATTTCCCAGATGGATTCGACGCGAACCGCATTTAGGTCTAATATTAGATTGCCCAAAATTAATTTAGAGGTGTTTCGTAGGAATTCTTATGTTGTTGCTTTATATTTCTTTTACAGCAATCAAATTGTTGTTCGTAAATTTTGTAGTTTTGAAGTCTTCAAAAAACATATTCATGACAAAATTAGAGAAGCGGCTATTATTTGAATGTGTTTCATCTTTTCCTTTTGCATAATACAATCCACTAATGTTTCTTAATTATTTAATCTAATAGTCAGTACAACTCCACAGAGGGACGCAAGTTCTTTGAACTTAGGCCTCTGTGGGCACAATTGTATATATATAGTTAATCGTATGTATTTTTTTGTTATTGTGGATTTATTGTGCCAATAAAATGTCTTGAGTCTTGAGTCTTGTCAGCCGAAGTAGCAGGCTCGGCGCTTCAAATCCACACTGTGTGCTTTGTGAACAAATTTCCTTTCCTACAGAACGCTCTTGATTTGGGGAGGAAGGCTGAAATGCAAAGTAAATTGCAGGGTTTCACCCTATTTTGAACCCCTTGAACCCTTTTGAAGTTCCCTTCCTAAAGCAAAGTGCAAAGTTAAGAGTCTGCGTTTCAAATGAAGAGTTTACAACATCTTTGCAGAGTCCCTAATGACTCTGTGGTAGAATGGTATACTTTTCAAACGGTATCTAAGATGTCTAAAACAGAATTTAATCTTTCGATTAGGGTTAAAGGTGTTCCAATTTGTGCGAGAGATCCACTGAGGCCATCAAAATACTCAACATTCTGGACGAAGGAAAGGTTAGGAAGCGACAGGTTGTTGTTTCATTGGATAAAAAGTGACTGCCTACTAAGTATTTTAATTTAAATAATGGAAATTTTTAGATACTTCTCATTAGAGAATGATGACTAGGATATAGGACTTCGTCGCCACATTCTTAAAAGATGAACCAAAGCCAATCGTTGCTCCACTTTTTGTTTCTACAATACAATCATCTCTGTGGGATTAAACTACCTACTTAATTCGGGAAAATCGAATAGAACTTACTTGTGATAGGTGACTGAAGAATGAAAGTAGGAAAACGGCCGGAAAGTTGATGAAATTGGAAGAAAACGATCGGAAACAACAACGATAAACTGTAACAGATATTGGAGGTTACTCTACAAAACGAAGGTCACTCTGCGAAACACTCTTCTTCTCGAGTAGAACTGCAGAGTGCGAGTGCAAAGTCTTTAGGAACAGAACGTTCACCTACTTTTCATAATAGACCTTTTTCCCTAAGCGTAATGCGCTTGCGCGGCCTCATCACAAATCTTCGGCCGCCATATTGTGGTACCATCGGTCACTCTCCGTCCATATCCGTGACTCTGTGCAACTATCTACACTTGATCTCAGCTAGTTGCCTTACTATTATTATTTTTTACCTTAATTACCTTAATATACACTGTGCGTTCGTTTCCTGCTTCAGTTAAAATAATAATTTTTCACAAGTGTGCTCCAACTAGTCTGAAAACACCGAAGTGCAATTAAACGTGTAAAGAAACTGCAATTCGTTGAAATGTTCTTACACCTACTGTAAATATTGTTGGTTGTGGGGAAGGGTAGAATGATAGTTCCCTTTTGTGTTCAGTGGTATATTGGTCGAGTACTTTTGCCCATAAGACCTCTTCAGGAGTACCTATACTGTGATTTTAGTTATACATAATTAAGAGTAGTCTTATGTTGGAACCTAGTTCGTTTTAGGAAAGCAGTTACGATTAATATTGCTGCACACTTCATTTAAATTACTTTACCATTTTTGTTCTTTGTGCTGTGATGTTTAATATTGTCCTATTTTTAAGAAAGCTGACTACCAATAAAAACAATTTAAGTTCGTATTTCGAATGTTGTACTTATTTTATTAATATCCTTGCTTGATAACGTTTGTTCCCTGACTTTTCAGGATATGCAAAATTCCCAGAGTTTTACATGTCCGTATACACCCTGAATAAACCTGTAAGAAGAACTAATAGTTCAGTTGCTACACGTTTAATTTAAGTATAAATAGTTGTCAGTTGTTATTCCGTTTCGTTTCAGTATAGGTAATTGAACTCATGAACACTCAAGATTTCAATATATAGTTTATTTCGTCAAAAAGTACAAAAAATGTGTAAATAACAACAAAAGTAATGAAAAAAAGTGTATACATTGCCTATAGAAAAAATTTTTTTTGAGGGTGCAATATTATGTAGGTAGACGACATATGGAACGTAAGGAATACAAAGTAGGTAGGTACTTCATGTTCGAGAAATGATTGATGATGAACAACAATGATTCTTTTCAAAATCTTTAACCATTAATCTATAATTAAAGGTTTACGAAAATTTAATAGGCAAGCACAAACAAAAACACTTTGAGACAAAATGTGCAGAAGACGCAGCTGATAAAAAATGTGGTACCACAATATGGCTGCCGTCCCTTATCAGCTCGCGCGTAGGCTCCGCCCCTTTCTTACGGAAAGTGAAGGGTACAAATGAAGACTGCAATGTGAAAAGTTGAAGAGTCTTTAGAAATATACGCTGTTCCTTCTCCCCAAACCTTGACATTTCTTTCAACGCTGTTTGGCGGATCTTTTCGCCTTGGGGGCAATCCTTTTTGCGGCTGAGAAGGGTTTCTTGGTGGGTAAATTTTTACAACAGGTTTGTTATGGTTGGGGGGGGGGGGGGGGGGAGGATAAAATCTGTTTGCATTGATGAAGTAAACATTTTTTTCCCAGTAGGTACTTAAAAATTTGCTCAGTAGGTATTAGTTGCGCAGTACTATGTGACGGTATATGGGAATCCCGTCCATCTTGGATGCTGGCTCTTCCCGATCTTTTTGACACGCGGCTGAAGGGGCGGTTGATTCGCGGAAACGAATCATCAACTCTCGGAGGCAACGCGTTATAATCTAACCATTTGTCTCCGGGGGCAGCTGTCACACTGCCTCCCTACCTTTCTAGAGGATGGAGAGGGGGAAACTACGCTGTATGGGCGGCGTAGTTAAACCCCTCATCCATTACATGGTAGCAGAGCGTGGTTGGTAGGTATGTGCTGGATTTTATCCTCGGTACCCCCTCCACTTTTTGAGAGCTTTTCCAGAAGGAATAGCTCTGAGGTTTTCCAGAAGGAATCCTCTTTTTAATACCCCTTTGTTTATCAATATACACTTCGGCCATTGGATTTTCTATTTTTATCAAATCAACCTCATGATTATTATTATTACAATCAACCTCATGATTACTACTATTAATAATATCAAACCTCATGATATTATTCTTAAGGCTGTTATGCCTGGCGTTCAACGCCTATTTTTGTAATTTTTCCCCTTGTTTTCCCAGTTGTTCCATCTTATGATGGGGGTTAATCACCCAGAGGTTGTTCAGATGAACTTTCCTGAACCAGAACCTCTGACAACTACTTTCATTTATATTCCAGTTGTTCCATCTTATGATGGGGGTTAGTCACCTAGAGGTTGTTCAGATGAGCTTTCCTGAACCAGAACCTCTGACAACTACTTTTTCTTTCCTTTTTGTCCAAGTGCGCCAAGTGATATTGATAGGAAGCGTTCTCCACCAGTAACAATTCTCAGTAGTACCATTACGATGGAAGCTGTCAGCTTTGGAGTTTTTCAAATGAATCTTCCTGAATTAGAACTCCATACTACTTTCAGTCCCGTGTCTAACTTCACATACTTCTTCTTCAAAGAAGTATGTTTTTAAGGGGAGGAGTGTGACGGTATATGGGAATCCCGTCCATCTTGGATGCTGGCTCTTCCCGATCTTTTTGACACGCGGCTGAAGGGGCGGTTGATTCGCGGAAACGAATCATCAACTCTTGGAGGCAACGCGTTATAATCTAACCATTTGTCTCAGGGGGCAGCTGTCACACTGCCTCCCTACCTTTCTAGAGGATGGAGAGGGGGAAACTACGCTGTATGGGCGGCGTAGTTAAACCCCTCTTCCATTACAACTAACTACTGAGTACCTACTCAGCACTGCCTACTTAGTACCTACTCAGTAGTCATATCGTTACCTTATTTTTGCCTATACATTTTTGCCCCAGTGCCTAAAAAAAGTGCTCAGTACCTACTTAAGTAAAAAAAGTCTTGAAATGTAGCTGGTGGGGGGGGGGGGGGGGGTGCATGTCCTTGGAGCATAACAGTGTACGTGCAAAATTTCAGCTCTTGAAAACCTCTCTAACCTGCTCGTAAAAACTGCTATGTATGCTACTCGAGAACAGTAGCGCAGTACTCTTACCAGAACCTATCTTCGAAGGGTATAATATTAAAATTGAATCACACGTAAATAAATAATTATAGGTATGAATATTATCAAATAAGTCGGCAATGCATTTTCTCTACAGCCAACAATAAGGCCGTCGATTATTTACTTGTAATTGAAAAGTACCTAACGTAAAACTTCCGGGTTAGAAACTCAGCTAATTTTTCGCAGAGTTTCTTGCAAGAAGTTTTACGTTACTTGTTGTACTTGCGTTGTGGTCGTAAGCCTCGAAGAATGTGTCCACAGTACGGCCACCTATGGGCCTATGGCCCGCGTTTACGCACTTGGTCAACAGCGCTCCAACAGCTATTCACGGATTTCTTTGGGGAATCGAAATATGAAGGGAAATAGTAATAACAAACTCGTCAAAAGACCAGGATCCCCTTTTCCCCAGACTCCCGAAAACCCTTCAACTTCAGGCTGATAGTCGGGTAAATAATCTGAAAAGCCGGGCCTCGGCCTACAGGTAGAAAGAAGGCCCTCGAAAGAAGTAAACTCGCGCTGGTACCGTCAAGAAAGCTTATTTCTGTCCAACCAACACTTCGGAGGCTATGTCAGCCGCAGTGGGACCAGTTACAATAGATTAGTGTCCCTCGTGGCCTCCTGTCCGCTTGTTTCCCATCGGATTCCCTTCTACCTCGAAAACCCGCTTCTGTGACCTCTTCAATGAGAATGGAGTTGAAGACGTGAATAGGCGAGAAATATTTGTGCAAACCCGAAACTTTTCGTGCCCCGTTGTGCGAGTTTGTTTGTGTGCGGTTCCCAACTGGCCATTAGCGCTCCGAGCGACGGATGGTGACAATTAGCGCTACAGTTGGTGCGCGTATTATGGAAGCTGTTTGGGAATAAATGAAGGTGGAACCGATGGAATAACAACATTTGTCAAAATACTCGACCGGTATTTACACTGTGTCGACTTGAAGCTTCATTAATTTCCCTCTGCTGAGAGGTTCCACGTCTTGTTGATAACAACATAGACATCACGACGTGAAATTTGTCTCACCTGAACGCTCCATCTTCAATCTAGACTCAACTTATTTACTATACTACTTAAATCCGTTGCAATGGGAATGATCAGACCGTGGACATAAATCAGACATAGGATCGGTTTAAATATAATTATCATTCAGTATTTTAGATTCATTGATTGATATTTGGGCGGCCCCTATCTGACTTGCTATTAGTTGGTACTTAGTGGTTGCCTAATAATGATTTTGGTTGATTATTGTGAAAAATAGGGTGAAAACCTCAGCAAGCCGTAAGCTTGAATTTTTTTTTAAACGATTTTAAAATTATCTTGAACTAGGAAATTTTTTTGTCACCACCCGTACGTTCAGCCGTCGTTCATTAGAAGGCCCTGAAGTTTACACCGAAAATTCACCGAAATGTTTTAAGATTCAACTATCATAGAGTCTGGAACCGAATCCATCCTTACAGAGATGCCTATACTATTCGTGGAGTTTAGATTCAAATAGAAGGTAAAACAAAATTAATTACCACCTTGGTGCAATTTGGGGTCGAACTTGAAATTTAATAGACAATAGAAAAACGCTGCGAATAATTATTACACAACGTTTTATTATTTACCTGTATAGATGCCCCTTCTGCGTTGAGCACTGTTTTCTGTGGTCAGTACCCTCGAACTCCCTCCAGGAAAGCCCTAAATGGAGTACTGGAGCCGGCCCACTAATTGAAGTTTCATACAATTGCGCGGGATTCAATGATTCTGTCAATGATTATTTGTAGTTATTCATGAAGCATAAGGTAATGATAAACCGTTGTGTAATAATTTACCTGTATAGACGCCCGTTCTGCGTAGACAGTATAATAAACCGTTGTGTAATAATTTACCCAATAATACTTCTACGTTTGTCCAGTATGCTAAAGTACCTATAAACAAAATCCAAAAGAGCCATCGTTATTCAAATGAAGTAATATCACAGAACAACCAACACGACTTCATGCAGCCATCCGTGATTATAATCAGGTGCTCCCTAGCGATGATATCTGTGCTTATTTATACCGTTTGATTCTCGATCATGTTGACGAAGCTTTTCGGTGCACACGAACGGCTGGACGTGCAATGCTTCGGGTGATCTCAAAAAATGCTTTAGTTCAAGATCAATTTAAAAACGTTGAAAAAAACCATACCGTTCTATTGAAAGTTTTCGAGCTACGGTGTTCTGAAAATGTCAACCACTATTTTTCACCCCTTACTTACTGTAACGCCGAGCTTCCCGGACCTACTAGACCCCAAATGGGATCTAAAAACCAAATTTCATGAATTTCAGTTCATGGTAACTAAGAAAAGTGCGAAGTACGGCGTACGGCGGACAGACAGAAATTTTGGTTTATTATTTTCAATAATCAACCTTTGGAATCGAGCATGGAAATTTTTACCCCCCCCCCCCCCCTATTAAAATTTTATGGTATACGCTTCAAGGTATGTAGAATCCGAAAATGCGATAAAAAAATTTCTGTCAGTACGCCGTACCTACTCCGCACTTTTCTTAGTTACAATGAACCAAAATTGATGATATTCGGTTTGTAGGTCCCGTTTGGGGTCTAGTTGGTCCTCGAAGCTCGACTGTCAGTCATCTCTAAGGGATGAATTATTACGCAACGGTTTATAAGTTACCTTATGCTTCATGAATAACTACAAATAATAATTAGTGACTGAATTATCTAATCCCGCGCGTTTGTATGAAACTTTAATTCCCGGGCCGGCTCCAGTACTCCATTTAGGGCTTTCCTGGAGGGAGCTCGAGGGTACTGACCACAGAAAAAAGTGATGTACACAGAAGGGGCATCTATAAAGGTGAATAATAATTCGTTGTTTAATGATTTGCAGCGTTTTTAAGTACATATGGGCGTGTCCTAGAACCCAAAGGATGGCTACATTAACTTGTCAATAGTGATATACCTTGAACAGTCAGAATAAAGCAGAATACCTTTATAGTCAGGAGACTCACCAATTTTCAAGTTGTTCGCGTATTGAAGCCAACCCTCTTGGAATACTCAATATCATCAATACTTGAATGGTGAATGATGTACGTGATGTGGTTCAAGTGTTGTCCTAATAGTCCAGTGTTCCAAATACTTAGTTCCATAGTGTGCCAAATAGTCGAGTGAAGTAAACTTTAGGTGACGATTGTTATTTATGCCAGAAGACAAGTTATGAGTTTGAAGTTTGGCTTATCGTCGGAATCCCTTTCCGTGTACATCCTGTGAGAGACAATCCATTCATCTCACAGAACGTATTAACTACTGTGCAACTCGCATGCCTTCGAGGAAGCGCCGGATGTATTTGGAATGGATTATGATCTTTTTGAGACTTCGGAGGCCGGTCGACTTAGTATTGGATGCCCGATGAGATCAACGCCGTCATGGGTAATGAACTACAATTAGATGCGAATTCACCGAGAAAGGGCGTGCGGAGACCCGAGATGTCCGATAACAGTGGCAACATGAAGCTTCGCCGATTGCGAACTAACCAGATGAACCCCTCCGCCCTTCTTCGTAGTGCTACAATCGGAGCGGGCATTTCCTCACCCAAGGACGTATATCGAATGAATCTATGAAGCCTTGCGTTCGACAGATGCACAATGGAGAGCAGGATGCGGTTTCATACCCTTCAAGCTACCATCGGCTGCTTTCACCGCCCTAATCTGCCCACCACATCTAATTACACGCTGATTACTCGGGTGGCTTTCCATACCAGTGGTGAAGGAGGGGTAGGTCCGGTTACAATATACCATCGTTACTCTTCAAGTCCTTCTGCCAAGTTCACCGGAGGGACTCGGCATTCTCATGTTAAACAGTCTTCGTTCAATACCATCAACGCCCTCCGATGATTCAACTTTTCATCACGGAGATCCCACTTGAAACGACCATTTTTCAATCAGACGGATTGAATCGCGCTCAACCCGTTACACCGAAGAGGGAGAAACACATGTTCCACATGTTAGTTGTTGTGACAAAAGGATGGACCGGTGGGTTGGCCGCGTATGACCGCATAATCGTAAAGAATTTCCAAACCCTCGCTGTAAATCACAGGCAAACGACGTGGCGAAAGGGGTGGGCGACGCAGTTGTTCCGCACAATATGATTTTGATGCTTCATCTCACCGCTGTGCTGGGGGCCCCGTCTGTTGGTAACGCGCTAAGTGGGCGTGAGGCAGTATCGTAATTCAATATCAGAGCGGGAATTGTTGCCGAGGAAATCACTTTAGGGATGGGAATAAAATATAGTCTACAAAGAGCGCCGGTTGGTCTATCGGGTCTTAACAAGGAATGAGTTGTGATCTTAGATTCTTCGAAACTCCTGAATTAACTATACCTGACGACGTGAAGAATACAACTCAAGTACCAAACAGTAAAACTCCTCGTAGTTTACTGACGAGAGAGTGATATTTTTGTCAACATTGAAAGCTGTTTCGAATATCCAACCCATGCTGTTACCTGGTTGCCGAAAGCACGTTAAACACGAATGAAGAACTAGTGATTCTTCCTCATTGGAATATTATGTCTGTATACATAACCTTCTGTCTAATTCACTGTTTTATGAATAATTCCCTTGAACTGCCCATAACAAGAAGATAATGATAGGAGACGGCCAACGCCAAAACGGGATACTCCCTCATTATCAAAGAGAGTAGAAGAATTTTTATTGACCATAAGGATAAATATATCCCTCCATGAGCCAATAGAGGCGGTACAAGTGTGTACTAGTAAATCTAGGGACTAGTAAATTATAGGTTGCTGAGCTATGCCGTCCTAACAGTCAAACGCCTATATAATGGTGTGTGTGCAAGGGTCACATAAAAGCGGTTTATATTATTTCTTAATGAAACTAGATTCCATTCTGAGAACTATGACACCACCTGCACTGTCCTGCCAGTAAGTAGTTCTTTTTCTATGATTTTTCGAAGTTTAAACCAATTCTGACGTCACAGTTGAGAGGGGAGCACAGTCGAGAGGAATCTTAGAAAAACAACTTCTTGTCTGTAGTACTGTGCGGTTGGTGTCGAAATTCTCGGGATGGAATCTGCTTTCATTAAAAAAAATAAAATAAGTAGGTATGTGCACATACCCTACTGCATGGTATCCTACTTAAATTCATAGCAAGTGTATATATTATCATATGAGCAGTAATACAGGTTATTATCATTATTATTGTTCATAAATATACTACATCTTCTATTTTTCCCGTTTTCATTGTCAACTTGATCCTATTTTCGGATTTCCAATTGTTCAGAATGAAGAATATATACTAGATCAGCGATTCCCAACCTGGGGTGCGCGCACCCCCCGGGGGTGCGCGGGAGCCCCTTTGGGGGTGCGTGGAAAAAATAGAGTAATGGCGGACATTTTTGGGAAAAAATTTGATTAATGTTTTTTGTTCTTTTGCCACACCACCGCTACCACAACCAACTGTGAACTGATCTACTAAAGTGTGAATGGGGTGTACCCACACATTTTTAATATTTTTTATCTTGAAAGTAGATGTTGAGAAAAGACAGGACCTACATCGTTTTTGTGCGAGGGATGTAGTGACGCGCCGAGAAGGGGAGGAAGAGAAGCTTAGATTTGAGGGTATACTTGTCCACAATTGAACCAGATTTCAAAAAAATGTGTACCACGATACAGCCTCAAGGATCTCATTAATTTGCCCCAAAATTACTCGTTTATTTATTCATTTATAAATTTACGGGCTAGTCTAATTTAGTCTCATTCCTGTCTTCTTGTCAATAATGTAATTTTGCAATATTAAAACATTATATTATTATAGTTACATATTATGTAACTCCTACTCTTTCGATCTCTTTAGTTACCTACCTACCTACCTGTGTTACTTTTACCTTGATGCTCATGTGCATTGTTTTTACTACAAACTTTATTTTAAATCTGTGTGCATACTTATACACTATATTTTATACTATTATATATATACTTATAAAATAAAATGTGTGTATACTTTTTTGTTTTTTTTTTGTTTGTTTTGTTCAAGTCTGTTATAAATCAACTTCTGACACAGCGCCTTTACTATACAGATCTATTTGGTATTTACGTAAGTCGGGGGTGCGCCGGCTGAAACTGAGTTGCTGGGGGGTGCGAATGAGAAAAAAGGTTGGGAACCGCTGTACTAGATGCATTTTATATGTGTACCTATAAAAGGGACCTATGGAGTCATTTCAGATAACCGAACAGCTGGTGTTTGAAACCTTCTCTCATATCTGGAATTTTAATATGCCTATAGCATTCCAGTTTGTCTACCTTCTACGTACCCATCCTATTTTATTTCAAACTAGCAGAAGAACCCGTTGTACCGAATACAACGGGCTCTAGATCGGTAGGAACTTAGTTTCTTCCTGGCCACGAATGATTCGCAGTTGATGCCAGATTCACAAATTTTTCATAGATGTTGGGAACATGTTTCATTTTCCTCATGTTTCACGGTCTGTGTCTATTTCATAATATTTTTATTGAAAAATTGATGAAAACTATGGGTCCACTAATACTCACAGCGACTAGTCGACGATGAATCTCATCGCTACACAGGAAACCGTCGTGAAATCTTCAGTTCCACTTCTGACTAAGCATCACCCCAGCCTCTCCATTCTCAAGATTTGACACACGTTTTCACGATCTTATTATGAATCAAATGGGAAGGCAAGAAACAGAAGGCAACCACCTATCAAACTCGCGATTATTTTGACGGTGAAATCACGATCGTCGAATAAATCCTGAACGGCATGTTGCACAAAAAGCGCGAACTCGGACGCTGTCGTTAGGGATGACCAGGAGTACGATGAAAGAGGTCTGGAGGGTCGAGCGATAGCAAATAGCAGAGTTCTTGGATCACAATGAGACTACTATGAAAATCCGTTCAGCCGTTTGGCCCTGACGCCGTCACACACATACACACGAAACTTGCGAATGTTGGGTATATAATAGAATTATTTGATACTCCTTTTAGACGTCTTCCTCCTCCTTTACTTGGAATCCCTATGAGATCTGCAGTCAGATTGCCTATCTAATTCTCGGACGCTCCAGTTGACAGTGTTGTATTTCTCAACACTACCTCCCCCATCCACCCCCCCACTCCCAGTTTTCCACACCTCACTTGGGGAATTTCGAGAATCCAGGTGTTAGAGATGTTAAGTACGGCTAATCGCGATAAATAGGTACCTACCTAATTAAATATTCACGATGCAGCCGTAATATTATGTGACAGACAAATCGATGATTTAATAAATTAGGTGCAAATAGTCTTCAAATACCTTAAAATAGAGGATGAAATTGCTGGAATCCTAGTTATTTATATTGAGAGACAGAATCACAAATTTATTGCGAGTTTGAAAGATAGATGGGAATAAATATTTCGGGAACGCAGTATTACGTGAGATGTGAATTTCAATACAAGTTTTCTTGTATTACCTTTTTTGTTTGATTGTGCTTTCCTACGGTTTGCTTAAATATAAACCACAGTAGCAACACGTTGGGTTTTTACGAATTTTATATTTTTTATCCGATGTTCCCGTAATTGGAGAAACATTATTCCCCCGCAACATCGATAAGACTTCGAACAGATAAGAACCAAGCCATCGAATAAAATACGCCCATGATGGAAAAATATCCATTATTTTCTCATAGACCGGACGATGAATGCATTTCAAAAAGGTCTTAGAAAAACATCGATACCCTCAGCGGCGTACGCTTATCTCGAGGATCTCCTACCAACCGACTGTCAGCCTTCGCGAGCTTTTCCGTTCGCACTTTTTCCCATTCGTCACGAAGTAAAGACGCTCCTTCCACAGAAAATTGTTCCTTAGCGGGCGCTGAGGTTTGAATTATGCATGGAGACTCTTTTTGCTTCAACACGTTGTTCTACACCTACGGAGCTTGCTCTGTGATTTAATTATAGGTACGTCCCAGAGTTCAAATTCCATCGGACAGGTCTGCAGTCACGTTTGAGTGCTTAGTCCCGACTAAGCAATCGACTGGTGTTTTCTCGTTGAGCGTTTATTGGTTGAGGGTTACGAATTTTCTCGTATCGCCCATTTGTAGTTGAATGGTAGATTGTGAAGCCGTAAATAGTTGGTGTGTCTTACATGAAAGCTCCTAATGTAGATCCCAAACGTGTTTGTTGTCTCAGCACACGTTCCGCAGTAATAATTATTAGTATGTCCAATAACACGTGGGCACAACGTGCAACACGAAAATATTAGCGTATTCGAGTGGGATTTCATTCACTCGATAAACTATAATGATCTTCGATGTTCTTTGGAATAAATTCGGTTGTGTTCTAGCCTGAATTCTGGAAGTTGAGTTAGACAAACCGTGTTCCAGGAATCCTGGGGGCCTATTCACTAAAAGAGATAGCAAAAATAGATTATCTATTTTGAAAATCTCCTGGGAGAATGTCTCAATAAGCTCTTCACAAACAGTTGCCTAATTGTGAAGGCCTTGGCCAGATTAAACGTCTCCTCGGAACTAAACCTTCTAGGTTTGTTAAGACGAACCTTCAAAATACATTTTTGCAATGTTATGAGTTCCCGTAAAGTAGCATGACAAGTTCCCCCCCATACAGCAATCCCATATGAAGACCACAGGGGGAAAACCGGCTATATAGGGTTTTTACCATTTTGAAAATAACGCATTTTTGTGCAAAGAACGCTAAAGTAACCTATAAGTCAGTCAAAAATTTTAGAAAATTGATTTTATTACTCTCAGAGTAAGGGCATATAAGATTACACAACCTAAACTGCAGAAATAAAACGAATTTATTCAAATTTAGTCATTAAAAATAGCAAACTCCCAAAAAACAGGGGAAAAACAAGGCATATTGCTGTAAACATCACTTCTTCATGGGTAATTTCTCGTAGTATTTTTGGGCTTTCTTCTCACAAAACTGCCGTAGGTGCATGAGATCAGCATACTTTTCTTTAGAAATGGGGAGTGCTTCGAGATATGCACGTTCAGGGAAAAAAAATTCTCCTGGGCGAAGTGTTGGTGGGCCTTGTGTTCTTGGACCAACGAACGGCGATTCCCTCGAGCTTGACGTCCTGGTCTCGAAGTCAATCTTCTCCTCGGAGGATTGGGGATGACAAGGGAACTGATGATGGCCCCGTTGTAAGAATCTCGATGAAAGATGAGCCTGGGGTGATGAGAGAGGAATCTCAGCTCCTTAGGGGTCTGGCCTGCATAGGAGCTTTCACTGCATACAAGGGTTCCAAAAATTTCGTCCAGTCTCGGACAAGGTACTGATCCACTGGTTCGATCTTGAACGGTCTTGGCTTGTGCCTGGATGATCTGAGCACTTCGAACCAATCTTGTGGCACTTCTGTCCTCGTTTTCTGGACGACCAACCCCATGTCCTTGTCACATTCAAGGTAGGAGTGACCTCGGATTGGAAAAACGATGGTCAACGAGTCAAATCGTTTTTTCTTATGGACAAGGTAATGTAAAAACCGGAATACGGTCCAGTTTTTATTTTGACCGCTGCAAGAGTCGCTGAAAATGTTGAAATGACGAACTGTTTCAGCCAGTTGGTGTTCCACGTAATCGTAAAAAAAAGAACAGACTTCATTGGATCGTTTTTTGGCGATAGTTTCCGAGTACGCGTACATTACCACGTCATTGCCACCCAGGCGGTGAATGTTGAAAGAATAGAGGGAAAGTTGGCGACGATAGTACACGTCATTCGTGGCAATATTCGGGCTTGGTAAATTTTTGTTGAAATCCATCACAATAGCTTCACAATCAACATTCGTCTTGCTTTTTTGTTTCTCTTTCTTCTTCCTGTCATAAAACGTTTGTGCCTTGAGAAGATGTAGTCGTTTCATTTTCTCTAAATGCCTCATCTCCTGCGGTGTACAATCTTGTTTCATCTTAACGGTAAAAGTATCACAGGTGCTGCAGGTGTCCGTCCGTGGATAACCAAAACTTATATTGAAACGGGTGTTGAAAACGTTTCTATAAGTTTCGTAGCTTGCCCGATTATTGGGAAATAAATCGAGGTACATGCCATGAATTTTTTTAATATTCAGATCTTCCGGGAGGTAAAGCTTCTTGCTCTTTTTGAGGGAATAGTGGCTCTTTCTACTTCGGAAAGACTGTATGTGATTGCAAATGCGGGACATGGTTTCGTCGGAAATTTTGCGTGGGCGGTTTTTGTGCAACCCCCTTTGATGTTTGGGGGATGCCCCCGTGTTTTTCAAACTGTTTTGAATGGTCGCAACTCTTGCTTTAGTGATACCGTGCATGGACAAAAAAGCTTGACGACAAACAGGAAATTCAAAGGCACCCCCCATCTTGGCACACCCTTACTTTATAATGGAAGGTCGAATTCCTCAGTATGGCATTCATTTCCTCCACCATTTCGAAACAACGAAATCTCTTGCAACCACAAGGGGGTCCGATCTCGTGCCCCAGAGTTCTAAGCTTTTTATTAACATCCTTTAGCCTACCTGTTATCTTCCGCTTCTTTGATGGAATAGCAGCAACCTCGTTCTCTTCATTCGAAGAAGAGACATTCATGCTGAGATCGAAAAGAAAACTTAAATTTCGCTAAAGAACATGGGACGAGAAAAAAACTCACCGATTTCGCACAACAACAACAAGGGACTGGGGTGATAATACATCTTACAAAGGGTAATGGTGTGCGGTCACAGACAGTGTCATTCACAGGAAAAATTCGTGAAAAACGCAAGACAGGGGTGGGAGTTGGGAGATCAGCGAGGGCGACACGTTGGCCGATTCTTCCCCGGTACCGCTGGAATAGTCTGGTTTTTCCCCTGTATACCGTTCACTCACTACTCGTTTTGAGGCGTTTGGGCTGGTTTATCCCCTGATCTGATTGTCCCATCGGATCCGGCACCCTTCAAAACATATGGTACCGTTGCTAACTCATTTTCGCCCAAAACTCGATATAGCTGGTTTTTCCCCTGTAGTCTTCATATTGAAGCACCGACTGAACTAAACATTCATATACAATTTTCATATTTTTTTCAGTTAATATATGCCTCAAACTATGAAATACAAAAATATACTTTTTCAGTTTTTCTATCACATACTCGATGTGGGCCTTCCAAGTGAGATTCTCATCTAATATAACCCCCAAATACTTGTACTGAACAACTCTTTCAATTGTTGGACACTGGCAGGTCCGCCGGCAAATATGTATACGAAAAAGATGTTCTTGAGTTGAGGAATTTAAATAATTTTTATTACCAATTAAGATGTATTTATAGTTTTTGATATATTTAATGTAAGCAGATCAGTTGTAAGCCACTGTGCCAATAGCGATAAACACTCATCTGCCATAGCAAAGACCTCATCCCACTTCTTACCCACCAGTAAAAGGGCCGTATCATCGGCAAACAAAAAAAATTTACACAACCCAGTTACAGCCATAATGTGATTTATATAAATTAGAAACAGGATTGGACCTAAGGTACTTCCCTGTATAACTCCATACTCGTTATTATCAGCAAGCTCGCTTTCAATTTCCCCAAGTGCTACGACCTGCTTTCGATCATCGAGGTAGCTGCAGAGCCATTTCGAAGAGTTGCCCCGGATACCATTCTGCCCCAAGACTGTCATGAGTAATTGCTCTGTCAATTGAATCGAAGGCCTTGGCGAGATCCAACAAAAATAATAGACCCTTCTGGCCAGAATTTTTAATAGAGTACAGTTCCTCAGACAGATCATAAAGAGCGTCATCCACACTCCTACCCCTCCGAAAACCATATTGGGATTCGGACAGTATATGGTTTGCTTCAAGGTAGTTTACCAAACATGACTTGACATATTTCTCTATAATTTTTGAAAGCACCGTCAGCATTGCAATAGGTCTGTAGTTTCCAGGGTCAAGTTTTTCGCCACCTTTATAGACTGGCACTATTTTAGCTAACTTAAATTGACTTGGAAATACAGATTTACTGATACTTGAATTACACAGATGCAAAAGTGGTTTAGCTAACGTTTCTATATTATTTTTGATTACTGGAGCACCAATACCATCAATCCCAGGAGCCGATCTCCCTTTTAGGCTACTCACCACTTTCTGTCATTAGTGGGACTTCAAACGTAGTATCCAGATTCTTTTGGGAGGTTTTCAGAGGGGGCATATTTTGTTTTGTTATAATTAGGGGGCTTGCTAGATTTTTCCCTACAATAGAAAAATAATCATTTAATTTGTTACACGCTACCTGAGTAGCCTCTTTTCGTGATATGCCCGAAGTTTTTTCAATAGCCGTGATCAGGGGGCACTCGTTTCCCACTTTATCGCCGATCTGATAGTGGTCCATACCTTGCGAGGATCTCCTTCCGCCTTGTCAAGCTCCGCCTTATATATGTATCCCTTGCTTTTCGTAGCAATACCTTTAAAATATTTTTAAATTTAGCAAAATACGACTGCAATTTCAAATTGAATGGCTGCTTATAAGCTTTCGCTTTAACTTTGTCTCTATCCTTTATCGATTGTATCAATCCCTCTGTAATCCAAGGCGTAAGTTTTTTAAATTTTTTTCCTAAATTTTTTATTTCGTAAGATTTATCAACTGCGTTCCTTATGTTTTTTATTATATGTTCCGCTACCTCATTTACATCTTCTATGCCCATCACACCCGACCAATCTATGCTTTCTAAATGAGTGCTCAATTTTTCATTATTCAATACTTTTATGTTACTTACAGTTCTAGTTTCACTGGTTTTCAAATAATTGTCTTTGAAGGATATTATGGTAGCAAAATGATCTGTAATTCCTAAGGTAATTACTGCTGGATACATTTTAATCCCTTTAGTACGAACTGCAATATGATCGATGCACGTATCCGATCGACCCTGTACTCTAGCAGGCTGATCAACATAGTGAAGATAACCATTTGAATGAAGTATCTCAAGGTATTGATCCGTCTCAGGACTCTTAGAAGAAATATCAATATTCAGATCACCCACCACAAAACTATGCTCTGATCTGGTATCGAGGATGGCATCCTCCAAATCCTTCAAAAATATTCTACTATCTTCAGCATTTGAGGGTAACCTATATATAGCTAGCAAATTAAATTGTTCTTTACACAAAGTAAACTTAATATTCATAGTAGTAGCACCATGTAGTTTGACTTTACTCTCACTCACATTAATTTCAGATCGCACGTATACAACAATACCAACGTTCTTCTTACGTATATACTCAGATTGATAGACATTTTATCCGTTGATATCATATGGTCTGCCAAAACATGCTTGCCAAGTTTCAGTCAACACAATAATCTGAGGCCTGGACGAACATCCAGCGTCGCCAAAAACGCGTGAAAATTACTATTATAGCTACAGATATAAAAATGAAAGATAGAGAATCGGTCAGACAAATTTTCCGCTTCCAGATAATCACCATACATTGACAAATCCCCAAATACTTTACATTTAGGGTCAATCTCCTCATTTAATCTAATACTTAATTTTTCCATTATTGGTAGAACTAATAATAATTTATTTAAGAAAAACTTATAATTGATGCAGTTCGCCAATCACCTTTCTGACGTCCATTTTACGAAGCTGTTCAGCACTGGAGACACGAATAATCTTGGAATCAGGGGCATCATCTTTTTTCAGCAGGATTCTTCCATTTTAAGTCCATACGAAGCGAAAGTCATACTCGTTTCTAAACTTCCTGGTGAGCCAGAAAAGCCTTGTACGATGTGAGACATTCGTTCACATACAAACGATATTCCGGGAAGCTTGAGTGAATATCCTTAGCCGTGATACTATTGGAACTCCTCATACCGTTTATCCATTTCCACTTAAGTTGTTGACTAGTAAGTAAGTCTGACGACAAGCGGGCCATCGTTGCCAGTCCCTCTGCGATCGGAAGTCTTCCTACGACGAAAGACTGTCTCCACATTACAATCCTCTTCCGCTAAATTTATTTTTGCAGCTACAGCTTTCAATATAGCCACATGATCCTCATTATTTGTTTCCGGAATGCCTCTTAGTACGACACTAGTATTCAGCGAAGTCTGCTCCAATTCATTGGCCCTACAGTTCAACTCAGCAACCTCGGTTTTGAGATTAGCCAGCTCCGACCTCAAAACGATGTTTTCATTTTTATAGCTGTCCACACTTTCTTTTAAAGCTCGCAAGGTATCCTTCATTTCTTCGTAACTGTCGTTAATGAATCTCATTGAGCCTTCAATAGAAGTCACTGCACTCGACAGCGTTGAGAATTTGGCAAGCAACAAATCGATCTTTACCGTTATATCCGAATTTTTATCGAGACTCTCTTCCAAGACTGTTCCGAATCGGAATCATTTACTTTAGCAGTTTTCTTACTCTTACCTGACCTTAATGTCTCCCTGGGAGCTGAGTCCTTGCAAGTGTCGCATATCCAGGTTTCTTTGAGATTACTTTTCAGTTTCTTGTAATTTTCTACCGTCCTCAACCTGGTGCAGGAAGGATGGAACGATCTGTTACACTCACAACACCGTGCAGTTTTTCGCGGGGAGAAAAGGTCCCGATTACACTTTGCACAATCCATATTAGTCGGCCGTCCCGTTATAGAGATCCTTTCTCGACAAAAGACAAGATTGAACTTTCAATGGAAGGGTATGTTTTTATAATTATTTGCAAAATAATTGAGGATTTCCTGAGACAACCCGAAGCGTTGTATCGAGCGGGTTGGGTCCCAGATAGTCCCCTATGAATTACAGTACGATTTGATCATGAGTAGGGCCACTGCGCATGCGCAAACCCACATCCGAAGTACCTAATCAATTTCTCACGAATATATGGCCCGATTTTGCTCAACAAAAAACAGTGGTCTTCGCAGAAGGGGTAGGTACAAAAAAAAATAAATAAAATTAAAAAAATAAAAATAGATAAAAAACCGTTGGTAATAATTTGCAGCGTTTGAGTCATACCAGATCTTTCCGACTACCCTGGAGATTACTAGGACCATTTCACATCGCTACATTGACAACATCTTTACTTATTGCGGTCAAATACTGGGCAGTAGAGTGGTCGATAATGTTATTACGGACCATTCCTCGGACAAATTCCTGTTAGCCTTCTTAATCTGAGGCACAGAATAGCAAGATGATTCTCCAACTTAGGCATTGGTCCAACACAACACCCAAATACCTAGTATTGTGCTGAGTTGGGTTATAGAGCCCCCTCTACGCAATGGCCTGTGCTGGCCCAGTTCGATAGCCTAGCATGGCCACCGGCGCTGGCCCATTTCGATGGTGACGCACCAGCCATCGCCAAACTCACTGTGCGTTCACACATATGGCGTATCGTGGCCGAGGCTGTTCGCAGCATGGGCCATTATGAAGAGGGGCCTTAACAGGGCAGATGCACGCAGAATCCATACAACACTCCCACCCTTGACATTTCAGATATTCAATGCTAGGTACACCAATAGAGTGCAGAGAAAAACAATCGAAATGGGTCTTCATAATATTTAATTTGAAGCTATTATTTATCAACCAGTTATTCACCAGTTAAATGAACCCCCGCTTCCAGTACTACCTCATTCCATGTCCTTCCACTGAACAAAATAACCGTATCGTCTGCAAAACAAACCATTTTTTCCTTCAATGCGTGCTTTAAGCAATGAATAGCACCGGTCCCAAAACTGTTCCCTGAGGGACACCAGACGTGAATGAACACAATCTACTCAAGCACCCTGAGATTTTCACAACTTGTTGCCTGTCTGTGAAATAGCTTCTAATCCACCTAACAAATCCGGGCTCAAAATTGCCTTGCAAGAGAACTTTCACCAAGTTATTATGATGAATGCTGTCAAAAGCTTTATGGAGATCCATGAAAATGCCCATGCATTTACCCCCGCTATCCAAAGGGTAAGAAATTTCGTCGACCACCTGGAGAATGGCGTCCTGTGTAATTTTCCCAGCTCTAAACCCTTACCTACTGGTAAGTTTTTATACTGGTAAGATACGTACTTATACTGGTAAGTACTTAGTATACCAGCTTTATCAAGAAACAATGTTGTGTAGATTTTATCTGCTTTTTCAAGGACTTTAGTAATGTTTATTAGTATCCAGGATTTATGTGATCGGAAAGTGGTATAACTGAGAAGCAAACAGATCCTTCGTATGCCTTGCTCATTCGTTAAACTGCTGGTAGTGTGTCAGCCAATTTTCGAACCAGTCCATCAAAATTATCAAATGAACACTCCTCCACACCTGTCTAAACTGATTCGAAGCCTGGCTTGATATTCAGAAGTCCTAACTGTTCATAATATAATATATTTTCAAAGCTGACCATACAGACCTCATGTCATTCTATTCACTTTTCGTCTGTAAAATACAGGTGGAAAATACAGGTCTATGCTGTCGTACGATAAACGTCCTTGCCTTTTAGAGTGATACTTACCCTTTATCCCTTCATTCCTACGTTTTTAGCTGTCGAACAAATTCGTTGCGAGATAAATTTTAGGGAAGGATAATAGTAATAAATCTTTCGAGAATTGATATCTAGCGATGACATTCCCTCGTGATTCCAGAAGCTTTTCCTATTTGTCTATACACAATGGGGAATACTATGAATAGGAGGTGAAAAATATTACACGGTGCGGTTTTGTCAGTTAGAGGAAGAAAAAAAGAAAAGGAAATGATTCGTGGGGTGAGGAGATTTCAGAGGAGGTGAGAAACTACACATGTCCACAGCAAAAAGCTTTTTCTGCCCTCAACCACGGGGCGACCATCTATATAACAGCTACAAAGTGTTGGAGGGATGTATTTTTCATTGGTCAACTCCATTGAACCAACGAGCGAAAGGGGGCTAAAGGCAAGCAATAAGGGTGGGTTCCTCGGGTCATCTATCATAGCCCCAGGAGCAACAATGCCTGGGCGAACAATGCACACGAGCGTCGTCACGCCTTCGGTGGCAGCTGGAAGTTGCATACATGACCTGACCTAACAAAATGATCAAGGTAGAAGGACGTGGGTGGGGGGTGGGGGGAAGAATAAGGTTTTTATCGCTGAAAACCGGAGTTCTAAGGAATTAGGAATCAATTGAAGAGAAAATCGCGTTTAATACCTGAGAAACTGCCAAGAAGCTGACCCCTTGCGAGAATCGGATTTCTAGCGCCTCTTTTGAGGAAGGAACTTACTGCAGCCCATGGCCATTCATCCTCTGTCTGACACGAGGAATATTCAGTCGACCAGAAGAGGAGTCCCAACCCCTACTTTCTTGTGAATAATGTGATTTTCATAACTTGCTACGTTCTTGTTGGCTAATTGTTTTGGGTGATATTATATTCGTATTTACAATTTGTGTTCCTAAGTTGAAGTATTTTAAACAACGTTTGTCACCAGTTTAGAGGCCCGCCCCCCCCCCCCCCCCGTTCCCGAAAATGGAAATTAATCCCACTAAATTTATATATTAATATACATGTATAATAAATATACATTGATATAGGAGAGTAAGTACGTAATATACGTATAGCCCAAGTTACATCCTCCATCCATATAAGTACGTAGGTGTCTATTATTGAAATCAATCCGCGTGCTCCAACCCTTTCTCGTCAACCGTTGTTCCTGAACCGATAATGGCTATGTTCTTGGGTTGAGACCACCCTAGCATTGTACGTCCAGCCGTTCGTTCATACCCCTGAACTTTGCACCGAAAAGCTCCATCAACATGATCGTGAATGAAACGGTAGGTATATATCCAGCCCGTTGCTAGGGAACTCCTAGCATTTCTAGAGACTAAGATTATGCATTGCTGAATGAAATCGAATTGGTTTTTCCGTGATCCATTCATTTGAAGAATGATGGTTACTTACCTACTATTGTAACTTGAACAAACGTTATGCTTCATGAATAACAACAAATAGATAATAATTAATGAATCGTGAATCCACCGCATATTTATCAAACTAATTGCCCGGCCTGCTCCAGTACTCGATTTAAGGCTTTCCTGGGATGAGCACGAGGGTAGGTACTGACCACAGAAAACAGTGACCTGCGCAGAAGCGGCAGCTGTACAGGTAAATAACAAAATGTTGTCTAATAATTCGCAGCGTTTTTTTTTTTTTTTTTCAAAATAAAGGTGCGTCGTATAAGTACCGCTATTTATCTAAATCAAGCCAAGGTTTTCCAAAAAAGTAATGATGCCCTACAAATAAATGTGTATGTGTGGTGATTAGTAGAGGAAGGTTTGGTTTGGTTGAAGGAGGTCTAACGCCCCGCGGTTATCACCTCAGCAGGGGTTAGTTGGAGATGAGGCTAGCACCCTGCGGTTATCACCACAGTGAGTGCTAGAGGAAAGAGAGGCGTCCCGCGGTTATCACCACAGCAGGCGCCTGGAAGAAGGAGGCTAGCACCTCGCGATTATCACCACAGCAGGTACAAGGAAGGGTAGGAGAGAGAGAGAGAGAGTGAGAGTGTGAGTGAGTAAGGTGGTCAAGAGAGAAGTCGCTAGTCGAAGAGTGCGGTATATACTCGTATATATCATCGATATATATTATCGTTGATATTATCGGTATATATTCGTCTGTGAGTGGCCGTTGAGCCCGCTGAGAAACGTTGGGGAGCTCGATGGAGGGGACCCTTCTCCTCCTTTCCCCGAGGCGCCCCTCAGCTCGTCGTTCTCCTTTTTTATTTGGTTAAATATAACATATTACATAGGAGTGGTAAATTTAGAATTTTGAGGGCTGCCACGACAGTATGTATCATCTGAATTCATTATTATCTGTACTCTTGGAAGGACGAAGGACTTACTGCATTTCATCTTCTTACACACAATTTTCATTTGTTGCAGGTATGTTTGGGGAATTTGTCACGGTATTGCCGCCGAATAGCAGTAAGTTTCACTGCATTTTTCACTTGCTTAGGAATCTCATCTTTTGAAGTTCCATCGTCACTATTCCCATCTTGAGCGGACCATTATCTTGTACCTGCGATTTATGGTAATTTTGAAGCTGAGGTTACTCTAAATGAACGTACCGACCGTATCTTGTAGATATATGAAATAAAAATTACGGTCTCCCCCCGCTTTAATTTTTAGTAAAAAAAAAAAAAAAAAAGATGTTCCTGGCTAGCAGAAAGCAATTACTTATATCGATCCTTTTACGTCATTTAGAATTAAAAGCATGTTATTAAAATTTATTTATCATCTATTTTTATTTACTCTTTTTGGACTTGGGAAAATCTTGTAGGTAATCAATTTTGTTTATTATTTTCAATAGTAAACATTTGGAATCGAGCATGAAAAAAAAGTGTGATGTTTCCGTTTCAAAGTACGTAGAACCGAGAATGGACCGTCATCCGCTCGTCCGCCTTACTTCGCAATTTCCTTAGTTACCATGAACCAAAATGAAATTCGGTTTGTAGGTCCCGTTTGGGGTCCTAGTTCGTCCGCAAAGCTTGATGTTTACTGTCAGTCTTCTCTAAAGGGTGAAAAATAGGAATTGCAATTTCCAGATGGCCGTTATCTCGACAACTTTCGATGAAAGGGTGTGTTTTTGAATTGATCTCGAACTTTTGGATTTGTTTAGACCACCCGGAGGTGACGTCCCGTCCACCACGGGAGGGTACGTCCCGCCGTTCGTTCACAGCGAAAAGCTTCGTCAACATGATCGTGAATGAAACGGTATACACCTAGCCCAGTCATCTGTGCTAAGGAACAACTGATTATAATCACGCATTGCTTTATGAAATCGAATATGAAAAATCGAAATAATTATGCGTCCTCTTCTAACGAGGGACGGTTTAGATAATATATCCTGAAACCCTGTTGAATGAGGGCCATCTTCTACAACTACTTCCATTCTATCATCAGGTACCTACAAGCAATACTACTTACTTACAATCCGATCGACTGAGATATTTAGAGACGCCCCATCTAATCAGGCATGTCCTTCGGTTCCCAGACTAAACCTTAATTTTTGAGCAAACTGTACTAAAACTGAAGTGTGCAATATTCAAATGGTCGAATGCGAAGTGGTGCAAGTACCTACTTGACAGAGGTTTTCATGGTTGTTGTTGTTTGTTTGCCACTACCCACTGACCACCGTATCATATTATGAGCTTTATATCAAGTCCCCCGCCTGTTTCAGTGGATTAATATTGCAGTCGCGTTAGATTTTTCACGCAATAAAAAACCATACTTGATCCGCGATATGTATCAAATCCACCCCAGCCCGATCTCTTTATCACGGACCCCTGGATGAACGTCAGCCATTTGTCTGATCAGTTCATTAGCACCACGAGATCGTTCCGTCCAGTGACAACCCGCCGGCTGGTTAATTGAAGTAGTTGTCCTCACTGCCGAGCGCATTCTCAATGGAATTAGAATAAATAACGAATGACAGACACAAATCCGCTTGTGTTACAATCCGTTAGGGGCTGAAACGAGACAACGAAACGATTATGCGGCGGCTTAGAGCGCGATATCAAATAATGAAACGTAAGATGATTAGAGCCGGACGATCCAGTCAGGGTTCGCTTGAATAATATTTTATTGAGGAAAAATTCCAGTAGGTTGGTACCTACCTAGTTCTTTCAAAGTTCATAATAATTATCTCAAAATCTATTCGTGGGAATTAATTTAGGTTTGTAATCTGGTCGATGCACTACTTGATAATTTATGTACATACGGTGACAGTGGTAAGTAAAGTGAAGGAAAGTAGTAGAGTAAAATGTAATTTAAGGTTTGGCCTTTACATTCAACTACCCTACTAATCAGGGGGCTCAGAATTTGATCCGATCATTTTGCGGGGTTTTGGGTGGGGTGTTCTTTGTTACTGGAATTTCCAAAATGTAACTGCTACGCAGAAACTTACTTACTTTGTCCTGAGAATGCTTTACTTGAAAAATAAACCAAAAAGAAGACAAAAAACGTCTGCCAGTTCGAGTAGGCAGTTATAGCTTCTTCACTTGAATCACATAAACGTATAAAATAGTTGAGTAGGTTCATTCAGTGGGCAGGCGGAGTATCCCTGCCTAATGACTAAAAAACTTAGGTCACATGCGCAGGTCCTGTCGTTGAATAGGTTGGACAACAGACGCAACAAGGATTTTTCGTTTGCGCATGCGCGGACGAAAGTTATAATCCGATCTTGATGGAATGCGTTTGAGACCGTCCAGTACCTCACCTCCATCTTCTTGCAAATTTCACCGCTTTAAGATGATTTGCAGGGTTATGGCGCGCTACGAGAATCTGGCGAAAGTTACGGTACTTGCGCAGACGAAAATTACGGTACGATTTCAATTACTTTGATACGGGATCATCTGAGGTCCAGCCCACGTGTACCCTCAAAATTTCAGCTCTACTACTACTTGTCGCATAGTTAAAAGCGTTCGATCAACATTTCATATTAGCGCATGCGCAGACGAAAGTTACCGTACGATTCCAATGAATTTCATGTGAAACTATCAAAGTATCATTCCTTATCGACCCTACAAGTTTGAACTCATTTCACCAATATTTAATGTAGTTATGGGCGTTTCAGTTATTTCACGTTTGCACATGCGCAGACGAAAGTTACAGTACTTTTTCAATTATTTTGGTATGGGACCATCTGTGACTCAACCCGCACCTACCCTCCAAATTTCAGCCACTTTCGACTACTATTTCGGGTAGCTGTGGGCGTTAAAAAGGAATTGACCACAGAAAGACAGACAGACACAGACAGACGGTCAGACAAACAGACACGAAACCAAAAATGTTCCTTGATGTCTGAAACGCAAAATGGTAGTCGAAATTTTCATTGTGGAGGACATAAATTGTTTTTTACTCATTCACGAATCCAAGGCTTCCCTAGCTTCCGGTAGTGGGGAATTAAAACGGGGGTCAGTAACAAATAATTACACCTGTCATATTCTTTGTTACTGGCCCCCCATTTCCAAAATTTAATTACTACGCGGAAGCTTGCAAGCCCTGAGAATGCAGCAGTCACTTTTTTTTTAAAAGAAGAACGAAACGGGGGCCACCAACAAAGAGTTACACCAGACATATTCTTTGCTACTGGCCCCTACTTATTCTACACAAGTTTTCACTAAACTGGTTCATTGTAACATATTTGTAGCTAATTAGTGGAAGGAAGTTTTCTAGATTCCTAAACGCTCCTGGAACTTATTTTTTGCCAAATCTTCGTGTAAGAATTATTTCAAAAATCCTCATAAAACACAGGGCGCTACCTATGTATGAAAATGATCATAATAGAAGTTCAATGCGCGAAGGTTCTTGGTGATCAAGTTGAACATGCTTTTTGTCAACCCTCTATCGCATTTTGTGCAAGGTCTACCCTGGAGGATCAGTTACTTGCAATCCACGCGCCGAAGACGACACCATGAGTTTGCCATGTTGTTCAGAAGCATGCAGGTGTCTCAAGCCTTCTGTCCTCGAGTGTGAGTTTTAAACGGATTTTCAGCTCACGCCTCCTAAATAGCTTCTAACTATTTCTCAATGGGGAATCGAAAGGACTGAAGAGCTTCTCCACCTTTGTCGTTCACACCTGCCCGAGGGACCCTGGGGAGCCCTGGCGGGAGTCGAACCAACCGAACTCTCTTCCAAGTGAGAATCTTCGTTTCTCGTGGTCGATGAACAATAGCGAGCAGATGTTCCGATACACTCAAGTCCATCAACTGGTCCTTCAGAAGTCAATGATTCCTTCTTCTTCTGCCCTAGTACCTTTTAAGAGCACGCTTCATCTGCTTGGTCAAACATCACAGGGCGGCATGTAAAAGCGTAACTTTTGTGAATTTTTCATTTACTCCTGACCTTTTGAGGCAGTCCTTCTGACATCTGTTGTTTGCTATTCTAACATGAACAGATGGCAAGTGCAACAAGTTTTGAATGAGTCTACCGGTCGAGGTTGGAGAAAAACACACATCGAAGAAGAAAAAGCAAGTGTGACAAAAGGTTGTTTCATTTTTTTCCCATGTATTAGAGTTATACAGCAAGCTATTCCTTTTGTAGTGTTCTACACCTCTCCATCTTGAACACTATATAATTTATCATCATTAATATAAACGAATGCCGAATCTGAACTCAGATGTTCTCCATCCAATTTTGGTTGATATACTCGTAGTATGCGAGTCTCAAACGAAAATCATATAACTATAATGTAATCTGTTGTGAATCCGATTTACAGTTTGGAACCGGTACAATCCATGATGCAAACAGGCGTTGATGACAGGAAAGCTTCATTCTCCAATAAAAACTACAGAGAATCTTCGATAAGTGCAAACCAGTTGATTGCAAATCCTCCCCAAGTGATCACGAAAAATGAATTATTGTTCCCTTCACTTTCAACTCATAACCGCAGTAGATACTTAATGTAAGAAACAATAACCAACTTTTACTTTCAGTTTTTGATTTTCGGTCTCAAAACTCTTATATTACAAACATAATAATTATAAATCCATTCTCAAATCCATCAAATCCATTTCCATCCCATCTCTCGTTACTTGGATCCATGTTCATTGAATGAATTCTTCGATTGAAATTAAACGTTTCTAAAAACCTCGTTTAGTGGTTAAATGTATTTATATTTTACCGAGACTTATCTAAGTGAAAGTATATAAACTCCATTTTATGTGCCAAGAAAATCATATTCCTGTGCGATAGCATTTTTCGAGGGTTTACCACTCTTGATTTTATTTGAAAAGTTGTATTATTATCATTATTATGTATTGTATTTTCGAGGGTTTACCACTCTTGATTTTATTTGAAAAATTGTATTATTATTATTATTATGACTGTATTCATCAAAATACACCATGACCGTTGTTGGACGTAACTGACGATGCAGTAATTATAACGTTTGTATCGATGATTAATCAATTGATCAATAAACACCTACACCATACCAATAACTAGATCAACCATGCAGTCATGTTTAGCCTATTAATAGGATGATAACAATGACTCCCTCCACCCAGCGAGTTTCTGATTGAGCTAAGTTGGCAATAATATTGAGATATATCTAGCTGATATTCAATTTCCAGTATAAACCAATAACTGCTATTAATTTAATACCTGATATTGATTATCTCTCCTTCGTTTCCCGTTGTGTTGGTTCATTATAATGGTGTGGTTGACTGATGATATTATTAATTAATTATCGTTTCTGGAGTCCGAGTAAATCAGTACCTATCAGGTATCATATTATTACTCATCATTGCTCATTATGGTATCAGTGACCCGATTCCACTCTTCGGAGCCATTTGATATTACGGGTCGAACATTATATTGCAGCCCAGTGAAATAATATTTACAAATAAAGGTATCAGAAATGTGACCAACTCATTTACAATATAAAATCATGAAAGTGATCCAAGGAGACCATTTCTGAGACTATAGGGCCCCATTATTATGAAAAAAAAAATCATTTCATCCTTATTCATTTCTAAATAAATAACAGTGAGACAACGTACTGGTTCATTTCATACCGTCTGATTCGTTTCAGCTGATAATGGATGGCATTTGCAGTACCTAGCTGCTGTGATTATGATCATAATTATTGCAACTGTCAACCCTTGTTGGACCAAACAACTGCTGACGTCAAACCAATCAGACACTGGTAGAGAATAAATTAATTTGGAGCTTTTTCCAGCAAATGGGTCTCATCTTTGTTAATACCAACGGTAATAGGTCTAATAAAATGAGCTATAAAAAGAAACAGTTTACTGGAATAGCCAATTGTGGGAATAAATGAACGCCTCTTCCGCTTAATGATACTATTTATCACCAATATAATTTTCTCTGTGCTTTTTTCTTTTCCCATTATCACCCGTAATGCACATTTTCGAAATTGAACATTCAGAATCATTTCCTGGGATTGTTTTTATTTCTCTCAACTGACAATAAATTGAAAGACGGCAATGCTTCGGTTAGATTGTTAATTAATAAACTGTTATCCAAAATATAAGCGTCGTCTTTTGGTTTATCATTCTGTGAATAATACACCTATGTATTCGCTCAGTAAACAATTTGTATAACACCCCCTCAAATTTTGTTCTTTTACGTTTCAAGGTGCGTAGATTCCAAAAATGCAATGTCCATCCGCCGTACGCCGCCGGCGTCCGCCGCATCATCCATATCTACTTGATTTCAGTCTAAATTCTTTCTTTCGCACTCAGGCTCCATTTGGGCCCTAGTTGTGTCCCAAAACTTCGCAGCCCGATCGGAATATACCCAGGGGAGTTATGGGTGAAAAATTGGGGTCGAAAAGGGGGTTTTCGGTGTTCTAGTAACATGAGCTTGTGAGGTATCGTTTTCCATGTTTTTAGGACGTGGAGACCGAATATGATGTCGATTTTGACCAACGAGTGGAAAATTGAGGTTCTAACGAAGTTTCAGCCTTAAACTTTCGTTAAAATTTGGTCTAAAATCGTCGTTCTTCCGCACACAGTTTGAGGCCCTCGTTTGGGAACAGATTCGCGTCCTAGTTGTGCTCCGGAGCTCGGCAGCCCAATCAAAATACACCCAGGGGTGTTACGAGTGAAAAATGGGTGTAAAAATAGGTCCAGGTTCTTTTTAGGTTTTAGTCCACATGAGCTTGTGAGTTTTCGTTTTCCATGTTTTTTTAGGGCGAATATGAAGTTGATTTTGACCAAAGAATGAAGAATTGAGGTTACGTAACGAAGGTTCAGATCCCAAAATTCATTTTTTACTAGTCAAAAAGCTGGGAAATTGTCTGAAATCAACATAAACTTTTATAATAACGCTAGAAGTGAATCAAGACAAATAAATGGCAACATCAATGTTCAAAGATAATTTGTCAAAAATAGGAGCTCATTTCATGTTTTTTTTTTTTTTTTTTTTTTTGTGGGGGGGGGGGGGGGAGTTTGCTGGAAACCAATAGCTGTTTCAATAATTGCACGTGAAAGACACGATAAATGTATTTCCAGTATTTCTGTAGGTATGTCCAGATTTCTACTGGACATACCTACAGAAATACTGGAAATACAGAAATACTGGGAATAATAATCCCGTGTGATAAGGACTTCGCAGCGTTTTTCGTTTGATGTCCAAAATAGTCTTTAAATTCGAAATGGGTATTTGACAATTTCATTGCGAGAATCCAGTTCGTTTCTGCTTGTCAACCGAATTGCTTCACTGCACTTCCATCTCAATTAGGCGCGACCTCCTTCAGATGATGATTTTTCTATCGTGATGCAGGAAGAAACACAAGGATTGAGGGAAGGACCCTAAAGACCATTGGTCATGGGACGAAGTTTTTGTTTGATATCACCCCAGCAAGTTGGCGAGTCGACCGGTTTCTATACCTGCACCACCGCTTTTCCCACGTTTCGTCCTTTTTTTTCTGTTGAAAAAAGGCAGAAAAACCTCAGCCCGTACCGAACGGTTTGGGGCACAATGAACCTGACAGATGTGCGTAATGACGTCTGCTCAACGAGTTTGACGAGTTTTGAAGTTTTGAAAAATGTATAATAAATTACAATAGTAGAAACGAGTAGCAATACCACGACAAGCGCCTTTGTTGATAATAATTAGTGGTTGAGAACATAAGGGACCTACTCATGCTTTGCAATTGAGGCCTTTGGAATGACGTGAACAGACGGTTTGGCGAGTTCAGGAACAACAGCTGAAGGGTGAGCTGAAGCAAGGTCACCCAATTTGTGAATACGTTAAGAAATATTCCGTAATCTCTTCACAGAAACTTGACTGTTTCATGACATGATAATTTAGAAGTTGAGATCCGTCAAATCTAGTTTTCTCTTGTCAAATCTAGTTGATAAATGCCAATATTCTAACTAGTCGTAATTGGATGGGGTGGCATTTTAAACTAAACTTTTTGCCGAAAGTAAATGGAATTAGGTAAGTACCGAGGTACAATAATTATTTATATTTCTACAAGAATGAAATATTTGTAATTTCTCGTCGTGTCAAATAGGGTTGTAAATTGTGACTAGGTATTTACTGTTGCAAGACATACAACTTTATGCAATTTTGAACGGCAGAGATATAAGTAATTTCGCTTACATAGGCATTTGGTTTTACAATAATGAACCTTAGGAATCGAGCATGAAAAAAATACATAGCTTCCCTTCCTTCGGTAGTGAGGAAGCGAAATGTCCTCTCAAATGACCTCCTCTCAAAAATTTGATGGTTTCAGTTGCAAGGTATACGTAGAATCCAAGAATGGACTACAAAAATTTCTGTCCGTACGCCTCACTTGGCTCATTCATTAGTTACCATGAACCAAAATTAATGAAATTTGGTTTGTAGGTCCCATTCGTGGTCTAGTTGGTTCGCGAGGTAGGCATTGATGTCAGTCTTCTCGAAGGGGTGAAAAATAGGGGTTGAAATTTTCCGAACGCCATTGCTTGAAAACTTTCAATAGACGCGTATGGTTTTCTTTACGTTTTTAAGTTAATCTCGACCTTAAGCATTTTCTGAGACTACCCGGAGTATTGTACGTTCAGTTGTTCGTTTGCACCAATAAGCTTCGTCAACATGATCGTCAATCAAACTGTAAAAATCGGGCCCAGATCTCATTGCTAGGGAACAGTGATTTAATCACGTATGGCTGTATGAAGTCGAGATGGTTGTTTTGTGATATTATTTCATTTGAAAAATGATGGACCTTTAGGATTTTGTTGATAGGGGTACTTTTGCAACTTGAACAAACGTTGAAGTATTATTGGGTAAATTATTATACAACGGTTTATTATAGGTACTATCTACGCAGAAGGGACATCTATTTATACATGTAAATAATTCACAATGGTTTATTATTTACCAACCCTATGCTTCATGAATAACTACAAATAATTAATGATTTTATTATTGAATCCCGCGTATTTGTATGAAACTTCAATTCCCAGGCCGGCTCCAGTACTCAATTTAGGGCTTTCCTGGAGGGAGCTCGAGGGTACTGACCACAGAAAACAGTAATCTACGCAGAATGGGCATCTATACAGGTAAATAATTAACAGTTCTGTAATTATTAGCAGCGTTGTCAAATGGAATAATATCAGAGAACAACCAAATCGACTTCATACAGCCATCCGTGATTATAATCAGGTACTCCCTAGTGATGATATCTGGGCCGGATTCATACCTTTTGATTCAAGATCATGTTGACGAAGCTTTTCGGTGCACACGAACGGCTGGACGTACGATGCTCCAGGTGGTCTCAAAAAATTGTTTAGCTCAAGACAAATTTAATAACGTAAAAAAAACTATACCCTTACATCGAAAGTTTTCGAGCTACGGCGTTCTGAAAATTTCAACCCCTATTTTGAACCCCTTAGAGATGACTGCCAGTAACGACAAGCTTCGCGGACTGACTAGACCCCAAAAGGGACGTGCAAACCAAATTTCATTAATTTCGGTTCATGACTAAGAAAAGTGCGATGTACGGCGGACAGACAGAAAGTTTTTTATTGCATTTTCGGATTCTGCATACTTACCTTGATACGTAAACCATCAAATTTGTTGGGGTGGGGGATACACTTTTTTTTTCATGCTCGATTCCTGAGGTTCATTATTGAAAATAATAAACCAAAACTGCATCCGTTCGTGGTTCATTTCCCCGTGCCAGGTTTACAACGCTGCACTCGGAATGCTCCTATTTTTCGTATCAGCGCAAGTAAATGCGATTTCCATGCAACACTCGGACCGGTGTTGCGGCCACTCGTTCTCTTTCGAAGAGGTTGAAATTTTCAGCTGCATATTTTGTCTTGTCAGTAATTGTACTTTCGGGGTTCAGCCAAGGTGAATGAAGAAGATCTCACATTAATTCAACGTTTCGGGCCAAAACATGCACTTTTAGCCATGGTTCGTTGTTATTTTGTGTTGCTGATATTTAAATCTTTACAGCTTCGCATGCCTTTAGGTTTCTCACACACCTTTACGATCTTGACAGATGGCATCTCCCTCTCTTCTTAGTTGACAATGGTCTGGTGAACTAGATTATGTTCTTCTATTTGCTACCACTGCCAGATTTCCCTGAGGGTGGGCCACGTTTTTGCCCGGAACGTCGAATAAATGTTGGTTTCCTGTCACATCAAAACATGATTTGGGCTTCGGACAAAGCTTTCTTAATCCTCACCAAGAGAACTCAAGTACAACGTACAATGGAATCACAGAAATATAGTCAATTTATGACAGATACGTTTGCCAAAGTTCATTTTAACTACGCACCTGTATCTTACTACATTATTGGAGTGAGAATCAGGTGACCTAATAAAATGTGAGTTTTGCTATGACTTCAGTTGACACTTTCACAAACACTTTCACAATCATGTACCATGGTAAGCTTGTAGGCCGTATGTTGTGCTTAGTACCTGAAGTGCTCGAATGTTCAGGACAAATTCTACCCTAAGTAGGTAACAACTTTTCTCCTTTGAAAAGCGGAAAGCAAACCATCTGCACCAAAGATAGCTTTTTAGATAACCAATCTTTTGGCTGATCCTGAGATTCTGTACGGAGCCGAAAAGGAAGCTTCTTAAATCATTCAATAACGTGGATGTTGCCATCTTTTAAGATTGTCAAGATAACTTAGAACCTCCATGGAAAAAGGCGGGGGCTGTTAGGGTCCATCACGCCTGCTTTTGTTGCTCTGTTGTGTCCCAAGGGTGAGAGGGGTTGGACCATGTGAGACCCCTGCCGCTCTCCTTCACACCTGCATTTTTCCTTGTGTTCAAAGCTCCAAAAATTATGAGCCAGCTGTTATTTTCAAATTTTATCGTATTTCTCTGGCTCTGTTTTCCCGGTACTTTCCTATATACCTGATGACCTTTAGTAATGGAATGCAACGGTGAGTTGATTTCTCAAATTCGAACGACACCACACTATTGGCAGTGTAGACAGAAGCACCATGCATCCATTATAACAGTCGAACGACTAAAATGGTTCCATTTGGAGAGTACACATATTATCTCAGACAGACGGACTGACCAAAGTTATACAAGTTGCATTATATTTTCATCTGTGTAATCTGCAAATCGGCTAGTTTTCGGAACTTTGGTTAATTATTATGACACATCAGCCCTCATATCACAGAATGCAATACATGCTAGGTTCGTCGAGGACGAGCTAGCCGCGTTAATTTTAAGGATTACAGTTACTAAAATTTAGTCAGGAATTTCGAAAAAACAAAATATGTGGGGCTTGGGAGGATTCATATGCAGTCGATTTAAATAATTTTCCTAGCAAGAGGCTCTCACTCTTCAATATAGGATTGCTACCCAATGATACGGGTTTGATTTTGGTTAAGTCTACAGCTAACACACTGTCTTCCCAATAAGATCCCAACAATAAAAACCTAATCATGAAATGTTAACTTCAGTGCGGTGCAGATCAACGCTCAGAGCAGTAGTTTTCTCGACCCATGGCAGATTTACGACTTAACTGTTGATAAAACACCTCGATTATTTTATCTCATCCCCAAGGATAATTTCGCTCCCACATTCCTAGTTACCTTGCTGCAAGCAGATGAGTAAGAAACCTGGGACTTCTTTATGAGTACTCGTTTCAATTTTCATATATACGCCATTTATAGATGATATTATGTGGATAATGATATTGGTTGATACCTACACATCATGAAGAACGTAATTTATTATAAATCAATATTTTCTAACGCATTTCGCAATCACGTTGATAATGCATTATGGTATCCAACAGAACCACGAATATGCGATTACATTTATCCCATTTTGGATAACCAGAATTCTGTCTCTCATTAAATAAGCTAACGTTAACAATAATAAGCTAAATAATAATAATAATAATAATAATAATAATAGCGATATGTGACTATATTTATCTCATTCTTGGATAACCAGAATTCTGAATTTCATTAAATAATGATAGCTTAGACGCACGGAGCTCCGTGTTTTTTTCCGTGATCGTGCTATTTTTGATCGCGATATTTTTCTGTATGTTCCGAAGGTCCAAAATGCAATTTGCGACTATCAGCGTTCCATAAAATCGGAGTGTGAGATATACCTACCATATAGGGGGTTGAGTGAGAGGAAGGTTTGGTATTCTGCCGAATTGCAGTATATTAGGTAGGTACCTAACTAGATATTTCGATTTTCATGAAACTTCATGATTGCTACGTCCGAGTCGAAATCTGAAGTTATTAGAAAGTAGGTAACTTTTATCATTACTTACTGAAGGGTGAACAGTTTTACCTAAAGGGAAGAAGAAAGATTATCAGAATCGCTCAAATTATGGGGTTTCGTAGGAGCCGTGGGGATGCGTAATGGACAGTTTGCCCGATCCTCCTATTATGTTATTTATGTAAGAAGTCGCTACACTGGAATAAATGGTTGGGTAGGTATAGATCGAATCCTACAAACGACGTAGGAGCAACAAGTTGGAGCGATAGCGGAAGAACCCTCGATGAATTTGTTGTTCGTAACTAATTTGTAACCAATAATATGCAATGTTCTTCGTTCGTCACTTTGAATGTCGAGGGAAATGAAATGCCAATAAAAACGAACCTTGGGGAATTCTATGACTAATCAGGATTATTGTCATAATTACTTAAAAACTTACTTTAAAAAATATGCATATAAATGACCTATTTACTATGAACTTGAGATGCAAATTTGTAGCTTTTGCTGATGATATAACCATTGCGATAAATGAGAACACATGGGAGCTAGCGCACTCTATCGCCGAAATGACTGACAATGAAGTAGCCAAATGGTTTAGGACAAATAGTCTCATCATGAACCTTTCGAAAACCAAGTACATTACATTCTCAATAAACAAAACAGGACTTCCTAATGACTTTAAACTCAAAGTGCACAAGGAAAACTGTAGCGTAGTAAGAAATTTGTGCAGCTGCATGGAAATAGAAAGGCTGAATACAATAAAATACCTAGGAGTGCAAGTAGATCAGCATCTCAAGTGGAAGGATCATATAGATGCATTAGTCAATAAAATCTGGAAACCCATGCACTACTTTCTGGTGCTACGAAGTTGGCTAACGAATGAAAACCTTAAAATGGTGTATTATGCTCATGTATGTAGCATTTTAACTTTAACCTTTAATAGTATAAACATAGAAATGAATACAGTTTAGAGAATTGCAACTAATTCCCATAAACGTACTTCAACTAGTCACCTGTACAAACACCTCTATGTTCTCACTCCCAGAATGGCTTGTATTCACAGAAATGTTTTATATGTACATGAACACCTGCATTTATTTAATGAGCAAGCGGTGATTAGACCGACGCGAAGAAATGCCAACTATGTATTCCAGATACCACAGGCACA
Organism: Leptopterna dolabrata; assembly: GCA_954871275.1. Lineage (NCBI taxonomy): Eukaryota > Metazoa > Arthropoda > Insecta > Hemiptera > Miridae > Leptopterna > Leptopterna dolabrata. Next base: position 46,182,696 of record OX940980.1, read on the forward strand.
TAATTATTTCTACATTAGACAATTTTCATGGCTAGCTCCAACCCTATTTGAAGAGTTACCGCTCCTAACCAAGACTTCACCATCAGGAAAATTAAAAAAAAACTAGTTCTAGAATATTTTGAGCTTGAAAATAACGGAAGTATCGTTATAAACAAGTTTAAATTAGGATAAAAATACAAATCAGCCTTCGTAGCTATCTTCTATTTTTACATTTGTATTGAATAATGTTGAATATAAATTAAGTGTATTTGCTAAGTGGTTAGGAATAACCTGTCTTTACAGGATATGAATACTGCAAGTTTACTGTTAGTTATTGATCAATGTAACTCAATCGCCAAACACTTACGGTGTGCTTTGTCTACGAAACTGCTTATACATACATACGCAGTAATGCATAGTAGAGACAAGCCTGGACAGGTCACTGACCTTAGGCTCATAAACCAACATAAGTTTAGAACTTGTATTATGTATATAGACTCTCTAAAAATCATTATATTTGTTGTATAAAGTTTTTGTTGAATAAATATATATAAAAATTAAAAAAATGTGTGTTATCCCACTGACTAATTTTGGTCCGTACCATTCCAAATCGTTGTTCCTACGATTTGGATCGTTCGAGATTCGCAGATTCGGAACGTCGTTGCGGGGGCGGAGACAGTCAGACACGTCTCCAAGCAAGTTTAAGAGCTATGAATAGATTGCCCGTTCGAGAGCCACATAAAAGTAGTCAAAGCTTAACAGCGTTCACTGAATGTTATCTGGAATACAAAGAGATTGCTCGGGGACGCAGATAAATCGCTTGGCGGATATTCAAAACGGACGCTTGGGCGAAGGCATCCGAAGACTTCCAGCGGAGTATGAGTTACGCCCACGCTAGTCAACTTTGTCTTTGAAGAGGCTGTGCAGCTGTGCTATGCAACATGTTGTTTCTGATTACGTCTGATTGCTTTTCTGCCGACCTTGCCTTCTCTTCCGACCCGTTCAGTGGCTCTTCCTGATTAACATGAACAATAGCGCAGTCTGCCAGTCAATCTTTGACTTGAAGACGGCATTCGACTCGCGGCGGGGTTGAGCCCCTTCAGGACCGAAACTTGGCATTCAGGGACTGCTGAGCTTTTTAACTCGAAGAATCTCGACGTTTTAAGGGAAGACCCTTTTTCTTGAAGTCTCTGAATATATAAAACGGGACCATTGTTCCGTACATCGAAAAAACAGCGTTTGGGCTCTTTGTTATTTGCCGAAAATCCGAAGTTTTACATATAACAGGGTCGTTCACATTTCAGCTTGTCGCATTTCAATGTAACTCGCCTTGTTTCAACATGTACCTAACTGAACATTCTTTTGGTTTATTATTCTGTGAATAACAAACCAATCTATTCACCAAAAACCAAAAAATGCCAATCTATTCGCTCACCAAAAAATGTTTATAACACCCCCTCAAAATTTTTTCTTTTCCGTTTGAAAGTTCGTAGATGCCAAAAAAAATGCAATGTCCGTCCGCCGTACGCCGAATCACGTTTACCGGCTTCATTTTCGGTCTAAAAAATTCGTTATTTCGCACACATGCTCCATTTGGGCCCTAGTTGTGTCCCGAAACTTTTCAGTCCGATCGGAATATATCCAGGGGTGTTATGAGTGAAAATGTGTGTAAAAATAAGTACTTTTTGTGTTTTAGTAACATATTAGTAAAATGAGCTTTTGAGGTATCGTTTTCCATGTTTTTGTGGACGAGAAGACCGAATATGAAGTCGATTTTGACCAAGGAGTGGAAAACTGAGGTTGTACCAGATGTTCAGCTCCCAAAATTGTCTTGTTATGAGACAAAAACCTGCGAAATCGTCTGAAATAACCATCAATGTGTAGAATAACACTAGAAAAAGTGTCAACACGTGGATCATGACGGTTAAATGGCAGATAATTTGAAAAAAAAAGAAAAAAAAGGAGCGTACCTAATTCAAGTTTTGGGGGCCAAAATTGGTGGAAACCACCGGAAATAGCTATTTCAATTATTTCACATTAAAGAAACAATAAATGAACATCCAACATTTCTGTATGTGTGTCCAATAGAATAATAAACCCATGTGACATGGACTTTGCAGCGTTTTATACTTCAGTTATAGGTACATGAATCCTGCAATACACCTCATCTTCATAATAATTAACCAAGAATTGATATATTTATGGAAAGAAAATATACAGTATTCGATGTTGCTGTTCAACGAACAAGTTCCTCATTCCCCCATGTTTTAGAGAACTTCGAAGAGAATGATGCTGTAGCTTTGAAATTCACCGGTATTCTGATTGCATTTACATTGTTTTTCATGGTTCGTTCAGGAAATCATTCCGAACTTCGTTATTTTCCTAAATTATCAATAGTTTCCGATGCCAAGGTACCATCATACGATCCAAGGTTTCAGTTTAATCCGAGTCCAATTGTTAAGGAGGGGGGGGGGGGGGGGTGTCATCGGTTTCTGGCGCCACCCGAAATTCTTCTCTGTGATTTCTTCATTATTTGTCCACTTTTCCATTTTTCCGTTTTTTTTAAAGTGGTTGTCTAAAGAATAATATGTTTTGAATCGCTCAGGCTGCATTTTTCATTCGAATTTCGTAACTGATGAACGTATATAACTGAATTCCTAATGAGTAGCATAAGACACTGAATTAGTAGGATATTATTTCTTTGCTGAGGATACCTAGCTACCCACGCACACACATACTTACAGACGCGACAACAATTCCACCAGAGTATATGTATAAGCTCTCTAACGTTTGCGAATTACAGTTACAAAAATATGCATTTTTTCGTCATGAAAAACGTCGTAAAAACCACACCTTTTTATTGAAAGTCTAGAACTAGACCCCAAGTGGGACCTACAAACTGAATTTCACGAATTTTGGTTCAAGTTAGCGAAGTGCCAATGACGGCGTTTGGATCGAAAATGTTTATTACGTTTTCGGATTTTACGTACCTTGAAACGCAAACCGTCACATCTGTAGGAGGGGTTCAGTTTTTGTCATGCTCGATTCTAAGGGTTCATTATTGAAAATAGTACACCAAAATAGCATCCGTTTTGGTTTATTATTCTGTGAATAATACACCTATGTAATCGCTCACCAAAAAATTTCTATAACACCCCCTCAAAATGTTCCTTTTGAGTTTCAAGGTGCGTAGATTCCAAAAATGCAATGTCCGTCCGCCGTATCACGCATAATTACTTCATTTTCGGTCTAAAAAATTAGTTTTTTCGCACACAGGCTCCATTTGGGCCCTAGTTGTGTCCCGAAACTTTGCAGCCCGATAGGAATATACCCAGGGGTGTTCTGAGTGGAAATGTGTATAAAAATAGGTAGGTACTTTTTCTGTTTTAGTAACAAGTTAGTAACATGAGCTTTTGGGATATCGTTTTCCATGTTTTGGGGGACGAGAAGACCGAATATGAAGTAGATTTTGGCCGAAGAGTGGAAAATTGAGTTCTACCAAAGGTTCAGCTCCCAAAATTGATTTTTTTATTAGTAAAAAACCTGGGAAATCGTCTGAAATCACCATCAGTTTGTATAATAACGCTAGAAAAAGTGCCAACACGCGAATCAAGGCGATTAAATGGCACTACCAATGATCAAAGATAATTTGAAGGGGGAAAAAAAAGAGCTTACCTAATTCGTGTTTTGGTGGCCAAAATCGGTGGAAACCATCAGAAATATCTATTTAAATCATTTAACATGAAAGAAACAGCCAACATTTCTGTAGGTATATCCAATAGAGTAATAAACCCATGTGACAGGACTTTGCAGCGTTTTGATTTTGAGGGCCAATTGCCGGTAAATTGGAAATTCATGGACAACGAATCATACTATACCTACCTACTCCTGTTGAGTCATACACGTATCTGGTCTTCCATTCAAACGAAGTCAACCATGACAGGCATTGCTTGTAGATCCCGAGCCAGACGTCGAATACACCAGCCCCAGGTTGCAATTTCATCGTTGAACGGTCATGTACTTCTGAAACCTACTGAAAACCGCCGACTGCCGCATCCTGGTCGTAATATCGTTAATAATGTCCGTGAAGGTTCTTCGATACGCCCGATGGAAAACAGGAGGAAGTGACGGGTTGGTGATAATGAAGAAAACTTCGATTAAAAAAACGCTGGAAGACTCCCTGAGAAAAGGGCGAGCAGGGCACCATGGTAATTTCCAGTGACATGGACCACCGCCCCTCGACAATGCCCGCACATACAGCACGGTTTAAATGGTTATTAATAGCTGCTGTCACACCGCTGAGCATCCCCCAAACCCCTTTACGAACTTTTTATTAGGATAAGTAAAACGAAAAGTTTTTTTTAGTCCTCCGTCTCCGACGTGAAAAACGAAAAACGTGAGAAACATTCCTTGAAAACTATGGAACTGAAATGTCTATGAAATCGAGGGATCGGTAGAAAACCACAGGAAGGGAGGAGCGGGTGCGTTTACGGTGTGGAATGCGTTTATAAAACAACTTTCAATTGAGCTCACTAGACCGTGAGGAACTTGGGTTACCTAAGTAGTTTTCTGGTAGACCTGGGTTGTGAGGAATCCAAAGGGCTACCGTATAACGGGGCGAAGGCTCACCTGACAATGCGACGGGAAAAGTTGATGATGAGTTTTGGGCCTTATGAAATAGTCATAGAGGAAAAACGCTGCAAAGTCCTTGTCACATGGGTTTATTATTCTATTGGACATACCTACAGGATTGTTGGCTGTTTATATATTGTTTCTTTCATATAAAATAATTGAAATAGCTATTTCTGGTGGTTTCCTCCAATTTTGGCCCCCAAAACACGAATTAGGTAGTACGCTCCTTTTTTTTTCAAATTATCTTTGATCATTGATAGTGCCATTTAATCGTCTTGATCCACCTGTTGATACTTTTTCTAGTATTATTCTACAAATTGATGGTGATTTCAGACGATTTCGCAGGTTTTTGGCTCATAAAAAATCAATTTTGGGAGCTGAACATCTGGTACAACCTCAATTTTCCACTCCTTGGTCAAAATCGACTTCATATTCAGTCTTCTCGTCCCCAAAAACATGGAAAACGATACCTCAAAAGCTCATTTTACTAATATGTAACTAAAACACAAAAAGTACCTATTTTTACACACATTTTCACTCATAACACCCCTGGGTATATTCCGATGTGGCTGCACAGTTTCGGGACACAACTAGGGCCCAAATGGAGCATGTGTGCGAAAGAACGAATTTTTTAGACCGAAAATGAAGCCGGTACACGTGATACGGCGGACGGACATTGCATTTTTGGAATTTACGCACCTTGAAACGGAAAAGAAAAAATTTTGAGGGGGTGTTATAAACATTTCTTGCTGAGCTAATACATAGGTGTATTATTCCCGGAATAATAAACAAAAAACGCTGCAATGTCCTTGTCGCATGGGTTTATTATTCTACTGGACACACCTTCAGAAAATGTTGGCTGTACATTTATTGTTTCTTTCATGCGTAATAATCGAAATAGCTGTTTTGGCCCCTAAAACACAAATCAGGTACGCCTTTTTTTCAAGTATCTTTACGAGGCTTCACAAGGATTTCACCATCTGTTGGCAAACGTCATTCTTCCAAATGGGAAGTTTTCGATACAGATACTACGTTGAAACAACTCCCTAAGTGAAATTTTGATAAGAAAAAAGGTATAAATGTTTGCCTGATTTTCCTTCAGTTATTGCGGGGGTTATTGGTGAATGAACATCTCATGATTGGTGTTAGAAATACGTGGAAAACTGTATATTTTTAAATCCATAATATTATCAGTAACACGCAACAAAAATCATTGTCGTTTGGGGGGGTCTGTATAATATAATTTATCGCATTAGAATGGTCAATTAAAAATGAAATAATGAAGCTGTTGTGTATTTGGACGCGTATTTTTCGAGCATTGAATGGAATGATTCATTAGTTGCGTACCACACTGAATAATTATTGTGTGTATTACCTAATTTTATTCATGCCATTCAGATATGTTTTGCGCTGATTCTGCGGGACATAAACGGCCTACTTCTGGTCAGAGAACAGGACGAAGTCTATTGAATGACACTTCCTCAACAAAAGCCTGTGCTTTAGGGAAGATTCTTTAAAATATCAAAACTCTTGGGGTCTTTCGTCCCGTTTAAATCACAAGAGGTGGTTAGTTAGGAACTATCCATAGTTGAGTTGATCCCATAGTAGTCACATCTCAAATCCCGTCTGCACCAAATGTTTCCTTATCGGGTACCCATCCGAAAATTGAAACGGCCCTTGAATGTTGCTGTCAAGGATAACGTCATCAACCATAATTAAATTCGTTCTCATACACTCTAAATCCCGTTCATTCCAACGGTAAATACGCGGTTAACGGTTTACTATTCGTTAAACGTTCATATTAACGATGGATGGTTTTAATTGAGACTCCCCGCCCGTCAACACTAGCTGTTTATTCGCGTCATCAAATCACTTATAGGTTTCGGTTGAATTTGCGGAATCATCCGTCGGCAATAAATCAACGACCGTTGAGAGCGGGGCCTACAGCTTTTTTGGGTCAGTGACTCATGATGAAATCCAGGCGAACCTAAGAATTCTGTTGTGGTTTGTACTCTAACACAAACCGTAAAATCCAGTAATGTGTGCGTTGTGGTTTTCAATTTTTGTGGAAGTGGGAGGGGGGTTAATTCTTAAAGAATATAATATATCGGTTCAAACCATTCTAAAACCAATTCCGAGTAACCAACCAACTCAACCAAGTTCGCATGCGACATTGTGGTGGTCAGGGCGCAAATTTCATCAATTTTCCATCCCTACAATCTTTCATCTCACTTTTCCATCATTTTCGTTCCATTTTTGAACGTAGTTCCGAACGACATGGATTGAAAGTTATTGAGTGTAGTTGACGATGTTCCTATTGAGGGGTTTAAAACCAATAAACATTCGATCAAAAAAATAAAATAAAATAACGCTGCAAATTATTGCACAACCGTCCTGAATCACCATCCCACACAACGTCAGGTGATACTGATTTTGGCCCTTAATACAAATGTTCGACCCCAAAAATCCAAATTTGACCCCTAGTCTGTGTGAAAAACAACTGAAATGGTATTTTTCTGTCTTTACTCACCCTTCCATACCACTTTCAGTGATTTTATATCAATTTTTCTCGATTTTAACAATTTTAACAGATTTTTGACCCCCCCCCCCCCCCCCCAACTCAAATTGACCCCTTTAGAATTTCTGAAAATTGCTCATCTTCGAACTTTTTTGTCGAACATCGTTTTGTTTGTCATTACGAACGTTTTGGCGAAATTTTGAATTTTCGCCATGTACCCAAGAACATAATATATCATCTGGAGTGACACATGAACACATGACATAAAATATATAGTAACACACACACACATGGTGGACACGTGATATATACAGGGTGTATCAGATAAGGTGCGCAGTACTTCACCCACGTATTCTACAACCAATTTCCAACAAAAAGTGCCTCATAGCAATTTTTTTTATCTCGCTTAGTTTTTGAGTTATTTCACTTCTAAGATTTTTTCGTGTTTTCGACATTGTCGCAGCAAAACGGCTATAACTTACAAACAGTATTATGTAAAGTAAAAGTTGAGGATACCGTTGGAAAGTGCGTTAAATTTCCTATCTTTCAAGCTCCAAACCGATTTTTTTTGCTCACATCGAGTTGGCGAAAAATCACTCTACAAAGCAAACTTCAAGAAAATTTGAAAAAAGAAGGTTTTTCAAACGTTCAGTACTCCACTCTAATCTGCATTTGATCAGGTGCCTGTAGCTTAAAAAATGCGCCAAAAGGTCAGCTTTCGAATGGTATATCAAAAACAATTTTTACTATTTTATTTGTTCGAGAAAACCTCGTTTGAATGCAAAAAACAGCGGAGCAAGTCGAGGTTTTTGACGCTTGGTAATGGGTTTCAAATAAGTAGGCATTTTTACGAACAAAATTAATCTGTTTTATCTTCTAAGGTGCAGTTTTAAATTTGTGCAAGCATTTTCTAATTCGTAACTACAGTAAATTTTCAAAATGGCCTCCATTTTGTTTAATGCACAAATGTGTCCTTTTGCGCATTGCATCAACAGCACTTCGAAGCTCTCGTCGGTTTTGTTTCATTTGATCTCCGCAATCCATTATTCTTTGAATGAGATGATCTCTCGACTCAATCCTGACGTCGTACACTTTTGCTTTGAGATTCCCCCAGAGGTAATAGTCCATCGGAGTGAGGTCAGGACTGCGCGGGGAATCCATAGACATAAATCATATTCACGTATTCCTCCATGCTGTACCGAGCCATGTTGGAACAGAGATGATAAATTTATTGAAAAATTTTTGAAAAATTCGATAAATTTGATAAATTTGAAAAATTCGATAAATTTGAAAAAAATGAAAAATTATTGAAAAATTCGCTTTGTACAAAGCGAAGAGATTGAGGTCAACAGAGGTACTGATTGAGTTTCAACGTGCAGATGACGGACCAGTGAAGTTTCTCGACATGTCTCAGCCTGAACTCGCCATCACATAGGAAATATCGCATTCGACAAATTTAAAACTGCACCTTAGAAGATAAAACAGATTAATTTTGTTCGTAAAAATGCCTACTTATTTGAAACCCATTACCAAGCGTCAAAAACCTCGACTTGCTTCGCTGTTTTTTGCATTCAAACGAGGTTTTCTCGAACAAATAAAATAGTAAAAATTGTTTTTGATATACCATTCGAAAGCTGACCTTTTGGCGCATTTTTTAAGCTACAGGCACCTGATCAAATGCAGATTAGAGTGGAGTACTGAACGTTTGAAAAACCTTCTTTTTTCAAATTTTCTTGAAGTTTGCTTTGTAGAGTGATTTTTCGCCAATTCGATGTGAGCAAAAAAAATCGGTTTGGCGCTTGAAAGATAGGAAATTTAACGCACTTTCCAACGGTATCCTCAACTTTTACTTTACATAATACTGTTTGTAAGTTATAGCCGTTTTGCTGAGACAAGGTCGAAAACACGAAAAAATCTTAGAAGTGAAATAACTCAAAAACTAAGCGAGATAAAAAAAATTGCTATGAGGCACTTTTTGTTGGAAATTGGTTGTAGAATACGTGGGTGAAGTACTGCGCACCTTATCTGATACACCCTGTATAATATATACATTTTTTTTTAATCTACTGATGAATTCAGGATGGTCTGAACCGGATTTGCCTATAATTCATGTTCTGACAATTTTGGACCCATTGCAAGAGCTTTATTTTCTTTGAAAATTCGCTACAACGACTGCACGTGCAATGATCCAGGTGGTCAACAAATTCTCAAGTTCGGAATAAAAACCCCTGTTTTCCACTCCTCCGAGAAGACTGACATTAACGCCGAGCGTCGCGGACCAAAAAATTAGACCCCAAATGGAAAAACCAAATCATTTTGGGTCAAGGTAACTAAGGATAGCGTGAAGTACAGCGGACGGATAGAAATTTTGTTATTCCATTCTTCGGATTCTTAGTAGGTACTTAGGTACCTTGAAACGCAATCATTCAATTTTGAGGAGGATCTTTTTTTTTTGCAGCGCTCATTATAGTTCATCATTGATAAGGATGAATAAATGACATTCAGATGAATATGAGGTAGGTGAGGACTGTCTCAAATAAACTTGTCAAAATCTGATATTTTGTGCCACAATGGGATTATGCTGACTCACTGGTGGGATCATGCATTTGCTTTGCTTGATTAATCCATAGTGAATGAAAGTAGTCTAATCGTTTATCTCGAAACTGAATACTATATAGGTACATACGAAAACTGTAAAGCCCTTCTAAAATATGCCTATACGATAATCGGGTTTCGGAAATTATCTCCTTTTCGTGGGCACATAAAGCATCTTAGAACTGGCGAAAGTGTCAGCTGACCAGAAAACCAGGGCTATATTCAGAACACTTGGTCGGCTTGCAGCTTCTCGTGAACTGCTTTATGATGGTTATGTTTTTGAATGAAATCCGGGACACTGGGAACATAACAGGACCGTAACAGGGACATGTGGCAGACCCAGTGACAGGGAGCTGTGACACGGCACCATTGACTCGCGGTGCTTCACGGCTTCATCAGACAGGGACTAGGTGGAATGCGCAATGCGATCCCGGGGCAAAACGAACCGGAGGTTCGCCAAACGGCATCTTCGATGTCCGGACATAACAAAAGCGTCGTAGGGAAAAAGAGGCGAAAGGAACGAAGAAGGGGGCCAATTCTCCTGTCCGATGTTTCCCATGCAATATTAATTTATTCAAATACATTTAGTGGTGGGGCGTTGAAGTGTTGAGGCGGGGCCCCGTGAACAAGTAATCTGTTTGGAAGGGAGGTAAATCTTGTTAGAACTTGATGTGTGGATGGGAAGAAGGAAGAGTGGAGGAGCCTCGACCACGAGGTTGTTGAACCAAACGCCTTCCCAGGTTCTCTTGCCTTTCCTTCAAGCCGCCTTGTTGTCTTAGAGGCACGATCCGCTAATTATTTTAGGCCTGTAATCCCTCCCTCGGACGAAGCCGACCTTATCATATAATGACAATCGCCCTTCGTAGCCGAGTAGTTTAGTGGATATTCAAGAGTAAATCATGTGTATCACATTGTACCAACTTCCCAATAAGATTTATTGGAATGCAGCCCTGTTGCCGGTTGTTTTTCAGCTGCTAAGGAGTTTCGGCTCTGAATACCCGGAAGGCCGAAGAAAAGAATATTCAAATCTGCATTGGGTCAGCAGTTTTTTAATGATTTACGAGGTGAAAGAACTTTTTTCTAAATTGTATTCTCTCGAACCGTTACAGCTGAGGTCCAACTACCAATCAGACAAATGGATAAGGAATTAATCAGTATCAACAGCAGATGGATCATCGTCGAATAACAAGTTCCTTTGCCTGGGCGAACGGTACTCATTTAAAACCTGTCACTTCGGCCTAGCGGCTCATTTAAATTTCTATCCTCAAGCATCCACATACTGATTGGAGCGGTGGGATTGAGCCGTCTCACCTCGTCCTGTTTTTAGCGAATGTTTTACCCCTGAGGACAGAAACTCGTTACGTTGTGAGATCATAAGCCAGCCGGTTGGTCGTGCTTCGCACCTCATTACACGCAGGTCGAGATGAAAGTTGAATACACACACCTGTTTTCTTCTCTGTTCCTGAAAGCAATAATTTCGTATCCTTCACACCTTGGAAAGCTGGTAAACCACATTTCACATCGAACATCTGTCGAACGTCGTACACCTCACAATGCATAGGTACTACACAAAAAATACTTGGAGTATGATATGCACTACCGAGCTATGGTATTTAGTTCCTGAACACGGATGTACGAGAACCCACCGCCTCTTATTTCTAGATACTGGAATTATATGCACAAAATTTGGCCAAAATATGCACTCGAAATGGGCAAAATATGCTCCCCAAGCAAAATTACGTTAAAAAAAAATTTAAAATATTTCTAAACTGAACTAAATTTTGTTTGAGACGTGCAGGTAGTCTATACATTATGTTCCAGTTATTATCGTGTCCTTAAAACATTATAGAAAAGGATCAAGGAAGAAAATGGAATGAAAATGTACACACCATTTTTTCTCGACTATACTATATTTACATTATTTATACAACAAAATTGACTCGCTATCACATATAGCACTGGATCACAATTGATATTTCCATATTGTCAATTGTAACGTATTTATAGCCCGAAAGTGAAAGGCAATCCCATTCAGGGATTAATGATGAGGGCGCGCCTAAGCCCTACCAGGTACACGGATTAAACGGTGAACGGCTTAAGAGTATCCGTCACTCCTTTTCAGAAACACATAATTATCTCGGAGGATTTGGCTATTAGAATGTCGGCAAATAGGGAAATTCCCCAATTTCGATTTCAAAATGCAGAAATATGTACAAAACGGCCGACATATGCTAAAATCTCTGAAATTGAACAAAATATGCTATTTAAATGTCAATTTAACACACGCTAAACTCTTCAGATACCCTCAAAACTGAAAATTAGAACGATATACACGATAAAAAACACATTGCAAAATATGCAAATTCCAGTCCCTACTTATTACCTTCCTGATGGTGGTTTTCTCATCCAAAAAGTCACCTACTTTTAAATCGAAAAAATTACCCCTGGCTCGAATCAAATATTGCGTTTTTCGAGCCCTAGTAGTAGTGGGAGTTGAGTTCTTTTTTGTTCTTTCGCAGTGTGGCCTTCAAAATTCCCACGAAACGCTTTGAAGGGATCACAAAACATGAATAGGTAACTTTCACCATAGTTAAAAGGAAGTGTGTTTCATACGTTACCCCAGTCCTTTGAGCGAATTCAGTTGATGTTCAAGGGGTTTGGAGTTTAGTTTCCAACAGAGATATTCCGAAATAACGAAATAAGTGAGGGAAAAGCGCGTGTCACCGTATGCCGGATCACTTTATTATTAACGTTGTTTCTGACGAACCCAAAATCTCTCCGTCAATCCCAAAACCAATTCAAATGGTGTTCGGGCAATGAAGCAAATATTTGAAATGGACAAACTCAAAACAGTTTGGCACCAGACGTGATAAGATACCTGTCATGTGGTGAATTTTGGTTTATTATTGAAAATAATAAACCATTGGAATCGAGCATGGAAAAAACAAATCTAACCCCCCTCAAAATCTGATGGTTTACGTTTCAAGGTATGTAGAATCCGAAAGTGCAATAAAAAAAATTTCTTTCTGTCCGCTGTACGCCGTACTGGCCACTTTTCTTAGTTACCACGAATAAAAATTGATGAAATTGGGGTTATAGGTTCCGTTCGGGGTCCAGTTGGTCCTCGGAGCTCTTTAAATATTCAAAATAGGGGTTGAAATTTTCACAACGCCGTAGCTCGAAAACTTTCAATTGAAGGGTATGGTTTTTTTTACGTTATTAAATTTTTCTTGAGCTAAACAATTTTTTGAGACCACCAGGAGCATTGTACGTCGAGCCATTCGTGTGAACCAAAAAGCTTCGTCAACACGATCGTGAATCAAACGGTATAAACCCGGCCCCGATATCATCACTAGGGAGCACCTGATTATAATCAAGGATGGCTGTATGAAGTCGAGTTGGTTGTTCTGCGATATTATTTCATTTGATAAGTGATGGACTATTGGATTTTGTTAGTAGGTACTTGTGAAACTTGAACAAACGTTGAAGTATTATTGATCGGTAAATTATTACGCGATGGTAAATTTTTACACAACGGCAAATTATTACACAACGGTTCATCTACCAAGAAGGGGCTGGATTTTGTTGATTGGTACTTTTGCAACTTGAACAACCGTTGAAGTATTATTGATGGGCAAGTTATTACACAACGGTTGATTATCTTGACCTCGACGGTAGGTACTGACCACAGAAAACAGTGATCCATGCAGAAGGGGCATCTATTTCACTCCACATCAACAATTTTCCTTCAGAACTTCATTATTTGCGTTTCTTTTTGCCATTTCAGTTACTGTTTGTCATCGAAAGAATTATTTTAGCAACATTTAACTCGTGATTTAGGTAGGTACCTAGTAACGAGTACGGGGTTAGGTACTAACCTACGGAGGGTCTGTGATCTACATAATATGTATAGACTAGTACATAATATTATCTATACAGAGAGCTGTGATCTGTAACAGAAGGGTATTCTATACAAAATAATAAACCGTTGTGCAGGGATTTGCAGCTTTTTTCCTCTGTTACCTTGGGCCTCATAATATTGTCCACTAAAAGTACAAAATAACAATAATTGTGCGCTGAGCCCCCCACCATTACAGTCACTGCCTCGGTGCCTCACCCCGTCACTAACCCTCAATCTCAAAATCTTTTGAAATGTTATTCGTGAGGACATCTCAAAATAGTCTAATCCCCTCGTCAAAAGCACCAACCGAAACTATTCATCGCCTCCCACCCCATAATACAGCGTTTCTCGCTTTCTTGTCATCTCTCCCTCCCGTTTAGCGACTAAACGTTTCTCGTCAAGGCAACTAAGGATGACCGAAGGGCTCATCTCAGACTCACAAGAATCCCTTTACTGGTGACACCAGAAAAAAACCGACCCCTTCTATCCATCTCAAAAACTCTCCGGCAGAAGTCCAGTTTTTATTTCGGACTCTGAGCGGGAATCCGTCCCCCAACCTGGTGGCAATTACTCATCAATCTCAAAGATAAATCTCCCCTTGTAACCCTCTTTACTTTAATTGGGCACGGTTTTAGGCTTGAGGGAGGGGACTCCGAGTATTTCTTTACCTTGAGGTGTATTTCACTTGACGTGAGTCATTTCCCGGCCTTCGAAAAAACTAAGAAAGGGTAAGGTTATAAAATAATTATAAAAAAGGTACAGACGTCGCGCCCCCCGCCATCTTAGATGTGGAAGAAAAAAGTCGGATGGGACGATTGTTCTTCTGGTGAAACGGCGGGATCCGTCCGCCTACCTTCTCGCCTTGAAAATGTGCACTTTCTGTTTCAAGAGAGAAGATCAAAGGCAGCAATTACTGTCAAACTGTTGTCACAGGGCTTGAAAGTGTTGGGCGGGTTTGATGGGGGTCCTTTCAGCCCCGCCATTTTAGGGCGTGAGGCCTTTGATCGAAGATTGACGCGTTCTAATGCTAATCTTAGATGGGAGCCTCATCCGGGGTGGTGCGGCGAAGGTTAATTGTTTCGACAGACTCGATTTCTGTGAAGATCTTCATCGGTAGCTGTAAGCCTGGGGAGTTAGGTCTGCTACGATAACAGTGAAGATTGGCGCACTCAGTAAGCACACCCGCAGGTTATGCTAGATGAATGGGGAACACCTACTTTCCTTCTCCTTATTGCTTCAGAGTCTGCAAGGTAGCGGAAGCTTTGTTTTCGCTTTCGAAATGAAATTTTTTGTGTGCTCCAAAATCAAAATTTCGTCTTGCTTTTTGCGTTGAAGGGCCTCCTGAACAATTTAGGTTTCGTGTCTGTCCCTCTCTCTGTCTGACCACATTTCCTTGCCACATCCATAACTTCCACAATTTTGGTCCGATTTCAATCAAATTTTCACTAATTGTGTGGGTTTAGCGTTAGATGGTCCCCTTCAGTTTCATCATGATCGAATCAACGGTAGCCTCTGCGCAGGCGCTAACGAAATTTTCTTGTTGCGGTCATAACTCCATCAATTTTTAACGGATTTTGGTCAGATTTTCTCAGGGATGATGCAAGTGAGGTCCCTTGAGGTCCCATACGACATTCATCGTGAGTGAATCAGCGGTGGCAGTGGCACGTGGCACTGGCACCGCCTACATTCCAAACATCGAGCATTCCTGTCCACTTTCTCTATGGCTGTCTATGGCTACGGAATTCCATAATAACGTTTACATCTTTTTTGCCCCCGTGCTTTGCATTGCCCAAAAATAACGATTTTTTAATTTTTGGTTGCCCAGCATTCTATCGTCATGACCATGGCGAACCGATCATTTCTAGTTTTCTGAAAATTTAATGGTGACACACTGTAATGGCCACGAGGAAGCTTCTGTGCCATGTCCTTGGAAGTGTATTTTTTCTTATTTTTTCTAGACATAGATGGGATGGTACATATTTCTCATTTGGACGAAACAAAACTAAGTAGTTAATTTCAAATTAAATGTGGAAGTTTCGATGACGTCATTGCCGCCTTTATATGGGCACGACTGGTTTTATATAATCCACGACGTTGACGTGAGTGAGCACATCCATGTTGGCCTAGTCAGAGTACTGTCCGAGATGTCGCGGTGTCCGTTATGCTATGCTGTAGAATGGTGATATGCGCATGGGTGAAAACGTCTCCCAATTCGAGTATGTAGTATAGCTTCCCCACCTGAATCACATGAACGTATAGAACAGTTGGGTAGGTTCATTTTGATACGGGACCACCTGCGATCTAACCCACTTGTACCCTCAACATTTCAGCTCTCTACTGCTATTTTTCGCGTAGTTAGAAGCGTTACAAGGAAACTGCCAATATTTAGGGTAGTTATGGGCTTTTCAAGTTTGCGCATGCGCAAACGGAAATTACCGTAGTTTTCACTGATTTTGGTATGGGACCGTCTGTGACCCAACCCGCACCTACCCTCCAAATTTCAGCCCATTTCGACCATTATTTCGGGTAGTTATGGGCGCCACAAGGAATTACCACAGACAGACAGACACGGAACCAAAAATGTTCCTCGATTTCTGAAACGCAAAATGGTAGTGGAAATTTTCATTTTGGAGGGCATCAATTTTTTTAACTCAATCACGAATCCAAGGCTTCCCTACCTCCGGTAGTGAGGAAGCAAAAAGCGGTTGATATGATTTTTAAATGAAAGTAGGTTCCGTTCAATGAATCTTGAGACAAACCGCACTCACCTACGATGAGTACCTAGTTCTTTTTCTATGATTTTTCAAAGATTCCAGCATTTCCTTCGTCACATTTGTCTAGGTCTAGGGGGTCCTGTCCAGGCGAGAGGGGTGCAGTGACGTAGGAATGGGCGGAGTGACGTCATTGCCGCTTTCGTTGTAATCTTGGGATTAAACAATATTAAATAAAGCTGAAAGGGTTCCTCCTGACTTCGTGTAATAATCACACGTTACTACCTAATTATGATTTATCACACCTTTTAAATTATCACCATTTTTCTATTCGTTCAGTAAACAAAGCTTTTCGCCCTCTTTGAGGGCTACATCAGGCATACAGAATCACACCAAAAAAACGCTGCAAAGTCCTTGTCACATGGGGTTTATTATTCTACAGAAATGTTGGCTGTACATTTATTGTTTCATGTGAAATAATTAAAATAGCTATTTCTGATGGTTTCCAACAATTTTGGCCCCCAAAACACAAATTAGGTAGGTAAGTAGGTACGATCTTTTAGCGAATTTTCGAAGAAAAGGAAGCTATTGTTCTCGGTCCAAAATTTTTAAAACTCGAATTTCCGAAAGATTTTTATACCAAAATCCGTTTCAGACCATCCTGAATTCCCTGCCGAAAGACACCAAAAATTATATGTATATATATATATATTTATATATTTATATATTTATATATGTATGTGTCATTCCAGACGATAACTCTCGAAAGAATTGAGATAAAAAGTTCAAATTTGCACGAAAAATCTGTCTTGGCAATCGACAGGCTAAGTTCGAAGATGGGCAGAATCGGGTCACCCTAAGGGGGAGTTTTGGGGAGTTTTAGGGGGGGAAAATTACCCATAAATTCCCAAAATGAAAAAGTCTGACAAGTGACACCTCATTTTAAAGGTTTTTGTACGCTGAACACGATGGTGAAATCAGAATTGCGATATCTCATTCCATTCTCAAACTGGAGCACTTTGAAGATGAAGGAACGTGGTTATTTCTTGAGATGTTCTTCCTGGTTCGTCTGCTCTAATCTGATAACGGAATGGGATATCGCAATTCTGACTTCCCCATCGTGTTCAGCGTTGGAAAATCTACAAACCGAGGTGTTACTCGGCAAAAAATGGAACAAAAAATTTGTTACGTAGGTACCCAATACCTACTCTTCTGGTATTCAAAACATTTTTGATTTCCCCCTCCCCCTCCTTCCACCCCAAATTTTACTTTGCGTAAAACTACTCCTGTTTTAATTTTGTATGGTATCAAGTTGGGAAAACATTGGCCGAAAATTAATTTTCAGAAAATTTTAGGCGGAGGAGGAAGATGCCGAAAACTTCGAAAATTCGCTCTTATAGCCATGGTGCATGACTGTGGTTTTTTTTTTTTTTTTTTTTTCAAATTAACTTTGATCATTGGTAGTGCCATTTAATCGTCTTGATCCACGTGTTGACACTTTTTCTAGTGTTATTCTACAAACTGATGGTGATTTCAGACGATTTCGCAGGTTTTTGACTCATACAAAATCAATTTTGGGAGCTGAACATCTGATACAACCTCAATTTTCCACTCCTTGGCCAAAATCGACCTCATATTCGATCTTCTCGTCCCCAAAAACATGGAAAACGATACCTCAAAAGCTCATGTTACCAACATGTTGCTAAAACGCAAAAAGTACCTATTTTTACACACATTTTCACTCACAACACCCCTGGGAATATTCCGATCGGGCTGAAAAGTTTCGGGACACAACTAGGGCCCAAATGGAGCATGTGTGCGAAAGAACGACTTTTTTAGACCGAAAATGAAGCCTGTACACGTGATACGGCGGACGGCGGACGGACATTGCATTTTTTGAATCTACGCACCTTGAAACGGAAAATAAAAAAGTTTGAGGGGGGGTTATAAAAATTTTTTGCTGAGCGATTACATAGGTGTATTATTCAGAGAATAATAAACCAAAACCCTTCCCACCTTCACTTTGTTTTGGTTCATTCTGTATGCCTGACGATCCCCTCATAGAGGGCGAACAGCTTTGTTTATTGAACCAATACAAAATAGTGATAATGTAAAAACTAGATACGTAAACCAATATTATTCCGGTTTTTATATTATATAAGCTATTCCGGCGAACCGATTCCATTTTTCTCATCATCAAACGACTCACAAAGCAAATCAGGGAAAAAATCAGCAGTTCTAGTAGATACCATGGGTATTTCCTACTCGATTTTGACTAACCTGGTACGCTATGCGAGCGAAGCACTGGTTGCTATGTCTTGCTCAGTTTTTTACCACCAACCGTGGAGTGGAATCAATTTCGTACCAAATACAACTCTTGACATCAACTTAAATTTAGCTTTAGGCACCAGTTTAAATTCAAATTCACCTGTCCCGTCGGTTCGTTTACAATTTTACATTCTGTATTGAAAAACAACCTGTGCCGATCACCTGATTCAATAGCCAACGACACCAACCTTCATTGATAGAAATCGCCATTATAGCGCGTTCCGTTGGACATCTTGGACATACTTATTACATCCCATCATTTATCTCGCTTAAAACTACGTAAATAATAACCAGTCAGTTGTTCATCTAAAACCCTCCAATAATTTTTAGTAGCAGTTCTTCAGAATTTCGAGATCAATTTCGACGGGATCGGGGCATAGTAAACGACAGTTGTGAGCGCCCATATTCTTCATTCGCTCTGTCCGTCCGTCGAAAGTGTTCGATTTACCGGTACGTATTGTAATCTGTATACTGAGTGTCTTTGCTGGAGTTGTAGTGTGACGAACTACCTATTATGAACGGTATGTGGCATGCTGCGAACATTGTAACCACGTTATTTCATCTCAAGTCACCAACTAGTACAAGCTCATAGTGTGCCATAATTATACTATAAATTGACCTTCAACACCAGTGTCTTGTCTTGGAATCTATCGTCTCGTTGTTTCATTTCAGTTCGTTCAAGCCTTCCGCCTCCAAGGCAAATTTTACGTAGGAACTACATTTGGAGCATTTTTAGGAATATATTTCCTATAAAATTCCGGTCTTCCTTATGTTATAGTTTATGCATAATCCTCACCAAATTTTCATTCGTAAGAGTTAATTTGACAAAAACCATGCAGTTACCCCCCCCCCCCCGTCCCCCATCTATCCATCAGTGAAATACAGTCATCAGTAAATCCACTCTGTCCAATTCTCACAGTGCCTACTGAAAGCGAAATAAGGTTTTTAAAAGAAAGAAAAGAGAAGAGTAAAAAAATTAAAGACGAAAAGATGTGGAAATAAGTAGAATGTAATCATTAGAAAGCTTTTTTCTCTCTTAATGAAGGCATGCACATAACAATGTATCAAACTTCCGTTGAATGCCGTTTTTCTCTCTTTTTTCGTTTACGAACGCTGTAGGTATTACCTTCGGTTGCTACCTGAAAACCTTAGGTTTTACTTCCACATTTATTAATTCCAGAAACAACAAGAAAAAATAATGACATATAAGCGTAAGACATGAAAATTATGTCACAACTTTGCTCCAGTAGGCGGAAATTCAAAGTTCGTGATAATATAATGATGTCTTGGAATGTCCTTGAGAAAGTTAAATAATTGTTTCCGTGGAAAGTCGTAAAAAAATGGGCATTCAAGCGATAAGAACTCCTGTTTTTTCTGGATTACATCTCAGGCTTCAAGGAAGAATTCAGTAAGAACGCGAATATTGAGTAATTTCGAGGACTTCAAAAGGACGGAGGGACCCGTATCATCGTTCCGACAAAACGGCTTTTTATTGTCTCCGAGATATAAAACGGAAAGGACATTCTTCCGCAGTAAACTTTTATGGCTGGAAGATGCGTTCTGGTCGGAACGTCACCCGAGCGAATGACTCACTGCGCCGATTGACTTCCGAAAGATTCGGTGACTCAACGTTTACACCCATAAACCTAAGGGGGAAATCGCCCGATATTTCGGCGTTTTGAAGGAGTGAATAAGAAAAGATTGGTTGAGGGCTTGGTTCGGATAACAACTTGCAGATTCTGACGTAAATCCTGAATTACGAGTTGGGGGATTACGAAATTACCGATATTACTTTTTAACTATATTTTGGAGGATTAACGGTAATCGTTATTGATTTGACGTAAACGTGTGGTGCTTAATGTCAAGAGTGTGACCCCCATTCCCGGCGGGCCTCAAAGAAGCTCTCAGGACCAGACGGAATACTACTGGGTCCATTGGCTACATGCCTCAAGATGCCCAGAAAATAAATTTTTAAATGCGTCTTTTGATTCATTATTTGCAATATGAAGCATGAAAGGGGATACAATTTAAAACACGTTTCTGTCCGTACGTCATACATCGCACTTTCCCTAGTTACCATGAACTAAAAAATGAAGAAATTTGATTTGTAGTTCCCATTCGGGGTCTAGTTGGTCCTCGAAGCTCGGCATTACTGTCAGTCATCTTTAAGGGGTTTTTATGGCGTTTTTATATTGATTCCGAACTTGGGGATTTTTTAATACCTCCCGGAGCTGTACGTCCTGCCGTTCGTTTGAACCGAAGCTTCGTCATGGCCCTGAATTTTGAACCCAAAAGCTTCGTCAACATGATTGTGGATCGTACAGCACACAGCTACAGCCCATGTATCATTTCAAGGGAATAGCTGATGATAATCACGCATGTCTTTATGAAATCAAGTTTGCTGTTCCGTGATATCTTATATTTCATATAATTTCAGGTACTTTTTTACTCATTCGTTAATTGGTCCAAATTTGCTTTTCTCGGCAAAACGAATCTTCCAAATTAGGTGTAAATCTGGGAATATATGTCGAGGGTCGAACTTATATTCTGCGACCATCAGAATTTCAAATTTGACCCTGATGGGGGGGGGGGGGGGGCTATATGGCACGTTACAGGAGATGGGGGCAGTGGAAAATTCATATTTATGTACCTGTAATAAATTCCGCCTGACTGATGAGTGACGCTGGCGTTCCTCAGCGGTATTGAGAGAGTTGGAATAATTTTGAGGTGAACGACTTCAATGTCAGGGTGGATATACATAGTAAAGTATCTGAAAAGCGCTGCAGAGTCCTTGTCACGTGGCTTTATTATTCTATTGGACATACCTGCAGAAATACTGGCTGTTCATTTTTATTGTTTCTTTCATGTGCAAAACATGGAAAATGATACCTCACAAGCCCATATTCACTCAACAAAAAAAAAAAAAAACCACAACAATGGTCGAAACCCCCTATTTTTACACCCATTTTTCACCCATAACACCCCTGGGTGTATTCCGATCGGCTTGTCGAGCTTCGGAGCACTTTCCAACGTTTTTTGAATCTACACACCTTGAAACGTAAAAGAAAACGCTGCAAATCCCTGCACGGCGGTTTATTATTTCGTACAGAATACCCTTATTTTACAGATCACAGCTCTCCGTATAGATAACCCTTCTATATAATATATATGCACTATTCTATACATATTATGTAGATCGCAGACCCTCCGTAGGTTAGCACCTAACCCCGAACTCGTTACTAGGTACCTACCTAAATCACGAGTTGATTGTTGCTAAAATAATTCTTTCGATGACAAACAGTAACTAAAATGGCAAAAAGAAACGCAAATAATGAAGTTCAGAAGGCAAATATTGTTGATTTGGAGTGAAAAAGTTGCAAACGTATCTACCAACAAACTCCAGCCCCTTCTACGTAGATGGTATAATGAACCGTTGTGTAATAATTTACCATTGTTTAATAATTCACCCATCAATAATACTTCAAGGTTCGTTCAAGTTTACTACCTATCAACAAACTCCTCGACTTCATATTCCGTGAATATAGTCAGGTGTTCCCTAGCAATGATTATATCGGGCCAATTCCCGATTTTTATCGCGTCCTAGTGATGATATTTGGGCTGAATGTATACAATTTCATTCACCCTGCTGTTGAAAAAGCCTGTCGGCGCCAACTTCTGGGCCTTACTGTGAACGTACGACTGGACGTAAATGCTCCGGGTGGTCTTAAAAAAAACTCCCAAGTTCGAGAACAGACATTCCTAAGGGGTGAAAAATAGGGTTTGGAGTCTCCAGGATTTTATTGCATTTTCAGATTCTACATGCCTACCATGAAACGTAAACCATCAAATTTTGAGGGGGGTTGAAAAAAATTGTTTCATGCTCGATTCCAAAGGTTCATTATTGAAAATAATAAACCAAAAATTTTATGGGTGTTCAAAATATTCTTTGCTGAGCGAATACATAGGTGTATTATTCACAGAATAGTAAACCAAAATGAATCCTGAGGATGTTCCGACAGGGCGTTTGAGCTACTGGAATCAGGAAATCGAAATAACACCTTCTTTTAGTGCGGGTTTCGCCACCTAGAGTTAAAGTGCGAGTTAAGTTAACCTGGAGTTGAAGTAAAAAATTAATGCGTTTTGCATGCCTATTTTTCTGTAACTCCAAGTACAACTCGCCCTTTAACTCTATAGGTTGTGAAACCCGCCCTTCAAGACTTCTTATTGGCTGTAAAACAGATCATTTATTATTGGAGGCACCTCACTACCAGCCCGTGAATCACCCAATTACCGCCACTTGGAGGCGAAAGAGCAAGTTTGTTACATAATGAGGGGCGAGCGACCACCCTTCAGCCTCCATTGAGCGGATAGTCATCGCTTGTTTCGCTCTCCACGAACGGTTATCTGTTTGACTCAACGAGATGCCCGAGCTATGAGCGGGAATATCTGAAGGGATTAATTGCCCTTTGAAAAGCAGATGTTGTGGAAGGTAATTGGTCTTGTCCGTAACCAGTTGATTTCCGAGGGATATCCCAGATGTGTACACCAACACGGGCTTCTCTCATCACGAAACATCGAAAACGACCGCGATGAAAATTTTCACGTTTAATCGGGCAAACATTT
Organism: Leptopterna dolabrata; assembly: GCA_954871275.1. Classification (NCBI taxonomy): domain Eukaryota; kingdom Metazoa; phylum Arthropoda; class Insecta; order Hemiptera; family Miridae; genus Leptopterna; species Leptopterna dolabrata. The sequence goes on from OX940980.1 coordinate 46,205,983, forward strand.
ATTTAGATGCCTTCCATCCGATTAAAGGTCGAATTGGCTCAAGCCGGATACATTCGCCCTCCCTATACCAACGCACCATTAAACTTTCTGTGTCTAACAGTAAATCGCTGTTTAATCTTCGTTCACGGTTTTCAGATGAACTTTCCAACCGTTTTATACAGGCGAGAAGCGAGGTATCACAGCTATCAGCCAGTTTCACGAAGTTCTACTTAACGAGGTTCTATTACTACCTACCGTATCGAACATTATCCGACATTGATATAATGAGCTGTAGCGTTCAATCATTAAACAGATCAATTCGTTGAAGTACCGAACTTCCGTGCAACGCTCAGAAAAGAAGAACGTAACGTGTTCAATCTTCAATTTATTATTAGTCATCACTGTAGGGCTCGGATCGATATGCTCAATAAAACCTTTATTTATGCTAGATAGATTTCTGAAACGTGAAATTTATGCTTTTATATGCTCGAACCTCAAAAAAGGTTTTCCGCATGGTTCGCAGAAGAGTATTTTCCCGTCGTATGAAAGACCTGGATCCTTAGCACAACGACGAAGTAGGTCGCCATGGGACTCCTTCACTTTCGGCATTTTGCAAGAGAGAATAGTAACTTTTCCGAGCACAGTACGTTTTCAAATAATCCATGAAGGATGACTTGCAAAACTTTATATACTTACCTTGATTTCAACTCCTCCTACTCCCACCACCGGTCAGCCGTAATCCCTGGCTCAATAGGAGAGGGGGAGTGAGAATGGGTACGAGTAGTTGAGGGATATTCCAATATTAGGTATTTTTCCAGGGTTTTGTCAGATTAAAAAGCTTCCATCTCACGAAAAAGGGGCTCTTGACCTGGGAGTCCCATGAAAATATCGAGAAAGGATTAGTGAAGGGAAGCCGGAATGGGAAGTTAGAGCACATTCCATAATATTAGGTATGTTCAAGGGTTGAACGAACGATGAGCTCTTGACCTGTGAGTCCCAAACCCTTTCGCTGCCAACGAAACTGCTGGAGCTGACAACGTCATTTTTGAGTAAACTTTTAAACAGTTTTTTCCTGATTTTTTTTATTTTTCGAAGGAAAAACTGAGGAAAAAACGGAAAATTTTGAAAAAAAAAAGAAAAAATACACTGCCAAGGTGATGGCACAGGAGCTTCCTCGTCACAATCAGAGTGACCCATTATAAAATAGAACAGACTCGGAAGCAAAATAACATAACATTACATTACATTACATTACATTACATAACATTACATAACGTTAAATATACATATTACATAACATTACATTACATAACAACATTACATAACATTACATGAAATATACATATTATACATAACATGACTTCCATAATACATTACGTCCATTATACATAACTAGCCTGACCGCTCGCTTCGCTCGCTATCCGAGATTCGCTGTACGCAGTATCGTGGAACCAACAAACGACGGAAAAATCCCATACCCTACCGGGTATTTGTGCCCAATTTTATCAAAATCCGTCAAGCCATTCAGGAGTTGACCATGGTCGACCATATTTCCGCTATGGTCAGGGAATTAAAAATGCGCCTACGTTCAACTTGGGAGGCTACCGGATATTGGTGCCAAATTTGGTCGATATCCGTTGAGCAATTCGGGATTCGACCATGGAGAGGCCCATGGATGCGCTAAGGTCGACCGCGGGGGTAGTCCGAAGGGTCGATCGTAGATAGAATTTCACGTAGATTAGGAATACGCGATAAAAAATAGGGGTTACCATTTCAATTAACGAAGTTGACCATGGTCGACCATAGTTCCGCTATGGTCAGGGAATTAAAAATGCGACGTTGCACAACTTGGGAGCCTACTGGATATTCGTGCCAAATTTGGTCGATATCCGTCAAGCCATTCAGGAGTTGACCATGGTCGACCATAGTTCCGCTATGGTCAGGGAATTAAAAATGCGACGTTGCACAACTCGGGAGCCTACTGGATATTCGTGCCAAATTTGGTCGATATCCGTTGAGCAATTCGGGATTCGACCATGGAGGGGCCCATGGATGCGCTATGGTCGACCGCGGGGGTAGTCCGAAGGGTCGATCGTAGATAGAATTTCACGTAGATTACGAATACGCGATAAAAAATAGGGGTTACCATTTCAATTAACGAAGTTGACCATGGTCGACCATAGTTCCGCTATGGTCAGGGAATTGAAAATGCGACGTTGCACAACTTGGGAGCCTACTGGATATTCGTGCCAAATTTGGTCGATATCCATCAAGCCATTCAGGAGTTGACCATGGTCGACCATAGTTCCGCTATGGTCAGGGAATTGAAAATGCGACGTTGCACAACTTGGGAGCCTACTGGATATTCGTGCCAAATTTGGTCGATATCCGTCGAGCCGTTTGGCCGTGCATAGAAGGACAGACAGACAGACAGAGCGCATGCGCAGGGCGAACCGCTGGCTCTATCATGTTGAAATTTATATGGGACCTCAATGGGCCCTACCCGCTTAATCCCTGAGAATTACATTGAAATTGGGTGAAATCTTTGGTTACTACGGCTGTAACAAGGAAATTGAATCTATTTCACGCCAGCGCATGCGCAGAGCGCACCGAGGGTCCGATCATGCTGAAATTCATACTGGAACTCACTAGGCCTTGTCCAAACAACCCTTGAAAATTTGAGCGAAATTGAATCAAAATTGTGAAAGTTATGCGTGTTTGTTGAATTTAACGTTAGCGCATGCGCAGGGCGTACCGCTGGATCAATCATGTTGAAATTTGTATGGGACCTCAAGGGGCCTTATCCGCACCATCCCTCAAAATTTGAGCTGAATCAATTCAAAATCGTGGAAGTTATGGCTGTAACAAGGAAATGCGGACAGACTCACAGACTCACAGACTCACAGACTCACAGATTCACAGACTCACAGACTCACAGACTCACAGACTCACAGACCGACAGACACGGAACCAAATTTGTTCAGTAGGCTTTGAAACGCAAAATGCAAGTGGAAATTTTGATTTCTGAAGACAAAAATTGTTTGGCTCACGAAAGTGAACACAAGGCTTCCGCTGCTTCGCAGACTCGGAAGCAAAAAGTCATCAAGAAAACCCCCGATTTATGCTTATATATGATTTTATTCTCAAAATGGCAAATTTATGCTTTTATATGATTTTATAACTTTTGTTCTAATCACCCTACAAGGCTGTTTCTGGTGCCAAAATGTTTCTTTTGATGTGTACTATCCAGCAGCAAAATATGCCCTTATGCTCAAATCCGAGCCCTAGTCATCAGTAATCCAGCATTTATTCCAATAAGCTAGGCGACTTTTGGCATATCTATCTTGACGAAATCTATCTTTTTTAACATGTTTCCATGCTTGGAATGTCGTTTCCATCCCAGGAATTGAACAAAAGTTCCACCTGAACCCTAGGCAGTACAGTCTCTTGGGAAACGTCCCCGATTGGACAGTGAGGCGTACCAATGACTTCTGTTTACATTTTTGAATGAAAGTGGGTTCCATTCCGCGAGTTTTGAGACCAACCGCACTATCATACGATGAACAGTTCTTGAATGTTTACAGGTTCGTTCTTTGTGTCTTGCGTTCTTGTAGTTTAGAATGGGTAACTAGACTTTTCTTGGTGTTAGAGACAATAGAAACTGTAATTTTTGTGAATTGGAGGGTGTTTTATGTCTTGTCGTCCGTTCCACAAACGCTTGTCAAAGTCTCTATCCAATGTCGATGCACCTAATTTAATCTGGCTCTTCGAGTTAAAATGCTGGGAATTAGTTTTTGTCCGAAATAAACGATGTTTGTCAACTATGGCAGTCAAGAGTTGAAAACATGTACAGTCCTCAGAAAAAACCCATGAAGGTGCCACAGCTTGCTGCGTAGCTCCGAAGAAAATATCGTTATCTCTGCAACATGAACTGGAAATTGATGCCATTTGATAAATCTGTCAATGCTTGAATAGATATTGAGATATTGAGAACATGACAACGCATGGCAGTGTGTAATTGAATTTCACCCATTTCCCTCCCTCTTTTTGCTCTTTGCAGTATTTCCCTGTAGAATTTCTGTGGCCTCCCATCAGGGTTCGTCGATCTCGTAGTGAATGTGACTAATTTATAACCCACTTACAGGAATTCATTCTAATTCATCGCTCATTTTGGTTTATTATTTGTCGCTCAGCAAAACATACAAATGTTATACAAATTTTGTATAACACCCCCTCAGAATTTTTTCTTTCACGTTTCAAGGTGCCTAGATTCAGAAAATGAAATGTCCGTCCGCCGCGTCATGCATACCGGCTTTATTTTCGGTCTAAAAAATTCGCTCTTTTGCACACTTGCTCCATTTGGGCCCTAATTGTGCCCCGAAACTTTGCAGCCCGATCGGAATATACCCAAGAGGGTGTTACGTGTGAATAACTGGTGTAAAAGTAGGTATTTTTTGTGTATTTTGTGTTTGAGTAACATGAGCTTCTGAGGTATCGTTTCCATGTTTTTTAGGACGAGAAGACCGAATATGAAGTCGACTTTGACCAATGAGAGGAAAATTGAGGTTCTAACGAAGTTTCAGCCTTAAATTTACGTTAAACTTTGGTATAAAATCGTAGTTCTTCCGCACAAAGTTTGGGCCCCCATTTGGAAACACATTTGGATTCTAGTTGTGCTCCAAAGCTCGGCAGCCCGATCGGAATACCTACACCCAAGGGCGTTATGGGAGAAAAATGGGTGTAAAAATAGGGGTTTTCAAGGGGTTTTTTGAGGTTTTAGTGAACACGAGCTTGTGATGTATAGTTTTCCATGTTTTTTAGGGCGATAAGACCGAATATGAAGTTGATTTTGACCAAAGAGTGAAGAATTGAGGTTGTAACGAAGGTAAAGCTCCCGAAATTCATTTTTTATGAGTCAAAAATCTGGAAAATTGTCTGAAAACACCATAAATTTGTATAATAACACTAGAAGTATTATCAACAGGTGAATCAAGACAATTAAATTGCACTATCAATGTTCAAAGATAATCTGTAAGAGAGGGGGAAAAAGGAGCTGAGAAAGCGCATGAAAGGAACAATAAATGAACAGCAAAATTTCTGTAGGTACGAGTATGTCCGATATAATAATAAACCCATTTGACAAAAAGGACTTTGCATCGTTTTTAGTTGTCAATGGTTTTGCGTTTCATTGGTATTTTTGTAAATATCTCAGCTGTTTGCGTGCCGTACGATATAGGAGGTGCTTTTAGGTACTCGCTCACTGGTAACAGTGGTAGGATGGGGCATTCGCACCGACTACAGACTTCAACTCGCTTCTCCGAATCCCATGCCAGCAAAACCCATCCACCTAACTGGGTCAACCGGACGATAAATAACGAACCTATTTAAGCCGCCGCTATCAAAACAAAGGCAAACGCTGACTAATAATATGGTTGTTTTATTCTTAAATAGGCTCGAATCAAATCCGGAACGGGGCTCGCGGGGAGAGATGCTATCCTTCAGGAGTACCGGAGATCTGGGAAGGGACTTGATCGTATCAAACAAAACACTAGTCAATAAATCAGTCCGTCGTTCCAAACAGTGGGAAGTCGACAGAGAAAAGAGAGCACGAAAACGCGGGGCCCGAACCCGAAATAATTGGACCTACCAGGCCCGTTTAAATGTGAAAATCACCGGAACACTTCATAGTTCAACACAGTTCTTTTTACTCCTATTCATTACTTGATTCTTCGTGCTGTTCTTCCAGCGATAATTACAATAAGCTGAGGTTTTTTTTCCAGTCTCTGAAACTCATGTTTGGTGTAGAATGATTGCAGGGCAATTACATTGTTCAGAGAAAAAAATCCATAGAAACGTACTACACAAGATTTATAATGTCGGATTTTCGGTTTTGAAAAAACTCGACTCCTTCAACGACTTGAGATGGTTGGATGGGGAAAGGATATGGGACCAGGTGGATCGTAAATTTCCTGATGACACATAGGTGCACCCCGTAGGGGCGGGAACTTGCAGAACTATTATAATCTGCCTTCTTCCTTACCCTTCTGGTTTGAAGGGAGTTTTTAGGGTAGGTTGCTGAGGTAGACAATGGCGAGGGGAGGGAAGAGGCCGATGTGGTAATCGGCGGTTTCGTCGAATGGTCGATCGGAGGGGAAACGAGCCGTGAGGGAAAGAACGTCGGGCTGAGGTGGGCACGGATGAGTTATTTGGCAGTTTTTTCAGGGTTTTGTTGCTATATTCGCAGTGAGTTCTGTGGCCGAGATTGAGTTGCAGTCGGGTTTGCCGAACCTTAACTATCGACAATGGCACATGATTCAACGTAGAGACGTCAAAGCGGCGGTATTTCTCACCCCATCACCCAACTGGCTTCATCGTTTCTTCTTTCTGTACACCTGTAGACTGTCTTTGGACATTTAAATTCATAATGTCTGCCTGGATCACCAGTTATCGTATAGGTTACAGTCCAACATTAAGGATCGTGACATATGCCTTACCTAACATAGGATTTGGAATATAGAATCACAGGAACTGGAATAATTCAAGATTCGTTCGTACAGACAGTCCTGGACCATTCTGGACCGGTTCTATCCAAGCCACGCACCTTTTTGTTCGTTCGGACAGCGGCAGAACTGGTCCTGGATTGAGAATTGGCTGTTCGGACAGACAGTCAGGACCTTTCGGGACTAGTTCTATCAGTCCTGGATTATTTCGAGGATCCTGCACATGCGCACTCGATGCTTCTACCTTATCAGCTTATCCATGGAAGAAGTTCTTCCATGGATAAGCTCCCAGCTAGCTTCTCCCAGCCAGTTTGCCCTCCATATTCATCACTAGCTGGTACCATATACATTACTAGTTGTTCACAAAATTGTATATGATAACTATAAAAATACAAAACCTGCGCAAAAAAAAAAATCGCTATTCGTCCCACTGTGCTTCGGTTTGAGGAAAATCCCCCGGCTTTTCCCGATTCACAAAATTCCCAGACTTTTCCAGGCGTAGAAGAGCTTAGAAGAAATTGAACAAAATGACCTTAGTCTTAGCACGTGACCAAATACCTACGTAATACTGAAACGATTAGTTTGTCCAAATTATAAAACATTTCAATTTTTATGGTAAAAGGTGGACGTATTTCGTTGTGATGCCGTTCCTTCTCTTTCCTGAAGGCATCGTGAACATTATATCATGCCCTCGTCTTTTTCTTCGTTACCCGAAGAGTACTATTTTGTAGGAGTTCGTTTCGAGGAGTGTATTTTCGTAATACCAATCGTGAAATTAATGACGGCACTTATACAATTTATTATAGTTGTACCACTGGTTTCACCTCAGGTCCTCATACATAATATATAATATATATTTCTTTAGATAATCGATCGATCGATACAAAAAATAAAATAAATAATATCGCTGAAAATTCTTACACAAAGGTTTATTTATGTATAGGTCACTCTTCTGAATAGGATAATTTTTTGGTGTTTCCCTCAAAAGTAAATGAACGAGGCACTTCTTGCGCTTTTAGATGCAAGAAGTCTCTATTGGTAGGAGATAGCTAGAACATTTATTCCATCTTAATTCGCGTACTTTCGGGTCGGTTCTGGGGTCCTTTTCTGGCATGTAAGTGGTAGCTAAAACGTGTTCCAAAGGAAAATCTATTCTACCTACGTATTCCAAACCCCCTACCTAAAAAGAATATTCCTAAACCTATTAGACGAATAAAGTTCATTTCATTACATACTTCGCATCAGGGTCGTAGGTCCCATCATCGATGACGATTATTATGTCTTCCGATGATGTGTTTTCCGACCTCATCGACATCACTAAAATCGAGGAATTCATGTACCTAATTCTGGATTAATCTAAGAGACAATAAATACCAGATGAAAATGTTAGCATTGATGAATCAAGGTTAAGAATTTTTTAGATTATCTGTAAATCGTCCTTAATGTTTAGATCTGCATAGGTTCTTTATTTTAGGTAAGTAGGTTGCAATAACCAAATAAACCATTTTTTCATTCTTCATGCAAAAAAGGTTCTTACCATTCATTTCTTCTGAATCACAAGAAGCAGGAAAATCAATAGGTCAAAAATAAAATGAATAATTAAGGGTTTATTACGCGGCAAATAATTGGGACGAAAAAGGGGTAGGTTCGCTCGAGCGTCTGGTACATGGTAGTGCAGGTACAAGCGGAAGTTTAGCTTTAGGTTATCCGTTCGGCATCCTTAGCTAGACACAGTTCTGGTCTCAAACCTGGACGGTTCTATCCCCTCTTTTTCAGAACGCAGTTCCATCTTGGACTGGTCCAGGACCGAACAAACCATCAGACGAAATGGCCCTCAGGTTGGAATTGAAATCACCCTCTGGCTAAGGTTGGTTTCCACCTGGGGATCATTTTTTCAAGTTCCTTTCAATTTCCTTGCCGGACAAGACGGTGAGAGAATATTTAACGTTTCACGCTGGTGCATATGTGAAGAAGATAATTACATCTCCGATCGTGTTATTATTCGTATGGCGAAACCGCAATAAAAACGGTCAAGTATTTCATGTCAGATGGAAAGTAGGTACCATGTCGTGTTGTATTGCATACACCAACGTAAGTTTAGAACTTGTATTATGTATATAGACTCTATAAAAATCATAAGATTTGTTGTATAAAGTTTTTGTTGAACATAAATGAATAAATAAATGTTTTAATGTGAATATGGATATAATGTATATATACCTAATAATTATCATCTGGCAACACCATGTAGCCTTTTTTTGCGAATATTGACTGATGTCGTCGAAATCCTCTGCAAGTTCTGGTGATTTATTAGCAACATTTCGTGATTTTTGCAAGCAGTTCTTACCGATTCTCAAGAATTTCTGATATTAAAAAAAACTCAAATTAAAAAACTCAATTTCTATGTCGGTGCGTGCAGGGACTATTGATTGTGATGAAATCCTTACTTACCTGATTCATGTTATAATGAACTGGTTGATGCCTTACTGCTATATGATTTTCGTGACCATTTAATGGCCTACCAACAGCCAGACTGTAGGAGACACCAGTAGACATCATTGGGCGGGAGGATATGAATCAGTCAAGAGCAAACCAACTTGCTGAAGGAAGCGTTTTATCAACTTGTTTTTTGGAAGATGGCAGGAGAGTACCATGACATGTATTGTATGCCATGTATGTATGTACAACATGCCTACACAAGTGGCAAATTTCGTCAAAATATTTTTGGAGAATAGGCTTTGAGCCCCCCTCCCCTTCCCCATTCGTACTGGCCACTGAATCCGCCGGCCAGAAATGATACAGCCTATCACATCATTATCATGGGGTACGCGCACGTTTATTTTATTTTATTTTATTTATTTTTCAATAAAAGTAGATTCCATCCTGAGAATTTTGACATCAACCGCAGTGTCCTACGGGAAGTAGGTACTTATTCTACGATTTTTCTAAGATTCCAGTGATTCTGACGTCATTGCGCCCCTCTCACCTGGGCGGGACCCCCCTGTCCACTGTGACGTCAGAATTGGTTGAAAATTTGAAAAATCGTAGAAAAAAACTACTCATCGTAGGACAGTGTGGTTCGTGTCAAAGTTCTCAGAATGAAATCTAGTTTCATTAAAAAATAATATAGGAAAACCGCTTTTGTGAGCCATGCGTATACCCCATTGGAAATACTCGTAGTTTCAGTCACTTACTGGTTGTTCATGTGAGCTTAGCTGTTCCCAGTCGTGCTTTCGTTCAAAGTGGCAGTCTTTTAGTCGCGCTAATTGTACAGGTACTGGCCAAAGATGTCACGTTCGGTTGTCATTGGGCCACTACCTACTTACCTTCCTCTTTCATCTCCTAATAAATGCGCACGACTTCGGTTTTTGTTTGTGCTGTCACATGAACTAAGTGATGTGAGAGAGGGGACGGGCGTTGCTGATTACAGCTGAAGATAATTATTCTTTTCAGCTCTTCCGCTTATAAAAGGGCCGGATCCCGCTCGGGATATGAAGAAGATATTTGTTATGATTAATTATTGTACCTGTCAAAGCTATGCAGTCCCCTCATCCCGATGGTGGTCCGTAATCCATACCGTGCCTAATTTATTATTGTCTTAAAACGTTGACAGGAATATAAAAAAAACCACAGTCATTGCATGGCTATAAGAACGAATTTTCGAAGAAATAACTGATTTTATGTAAAATGTGATGTTTGGGATATCCCATTCAAATATGGGCAATCTTAAACTTATTGGGTAATTATAGGTATTCACGTATGACGCTATTTGGTTAATTCGGTACCTATGCATCAAATATGGGCATACGTAACAAATTTTTTGTTCCATTTTTTGCCGAGTAACACCTCGGTTTGTAGATTTTCCAACGCTGAACACGATGGTGAAGTCAGAATTGCGATATCCCATTCCGTTATCAGATTAGAGCAGACAAACCAGGAAGAACATCTCAAGAAATAACCGCGTTCCTTCATCTTCAAAGTGCTCCAGTTTGAGAACGGAATGAGATATCGCAATTCTGATTTCACCATCGTGTTCAGCGTACAAAAACCTTTAAAATGAGGTGTCACTTGTCAGACTGTTTCATTTTGGGAATTTATGGGTAATTTTTCCCCCCTAAAACTCCTCAAAACTCCCCCTTACCCAGTGTCCTACGTGGATCCACCGCGCGCGTCTGAGCGTTCGGGCGTTGGCGCGTTGAAGACGCAAACCAATGAAAACCATGGAAATTGTCACGTGATTCGGGTGGCGCGTTGTCGCGACAGCGTTGAACGCTTCGGTTTGATTTCCAAACTAGTTTGATTTTTACCGTCAACGCCTCGCGTCAAACGCCGCGTTTGATTTGTTTATCTCGTTTGTTCTGTTAATTGCTGTGTAGAAGACCGTGTTTTTGTGTATTTTGTGTGATGGAAATATTAATTGCAGAAGTCCAAAAGCGGCCGTGTCTTTGGAATAACCGGTCGGAACACTATAGAAATCGTGGTTTGGTGCAAACTGCTTGGGACGAAATGTCGCAGCAATCTACGATGGCAAGCAAGTATGTACCTACGTTTAATGAGATGTTCAAAAAATAATAATACGTGATTTTTAGAAACAAACTGTATTTGGTCCTACTCTTTTTTTTTTAAGTCTCCTAGAATTATACAATATCAACTAGTAGTGGTAGGACAACGTTGGCTCAGAAAATATTGCATAAATGTCTGCCTGATACTTGAACGTAATCAAAAATAACAGTAAAAATAAAAGAACAGGTGACAGAATACTTGACAGTCGGCGTCCACTGAAATACGAAGCGTCTCGCGTTTTCACGTAGGACGCCTTTTTTTTCGCCGCGCGGCATGACGACGCGATTTGTGTGAACGCGCGAAAGCTCCGACGCGTTGACGCGCGCGGCAGATCCACGTAGGACACGGCCTTAGAGTGACCCGATTCTGCCCATCTACGAACTTAGCCTGTCGATTGCCAAGACAGATTTTTCGTGCAAATTTGAACTTTTTATCTCAATTCTTTCGAGATTTATCGTCTGGAATGACACATACATATATAAATATATATATATATTTATTATGTATATATATATATATATATATATATATATATATATATATATATATATATATATATATACACACACACATAATTTTTGGTTTCTTTCGGCAGTGAATTCAGGATGGTCTGAAACGGATTTCGGTATAAAAATCTTTCGGAAATTCGAGTTTTAAAAATTTTGGACCGAGAACAATAGCTTCCTTTTCTTCGAAAATTCGCTAAATATACCACACAACAAATCAACAAGCGGATCGCATTCTCAGGACTTTCCTCAAGACATGGTTATGTTATATTTGAGAGAGATCAAAATGATTTTGGGAGGATCGGAGCAACGTAAAGACGGGTGAAAATTATCAATTACTGTGGATGTATATTTCGTCTTCCAAACTGCGGTGTTCCTACTGTATTTCAAGTGGGTCACTGAGCCATAAATGTAATTATTAGAATACAAATTAGTTACAGACAAGAACCATAACTTCTCCCCGCGAATACCTCAACAGAAAGATCATCTTCCGGGAACTGACACATCGTTTACCTCCTCGATCAACGAGTTACAGGTAGTTATCAGTTATTAATAACCAGAGGACTCCGCTTGACGCGAATAAGTTTAATGGCCATCCCACGCGGCATGTTTTCAGATACGAAACTGCCTATTTCATCAATTTTATATTTACATGATTTGATTTCGATACGAGATAATCCACCCTGGAGTGCTATAAATCATAATCTCTCGAAGCCTTTCCGCAAAGCAGTCGAAAAGTTGTGAAGGGGGCTACCCAATTATTATGGTGCCTAAAACTCTGATGAAATAGAAAATGAACGTGAAGACGAATGAGGTCCTTGTTGAGATACCTATATAGTGAAGGCTGTGTTCGGGCCGCCAATTTCCTCTCTACATCATACAATTTCATCTGGGTAGGAACTGCCAGATAGAAAAAAATGTGTTCGATCGTTGGATTCATCACCTAATACGTCGCTCATTACCTACAATGATCAGTCCATCTAGTGCAGAAACAGGAAACACAGAGTGAAATACTTGTTGTTAAAGAACGTACATGATCACTCATGGCCCTTTGAAAGTTACGTGCATAGGAATACGTTGAATCATTCAGTGCATCGTGCTGAATAGTTTGTTATTAATTGAGACATTTTTGATTTCGGGCGCTATTTTGGCCCTAGACATACCCTAGTGGCTCACCATGGCTCATCTGTTGTGTGGTCTGGGTTTACGTCTCCCGAGAGAATTATTTATGTTTTTCTTTTATTCATCACACCTATATGTTTATAAGTTGGTAATTACTTGCCTAAATGCACGCAGTACAGTTCTCTTATTGAGTGGAGGAAGTAGATATATTCAACTGCTCATTTCCTACGTCATAATGAATAATAACACTAAGGGAACATGAATCAGGTGTTGAGTGGAATATTTACCTCCACCTGCAGTAGGATAATGGTCATTGCTTGGAATGCCTCGTGGCTTGAGATGTCTGACATTCTTTGCTGGTCCGTGGCACTTTGCGGTGTAGGTAATACATATAAATACCTTCCCCGCAAATACCCGAAAGTCTGCGGCAACGAGCGGAAAGTATTACCTCTTCGTGACGACATGCAGATAAGAAAAGTCGCTTTGACATCAAAGCTCGACGAAGTGGAACGTGGAATACTTTCTCAAGAGAGGGAGGCGATGGGGTGGAGGATGATAAACCGAAGAACTGGAAGGTCGTGTAGTAGGCGGCTAATGGCAGCAATACAAATAGGATTCAAGATGTAAGTGTGTACAACAAGTCGGCCCTAATCAGGCGGCCTGGGTTAATGCTGGGTTGTCTTTCTCAAGAGCGGCTGACAGGTGAATAAGCCACTTAGTTATACCTCGTGACCGTCCGCGGAGATTCTGACGGCGTTGAAGATCCACCGAGTGGAGGGGATCCGTTAAACCTCGTTTCCATTCCTTCCCTCGATTCAAGAGTGTCCTCCGGCTCTTGAAACGCAAGAAGTAATCTAATTGGGATGAGGAGGAGATTGTTTTTCCCCTCAGGGGGACCCTTTTCCATGAATATTTTTAGGAGTCTGGGATTTCTTCGCGTTTTTTGGGGAGAGCTCCACCGGTCAACAACTCTGGAATAAATTAAATGAGAATCTGCATCGAATGCCTGACGGACGGCGATGTCGATTTGTAACAAGGCTTGTCCAAAACCAGCCGGTAGCAAAGTTCAATTCGTTCCGTGGTTGCCAGAGCAGAGAACTACCGAAAAACTGGTAAATAGGCACACATAAGTGTAGGAATTCATTAACACTGTACTAGTGACAGAATCGTGGACCGAGTGAGAGACTGGAATGCTGCAACGCAGAAACCCTGGCGCCGAGAAGGAAGCCTGTAATGATACGCAATCCTTATCCAGTTCAAATGAATAGTAACCAGTAGAGCGACACCAGGACTTTTCTGAGCCGCATGACATATTATCTCATAGCAGCATATCAGTAAGTATACAGTGAGATATACAGAGATAACAGTGAGAAACTGCATCAAATGGCTCACGAAGCTGACACGTCGAGCTGTAACTAGATTCGTCTAAAAACATCCCAACTGCCCCTTATGTTGGCCTCTGAATCTTGTTTTCCCACGCCGACTGCCCAATATTGCTCCCAAATGGCCCCTTCAGCTGACTGCTGAATATGATTTCCATATTTATAGCCCACTGCTTAAAATCTCCTCCACTGGTTACTGGAATGTGGTACTGTGAGACATCTTTAAATCTGACATCATCCAACTAAAGGACTCCTGTTTCTTCAAAGTCGATCGTACGGTTCAGATAAATTTCAAGTAAAAACGCAAAATCTTATTGTGATTTATGGTGGCAACGAATATAAAGAACGTCAAGTAATGCCTGCTGCTGGAGGAGGGGGTTCTTACCTTCAATAACTTGGAATTTCAGGCCGGCCTTTTTGTGATCCCATACTCGGGAACACGGTGTCGGTGGTGGGTTTCTTTGCCCGCTCTTCACAACTCGTCGCGTAATCAGGAACGTGATTCCAATTACAATTCCATAAACTGCCTTCGCAGAGTGTCGTCGAGGTATCGGTCCGAGAGAAGTCTTTCGCCGGCACCTTTCCGACTTTTTCCTCCTTCGGATCGGACTGACAGGAAATCAGCATTCAAAGTAATTCTGTTTAAAAAAAAAAAAAAAGAAGAAAAAAAGAAAAACACCTACAGCTCGAGAGCGAGTTGACTCTGAGAATTCTTAGTCTATATTAATATAACCGTGTAATACCTACAAGGGAATCTGTATTCATTGAGGTTCCTAAATTCGTGAACCTTTGAAGACTCTGTCACTAGGTGTACCTCCAGCCGGTGGACCAGGAATGCGTCAATCCCCTGAAAATATAATACGAAAGCGCCACTTGTAGGAATCGAAAGTTATAGGAAAGCGCCAATAACTAGTTAACTCACCCACTGAACGCAAATGACTGGCATTGCGTGAATATCTGCATAAAAAAAATATTGATTGTTAGCGTAAGTGCGGCTAATCAGTCATTATCGATGTTTTGACCCTGTGGTAGGTCACTGGCGCATTCCTTACGACTCTGACCTACCAATTTTTGGGGATTTGCGCTTTCCGGTTGCTACAGCAATGCAATCTTTTGAGGATGAAATTTTCAATAATGACCCTTGCAGTCGAGCGAAGAGACCCCTCCTCCCACCCCCTTCAGTATTTGATGTTTCAAAGTTGCTACATACATGGAAATCGGAAATATAGAAAAATTTATTTAATTTTATTATTAAAAATTAATTTATTATTATTATTATTATTCTAATTAGGGATAATATATAGTCCAACTTGGAATTTAGAATTGTTGGAGTTCCGAAAATAGAATAGGATCTAGTTAACTCTTTGTGTACGTAGTTTATTTGTTCTGATTGAATGAATCTGAATCAACTGTCTAATCAAAAGAAATGCGGCAAATTCTTCCTCTCCTGTTCATCATTTATGTATCTCTTCTGTCTTGGTAACGGTTTTAATGCGGAAAGAATCTGGAGACATTTGAAATTTAGTGATGTGCCCACAACCATGATTCATCACATAACACAAATTTTATAACCGTTTTATATTTTTATGTGAACGAGACCAAACCATTACAGCTGGATGATAGTGTTACTTTTCTTAACGTGAAGCTTCGTGAAGTCTCGCCAGGAAATGATTATCAGTCATACTACGATAACTTGTTGCGCGGGAGGTGAGCTGGAGGGCAATAAACTCCCCGTCATAAATCCAACCCAAAAGATCCCCCTTATCACCGCCCAATGCCGCATGATTTATAAACTTATCACCCAGACCCCCTCACTGTCAACATATTAGACACGAACTTATTTCAATATTTATTAAATCTTACAGGGCCGATAAATTAGTTGGATTCAAGTCGGTGCCTCGGGGAGCCAAGTCTTCTCTTATTAGGCCGACCCCCTTCCGCTCTCTTCCCATCTCTAATAAAACCAAATTGTTCCGCCGCGGCCAGCAGCCCCCGTGTCTTTTATCACGGCTTGAAGTTTAATTTTTCAATGTAATCTGTCCAACACCAATAATCAAGGTGAAAAAATTATTAATATCGGTTCTCTCCGGAGAATTTTACACGTGGGACGTTGGTGAGTGGACCCTTTTTCCCTTGATCATTAGGATATCCGTAATTGAAGCTGTTATTACGCTTTTCAATTTCATCCTGCCGGCAAATAGCAACCCTTTAAGGAGAATATTTTTGAGACAGCCTTGACTCACAAGTTCGAAAGTCGAACTTCCCACATTCTGATAGTGGTAAAGCGTTGTTGAGAAAGTACATATATCTGATAATTATTATAAGACTGTCCAATCGGTTATGCCGTTCTCTGTCAATCAGTCTAACATATTATGGCCAAGTTTACACAAGGCCAAGTTGTCATCATTCCCCCCCCCCCCCCCCCAGTCAAAAAGCTTGGTGGTGGTGGTGGTGGGGGGGGGGGGGGGGGGATAAAAAGCAACTAATTTTTATTAGCTCTAAAAATTCTTTGTTCAGTGCTGAATCGTTTAGTACCAGTATGTCGAGGATTTGGAGCTGTGTGAAGGCTAAGGATGACCATCACAAATCAGCTAATCTGACTCTAAAAGATTTACTTAACAGCAAATAGAAAATATATATTCACAATAATTTGTAAAGTGGCGCAAAATTATTTGAACGGAGACATTGTAAAAAAGACCGAACTGACTCGTGGGAAACAGAAATGTCTACTGTTGCTTTCCTAACACTTCAGACACATGCTTTTGGTAAGTTGGAAAACAAAACATCAGGAAACTCAAAAATAACTGTTGCGTCCTCTGCATGATTGTGTATTCAATTAGTGTAAACCCTGCTTTAAAAACATACCGCCAACAAAACTCCTCAGCCGCAAAAAGGATTGATATCCAAGATTGATATCTATTTTGCCCACCGAAGTAGCATGCTCGGCGCTTCGCACCTCGCTCTTGGATATGCATGTAGTGTAGAAACCTGTTCCTTCCTCCTCGGTTGGATGTGTGTATCTACCCCCCAAACCTTGCAATTTCTTCCAACACTACTACTACATCGACATACACTTACCAGTTCAACTCTTTATAACCACAGCTAAATTTAATCACTTGCTTGTTGAATGGCACATTTCACCTTGCCCTTTCACCTTAGTGGTCGTGGTAACATAATAGTATCGTAACTGGCAGCTACTGATTCAATATGATTGAGAGAATGAAATGCTGAACGAAATTTTGTAATAGTCTGTTCAAACGCAGGCAGGCAGGCATTCTTATCCTACCATCGGTTAAGCAGGGATATCGATTAGGCTTCCGCTCTCCGATCCCGTCTCCACCGGACCAAAAAACGACTTGAGAACAGCCGCACTGTTCTCCCCCCTAGGTAGGAGAAGTATGAGAGGGAAAAGGGAGAATGAAAAGTAGTATGAAGTTCTGGTTTAGGAAACGACATCTGAACAACTTCAGGGTGACTTCCATCGAATGGTACTACCTCAATAATATTTACTGGTGGAGAACAAAGCTCCTACACACGAGTACTGGCGGATAATGTTGTTAGAGGTTGTTGTCCAGTGAATTGTGCTCATCTGGGCAACCACTAGGTGATCAACCTCCATCGTTAGGATGGAACAACTACTGGGACTTGTAAATTGGGACATGGCATCAATCGCCTTCTAATGAGCTCAGTATATTTTTAGTATACTGACACTTTAAAGGGGTGAAAGGGGGTGGGAAGCCAATAGGTGTATGCATTATCAAAAGGACATGTTGTTTAGTAAAGGAATCCTTTTGGGAAACCTTTGGGCTTATCCTTCTGGTAAGCCCACAAAAAGTGGATGGAGTATGGTGAATTGCTCAGCGCATACTACCAAACCACTTTGACTATGAATAACTTTGTATTCATTGTTTTCGTGGAAATAGACTTTGTTATATTATAACTCCGTTTTTTATTAAAATGGGTTTCCACAACTTCGTCGCGAGTGATTTAATTCGTACCAAACCACGCTCTGCTACCATGTGACAGTGGGGGTGGACCCTCGAGAGTCCCCCTCCTAGAACAGCGAGATCATCACCGGTTAAGAAGGGATATCGATTAGGCTTCCGCTCTCCGAACCCGTCTCCACCGGACCAAAAAACGACTCGAACAGCCGTACTGTTACATGCTAGATTATTAGCCATGTATTATATGAATGATGGTGTCAGCAGCTTCGCCAGGAAAAAAACCCTGTTCGGCAAATAATTGTCATCTTTCCAAGCCATTGGGCTCATAGCGAGAGGGAAGATTAATCCAAGGCTGATGTAGAGAGTATTTTATTCTGGTATTTCTGAAAAGAGACACAGAAGGCTGTTACTATGACGAAATGAAACTGCACTGGAACTGCCTAAATCATTACCTGCAGAGATTTTCTTGTGTTTGGTTATATATCTTTGTGATTTTAAAGGGGAATGAAATCTGAAGGGAAAAACTAAGATGGTTGGTAACTTGAGAGCAAATGTCGGAGAAGACAAAACTGGAAGTAACGGAGTCTGCAAGGTTGCGTCAAAAATCTGTGCTGCGGTTTGGAAGCGTCATAGGTAGTTAACATAACAGATGGCGATGTCCGTTCTTGGTTTTGGCCGGCGTACCAACGTCGTTCGAAAAAAAAAAAATTTACAACTTACAATGCGTATATGGCTGTCGGGACATGAAGGGTGACACACGATCTGGGGCAGGCGGCTGGTCGCCTCCGGTGGCCTGCATCTGGCTTCGCAGCGATAAGTCATTGCGGTGTCTTGTTACCAGAAGAGGACCGACACGGCGCACGCAGGCTTCCGTTGCGGTCGTTGCGACGGTGGCAGTCCCAGTGAAATCCGATGCTGCGTCGAAAATCGTGATTCTTCCGTCTTTGCATACGAATCCGGGGAACATTGTTTCATATCCAGTTATGTTGGCCAACGTGACTTGCCGCTTTTTTGACGAACTTCAAAATATCGATCGGTGGTGCTAATTTGCCTACCATCCTGGATAAGAACCCAACGATTAATTCGGGAATTCTACGTTTTTTCTTTTTTTTTCTTGCATCGTCCAACAAAATAAATGCATTCTGCCGGAGTTATGTATAAATTAAGTCATTTAAATCATTATTTACAATGAATACAAATATTTTATAAATATTAATATTAGCCTCTACAATAAAATCAAAGATGCACTTATAAATCTGCATATCACTTGTACGCAGGAGTGAGATCAGGTTGAATGGGAGAGCGGTGGTTTCCAAAGCAACTATTCTTGTGAGCATTATTTGTCATTCTTCCATATATATGCTGGGCAGACCAAGACATGGTCAAGCGTTTCCACGTCGGTGCAAAATTGACAGGTATCGGAATACGATTGCTTGATTTTGTGGAGGTAAGCTTGACATAATCCGTGTCCGGATCTCAGCCCACATATTGGTTTATTAAAATTCTTGGATTGCGGTCCGCATTTTGATGCAGGCGGGAAAGTATCTTCGTATGTATGGCCGGCTGGGTATGCTGTATGGTATTCCCTCCATCGCTCCATCACAACTCGTCTAGTGATTTGTCCGTACATTTCCTTATACGGGCATTTGGCTGGTAGACTCAACTGTATACCAAGCTTGGCTTCGCTGTCGGCTCTATAGTTACCCCGCAACCCTTTGTGCCCGCGTATCCAATGTAGTCGCACTTGAGCCTGTTTCTGGAGCGCAGGTGAGAGATGAAATTTAATATTTCGCATTCTACTCCGTTTATTTGTGATGATGGAGTAAGTTCATGAAGCTTACTCATCACACTCCGAGAATCAGATAATATACAGGGTGTCCCATTTCCTTCTGGAGAAACTCGGGGAATCGATTCTACTCTTCATTTGGAACAAAAAATGCTCAGTAGAAATTTTTCGAAAAGTTCTTAGTTTTAAAGATATCCGACAACTTGTGTTTTTCCTACTTTTGATTACCGTACCATAAAAACGCTAATAAATTAGAAAATATTGAGATTACAACAAATCCAATTACACCGTTTGAAAGAACGTTCAATTTCCTGTAAGATTCTTCTGTTTCAATGGTCGGACTTACTGAAAATTTGGCCAATATCAGTTGGAACATTTGAAAATTTCAAACTTTAAAACTGTGAAAAATATCGTACGTTTTACCTACTGAGGTTACAAAAAAATACCTACAACTTGTCAAATTTCACAAAACCTTCTTCATCTAATAGGCTTTACAATTATATACTTAGATTTAAAAATAACATTGTAGTAGAGTTAAGAAATGATAATATTTGTTATGCCGCTTTATTTTTCAAATCAGGACTACCAAGATATGCTGCTCGTGTATGGATACTGTAACTGCAGCAGTAGACTTGTAAATTCTATTAGATGAAGTTTTTGTGAAATTTGAAAAGTTGCAGGTATTTTTTGTAACCTCACTAGAATGTAAAATCTTTTTCACAATTTTAAATTTTTGAAATTTTCAAATGTTCCAACATAAATTGGCCAACATTTTAAGTAACTCTGACCATTGGAAACAGAAGAATCTTACAGGAAATTTAGCGTTCTTTCAAACTGTGTAATTGGATTTGTTGTAATCTCAATATATTCGAATTTATTAGCGTTTTTAAATGGTAAGGTAATGAAAATTAGGAAAACACAAGTTGTCGGATATCGTCAAAGCTAAGAACTTTTCGAAAAATGTATGCTGATCATTTTTTGTACCAAATGAAGAGTAGAATCGATTCCCTGAGTTTCTCCAGAAGGAACTGGGACACCCTGTAGTTCCTTCCGATGCAAAATAAAAACGTAGTTGTTGAAAGATTGTCTATTTCCATTAATTAACGAAAAATACACCGGTTTCGGTTTTCAAACCATCGCCAGTAACAAACACAGTAACGGCATGACAGTGTATTTTTCGTGTATTGTTGGGCATAGGCAATCTTTCAATAACTCCGTTTTTATTTTGAAATGGGTTTCTCCGATATCATAGCGAGTGATTTAGTTCATCATTCTGATCGTGGACTTTGTTACCAACATTCCGATATATTTGAGACTTAATGGATACTACCCACACATGGCGCCGCGGATGTATTTTCTGGAACTCGGAATTCTCAATTTATTGTTGTATCGCAACCTTGGCCTCCATGAGCCTCTTGGTGATCGGATCCACCAGTAAGATGTGCCCTTTCCCTTGATAACCTGGCGGCAATTCAGAAGTCTTTCGTGGCTGCCCGAATAAAATCGGCACGGCGCCCGAGCCCCCTGGTGATCGTGTAGCTGTCTTTGATTCTGCAACTCCCTCGCAACCGTCACATTCATCTCCGGGCGCCTGTTAGTTGTGACCTATTGATCGGATATCTTGATGAATCTGATTACTCTGAAGAACCCGTTCGGTCTGATTCGACTTATTCTTGTCAATACAATCCTTCGCTTGAACCGGATTAACCGATAACCAGGAGTCGCCCTAAATGTCAGTGGGGTTCGGCATAGTTGCTGAAACAAATATTCAACTTCCACCGCTGTGGCAGCCTTGGACAGGTGTAGGTATTACAATGGCTCGAAACCGTTTGATGACCGAATATATTCCGTTCCTCGCGAGTACTTGTTGTTATCGCATAAGAAAGTTGAGATGGTTATTGGAGAAACATGAACAACTAAATATTTTTTGAATAACGCTGAAACAAAGGAAGTTACGCTGCACAGTTTCTTTGGACTAGGCAATTTAAACAAAACTATTGCAGTACAGCAAATTTAAAAAAAATAAATAAGATAGGTAGGTACCCGCTGAAAAATATTATCCGAGTTTTTCTAGGTATAGCTTGTACTTTAGTCTGCCCAACATTGAGTTTCATGTTTCAGGTACTCTATAGTTGGGTATGTACTTTATGATTTTTTGTCAAGAATTTCGAAAATACCTTAACGAATTAGGTGCAAGAGCATAAGAAAAGAATAGCTCCCTCGTAAAATAATCAGTACTAGATCATTAAGTTTGCAACTTTTGGCGCCCCAGCAGACTGACTTCTACTCACTGAGTTAGGTGGCAAGCATGGGATTGCCTATTCTAGACTCCTATTTACATTTTTATGTTCTTAGTTTTAATTAGATGTTGCTGCTAGGTACGTAACTGCTATGGAAATGGAGAACCTGTTGAAAAATAATATATGTTATGAACTATGTTATGAATTATACCATTTTGTATAGTCGGTAGGATAGTATTTCATTCGAAAAATAAAGTCGGTGTGATACTATACGTTACAGTAACATAATAAATAAATAATAAATATAATATAAATAATCACCCAAACCTTTATAATCTCTTGGGCCGGCATTTTCAGCATGAAAAAGCGCAGTTCAGGTGAAACAATAAATCTACCCCCCCCCCCCCCCCCCTCACCATGAACGAACTCCTCCTATATCTGCCCATGCAACTTTGGAATGCGAGAAATGCCTAGTGAACGCAGTTTTCAAATTATTGTACTTACTCCTACTTATACCCAAATTTTAACTTGGTGACGGCGATGGAACAAAAGAAAATTTGAGATATTTCGCCTTTCGTTTTCAATAAGTACCTGCCTAGCATAATAGCAAAAAAGCAAACAAATTTCATGATTCTCGTTCAGAGAGACGAAATTACAGTAGTGGTAGGTATGTTATGTAGGTAAACATCCTGACATTCAGATGAGTCTGGAAGCACAGTGGAAAGCTCGTTGGAGAGTTATAATTTATCGGACCGTTTAAGGAAATTTGTTGTTTTTCTTCCTTTTCCCAACAAATGGACGTAATTTATTATAATCTAAAGCCGATGAGGGGCGGTTGTCGTTGATAATATAATTTATGCCGCTGAGCCGGGATCGGCAATGCGATCGGCGTCTTATCTTATACTCGCCGAAGGAGCTGTGGAGGATTAGTTGGTTTTAATGACTCGTTTGTTCCTCGTGGAAAGCCAACATCGACCGGTGGTTAAAGAGACCGGAGACGGCTCAGGGAGAGCAATAGGTAGGGAGATCAGGAGCTTAGGTGGGACCTGGTATGCTGTAGTCTGTACGGAGGACTCTGTAACCCCATCACGACCCTCCCACGCTGCTGAGGACATGCACGATCCACCAGCACTTGAAAACCCAACAGGAGGAAAAAGGGTTGGAACAGGGCGACTCCTCTCCGCCTATTCTCCACGTATATTTGTTCCCACCACTTTATAAGGGAACATGGGCGATAGGGAAGACAGAAGTGCTTCTTTTCTTTATTTCTTTTTTTTTCTCTCTACGTTCTTCCATTGTGTTTGCAAAGATCCGCCCGGATCCACTGAAACACTTATTGACGAATCAATAGAATGTCCTCAAGGGTGTGGTTCGCTCTGAAGAACTGTATTTACCCTCCACTTGCTTTGAATGGATAGCACACGATATTGGCCTCATGTATATAATACTTGTGACTTCGGCATTGTGTGCCACATGGAGGGTCCTCCTGGTTGATCACATGACATTCCTTTAGATATAAAATTGATTGGTGTAGACTGTATAGCTGATTGGCATCTGCGCTGATCAAGACCATCACGCAGGCTGGGATTCGACCCAACTGGATTTTATATTGTGTAGCAAGGATTTAGTGTTTTCAAAGCTTAGTTGCACTAATATTGGAAGGGTCACTATTAATTCAGGTACCTACCAAGTCTACTCAATTTTTCGGAATCTGAAAGTACCAGAAAAAATCTGCAAAGTCCTTGTCTTGTCACATGGGTCTCAGGGGATTCTATTGGAAATACCCACAGAAATGCAATGGCTGTTCATCTATTGTTTCTTTCATGCGTAATATTCTAAATAGCTATTTCTGGTGGTTTCCATCAATTTTGGCCTCTAAAACACAAATTAGGCACGCTCCTTTTTTTCAAATTATCTTTGATCATTGGCAGTGCCATTTAATCGTCTTGATCCACGTGTTGTTATTATACAAATTGATGGTGATTTCAGACGATTTCCCAGGTTTTTCACTCACAAAAAATCGATTTTGGGACCTGAACATTTGGTAGAACTCAATTTTCCACTCTGGTCAAAATCGACTTCATATTCGGTCTTCTCGTCCCCAAAAACATGGAAAACGATACCTCGAAAGCTCATGTTACCAACATGTTACTAAAACACAAAAAGTACCTATTTGTATACACATTTTCACTCATAACACCCCTGGGTATATTCTGTTCGGGCTGCAAAGTTTCGGGACACAACTAGGGCCCAAATGGAGCATGTGTGCGAAAGAAAGACTTTTTTAGACCGAAAATGAAGCCGGTACACAAGATACGGCGTGATTTTCGGTCTAAAAAATCCGTTCTCCATTTGGGCCCTAGTTGTGTCCTGAAACTTTGCAGCCAAATCGGAATATACCTAGTGAAAATGTGTATAAAAATAGGTAAGTTTTGTGTTTTAGTAACATGAGCTTTTGAGGTATCTTTTTTCATGTTTTGGGAGACGAGAAGACCGAATATGAAGTCGATTTTGACCAAAGAGTGGAAAATTGAGTTCTACCAAATGTTCAGCTCCCAAAATTGATTTTTTATGACTCAAAAACCTGGGGAAATCGTCTGAAATCGCCATCAATTTGTATAACAACACTAGAAAAAGTGTCAACACGTGGATGAATAGGGTTAAATAGCACTTCTAATGATCAAAAATCATTTGAAAAAAAACCTACCTAATTCGTGTCTTGGGGGCCAAAATTGGTGGAAACCATCTAAAATAGCCATTTCAATAATTGCACATGAAAGAAACAATAAATGAACAATGTGGAATAAACACAAAATAAATAAACCTTTAGCTTACCTTTATTTATTTTGTGTTAACTCCACATTGCAAGATGGCTTACCACATAAGGCATGCAATGAAATTCGATGAAGTAATAAATGAACAGCAAAATTTCTGTAGGATACCAATAGAATAATAAACCCATGCGAAAAGGACTTTGCAGCGTTTTTTGTGTGTTAGTAACATGAGCTTTTGATGTATCGTTTCCCATGTTTTTTAGGACGAGAAGACCGAATATGAAGGCGATTTTGACCAAAGAGTGGAAAAATTGAGGTTAAAACGATGTTTCAGCCTTAAATTTACGTTGCATTTTGGTCTAAAATCGCCGATCTTCCGCACAAAGTTTGGGTCCCCATTTGGAAACACATTTGGATCCTAGTTGTGCTCCAGAGCTCGGCAGACCGATTGGAATACACCCAGGGGTGTTATGGGAGAAAAATGGGCGTAAAAATAAGGGCTTTCGAGGTTTTAGTGAACACAAGCTTGTGATGTATCGTTTTCCATGTTTTTAGGGGAGGAAGACCGAATATGAAGTTGATTTTGACCAAAGAGTGAGAAATTGAGGTTGTAACGAAGGTTAAGCTCCCGAAATTCATTTTTTATTAGTCAAAAACCTGGGATATTGTTTGAAATCACCACACATTTTTTAATATCACTAGAAGTAGTATTAGCAGGTGAACCAAGACAATTGAACGGCACTATCAATGTTCAAAGATAATCTGTATTTAAAAAAAAAAAACGGAAACACCGTGTTTTTGGAGGCCAAAATTCCAAAATTGGTGAAACCATCTAAAATAACTATTTCAATTATCGCGCATGAAAGGAGCAATAAATGAACATCAGTATTTCTGTAGGTATGTCCGATAGAATAATAAACCCAAGTGACAATGACCTTACAGCTTTTTTTGATCACCTATCAGGTCAGACTACCTGTGTAGTGTACCAAATTAAAGTTATTTTCCGACATTGTCTATTATAGTAGTGAGGTTCCTCGGCATATAAAAATGTTTTCTGACTCGTATTCAGCCCTTGATCGACTGCCAGGCCAGCTGCACATAAGCACCGGTCAAACCAATAACAGATATCCCTGGCTTATATCGCTGCATCCCCCCGCGGATAGCGGCTGCAATTGAATTAAATCGTTACCAGCGTGAAGGTGATTACATAGATCAATGCAGAGGGCCTCACTGGAACACCAAGCTCCCTTGTCAGCGGAGTTTTTGAGCCCGGTGTGAAAGGATCGTGAGATAGCTCCGGAGACTATCACCGACCCACATCTCTTGAAAAGTCGGTGTATTGGTTGTAAACTCTTCTGGTTCTCTCTCTAACAGTTCGGCCCATAAAGGCAATCGGCCGGAAGATGATCCAATGTTATTGTGAACCTCTCGGTCTACCTCGACCTGAGCGCCATTGGGCCTGGTCATTCGGGTGGATCAAGACCTATTCCCACGCTATTTTTTTTAAAACTGAATGTCTTTTCTAATCAATAAATTCATCTCGTGTTCTATCATACGTATATTATTAGGAATATATTTATCTAACCTCACAGTCAGTGACGATGTATAGTGGAGTCGAACCAATGTAGGAGTACAAATTTGATAATTACGATTACTCATATCTAACGACATTCTTATGAGATACCGAGTTCAGAGTCTGTTATAATTTTCTATTTATTTTCTATATATTTTCTATTTTGGAAAATCATTTATGATGACAACAACTAAATTAACAGACAAAAACGCTGCAAATCCCTGCTCAACGGTTTATTATTTTGTACAGAATACCCTTCTGTTACAGATCAGCTCTCTCTATATATAACCCGTCTATATAATACAATGTATATACTATTCTATACATATGATGTAGATCGCAGACCCTCCGTAGGTTAGTACCTAACCCCGTACTCGTTACTAGGTCCCTACCTAAATCACGAGTTGGATGTTGCTAAAATAATTCTGTCGATGACAAACAGTAACTAAAATGACAAACAGTAACTAAAATGGCAAAAAGAAACGCAAATAATGAAGTTCTGAAGGAAAATTGTTGATGTGGAGTGAAATAGATGCCCCTTCTGCGTAGATCGCTGTTTTCTTTGGTCAATACCTACCCTCGTGGTCATGTATAATGAACCGTTGTGCAGTAATTTGCCCATAAATAATAGTTCAACTGTTGTTCAAGTTGCAAAAGTACCGATCAACAAAATCCAGCCCCTTCTTGGTAGATGAACCGTTGTGTAATAATGTACCGTTCTGTAATAATTTACCGTTGTGTAATAAATTACTGTTTTGTAATAATTTACCGTTGTGTAATAATTTGGCGTTGTTTAATAATTTACCCATCAATAATACTTCAAAGTCTGTTCAAGTTTCACATGTACCTACCAACAAAATCCAATAGTCCATCACTTATCAAATGGAATAATATCGCAGAACAGCCAACTCGACCTCATACAGCCGTCCTTGATTATAATCATGTGCTCCCTAGTGATGGCATCCGGGCTGGATTTATACCGTTTGATTCACAATCGTGTTGACGAAGCTTTTTGGTGCACACGAACGGCTGGACGTACAATGCTCCGGGTGGTCTCAAAAAATGGTTTAGCTCAAGAAAAATTAACGTAAAAAAAAAATCATACCCTTCTATAGAAAGTTTTCGAGCTACGGTGTTCTGGAAATTTCAACCCCTATTTTTAACCCCTTAGAGATGACTGACTGACAGTAATGCCGAGCTTCGAGGACCAACTAGACCCCGAACGTAACCTATAACCCGAATTTCATCAATTTTTGTTCATGGCAACTAAGAAAAGTGCTCAGTACGGTTTACGGCGGACAGACTGAAATTTTTTATTGCATTTTCGGATTCTACATACCTTGAAACGTAAACCATCAAATTTTGAGGGGGGTTAGAATTTTTTTTTGTCATGCTCGATTCCAACGGTTCATTATTGAAAATAATAAACCAAAAACAAATAGGCCGTCTCTGAATAATGACTCATCGAACACGTGGATTGCAATAATAACATATTGTAGTTGTGGGTTCATGAGCGTTGTAGCATAGTTCTTCATGCCTGGTGATTACCGTCTTGTGGTCAACATGTTTGCCGTGCACATGAAAATTTTGGAACGAATGCCAGAGGATATACTTAATGTGAACTTAACAAACAGATTATCAAAGTGACCTAATCGATTTCACTCAGCCTTAAACTTGACTGTATACTACAGTAGGTACTTTTGTTTGTTTGAATAAAATAAATGAATACAGTATTATAATAAATGTCAAGATTTGAGACTGAACATCAGTAAAAGCAGTTACGATTCATGATAATAATACAGTTATGATCCACCATTCAGGTTACTCCATAGAAATATATTTCGGTAGTAACCACGGTTATGCGTAATTATCGCTCAACCCAATTAAGGCTAAATGTAACGACAAGTTAGTGAGATTCTCAGATAAGAGATGGCAGCACTATCGGGGGCAAATTTCCTTGACTCCTCACAGGAGAACGAATCAAGATATTTTGAATCTGAAAACGGATTTGATAAGATATCAACCCATAGTTTGGACGAAATCGGTTTAAAAAATTTGCACAATTTTTTTGCGCACTGTTCAAAAAAATTTTTGATTAAATTGAGACTTTTTCAAAAATGTCGCCTTATACAGCAGTGTGCCCATGCATACAGTGTACAAATCCGTTTTCAGAATTGAGATTGGTCAAAAATTACGATCGTAATCCTTAAGATTGGTGAAACAATAGTAGGGCTGATGGGGTGGAGGAGTGCGCTCGAGCGAGGGGGGCAGTTTGGTGAGGTGGTGCCGGCCGCCGGGACCCCTCGTATGAACGTTCTCCGAATTCTCCTACTCAAGGTCGGCATCAAAATCGAGTCTTCCTGATGTTGGTTGGAAAAGAAGTTTTGTCTGTGAACAGGATTGGGTCAAGCCTTGTCTCACGTTTGTGGACTACGAGAAAAGGGGGGCCTAAGTTGGGGGTAGTAGATTTCGTTTTTTTCTTGTAGGGGATGTGACTGATACGCAAAATCCATGTTTTTGACAACGGTGGCCCCCAAAATTTTGGTCAAAATGCGAGAAACCTCAAAATGTTCGCACTTTTTTTGTTTTCCCCCCATTTTGGCCATGATAGAGCGCGTTTTTGACAAAAAGTGTACATTTTGAAACTGAATTAGATTTGCTAGAATACTAGAATAGGCTCGGTAGACTCAATAGTTTCCGAGATACAGCTAAAATACCATACCTACCACCACTCTCAAAACCGCGTTGTGAAATCCAATTTTTTTTCTCGTATTTTTCGCTATTTCTCCAAAACGTATTGTCACATCCGGAATTTAGTAGTGAAGTATTTCAAAACTCAAATAATTTTAGATTGTATTGCAAGTTGTCCCTAAATACATACATACAGACTACATACACACTTTCAAAATAATTTTGTTACTTTTGCGCACTGCAACAATTTTGTATTGTTCACAAAGATTGGCAGGTACCTACAACAGCGTGCCTACATGCATATAGATGTTTCAAAAAATACAAGTCGATAATGAATCTAGTCTTGAAAAATTAAACTGGGTATTTCAAATCTGAGCAGTATCGAAATTAGGGGACATATAGGTACAGATCATCAAACACTTGAAACATTTCTGCTGTTGAATATACTATATTTGCTTTCAAAATAAAGTATTATACTTTGAGGAATTTTCATCCCAAGTCCTGGGTAGGCTCCCGTATTTCCAGCGAACGTGGTATCCTTGGATCAATAATTTCTGGGAGCAGAACATTTTCATAACAATATTTCAACTTTGTTATCATTTTGTCCTCCCAGAATGAGCGATCCCTTTGTATTATCTCGTAATGTAGATCCCTAGGGGTCCACACTACGAAAAAACAACGCTCTCTCATCGTTATTTCCAATTGTCCTTGAATTTGGAAGAAGTAGTCGCTAGTTTTTTTAAGTTTTTTATCTTTACCCAAACAAAAATTTTTAAATTTGTGTCCAGAGTTTTCGCTCTGGAAACACTAAAGTTTCGCACCATAGTAATGCACCAAACAGACTCATGAAACCTACTAAACACTATGATCGCAACATTTTCCATGGAAATTGGGTAACGGAGTTACGAAATATGGACGCACGCGTTGTTGTAGAAGTCCATTTTTGTGAAGCCAATTTTTGTTGGAGCAGTGCAATAAAGTTTTGGCACATCAAAAACATCAGGTAGGTACATACTGTTGGCAAAGTAAATACCATTCAGATTCATCGACTATAATAGTTATGTAAACACAGTTGCATAAACGTCACCTGATTTCGAAAAAATCAAATCCAAATCAAATCGAAGTGTCGACTTCTTGGAATTTGGGCAACCTTTTTGGCGAGTTCATAAGAGGAACTATCTAGGTACTCTGTAAGCAGATACCTCGTGACATGGATATATGTGTAGGGGTTATTATTATCTCTATCTCTATCCTTATTATCCTTATTATATTATAAATTCGAATCTTCGTCTGTCTGTGAAACTGTGATTCTTTTCACGGCAAAAAGCATATATACCTATTTATGTTATCACAATATATGTACAAAAGTAAATAAAAAACGCTGCAAAGTACTTGTCACATGGGTTTATTATTCTTGCGGACATATAGAACTGTACTCCATCAATATCAAAATGTCAAACAATTTTTTCACCATTTATAAACAATGTGCCATTAATTCGTTTTTCCCGTGTTTTTTTCCGATACTTTTAGGTAACAAACATCCCTAATATAGATACCATCTTTGGACCAACCCCCACCTACCCTCCAAATTTGAATCACATTCGACCATTTTTACGGTAATTATGGGCGTTACTACCCGTTCAACGGTTTTCACTTCAAAACTCCTAAAAAACGCCTCATTTTTGCCAGTTTTTTGTCCATAAAATCCAAACCGTTGGTCCGATCGAGCTGAAAAGCTTGCGGGCACCATGCCTGCCCTAGATGAGTATTTGGTGCAAATTTCGACTCAATTGGACCAATTTTGAGGCAGTTATGCGTGACACGGCGGACGGCGACGGACATTGCATTTTTTGAATCTAGACACCTTGAAACGTGTAAGAAAAAATTTTGAGGGGGTGTTCCAAAAAATTTTTGCTGAACGACTACATAGGTGTATTATTCACAGAATAATAAACCAAAACGATTTATTCATCCTCTAATAGACAATCACACTCTAGGATACCGCACCAAGCCAGTTTCCGAAAATACCAATTTTGGGAAAAAGTGTCTAAAAATGTGAAATTTGAGCCTATTTTGAAAAATATGTGCTTTTAGGAATCACGTATCAAAATTTTAGGGACGTATCGACAAATTTGGGAAAAATCGAAATAAGACTTATTTTTGGCGATTTTAGCTAAATGGCTGAAGCGATTTTGACGTACTAAACTCCAATCGACGCGCAATTTTATGCTCCTTATTCTAGCATAATTATAGTGAAAATAGTTTTCGAGAAGCGAAAAAGCTGAAAAAGGTCCGAAAATTTCGCAGTTTTTTGGCTCTCAAAAGTTTAGCACAAGCCAGAGTCCATCGCAAACTCACATTACTCGTATTATGCCCAAATTCGATTAAAATAATTTCCAGCTAGTGCACATTTATTAGGCAGCAAGCACAAGTCCAATTTGACTTGGCTATGACCCAATCCTGCTCACAGACAAAACTTCTTTTCCAACCAACATCAGGAAGACTCGATTCCGAGAATGTTCATGCGAGGGGTCCAAGCGGCCGAGGGGTCGAGGCGGCGGGCCCCACCTCACTAAAATGCCCCCCTCTCGCGCGCGCACTCCTCCACCCCGTCAGCCCTACTATTGTTTCACCAATCTCAAGGATTACGATCGTAATTTTTGACCGATCGAAATTCTGAAAACGGATTTGTACACTGTATGCATGGGCACACTGCTGTATAAGGCCACATTTTTGAAAAAGTTTCAATTTAATCAAAAATTTTTTTGAACAGTGCGCAAAAAATTGTGCAAATTTTTTAAACCAATTTCGTCCAAACTATGGGTTGATATCTTATCAAATCCGTTTTCAGATTCAAAATATCTTGATTCGTTCTCCTGTGAGGAGTCAAGGAAATTTCCTTCATTTTGGTGCTGCCACGTGGTGGCAGGTTTTGCAACTAAAAGCGTTACATTTAGCCTTAATATCGCACGGTCTTGAAACATAGGAGTGTGTTAGGTATATTGGGTTCGTAGTTCTTAAAAATAGTTTAAATAGTTTTCAATATTTAATATCTAATGTGCACTCACTCTATATTATTAACTGGAATAAATGCTGTGAGGATAGGAATTCACTTAAAGTTGTCGATATTTATAGTTTACTGATATCGAACAGGGAAAACGAAGGTGCCAATAATGAAGTGATAATGTGACACAGGCCTTCGAGTTTTTCTTGTCCCAACTCCGGTGTCATGTAACATTGTGCGGCTGTGGATTTTCGCCACTTTATCGACTGGAACTTGATTGGACCCGTACGTTTTACAGATACATCAAAGAAGGCCAGGAGTAAGTACGCAATAAATGGTATCCGTGAACTAAATTTTGTTATTTAAAAAAAATGCCAGGTACTCAATGAACGACGTGTGGAATCTCTTCGAATAATAAAAGTCGACGTAGGGACCGAAGGGAAAAACGTTTTTCTGTTTCTTTTTCATTTCCTCCGCCGGTTTTTCTACTCTTCGGTAGCGGCAAAAAGAGAACAAAAATACTGAGGGGAAAAACCTTCAAACAGAGGCGCTTGTTTAATACGCTATGACGGGAGTTTCGTCACAGATAACTTAATTACACAACGAAAATGGAATGTAGCGAGAAAAAACCCTTGCCAGAGGGTTTTGGTTAGAGGAAGTCAAAATTACTTCGCCGAGAGGCGGCAGGAGACAAGAACGCTTCATTATTTTTCTGTTATAAAATATACCCTTGGAGTGTATGAACAAAAGACGGATATAATATAAATTACCAGCGGGCCGTGTGTGTAGGTGGTTTAGCAAAAAGGAGAGCGAAAAGCTCGTTAATCGACCGAAGTAGTCGTTTAAAAATGGAAAGGAAATTAATGGTGTCGGCAGAGGGTGGAATTGGGTCGGAAAAACTTGAATTAACTCGCCCTCTGGGGGGTTACTGGGCTAAAGACCCGCATGACTGAGTTTTGTGAGGGCCCTCGGGAAATGATGAACCGAGTTTGGGACATCAAGATTCGGGTTCTGGGACTGACGGTCGGTCCTACCGAAAACGAGGAATTGGGCTCCAGCGGCTTACTTTGGTTGAGAAGGCGATGTTCTCTTTCAAGAAACTTGAATTGGAAAATAGTGGAGATCAGCCATCCGTTGTGATTGTTAATGAAAATTATCAACTTTTCTCGTACAGCAGAACTAATAATCTGTACGGATGAGCATACAAGTACTTGGAGCAATTAGTCAAAAACGCTGCAAATTATTACGTAGATCACTAATTCCTATGGCTCCCCCGACGAAAGCTCTAAATCGAGTACTGGAGCCGGCCCGGGAATATAGTTTCATAAAAATTCGCGGGATTCAATAATTCAATCATTAATTATTATTTGTAATTATTCATGAAGCATAACGTTTGTTCAAGTTACAAATGTACCTATCGACGATCAACAAAAGAGTCATCATTCTTGAATTGAAATAATATCACAGAACAACCAAATCGGCTTCATACAGCCGTCCGTCATTATAAACAGGTGAATCAGGTTTATACCGTTTCAGTCACGATCCTGTTGACGAAGAAATTTGGTGCAAACGAACGGCTGGTCGTACAATGCTCCGGGTGGTCTCAAAAAATTCTTTGGTTCGAGATCAGTTTAAAAACGTTTAAAAAAACATACTCTTCTACTGAAACTTTTAGAGCTACGACGTTCTAAAAATTTCAACCCCAATTTTCACCCCTTAAAAATGACTGACAGTAATGCCGAGCTTCGCGGACCAACTAGACCTAAATCTAAGTGGGACCTACAAACCAAATTTCATTAATTTTGGTTTATGGTAACTAAGAAAAGTGCGAAGTACGGCGGACGGACAGAGATTTTTCATTCCATTTTCGGATTCTACATACCTTGAAACAGAAACCATCAAATTTTGAGGGGAGGGGGTATTTTTTTAATTTATTATTGTTATTTTTTTCATACTCAATTCCAAAGGTTCGTTATTGAAAATTATAAACCAAAAGGATAACAGGCCCACTTAACAGTAATACCACTTTAACAAATCACAGGATATCTGAATTTTATGGATAACTCTTTCACGGCATAATTGAAACTGGATGAGCCATTTGATGAAAATAATGGCTCGAGGTGAGGGAACGATTTTACTGCACGGCTGAATTGTATGTGCACCAACCCTCGCTCGGAGAACTGGTGGTGTTGCTTGGATACCCTCAAGACGGTTCCCAATATCTTGTTCCAAGTTGAGTGGTCAAATATGTTTTATCCTTAACAGTCATGCGTCTTCGGTGGAAATACCTTCAGAGTAGGTACGAGTATATGAATCGTAGGTACAGTCGGATTCCACGGGGAGTTGATTCTCAGTCGCCAATACAACAATGCAGAGACCGCCCAGTACCGAACGGTGGTAAAGTGCCCAGTTACGAACGGGGCTGGTTTAATCAGTAGAAATGGACAATTCCGTGTGCAGCGTTGCCAGATGAAGTGTTGAATGCAAAAAATAACGAGTTTTGGTTTATTATTCTGTGAATAATACACCTGTGTATTCGCTCAGCAAAAATTTTTTATAACACCCCCTCAAACTTTTTTCTTTTACGTTTCAAGGTGCATAGATTCCAAAAATGCAATGTCCGTCCGCCGTACGCCGTCCGCCGTCCGCCGTATCACGTGTACAGGCTTCATTTTCGGTCAAAAAAAATCGTTCTTTCGCACACATGCTCCATTTGGGCCCTAGTTGTGTCCCGAAACTTTGCAGCCCGATCGGAATATACCCAGGGGTTTATGAGTGAAAATGTGTGTAAAAATACGTACTTTTTGCGTTTTAGCAACATGATAGTAACATGAGTATTCGAGGTATCGTTTACCAGTTTTTGGGACGAGAAGACCGAATCTGAAGTCGATTTTGACCAAAGAGTGGAAAATTGAGTTCTACCAAATGTTCAGCTCCCAGAATTGATTTTTTATGAGTGAAAAACCTGGGAAATCGTCTGAAATCACCATCAGTTTGTATGATAACACTGGAAAAAGTGTCAAGACGTGGTTCAGGACGATTAAATGGCACTACCAATGATCAAAGATAGTTTAAAAAAAAAGAAAAAAAGAGCGTACCTAATTTGTGTTTTGGGGGCCAAAATTAATGGAAACCATCAGAAGTAGCTATTTCGATTATTACGCATGAAAGAAACAATTAATGAACAGCCAACCTTTCTGTAGGTATGTCCAATAGAATAATAAACCCATGTGACAAGGACTTTGCAGCGTTTTTTCATATCTTAGTCAGTCCTGCTTGTAATCCTCCACGTATCCAAGAAGTCGTCCGGCAGAAGGAAAAACCTGACATTTCTTTGGGCGAGAGAAAATGCACAAAAAATCGACAAAATTATAAATATAGGCCAGTCAAAACATACACAAATAGCAAATCGCAACGTTGCACGCAGTTCTGGTTTTGGTTTATTATTTTCAATAATAAACCTTTAGAATCGACATTGGGGAATAAAAGAAGAAAAAAAAGCCCCCCCCCCCCCCCCCACTTGATGGTTTACGTTTCAAGGGTCTTGGAATACGAATATCGTATAAAACAATATTTCCATCCATCCGCCGTACGCCGTCCGTGGCTTTTTCCTTAGTTCCCATGAACCGCAATTCACGAAATCTGGTATGTGGGTCCCGTTTGGGCTCTAGTTGGCCCTCGAAGCTCGGCGTTACTGTCATTCAACACTAAAGGGGTGAAAAACAGGTGTTGAATTGTCCAGAGTTTCCCTATTTCGGAAAGTTGTATTTTGAGGTGTGGGTTTTCTAGCATTTTTGAATGGTTTGATTTTTTTGGATTGTTGAGACCATCCGGAGCATTCTACGATGTTGCCATAAAGTTCGCTATACAATTTGCCGTAAAGAGCAGGGTGAATGCAGGCATCAAGCTGTGTTCAGAGCGCACATCACTGGTCTCCCTGCTAGCTGGGCGATATAGCGTAGTGGTCTACCTAACGAAGTGATACGCTGAAGTTCCGGAGACAGAATTATTTTAGCAACATTTAGCATGTGATTTAGGTAGGTACCTAGTAACTGGTACAGGGTTAGGTACTAAGCTACGGAGGGTCTGCGATCTACTTAATATGTATAGAACAGTACATTATATTAGATAGGGGTTATCTGTACAGAGAGCTGTGATCTGTAACAGAAGGGTATTCTGTACAAAAATAATAAACCGTTGTGTAGAGATTTGTAGCGTTTTTTGGTATGTAGTTAGGACCAGTTAGGGTCGCTGTTCAGTTACTGCCCTATACCTTCTCTTCTAGATTATGCATTTTTCAGGATTGATCGCCATACCATTTTTAAAGTAAATTACATTTTTTGCAACAATTTAAGCTCAATTGCAGCACCCTAGTCCAATAATGTCGTGTGAAGGAAAAACACCTCAACTCCAAAATTGCCGAAAATGGGATTTTCACGTTATCCCCCTAATTCCAACCCCAACTTTCTGATGTTTCAGTCAAAATTTGGAAATTCGACCCGGAAGAAGGTGGTTGAAATTTGAAAGATGCTCATTTTGAAGGAAAATTGCCTCAACTGCGTGTGTGATAAGTAAAAGCACCTCATCTCTCCGTTTGAAACACCCTAACTGGCATATTTTGTTGAGGAAAAACGCCTCAGTTCGCTAAAAATGTCGTTGAGGCGTTTTTCCTTCAAACCGTTGGCTTCAGAATCGGGTTGAGGCGTTTTACCTAGCTCGGAGAGGCGTTTCTCCTCCAAATGCCTACACAGCTTGCCGAACGTGAGGTGTTTTTCGTGACACACTCAGTAGTACACAGTAGCGTAATGAAAGTTGAGGCGTTTTTGATCAAAATTTTCCTAGAAAACCTATTTAGTGTGAAGGTAAAACGCTTCAAAAGGGATTTGAGTCGTTTTTCCTCCAAAAACGTTTCAAAAACCGGCGTGAAATAATGTATAAACACCTCAAGTGCAATGAATCGATTGAGAAACCTGATATTTGGATAATCATACCAATCGATCTGGTTGAACATAAACCAACGTCTAGCCAAAAAATTGGGACGCGGGAATGTTCTGGAGTGAAACTATGGTGTTTTTGTTGTAAAACTTCAAAGCTGATTTCTGAAAATTCAATAACTTCGAGTGGGGCGGAATAGTTTGAGATTATTGCACTTCAAAAATTTGAAATTTTCCCCGAAAATGTAAATTTTAAGTGGTTTGTTTCTCTTTTCAAGCCGAATATCGGCAAAACCGCTCATTCTACGAGAAAAATCAGGTGGAATGAAGTTTTATTAAATGTATTTGGCTTTCATTTAAGCATAGTCTGTTGAAAGACGTCCGTGACACTTCGTGTGTAGTAAACGATTTCAGGCTTGGTGATCGTCCAGCTACCCCGCCGGCGTACCGGACGTGATCGGCCTTCCTCTCAGGAGGATCAGAATTTGTTCCCATCGATTTGCTCATGGCTACCTATCGCCTCACCGCTCTGGGTTTTGACGAGGGGATTTGGGATTTGATCCGAAGGACCCGCGGTCGCCGTCCAGATCCCAAACAAATGTACCGCTGAACGGGGAACTGTGAGAGTCCAGCAGAAACTCAACTCACTAAGGAAGAAGTAAAATGTCCAAAAACGGCCAATACATTTTAAAAGTCTAGTGGATACCAATGTACCAACAGACAGGTTCAGGTGAGCCTATCCGAGTAATTCACACGTCTTCCTTTTATACTTATGTATATACGTTATTTCTTCTCAGAGTTTAACTACAGGAAGCTTTCCTGCTCTTGGTTTATTATTCTGTAAATAATACACCTATGTATTCGCTCAGCAAAACATTTTTATAACACCCCCTAAATCATTTTTCTTTTCCGTTTTAAGGGGCGTAGATTCCAAAAAGGCATTGCCCGTCTGCCCCCTCCGTGTTTCGGAGGGACCTTCCTGTATCCTGAAAGGGGCACCACGATAGGCCTGTCTCAGGCATGTAAGGGCCGCGACACCATCCCCGGCCCTGAAGCAGGAAGGGAGCTCTGCCTGCAGCTTGAAGGGGACTCGTCCCCAGCAGACCTGGTCCTCCAGGTTGGGGGTTAAGCGTAGGGCCGGTAACCCGACCTTGTAAAACAACAATCACTACGAATCCTGAAAAGAAAAAAGCCGGACTGATCTCACGGAAAAGACATAACGCCCGCCTAATTGATTTTCGACTTGGACAATGGAATGTATTGTCGCTATATAGACCAGGAGCACTTCATTTGCTCCTTCGACAATTGGACAACTTCGGGGTAGACATTGCTGCGATCCAGGAAATCCGATGGACTGGAAATGGAATGATGAAGAAAGCAAGCCACACAGTCTATTACAGCTGCCACGAGAAGTTCCATAACTTTGGGACGGGGTTTGTAGTTGGAAAAAGGGCAGCACAGCTAATAATCGGATTTAAGCCAGTCGATCATCGAATATGCTATATCCGAATGAAGGGAAAGTTCTACAACTACAGCTTGTGGAGCGTTCATGCCCCGACAGAACCCTCAGAAGAGGAGGACAAGGATGCTTTCTACGGTGCCCTGGAGCAAAGTCTGGATCAAGCCCCACGGGCTGACATTAAAATAGTCATTGGGGACTTCAATGCACAGGTGGGGAAGGAGCAAGTCTATGCTCCAACCATTGGTGCCAACAGTCTACACAATGAAACTAACGACAATGGTAGACGGATGATTGGATTGGCTGCCTCTCGAGGTTTGGTTGTTGGCAGTACCCTGTTTCGACATAAAAGAATTCACCTGGCTACTTGGAAGTCGAACGATGGGATCACAACAAACCAAATCGACCACATCCTTATGAGTTCCAGGCACATCTCCGGTCTGCAAGATGTCAGAACCTATCGAGGGGCCAACATTGATTCAGACCATTATCTGGTTTTGGCAAAAGTAAAGGCCAGAATCTCCACCGTCCGTAACCTCAGGGGAAGAGCACAGCCGAAGCCAAATGTGGAGAAGCTCAAGGATCCTGAAATTAGGACTCAGTTCGCTGATATCATGGATCAGAAGCTCCGTAGCACTCCAGTAGAGGGAAACATAGACGAGCAATGGGAAGCGTGTAAGGAGGTCATGAAGACGGTAGCTAGCGAAGTGCTAGGAAACCAGCCACCTCCCTCAAGAACTTCCTGGTTTGACGAAGAATGTGATGCTATAACAACCAGGAAAAATGCGGCATACAAGCTCAAGCTACAGCGGCACGGAACCAGAAGCTCGGAGGAACTCTACAAAGCATTGAGGCGACGGGAGAAGAAGACTCACCGCAGAAAGCAAAGAAAGTGGGAGTCAGAACAGATGGAGAGTATTGAGCAACTCCGTGTTCAGAACAAAATAAGAGAGCTGTACCAGCAGGTGAATAGGAAAAGAAGGCCCTTCAAGCCCTTCACGACTGCTTGTAAGGATCTGGATGGGACCCTGCTGAACGACAAAAACGGGATCCTTCAAAGATGGAAGAACCACTTCAATGGTCTCCTAAATGGTGGACAGCTGGGAACTAGTCAACAAGATATTGACATCCAAGATGGAGACATGGAACCACCGGACTCTGAGGAGGTTCGGGAGGCCATCGAGAGCCTAAAAAATAATAAGGCTCCAGGCATTGATGGCTTGCCTGCAGAGCTCTTTAAGCACGGTGGCCAGGAGCTTGTTAAAGTCCTCCATAATATAATCATGGATATATGGGAAGGGGAGACGCTTCCAGAGGAGTGGTACGACACCATAATATGTCCTATCCACAAGAAGGGAGACGTACTGGACTGTGGTAACTATCGTGGAATTTCCCTCTTATCTTGCGCCTACAAAATCCTGTCAAGAATCCTGTTTCTGAGGCTCCTCCCTTTTGCCGAAAAGGAAATAGGCCGTTATCAAGCAGGATTTATGAGAGGAAAGGGGACCACGGATCAAATCTTCTCCCTCAGAATAATGCTCCAAAAAGCACATGAGTACAATATCCCGACTCACCATCTTTTTGTTGATTTCCGGGCAGCGTACGACAGCATACTGAGGGAAGAATTGTACCAGGGAATGCTGACCATGGGAGTCCCAAGAAAGCTTGTCCGCCTCATTCAAGTCACAATGAGGTCTGTCCGTTGTTTTGTCCGTGTGGACGGAGATCTATCTCCTTCCTTTACAACCCGCAGGGGACTTCGTCAGGGGGATGGCCTGGCATGTCTATTATTCAACTTTGCCCTAGAGGCCGCCATGAGAACTACAGACATACAGGTTGGAGGGACCATCTTTAATTGCTCGGCGCAGCTTCTGGGCTATGCTGACGATATTGATATTGTGGGCCGAACGTTCGACTCAATGTGTGAAGCATTTACCAAGTTTCAGATGGCAGCATCACACTTTGGCCTCGAAGTAAATGAGCCAAAGACCAAGTACATGGCCGCGAACCCCTCCAGACCCGTCCCTGACACAGTCCAGGTGAATGACTGCACCTTTGAATCTGTTGCTGAATTTGTATATCTCGGCTCACTAGTGAATGCCGAGAATGATATGAGAGCCGAAGTAAATAGAAGAATCCAGTCAGCTAACCGATGCTACTTCGGACTCCTGCAACAGCTGAAAAGCAGGGTAATTTCACGGGCCACAAAACTTCGCCTCTATAAGACCCTTATAAGACCAGTCTTGACCTACGGCTCTGAAACCTGGACGCTAACAAGAGCAACTGAGGAAGAACTGCGCCGATTTGAGAGAAAGGTTCTCCGTAGGATTCTGGGGGCCGTGTTTGACCCGGAGGAGCTCGCCTGGAGACGACGAACCAACGCCGAAGTCATGAGCCTGTACGGTGATTCGGATGTCGTCAGGTTCGTAAAGGTCGGAAGACTCCGTTGGGCCGGACACGTAGCCAGAATGGGTCCAGAAGAGATCCCTCGTAAGCTTCTGGACGAAACGATCCACAAAAGAAGAAGATTGGGTCGACCGAAATTGCGCTGGGTGGACGGTGTGGCGGGAGATGCGCGTTCCATCCTGGGAATTCGGAACTGGAGAGCAGCAGCAATTAACAGAGATGACTGGCGGACATCACTCCAGGAGGCCCTGATCCCTCGCGGATTGTAGTGCCATGAAATAATAATAATAACATTGCCCGTCTGCCGTATCACGCATACCGGCTTCATTTTCGATCTACAAAATTCGTTCTTTCGCACAAAAACTCCATTTGGGCCCTAGTTGTGTCCCGATACTTTGCAGCCCGATCGGAATATACCCAGGGGTGTTATGAGTGAAAATGTGTACACAAATAGGTCCTTTTGTGTTTTAGTAACATGTTCGTAACATGAGCTTTTGATGTATCGTTTTCCATGTTTTTGGGACGAGAAGACCGATTATGAAGGCGATTTTGACAAAAGAGTGGAAAATTGAGGTTCTACCATATGTTCAGCTCCCAAAATTGATTTTGGTTTATTATTCCGTGAATAATACATCTATGTATTCGCTCTGCGAAATTTTTTTATAGCACCCCCTCAAAATTTTTTCTTTTCCGTTTCAAGGTGCGCAGATTCCAAAAATGCAATGTCCGTCCGCCGTCCCACGCATACCGGCTTCATGTTAGGTCTAAAAAATTCGTCCTTTCGCACACATGCTCCATTTGGGCCCTAGTTGTGTCCCGAAACTTTGCAGCCCGATCGGAATATACCCAGGGG
The DNA here is from genome assembly GCA_954871275.1 of Leptopterna dolabrata. Classification (NCBI taxonomy): domain Eukaryota; kingdom Metazoa; phylum Arthropoda; class Insecta; order Hemiptera; family Miridae; genus Leptopterna; species Leptopterna dolabrata. The sequence continues at coordinate 46,247,699 of OX940980.1, forward strand.
TGTTATGAGTGAAAATGTGTATAAAAATAGGTACTTTTTGTGTTTTAGTAACATTTAGTAACATGAGCTTTTGAAGTATCGTTTTCCATGTTTTTGGGGGACGAGAAGACCGAATATGAAGTCGATTTTGACCAAAGAGTGGAAAATTGAGGTTCTACCAAAATGTTGAGCTCCCAAAATTGATTTTTTTATGAGTCAAAAACCTGGGACATCGTCTGAAATCACCATCAATTTATACAGTAACACTAGAAAAAGTGTCAACACGTGGATCAAGACGATTAAATGGCACTACCCATGATCAAAGATTATTTGGAAAAAAAGGAGCTTACCTAATTCGTGTTTTGGAGGCCAAAATTTGTGGAAACCATCAGAAATAGCAATTTCAATGATTTCAAGTGAAAGAAACAATAAACGAACAGCCAGCATTTCTGTAGGTGTGTCCAGTAGAATAATAAACCCACGTGACAAGGACTTTGCAGCGTTTTTCATTATTGCAGATATGGTTTTTATACAACGAACCATATCAGAGTTATCAAAATTCCGCTTAGGTGTAACACGTAGGTAGATTTCATGGATAAAGCTTTTTTTTTAAACGTTGTTTATTGGTTTAGATTGAACCCAGTCTCCTAGAACATCCACTTTTACGGAATAAATTAGAATGTTCTATATAAATATTAGGATCTGTTGAGTAACGACAGGGCAGCAATTCGAATGGTAGGCAGTGTTTCACAATGAATGGTTTCAAGCATTCTGTTGTTTGAAGCATTTTTATTTGGCTGCATTTTTTATTCATTTATTTATGTTTTTAGTTTTTGCTCCTCGGCGTTTCTATTCATTCACTGTAATGTACGGCCCTGTTACGGTCCGTTTGAATCGCAACTCTGATTGTGACAACAGAATCCCATGTGAGATTGTGTTGAAGGCTTCAACCCTGCAGCCATTGTCACCTCCTCGGCACCCCAGTAGCTAATCACCGCCATTGTCGGACATACCCCTTCTGCCGTATAATCTTATTAGTTCGTACCAGTGAAAGTATTATCCGTTTTAACGCGAGTTTGAGCAGCATCCTCTTAAACCATTGTCCTGCGAGACGAGGGTAGCCGAGTCCCAGAACTAAACTTGCAAACGCTTTTCAAATTTCCCAAACCCATGTTTACCGAGTTATCCGGAAGAGTCGAGTGAGTAGCTGGGGGAATCTGATTTTAGCTAATTACAAAGGTTTGTTTTCGGTTGAGCGGATTCCGGTCGTTGTGAAGCTCTGAAAACAGTACTGCTGAAAGGGTCTTATTTAAATTAGCGTTTAGGACTATCACTAAGTTGTTTACTCATTAGCTGACATCGTTCTCTGAAAAACAAGTCAACTCTGAAAATTGGCCTTTTTGATAAAGCAATTCCGTGTTACAACCAGATACGTAGGGCTTTTATTTCATTTCATACGTCATACAAATAGGGTTTTTGGATATTCGAAAACTTTCAATTATACAATTTAGTTCTAGTACCCCACGTCCCCTACATAGTTCTTAGTGTACCTACTTGTTGTGAGAGGTAGGTACTTCGTGGCGATGGGAGGGATTCACATTGACTTCTATGGTTTGGATTTCTTTGGTTGTTTTCAAAGTATTGTCAGAACATCCACTCAGCAGAGTACAAACCCAAATACCAACTGTTTACTACATTTGTTTGTTTCTTCGATACGTGTATAACATTGTGTCAGTACTGACCTGTACTATGATATACTATCGTATCTGAAGTGGAATCCATCCATTTATTAAACTCTACCCGTGAACCTCCGTGAGAGTTTCTTCCAATGATGATTTTTTAATTAAAAAAAAAAAAACACTGCGAAGTCCTTGTCACATGGGTTTATTATTCTATTGGACATACCTACCTACAGAAATGTTAGCTGATCATTTATTGTTTCTTTCGTGTGCAATAATGGAAAAAACGCTGCAAATCCCTGCACAACGGTTTATTATTTTGTATAGAATACCCTCCTGTTACAGATCACAGCTCTATGTATAGATAACCCTTCTATATAATATGATATGTACTATTCTATTATATACATATTATGTAGATCGCAGACCCTCCGTAGGTTAGTACCTAACCCCGTACTCGTTACTAGGTACCTACCTAAATCACGAGTTAAATGTTGCTAAAATAATTCTGCCGATGACAAACAGTACCTAACAAAAAGAAACACACATAATGAAGTTCTGAAAAGAAATTGTTGATGAGGAGTGAAAAAAGTTGCAAAAGTACCTACCAACAAACTCCAGCCCCTTCTACGTAGATGGTATAATGAACCGTAGTGTAATAATTTACCGTTGAGTAATGATTTACCGTAGTAATAATTTACCCATCAATAATACTTCAACGTTTGTTCAAGTTTCACTACCTACCAACAAACTCCAAAAGAGCCATCATTTTTCAAGCGAAATAATATCACAGAACAACCAACTCGACTTCATACTCCGCCAATATAATCAGGTGATCCCTACCAATGATTGGCCGTATTCACAAATTCCTATTGTGGGCGCGTCTCTGGTTACGAGATTTGGTTTGAATTGTATACAATTTCATTCACACTGGAGTCGAAAATGCCTGTCGGTGCAAACTTTGGGGCCTTACTGTGAACGAACGGCTGGACGTACGATGCTCCGGATGGTCTTAAAAAACTCGCAAGTTCAAGAACTATTTAAAACCGTAAAAATATTTACGTAAAAAAATGGTATAGGCGTTTTGAAAATTTCAACCCCTATTTTGAACCCCTTAGAGATGACTCACAGTAACGTCGAGCTTCGAGGACCAACTAGACGCCGAACGGAACCTATAACCCGAATTTCATCAATTTTTTTTCATGGTAACTAAGAAAAGTGGCCCGTACGGCGTACGGCGGACAGACAGAAATATTTTTATTGCAGTTTTGGATTCTACATACCTTGAAACGTAAACCATCAAATTTTGAGAGGGGGTAAGAATTTTTTTTTTCATGCTCGATTCCAATGGTTCATTATTGAAAATAATAAACCAAAATAGCTATTTTTAGTAATTTCCAGCAATTATGGTTCCAAAAAAACACGAATTAGACTCTTTTATTTATTTATTTAATTTATTTTTATTGCAAATTATCTTTGATCATTCATTGATAGTGCCATTTAATTGTCTTGATTCTTCTGTTGACGTATTTCTTGTATCATCACTGTTCTAGTGTTAATGTACAAATTTATGGTGATTTCAGACAATTTCCCAGGTTTTTGACACATGACAAATGAATATTTTGGGAGCTTAACCTTCGTTACAACCTCAGTTCTTCACTCTCTGGTCAAAATCAACTTCATGTTCGGTCTTCTTGCCCTAAAAAACATGGAAAACGACACCACGCCAGCTCATGTTACTTGAACCTCGAAAACCCCTATTGGTTTATTATTCTGTGAATAATACACCTACCTATGTATTCGCTCAGCAAACAATTTTTATAACACCCCCTCAAAATTTTTTCTTTTCCGTTTCAAGGTGCGCAGATTCCAAAAATGCAATGTCCGTCCGCCGTACGCCGTATCACGTGTACAGGCTTCATTTTCGGTCTAAAAAAATCGTTCTTTCGCACACATGCTCCATTTGGGCCCTAGTTGTGTCCCGAAACTTTTCAGCCCGATCGTAATATATCCAGGGGAGTTATGAGCGAAAATGTGTATAAAAATAGGTACTTTTTGTGTTTTAGTAACATAGTTGTAAAATGAGCTTTTGAGGTATCATTTTCCATGTTTTTGGGGACGAGAAGACCGAATATGAAGTCGATTTTGACCAAGGAGTTGAAAATTGAGGTTGTAACAGATGTTCAGCTCCCAAAATTGATTTTTTATTAGTCAAAAACCTGCGAAATCGTCTGAAATCACCATCAATGTGTATAATAACACCCGAAAAAGTTTCAACACGTGGATCAAGACGATTAAATGGTACAATCAATGATCAAAGGTAATTTGAAAAAAAAGGAGCGTAGTACCTAATTCAAGTTTTGGGGGCCAAAATTTGTGGAAACCACCAGAAATAGCTATTTCAATTATTTTACATGAAAGAAACAATAAATAAACAGCCAGCATTTCTGTAGACCAATAAAATAATATAATAATAAACCCATGTGACAAGGACTTTGCAGCGTTTTTTTACACCCTCTCGCCCATAACAGCCCTGGGTGTATTTAGATCGGGCTGCCGAGCTTTGGAGCACAATTAGGACCCCAATATATTCCCAAATTGGGGCCCAAACTGTGTGCGGAAGAACGACGGTTTTAGACCAAAATGTAACGTAAATTTAAGGCTGAAACTTCGTTAGAACCTCAGTTTTTCACACTTTGGTCAAAATCGATTTCAAATTCGTCGCCTTTTCCTAAAAACATGGAAACGATGTCTCACAAGCTCATGTTACTAGAACACCAAAACCCCCTATTTTTACACCCATTTTTCACCCATAACACCCTTGGGTATATTCCGATTGGGCTGCAAAGTTTCGGGGCACAACTAGGGCTTAATTGGAGCATGTGTGCGAAAGAACGAATTTTTTAGACCGAAAGTAAAGTAGATCAGGATGATACGGCGTACGGACACTGCATTTTTGGAATCTACGCATCTTGAAACGTAAAAGAAAACAATGTCGGGGGTTATAACAATTTTTCTGTATTATTCGCAGAATAATAAACCAAAAGATGCTGTTTTGGTTCTTGGAATTCTCTACAATTTACTTCGAATGGGTCATAATACTCTACAACTCTACAAATTCCATCTGAGGAATGGCTTCTCCACCTGACAGCCCACTCAAGAGTTGAATGTTCTTTCGCTAAAACTTCACATGTTTCTTCCAATATGGTCGAAATCAATCTTACCCATAACTACCGCGTTTTTGTTCATCTCTTTCAGAAATCCCACCTCCAGCTACCCTTTCAAATATCGATAAATTCCCGAGTCGTTAGCCTCTCGTTTATCACTCAAGCGCATCAATTCTTGGGGATATCTGAAGGAAAAGATGTAGAAATGGCCATATGCCGTAGCTGAAAGAGCCGGGAGCATCTGCCGCTGGTGCACAACAGTTGGCGGATGAGGGATACGCCCTAATTTCTTCCCTTCGGTCCCGCTCCCCCTCTGACCTGCCTAATTGGCTTATGATGTTCTCCGGTAGTGGGCGAGATTACAATATCACCATTGTTTACTACCTTGATAGGGCAGGCTCCCAAATTCGGTACGTTTTTTTTTTGCCTTGAGGATGCCAGGTGACCTATCTAGTTAGCCGAAGGAAATATCCACTATCGGTTAAAAGGGGCGCCGACTGATTGCACTCGAGACATGGAAAAGGAATTCCATAGGCTAGGTTTGCAATCCATAATATCCATTAGGTGTATAATAATTATGTTATCTTTGGTAGGTATTACTACTTTACAGGCATGGTGCACGGTAAAATGGTTAGCCAAAAAACATAATGGAGCAGCGTTGTGAATCCTGAAACCTTCTAATGGGGTGGTAATGTATATATTTACCTACTAGTTTTTACTTTCAAGCTGGGTTTTTCGTCCAACTGCGCTGCCGGTGGAGTCTCGGAGGCACACCGCCCTACTATGTTAGGGCGAGGGGCGTTGGATTCGAACCAACGTACGGAGTCACCAACCCTCACCCCTACATAGCTCATAATTATTTAACTGCAGTTTTATACAACTAATAAACGTGGTGAGTTTTAACATAAAGGTTAATGTAACCCAGTGCCTCATTGCTTCATACAAAACTATAACTAGGTACGCACTTTACCACAGTATTATGCATCTTACCCCAAGTACGTATTTTTAAAAGGCAAGTAAAATAATTTATGGATAAGAAATAAATAGGAATAAATCAACTTATTCATGTATAGCTATCTCGAAATGAATGGTCTATATTTAATTTACCATGGAGCCAAACTCAAAGTGGCAGGAGCTTTGTCCAATAAATTGAAATTCGGCTGTAGGTACTTAGGAAATGGGTATTCAAACAGGAAACAGAACAACGAAATGCAGAATTAAAAATTGTTTTATTAAGCCACACCAAACTACCTACTGTTTTGTGTAATATTTCCGGCATACCTATTTTTCATGTTATCACACCGATCCTCCCGACTAAAATGTACACTGCAGATCGTAGCACATTAAATATTAACAGGATCTTGATCTTACCTCCCACAGAAATTTACCCATTTACAATGGTTTTTTAAAGGTTCGGCAGCCGGAAATTTATAAAACGATACCCGTTTCGGCATTTTTCTTGTTGTGGTTAGAGCACCCGAAAACTCCTTAAAAAGGCATTTTTCCACTCTCCTACACTACGCGAACTGTTCAAGAATTTAAAACGAAAATTAAAAAAAAACAGAAAAGAGTAAAATAATAAGGTTTTGAATAAGAAAAACAACAAAAATAATCGGAAATAGAGAAAAAGTTCTTAGTCAGAAGGCCCTTTGTGGGGTGTGAAGGGGGTCCAGCGTCGAGGCTGTCGTCACTGCTACCCCCACTCCCACCTGCGCAGAAGATTGCATTTTCGTCTTTGTACCCGGCCCCCCTGGGTATTACCGATATAAATAATTGCGTGGCAAAGGCTAATAACTGCTGTAGAAAAGGCTAATAACTGCTGTAGATCGGTAGAAAAGGGAATTTGTTGAAATTAGGAAGAAACTCAACGATAAAAAAGTAATCAGAGATGGACAAATAGGAGCATGAAGTCTGCATGAAGAAAAAAATAATGGCTTAGGTATTTCCGACATTGAAAAGTGAATTAAAAAAGTTCAAGTTGCTTCCAACATTGTAAAATCCAAGGATTCAAAGTTTGAGCTAAAATTCTGTAGCAAAACAAAACGTTCATGAGTGACTTTCTAAAACGCTTCTGCATTTTTGGCAGTGAATTTTGTGATGTGCCTAGCAACCTTTGAGGTGTTGCAATCCAAAATATCACAGGAACTGCGGAGTTTCACCATTACCAGTGGTAAATCATGGGGTTCATTCGGTTCAATTGCGGTTGTTTGCGCAGATGTTGTTTGATAAAGATTGGAACGCATCTGAAGCTTCTCGAATGATCCAAATACGAGGATATCGTGTCGTCCGTTGCAGAAACTCGCTTCATGTAACCACCTGGAATCCGCAATCTGTCTGTAAATAGGAAGTAACCTTTATTAGGTACGAATTGAGACGTTACCCACCTGGCGACTGGTTGAAGTGCTGTCTCGGATCGTCAGAGGATTATCTCAAGAACATATTTGCAAAAGCTGTTCAGCTAGAGAATTGTCAACCTTGTGAGACGGTTATTGGCTTTCTGGAGAAATAGGATTTGTATTATGAGAGCGAAGGCCAGGTAAAGTAGGCTTAGTGCCTTCCGGAGAAGGAACCAGATGCGTAGGATGTTCGCCCGGGTGACGACACAGTTTAATAACCGCTTTATTGTGTGACAATAAAGAGAACAAGGTTTTTGTCGCTTGGAAGGAAAAACTGACGAGGGGTCGATGGAAATGGCCAGAGGGCCAGCAGAGGCCTAGGGGTTGGTTCGTATGGGAGTGATCTACTGTCTATAGTCAACACCGGTGCTGTGTCAACAATGAAAGCGGCCGGAGGGGTTTCGTAAATGCCTACGGATAAAAAGAAACAAAAAATGCGTGTCGCCGCCGACCGTATCGCTGGAATCGAATAGGCAACTAATAAGTCAGGGTCTTCCACCAAGACATCCTTCTCAACCTGAATTTGTTGAGGTTTTGAATTAAATACAAAGGAAGGAATGGTGCCAGCGATAACGCGGTTGTGGCGGTTCGCCCCGGTAAATCGATCTGCCTAGCTTTATTATACTGGTTATATTACGGTTTGCTACTACCAATGGTTTTCACGGGGTCAATACTTACTCCTCCATTGGTTCCCCACTTACGCGAAGTGAGTTAAGTTTTTTATTTTAGCACCAGAACTGGTACTACAATCGTCCAAATACATATGTACAATATTATAAATAAATTAAGTGGTGAAATGACAAACAGTCAATGACAAAAAAAGTATACAATGTCAAAGCGTAACTCAGCAACTAAACTTGTCAAAAAACTCGCGCACGGACAACAATTCGGGCTCAATGAGCAGAGACTTCATCTTCCTCTTGAATGCGTCCATTGGTAGATTGCGCAGAGACTCGGGTAGGTGGTTGAAGAAGCGAGCGTTATGTTGCATCGGATTCGAACGGAGAAACGGAGTGGTGCGTTTAGACGAGTTATAGAGGAAGGCGCAAATTATTGTGCGAGCGGGTCTCATAGTGGTGTAACTCATTACCGCAATGGAACACACTCAAGTTCTTCTTCACGAATGCTAGGCTGCTGTATATGAACAAGCCCGGTAAGGTATGGCACTTCAAGTGGTCAAGTGGTGGTGGTGTGGCCTCTACAAGTTTCATTGAAATTCAAGCTGAAAATAATTCTCAATGCAGCGTTTTGCAACTTGAATACTTTAACAGTTTCGCCCGAGCCACCCCACAGGACTGTACCATAGGACGCCCTACTCATGAAAAAGGCAAAGAAAGCCGACCTTAGGACTGGCAGGGAGTAAGGCGACGCAAAACAAAGTTTCAGGGCGAAAGTTTCGAGCATAAAGCGCCGATGTGACAACTCCAGGATAGCCTGTTGTCAACAATCAGTCCCAGAAAAACTACAGAGTCATTCAGCCTTCCATTCAGGCAGAGCTGAAGGTCCAGAGTTCAGCAAGGAGGGAATTTGATCGACACCAGCCCTGAATAGAGGCATCCAGAGAGCTTATCTGCACCTCAAGCTTCACCTGAGTAGGTCCAGTCGTGAACACAGTCGTATCATCGGCGAATAGCATCAACTTTCTGTCCAGGTGGTAGGCAATATCGTTGATAAATAAGATGAAAAACGTCGGGCCCGGGACGCTACCCTGCATGACACCATAAGGTATGGGAACAGCGACCGATGTCGAGCCATTAAAGTACACAGACTTGTGCCAAACCTCGAGGAAGCTCCGGCAAAAGGATACAGCAGATGTTCGAAAACCGTAATGAGCGAATTTCTTTAGTAAGACATCGTGTCGCCCCAGGTCAAAAGCCTTGGTCAGATCGTAAAGCCATGAGCAACGATGAAGCCAGTAGCTGGGCATACACGAGCGGGATTTCCGACGGTTTGACGGTTTATTTAGGAAACCTGCAGGTTTGGAATCTACGTTAGTGGAGGAGAAAACTCGCAGTCCAAAACTGACGGTTCAAGTTTAACAGTTTTTTCGAAAAACCTGCAGTTCAAATTTGTAAGTCAGTGGAGGGAAAAAACCGCAGTCCGAAAGTGACGGTTCAAGTTAAACAGTTTTTTCGAAAAACCTGCAGTTCAAATTTGTAAGTCAGTGGAGGGAAAAAACCGCAGTCCGAAACTGACGGTTCACCATGCAAAACCTTCAGTTCTGCCACGCAATTTCAATTCTTCGAAGCTGGCCTCGTCCATCCTCAAATAGTTCTTGTAGTCTTCACGTTCTTCAGCTTGAAGTTCCTTCACGAGACCCATATGGCTATGGGCATTTCTTCGGGAAATCCATTCCTTCTCCCACTTTTTGCGATCCTTTTTACGAGATACTAATACGCTCAAGGCGTACATGCCACCTGCAGCAGCTAACATTTTTTTAGTCCTTTCTTCCATCTCCGACGAGGGTATAGTAGGTGCACTGAGAAAAAACCTCTACTTCTGGCCTCTGGACTGTCCAACACGCTGGACACTCCAAAACCGACGGTTTTCCGCCGAAAAAACTGTGACTTCTCCACTAACGAACGGTTATGGACGTAAGGACGAGTTCCCCAACTTTTGAAACTCTACGTCAGTGGAGTACAACGGTTCAGAAACCGAGGGTCTGGACTGTCAGTAAAGACCGCAGTTTTAAATCGGCGGATCAAGACTGCCATCGACCACTAACGGACAGGTCGGATTTTTGATGAAATCCGCGCGCCTGGACTGTCAGAAAAAACGACGGTTTTGGAACGACGTTCCAAAACCGCTGGATTGGAATGTTCGTGTATGCCCAGCTATTGGGTGTGGAGCGTAATCTATGTTTATTAGAATTTGCCCAACCGTTGCTCTAGTTTCACTGGCTCAACCCTACCTTGCCTGGAGCAATAGCTTCATCCCCCATTTACCCCATCTCTGCTGATAATATTCTTCGCTCTTGGAAATGTATGATGAATTCTCCCTAATAACGTAATCATTTGCTTTTCATTGCTTTATGATGCAGTTCCAATGAATATTCAGAGCTTTTCAAGGGGTATGAAAAACCCCATGAAGGGTAACGTAAATGTTTTCAATATTAGGTATTGAGTGGTGATTATTTCAGTGGTAATTCGGCAATGCGAAGACGAATCTCATCATATAGAAGATGAAAGTGGTTCATTTTGCTAATCATGTAGGGATATGGAACATAATATAATAGCTATGAAACTAGGGTCACTACACGATGTGACCCGGGATTATTGGTTAATTCTGAAACCAAAAAGTATAATGACAATTATTTTTGGAATGCTATACAATCTAGAACAGTACACGTATAATACGAAGAAATATTACACTGACATAGAACATAGAAATTCAGTGTCTTGGCCCCATCTGATGGATCTTTGGAAAATACGGCTTGCAATTTTCAAAACGCCGTACACATGATATCTTTGGTCAGAGTGGTATCTTTGTTAATATCTAAAGTTTTTAGTCTGAATCTCGAGTCAGGTTCATCTCGTGGAGGTAACAGCTCTTTGCGGTGCTCCGTATTCGACAGCTAGGGAAAGTGGGTTAATGACCGAGTATTCACACAAATTTTGGCAGAGATCATCAGTACCGTAAGTACCTCAAGTATGATAAGTTATTGATCCAGTACGGATAGTGCTTGCCCCTTTTGAAGGGCATAAACCCTTAGGTTTCATGCCTATGAAACTAATCTAGAGCCCAAAATTTGGCAGTGTTAAATCGTGGGTGGGCCCCTTCGTTTCGATTATAAATCTAACGAAGGCTAGCCAAGATGACCGGTCCTAAGCACTGATTTGAGAAATTAATATTACGTGGATATTGCGTGAAGGAGCAGCGTCATCGCTGAGTTGGAGTTCTCGGGATCGAGGGCCTCGCTTTGTTTTGCTTCCGAGGCAAAACAAAACATCTTCACCGCCAAGCGCGGGTGACCCCCGCCTACCCACTGTTCCCCACATCCGAGCGAGGTAGATTTTTTTTTTTTTTTTTTTTTTTTTTTTTTTTTTTTTTCCGCGGAGTTTCAATCACTCGACGTTTACCGCATTTATTCAAATGCTGTTTCCGGGACACAGGTACATGGGACCTGGCAACCCACTACCCAACGGAGAGCCGGTTGATTACGATGATCAACTCTCCAAAGAACACGACTATGCCTACCACTATGCCGCCCGTTGGGAGGATATAAGGGAGGCAGACAGGAGGATTCTTGCGGGATTCGCGGCAGACACTGTGGTGAATGGGAATATTCACTCAGCTATTGGAGCGGCCTGCATTGGCGCTAAATACGCAACTGAGAGCGTTACGGGGCCCATATACCCCCGTAGATTCCGCAAACATCCGCGACAGAATCCCCTAGAGAATTGTGCAGACATTGGTTGGTACCATACCAATTGTGACAATGCCAGGCTGGAGACAGAGAATAAAAGAGCCAGGGACCTTAATGTGCTGAGATCATACCACAAGGGGTTAGACCATGGTAGAACACTCAACTCCCAATGTGGGACACATGGAGCCAGCAGGGAAATAATCAATGCCAACAACCGTAGATATGTCTCAGCAACGAGCAACAAGCTCCAGAGCTCAGATAATCGCTATTCCCCACGCCAAACAGGGGGTTACTGGCAGAAGGCCGCCCTCAGGGATGAATTCTACAAGTCGTGGAACGCTCCTACAGGCTACAAGGAGAGGCCAACCTTCCCGATTGGGGTGGAAGATGGGGGATCATGGATGAACACGAGCGATACGGCGGATCCCTGGATGCGCCCAGGTCCACGGTACCAGCAAGGAAACAGGTCTGAGTCCCTTGCACAGCAAGCCAAAATGAAAGATGCCCAATGCGCAAGCAAACCAGAAGCTAGTGCTAGAAGGGGCAAAAAATCCTGCAGAGGTGTCCCCGTGATGACAGTAAAATACGAAGGTGGTGTCTCATTAAGCAGATCGGTGCACTTCAGGGCCTGTGGGCGACCAGACTGCCCGAGCCAGCACTCAGAGCCGGATGAGAGCAGCTCAGAGATGTCTGAGTCAGAGTCTGAGATGAGCGAGACAGATACTACTGCATCAGTGCAAGCCAGGCCAAAGACAGCAGCAGACGACAATTTCGTTTGGCCCACACTGTCAATGGGAGATGCAATAAACCTTGGTGAGACAGTGCTGCCCCATGATACGGACAGACTAGTCTACGTCTTTCCAGAGATGAAACTTGCAGGTGCGACACCGAGAGTGGTGAGAACGCCGCGACCAAGGCCAGAGACAGGAAAGGTGGACTCCAGGACCCAGGAATCGGAGAGGCTGGCATGCAGATGGCGGTCAATCAGTGCGCGATGGGAGACATCTGGTCTCGAGGGGAGCCCGGATGAGCGGGTGCGGCCCAGCAAAGAATTGGCGTTATTCAGAGAGCTCGAAACAGAAGTCTTGGCGCCTCTGATGAGAGCACATAATGATGCATTGTTGGAGCTCCAGCACTCCCGCCGCCTGGTACTAGGAGTTGACCGCATGGCCACAGTGTTGGAGGATATTGAAGAGAAAGTGTCCAGTCTGACAGATAGCTCCAGAGGATCTGTTGTGGAGGAGAGCCTCACCTCACTTGGAGAAGTCGGCTGGGCTGAGGCCTTCAGGAGGATGGAAAGACTGATCAAAGAAGGGAACGAGACAGTCCTCAATCGCCTAAGTGTGCTGGAGGACAAGACGGACAAGACACGAGGCCAGCTCGAAGCTCTGAAGAGGGATGACATTATCCCACTGGGCAGGAAGATTGACGTATTGTCCAGAAAACTCAAGGAAGCAGAAAGGACCCTTACGGAGCAGCCAGTCATGGCTCCCCAACCCAAGCCAGCCCCCAGGAGGGCTGAGGGGTTGGAGCTGAGTAAGAACCTACCAGCAGAGGGCCTAATGGTGGTGATGGAGGATGGAGAGGGAACATTGGTGGAGACTCTCAGGAGGCCTCTGGTGAGCAGGGTGGCCCACGGAAGAGCTGGCCCCTCACCAAAAGAGAGAGGACCTGCACTGAAGCCACATGAGGCAGAACTGAGGAAGGAGAATTATAGGTTGTACTCCGATCTATTAAAAGAGAGCACAGGAAAGGAGAAGAGCCCAGTCCCACCGCTCATTATCAGTAAGAGCTCAGTTGACGGCTCCCGGTTGTCCCCCACTTCGGTGAGAAGATCTGTGGCCCAAACAGTCGATTTGGGCGAGCTGGGCATCGGGCTGACAACCTGCAAACCCATGGTGAGTAAGAGTGCAATCATGGTTGTGGCCAGAAATCAGGAGGAGAGTAAATCTCTGGCTGCAACTTTGAAGGACCATGGTTTCTCGGTGACAGAGGGTGGTACCCCTGGGAAACGGCTGTTGATAAAGATTCACAGAGTCGACAAAGGAATATCCAAGGAAGAGCTCCTAGACATCATCTGGAGTCAAAACGCTACCTTAAGAGGCATGATTAAACGGGTAGAGCTGGAAGAGGGCTTTAAGCCAGCTTTCATGAAGGGGGCACGACGGTTTGATGACGTCATCTGGGTTATAGAGGTTTCCCAGAAAGTCAGACAAATCCTCATGGAGATCAGTAGCCTGAATATAATGCTGCAGAGATGCAAGGTGGCGGAGTTTATCGATGTCTCAAGATGCTTCAAATGCCAGGGCTTTGGTCATGTGTCCACCAAATGTCAGGCCACGAAGGACACCTGTGGGTACTGTGCTGGGGAACACAGAACCCGAGCCTGTCAGCGTCAGAACAAACCCCCAGTCTGTGCAAACTGTCACCGAGCAGGGAAGCCGGCCGATCATCAGGTCGACGACCCTCAGTGTCAGGCTTACAGGAAAGCCATGAGGAGATTAGCTACGGCAGCTAATAATCTGCCGGCTTGATTAAAGATTGGTCAGTACTGCAGGAGCGCGGGGAGTGCCGGATTTGTGTTAAAATCACGGCTGATGTGAGCTTGCTCTACCGAAGTGCTCCTGTGGTTCTTGATCTGAGACCAGCCCCTTCGGGCCGTGATCTGGGAGTGTACATTGGTTGTGGGGTGTCGGACCCCACTCTGCTCCGGGCGAGCGCCAGGATGTCGGTATTTCCGGACTGGTAAAGCGAAGGTTGGGCCTCAGAGTACTGGGGTAGGATAAATTCCGAGGGTATACCCGTTCCCAACTATTTCGGCCCGCCCCTCTGTACACGATGCGCTGGTTAAAACACAAAAATGAATTCACCTACAATAATTAACACAACTAAAGAGTCAGAGACAGAAGAGGTAGGGTGCAATCCACTGTTACCCACGGACATAAATCAGCTCACCACAATTTATGTGAAAGAGGCAAAAGAAATGGCAAGGTGGAAAACAGTACTAAATAGAATGCTGGACCTGGCAAAGTCCCAGAAAACTATGCCACGGGGCATAAAGAAAGGCTTGGCAGAGTTTGTAGACATCTACGATTCGCTGCAAGATCTGCAAGGAAAGAGGAAAAAATTGACCACCCTAGAGCAACCAGGTATGGGGGGCCCCAGCACTCCTGTTGTCCACAGAGCTGTTGAGACCCCAAATGCACCTGGGAAGAGGGGAAGAGAGGAGGACAGCAGTTCTGATGGAGAGTCCTACACCCCAGAGGAGACCCCTAAGCAGAAACTGAAAAAGAAGAGGAAGGATAAAGTGCCAACTACAAAGCCTTCGGTTTCCGAGTCTGAGTCCCCATGGAAGGAGGTAAAGCAGCGGGCACCTAAGAAAAAGAGGGTGAGATCGCGCCCGGAAGCTGTCATGATCAAGGTGGCAGATGGGAAGACCTATGCAGATGTCCTTCAGAAGGTAAGACAGAACGTAAAGCCAGAGCAAATTGGGAAGGGTGTACGCGGAATGCGCCGAACTGTGAGAGGCGATCTGCTCATAGAGCTCGACCACGATGAGGACAAACTCGCCTTTAGAAACCTTCTCAAAGGAGCAGTAGGCGACGCAGGGGATGTCCGTGAGCTGACGCCGCAGGCCTCAGTGGAGATCCGAGACCTGGATATCTTCACCACAGAAGAAGAGGTAAAAGAGGCCCTAGCAGAAAGGCTGAAGGGAGCAGAAGGGCAGATGAAGGTTTTTGTCACGCAACCCAACACGCGACAACAGCGACTTGCCATCGTATCACTGGATATGAAGGGTGCTAAGGAGCTGTTGGTAACGGAGCGCATACGCATAGGGCTCATGAACTGCCGAGTACGCCTGCGCACCCAGGTAGTTCGATGCTTTAGATGCCTTGGTTTTGGCCATCAAGCCAGAAACTGTAATGGGGCGGACAGAGCAAATGCCTGCTTCAAGTGCGGGGAGCGTGACCACAGAGCCTCAAACTGCAGCCAGCCTGCAAAATGCGTCCTCTGTGAAGACCTTGGGGAGCCATCTGACCATTCCCTTGGCAAAAAAGGGTGCACTGCCTTCAAGCGGGCACTGGAGGCTGCCAAAAAGAGGGGATGATACACATCCTGCAGGGAAACATGAACAGGAGCAGAGTGGCCCACGCTCTAATAGAACAGATACTATTTGAAAGACCAGCAGACATAGCTCTTCTCTGTGAACAGTACCGTCGGAGAGACAACCAGCAATGGTTCTCAGATACCCTCGGTACAGCAGCAATTTGGGTAACAAACCCTCAAAAGCTGGCAGTCACGGAACATGGGATGGGGGAAGGATTTGTGTGGGTGAAGGCAGGGGACACCACATATATCAGCTGCTACTTCTCCCCAAACGACCGAGCTGCAGAGTTTGAAAGAAAGCTGCAGGTCCTGGAGGACACGATTAGCAGGTTATCTGGTGATGTACTCGTAGCTGGTGATCTCAACGCGAAGTCTGTAGAGTGGGGGATGGATCACACAGATAGTAGGGGCAATGCCATCGGTGAAATGGTGGCTCGACTGAACATGATCATTCTCAACAGAGGTAATGTGTCCACATTCAGGAGGCCCGGTTGTAGAGGTACCATCCCAGACATAACCTTTGCAACAGAGAGACTGGGAGGCCAAGTTAAAGACTGGCACGTTTCGGAAAGGTACACAGCAAGCGACCACCAGTACATTGAGTACGCAATTGTAGACCACAACACCCAAGCCCCACCAGGGCCCCCAAATCGTAAGACAGCTCAGTGGAACGTGGAAAAGATAGATGAGGGATTATTCTCCACCATAATTGCCATTGGAAAGGGTTCCCTTCAGTCTACCACATACCCTACAGCAGAAGACCTGATCAAGGCCACCATGAAACTTATACAGCAGGCCTGCAATGCAGCTATGCCTATGAAAGGAAAGGACCAAAGGCGACCTGCTTATTGGTGGAACGACGAAATTGCAGATCTCCGAAGAACATGCCTCAGACTAAGACGTAGGGCTCAAAGGACAACCAGGGACTCCCCGAACTTTCCCACCAGAACTGCTGAGTTCAAGGCAGCTAAAAAAAGATTAAGGCAAGCTATAGCCAGAAGTAAAGCTGCCAAGTGGAAGGAACTCACCGAAGAAATAGAAGAAAACCCATGGGGCCTGGGATACAGGATTGTGACCAAAAAGCTGAAGGGCATGTCAGGTGGGGCCAACCTGGATGCAGCTTTCCAGGACCGAATAGTGGATGGCCTCTTTCCTAATCACCCTGAACGAGACGGAGACCCTCCATATAGCTGTCATACATGGCAAGAGATCCCATTATTTACTAAGGATGACCTGACCAGAGCGGTATCATCTTTTAAAAATAAGAAGGCGCCAGGGCCAGACAGAATCCCTGCAGAGATCCTGAAACTTGTGACCAGAACCGAACCGGATATGCTGCTCCGAATGTACAATAGATGCCTAGTGGACGGAGTGTTCCCTTCCCAGTGGAAAGTCGCCCGCTTGGTCCTGCTCGATAAGGGAAAAGGAGATCCATCCTCTGTCTCAGCTTACAGACCACTATGCCTGCTGGATGCTGCGGGAAAACTATTTGAGAAGCTCCTCAAGCCCAGAATCATGGAAGCCATCGCCCTTGCAGGGGGTCTTGCCAGTAGGCAATATGGCTTTGTCAAGGGAAGATCAACCCTGAGTGCTATAAGGGAGGTGGTATCAGCTGCATGGGATACCGAGCATGGAAACCACCGTACAAGAGATATGTGCATGGTAGTGACCCTAGATGTGAAGAACGCCTTCAATTCTGTGAGATGGGTGGATATCATCAACACCCTCCAGAGGCGCTTTGGGCTTCCATCTTACCTGCTGGCCGTCATATGTGACTACCTAAAGAACCGCAGCTTAGTGTATGAGTCCGAGGGGAAGGTGTGCAGAAAGAAGATCACCAGCGGGGCGGCTCAGGGGTCTATATTGGGGCCCGATCTGTGGAATGTGAGCTATGATGGGATCCTCCTGCTGGACATGCCAGAGGATGTGTTCCTGGTGGGCTATGCTGATGATGTAGCGGTGGTGATAAAAGACCATACTCTGGAGGGCCTCCAGTGGAAGCTCAACCAATCAATGAGGCGAGTCATGCCTTGGATGGAGGAGCATGGGTTGCAGCTTGCAGTACACAAAACCGAAATAGTGTTACTGACTAAGAGGCACATCAACCGTGTCACCCAATTTCAGGTGGAGGACGAAACCATTGACTCATCTCATTCGGTGCGATACCTGGGAGTGACCCTCGACTGCAGGCTGACATTCTGGGAGCACATCAAGCGAGCAGGAGAAAGAGCAGCGGCAGTGACAGCAAACCTGAGCAGGCTAATGGCAAACATTGGTGGACCATCGCCCAAGAAAAGGAAGATGCTCATGACCATAGCCGAGGCAATCATGTTATATGGAGTGGAGGTGTGGGCTGAGGCTCTTCAAGTTAAAAAGTACCGAGACCACCTTCGGTCAGTGCAGAGGAGAGGAGCCCTACGAATAGCAAGTGCTTACCGTACCGTCTCCTTCCCTGCCATTGGGATCATTGCTGCCACCATCCCAATCGACCTCCTAGCAATGGAGAGGAAGCGTATCTACCTCCGGCGATCCGCACAGGAGTCAAGATCCCTTATCAAGAAAGAGGAGAGAGAAATAACCTTGCAGCAGTGGCAAAATGAGTGGGAAACTGATGACAGGGGGGCATGGACACGCTTGCTTATTCCACAGGTGCGCCCATGGCTTGACAGGAGGCACGGAGAAGTCGACTTCTACATCACTATGTTCCTGTCGGGCCATGGATACTTCCGGTCCTATCTGCACAGAAGGGCGCTAGCAGACACCACAACGTGCTGGTACTGTAAAGCACCAAACGACGACGCCGAACACACGTTTTTCCACTGCTCCAGATGGAGCAGGGAAAAGGAGATCCTAGAAGAACAGGAGGGCGAAATCACACCAACTAATGTGATCGGGAAGATGATCTCCAGGCAGAAAACCTGGGAGAGGATTGTGTCCTACATAGTCCGAATCCTCAAGGCAAAAAAGCTGGACGACCCGATCCTCAGATGAGCAATAAACTGGAGACCGCAAGAAGAGATCAGAAGAGGGCGTGACTCCGCCCAGTGATCGACCCCACTCCGAAGTAATGCTGAACAAGTGATTCCGGGGTGGATTAGGTCAAGAGGATCAGGGTTAGTGGGTTTTTAGTGAGTGAAACCTCACACGGCTGCGGAGTGCGGACCCTCCAAAGCGCAAGTCTTTTTCAAGATTTTCCCACTGTTTCCCTCGTAAAAAAAAAAAAAAAAAAAAAAAAAAAAAGTCTGAATCTCGAACGGGACCTACCGGTGCATTTGGTGTACATCAAACGGTATAACTAAGAACTAACGGCAGCTGAGTTATCATTTTGACGGGGAACAGCAGATTGAAACATAAATTCCATTGCGCTTCTTTTAAAAAAATTTATTTATTTTTTTTTTTTGACTGATTGGCTCCAAGGAAACAAGGTAGGTAGATTATTAAATTTATAGTATTTTTGTTGGTAGGTAGGTATATATTTGTCGACGGGGATCGACGATGTTGCAGACATTTGCGCTGTAGCAAGAGGCATCTGCGGGCCTATTGTAATACTTGAATAAAACTTGGATAGCAGTTCCACGAATTCTGAAGTGAACCAGTCCCCACCTATCTCCCACATTTGGCTAACAAGCACAGGTCGTTTAGCAGATGTTTTTCTCGTGGGGGTCAGATCGAGTTTTAAGTCACGACAGAAAAATGGTTTTTCACATACATCCAATCTGTGTCCAGGAAAATGTAACTTCGTTAGATTCCATCTCACAAATTCTTTAATCGCACATTAGAAAGCTCCCAATTTATCATAAAACCACGCGCTTACAAGATCCTCCTCCCCTAGTACTACATGAAACATCATCATTGTTAACAAATTTTGCGTGTAATGCGATATCGTTAAACAAAATTTTTGGTGTTTCAGACCAATATTATAACCATTTTTTGCTTAGTATGTTCCAATTTTGGAGATAAAATTGAAGGTAATTCCCTATACCGAAGCTGTATGCGCTGGTAGGTATGATGAAGATGGTGCAGGTGGGACGCTGGATAATAGTGACAATAAAAACTTGTTAATTTTATGAATAGTAGGGTCTCTGTTGATTTGTGTAATCATTATAAAAATTTAGTACTTGTATGAACTCGATGTGTTCCGTGTAGCAAGGACATTTTTTAATCAAAATCAATAAAATTTTACTGTCATTTCAGTTGCCTTCAGCTCCAGGACAAGGAGTGTAGTGTTTTTGTGTTGATGTAAAGAAGGGTAACATAGAGGGTGAATAGAGGTCGATGGCTTGAATCGCCACTAGTCGCACCAAATGACAGTAATCTTTGATGGTTTTACTAGTGTAATCGTCATCCAGAACGGATCTTGATGAAGCTGAACTAAAATACCTCAGCAGTCAGATGGACGGCGCCAGGTGAATTCAAGAAGCCGATGTGTGTTTAACGGGAACTCGAAATTATGAATCTTTTAAGAAAAATCCGACGAGAACCTGGCGACTAGCAGGAAAGATTGAAGGGTGCCACATGCTGAATGAAAACGTAAAATTAGAGGGTCATTAGCATTTATTAACCCTGAGATCCTTCCAACCGTTGTGTTCGAAGGTTTGGGAAGTTTGTGCATTGTCCCGGATTGAGTCTTTTATTATTCATGAAGGGGAATTTTTCTGTAGTTTACTACAATTCTTACATTGTTTGATTTATTGGTTGGTGAATCATCGAAGTAAATATGCGGGATTTAGTGTCTACTATCAATGCCATTGCTGACCTCCATTTTTTCAACGAGGAATTCCGATAATTGTCGGAGACGCCGCGGTTAGTAGAAAGGGTTTTTCACAGAGCCCCTATTGGGATGATAATGAGCTGTTAAGGAGCCGTATAAATTACAGAAGTAGACGGTTCGGGAGGGCCAAAATGACATAAAACCATCGAACCACGCAGAGGCTCCTTGAGGCCACCTCTGTAATTCACAGTAATTACCGCTAATGAAACGGAGAACCTTATTAACACTGGGGCGCCTTTTTCGAGTTTTTTTTTTCTTTTCTTTTCGATGTAGTAAACCGGTATCTTTCTCTCTCGCCCATCTCTCCCTCATACTTGTCCGTTTTCGGATCACTGTGAAGGAATGGGGGAGGGCCCTGTCGACGCATGGGCCACGGTATAATTACGTGGTTTTACAGGTAAAGGGACCTCACTCCATCTAGCCCTTATTTCTCATGATCCCCATTCCCTAGCTCCCCAACGCGCCTTTGTTGCGCCATCACAAAACCAAACCTTCCTTCCTATACTTTTCCGCCCTCTCCGGAGCAGTTGAAAGTCAAGAAACCTCTTATTATTATGTACAGGCAGGATGCCGCATGCCGCGCTCGGAAAGGTTGTTTTTTCCTATTCGTTTTCCATTTGAAATAGGACATAGGCCGGTCCTTTTTTATGAATTTATCACTCGTGCCGAAAAGACCTTCGGCTACCCTTTGTCCTTGCGGCTGGACAAGGCTTTTCATCTTCTCTCGTTTCCGGCATATACCGAAAAATATCAATTTAGGTGAGGAATCACGCTCAGGTAGTAACAGGAATCTCGGTCTGATCATCACCTTCGAACCAAAGAACATTGTTCCTGGGATGTAGAGACCAGTCGGATCATGTACCTCAATTATCAGTGGCAGCTCTTTTCATTTGGGAGCACTTGAATGCAACAAATAATGAAACAGATGCCCAAAGTTATGTTCACATCTGAATCCTGAACCAGACCAGCAACCTTCAGCGGTCAGTTCGGTTTCTGAATTTAGATGTTAGCAAACTATATGGATTAACTTATTCAAAATTTTGTTCGATTTCTTCTACTCTCATGATATTACAGGAGATGGTTGTTTTTGGCAAAATTATTGCATCAAATAACAGAATTGTCATTGCTGCAGAACAGCAAGAAGAAACTAGGTAGGTACTAAATTCTCGATCTTCCGTGTTATCTATTCCCTAAAAATGGTATCTGCGATAATATCCACCTACAAATGGATGGATATTATCTGCGATAATGGATATTACCTACAATTATGGTTATTACCTACAATTGTGGATATTACTAAACTCATGATATTACAGGAGGTGGTAGTTTTTTGGCAAAATTGTTGCATCAAATAAAAGAACTATAGGTAATTGCTGCAAAACAGAAAGAAGAAACTAGGTAGGTATTGAATTCCCGATCTCCCGTGTTATCTATTCCCTCAAACTGGTTTCTGCGATAATATCCACCTACAAATGGATGGATATTATCTGCTATAATGGACATTTCCTACAATTATGGTTATTACCTACAATTGTGGATATTACCTACTAATCTCATGACATTACAGGAGGTGTTTGTTTTTGGCAAAATTATTGCATCAAATAAAAGAATTATCATTGCTGCAAAACAGAAAGAAGAAACTAGGTAGGTATTGAATTCCCGATCTCCCGTGTTATCTATTCCCTCAAACTGGTTTCTGCGATAATATCCACCTACAAATGGATGGATATTATCTGCTATAATGGACATTTCCTACAATTATGGTTATTACCTACAATTGTGGATATTACCTACTAATCTCATGACATTACAGGAGGTGTTTGTTTTTGGCAAAATTATTGCATCAAATAAAAGAATTATCATTGCTGCAAAACAGAAAGAAGAAACTAGGTAGGTATTGAATTCCCGATCTCCCGTGTTATCTATTCCCTCAAACTGGTTTCTGCGATAATATCCACCTACAAATGGATGGATATTATCTGCTATAATGGACATTTCCTACAATTATGGTTATTACCTACAATTGTGGATATTACCTACTAATCTCATGACATTACAGGAGGTGTTTGTTTTGGCAAAATTATTGCATCAAATAAAAGAATTATCATTGCTGCAAAACAGAAAGAAGAAACTAGGTACTAGGTACTAAATTCCCGGTCTTCCGTGTTATGTATTCCTTCAAACTGGTATCTGTGATAATATCCATCTTCAAACCATCCGTTTGGTGGCATTCGTAACGCATGCGTTATTCCACAGTCGGTGTATTTACGTAAAAGCAGATCCTGTATGGTATCGCTGTAAAGCAGAACTTTGAAAGGAGGAAACGTGACGGTCGGTTACCGCCGTTCTAGGCCTACCGCAACTCGATAACCGTATCACTCGTATCGTATGGGGAACTAATAAGTCAAGGTTCACCGGGGGTCCTATAACCGCTGTTTTGTTAAAGGTCGGCCTTCTTAAGGTCGGCAGAAGCCAAAGGCGCCGGCGATTTCACGGTGCGGAATCCCGGCCTTTTCCAAACGACTGAACCCAAATACGGAGCAGCCCTCCCCTCCAGAACGTCCCGAACCAATCCACTGCTCCGATGTGGATATCCGCCGTACTATTCTCCGCACAACAATGAGCTGCTGCTCTGGGGCCGAGTTCTGCTTCTGCAATAAGGCCGGAAAGCGCCGTCCTAACTAGAGTAGACGTCTATTGAATCCCTATTTGATCCCTGCTCGGAGTGGCCACCCTCCTCGGTAATAGTCGGTTGCGTCTCACCGTCGTGTTACTGTCAATGTGTCAGTGGAACGTAACAATGTCCCATTCTTACCAGGCTACTTTTCCTATTGGGAAAGTCCTTTCTGATTCATAGATCGCTCTTCCCAGGTTAGTCATGCGTTTTCCTCCAGTGAGTTGCTTGTCTGAGGGATGGATTGAGGACAAACTGTCCATTCCTGACATTCCATCGCTATAAATCATTTTCAATTCTTCCTATTTACAGGATGGATGTTGAGTCATTACTTCATTAGAGAAAAACAGACGGCTTTGTTGGGTTGTTGGTGGGGGGGGGGTTATATTATCTTGCCCTTACAATCATCCTTACAAACACTACCGAAAGCCCAAATATATCACCAAAAAGCTACGTAGGTTTCTACATATATTTCTGTGTTTCACCAATTAGGTATTCATCCATGTTGGTGTATCTACACTACATGGAGATACATCGGTACATGGATATGTCTTATTTTTCCCCATGTAAAAAAAGTCCAATGTAAAAAAAACACGTTTAAAAATGAAATAGGTCACTTAATTTTTTTATTGTACAGTTCAGAGACAGTATTTGCATAATTTGGTTTAGCACCGAAATGCGAATTTCAATTCCAGGAGACCTTCACTCTCCTGGTAAAGAACCGATACTCCCCCAATTTTGGGTTTATTATTTTCAATAATGAACCATTGGAATCGTGCATGAAAAAAAAATTCTTACCCCCTCAAAATTTGATGGTCTACGTTTCAAGGTATGTAGAATCCGAAAATGCAATAAAAATATTTCTGTCTGTACGCCGTACTGTCCACTTTTCTTAGATACCATGAAACAAAATTGATGAAATTCGGGTTACAGGTTCCGTTCGGGGTCTAGTTGGTCCTCGAAGCTCGGCGTTACTGTCAGTCATCTCTAGGGGGTTCAAAATAGGGGTTGCAATTTTTCCTTCAGAACTTCATTATTTGCGTTTCGTTTTGCCATTTTAGTTACTGTTTGTCATAGACAGAATTATTTTAGCAACATATAACTCGTGATTTAGGTAGGTACCTAGTAACGATTACGGGGTTAGGTACTAACCTACGGAGGGTCTGCGATCTACATAATATGTAGGTATAGAATAGTAAATATATTATATGGAAGGGTTATCTATTCAGAGAGCTGTGTTCTGTAACAGGAGGGTATTCTGTACAAAATAATAAACCGTTGTGCAGCGATTTGCAGCGTTTTTCTAACATAAATCCATGATTTACTGTTTATACCTATTTATATCTTGGCTTAAAACACGATGAATTTTAAATAAATTAATATATAACTACAAGATAAATACTAGATAAATCAAGAGCTTTCCAGCTAATGGAGAACGATTTTCGTGCGATGAAAACTAACGAAGTTACTACATCCATAGCAACAGGGTGGTTGTAAGTGGAAATCCTAGTAAAATAGCGTCACGTTTTATGTTCTTAAAAATGCGTCACGCAAAATTTGGCTGACCCCCAGCGGTAAGACATATGTCCGTGTCAAAAGAAAGAACTAGTAGGGAGTTGTAGTAACTGATGTTTTCAGAGATCAGTAGGCGCAGGTAGTATTTAGGCGTTATTGTGACACCAACTTTGGATCTAGGAAAGCATCCCAAATAGAAGGAAGATCAAGCGAAGTGCGGTCTCGATAGTGTGTGGGGGGAATTGATTAGGAAGATAAAAAACGCTGCAAATCCCTGCACAACGGTTTATTATTTTGTACAGAATACCCCTCTGTTACAGATCACAGCTCCCTACATAGATAATACGTCTATATTATATAATATGTACTAGTATATACATATTATGTGGACCGCAGACCCTCCGTAGGTTAGTAGTACCTAACCCCGTACTCGTTACTAGGTACCTACCTAAATCACGAGTTAAATGTTGCTGAAATAATACAGCCGATGACAAACAGTAACTAGAATGGCAAAAAGAAACGCAAATAATGAAGTTCTGAACGAAAATTGTTGATGTGGAGTGAAATAGATGCCCCTTCTGCGTAGATCACTGTTTCGTGGTAAAGTATAATGCACTATTGTGCAATAACTTGCCCATTAATAAGACGTCAACAGTTGTTCAAGTTGCAGAAGTACCGATCAACAAAATCCAGCCCCTTTTTGGTAAATGAACCGTTGTGTAATAATTTACCGTTGTGAAATAATTTACCGTTGTGTAATAATTTACCCATCAACAATACTTCAACGTTTGTTCAAGTTTCACAAGTACCTAGCTTCAAAATCCAATAGTCCATCACTTACCACATGAAATAATATCGCAGAACAACCAACTCGAGTTCATACAGCCATCCTTGATTATAATCATGTGATCCCTAGTGATGATATCCCGGCGGATTTATACCATTTGATGCACGATCATGTTGACGAAGCTTTTTGGTGCACACGAACGGCTGGACGTACAATGCTCCGGGTGGTCTCAAAAAATGGTTTAGCTCAAGACAAATTTAATAACGTAAAAAAACCATACCCTTCAATTTTTGAAGGGCATGTTACCAGTATGGTTCAGTTTAATAGCGAGTCGTGGCCAGTGCAGATCGGCGAAATGAATATCGGGCATCTCTATCGACATATTATTTACAACGATGAGACGTGTGTGTCGTTTTTGAAGGGAAAAGGCGTGCTGCCAAAACTACCGGGAAAATGTACAAAAGATAGGAATGACAGGATGGTGTGTGACGGTGAACTGAAAGAATATTCAAAAAACTCTAGGAAACGAAACAGTGAAGGTCAAATAATAAAAACTGTTTTCTTAAGGTGTAAAAACAAGGGATGCCAAACGTATTATTCAATACGCCGAACCAACAAATTTTTTACCTATCATGACATACCTAAACGGCCGGTGCAACAGTGGATTGTCACTATGTGAAATTGTTGAGCTCGTTTGGTTTTGGGCACATTTAGTCCCTGTAGGTAGTTGATGTTTGCAAATGGACAGAGAGAGGTAACCATACAGTTGTTGATTGGTACAATTTATGCCGTGACGTCTGTGTGGATATGTACAAAAAGCGCGGTAAAATGGGAGGGCCTGGTCAAGAACTACAAATCGATGAGTCTTTATTTCAAGGGAAGCGCAAGTACAACCGGGGCCGACTTCTCGCACGTAATCGAACTGCCCCTGTAACACTGGATTCCGACGACGATGACGATTCCGAAGAAACTGGCAACGAAAGGAATTATGGCAGTCGTGTACAAGGACCCTGGGTGTTCGGAATGTGTTGTCGTCGCCAGGATGGCATTTTAGAACGACGATTTTTCATAGTTCAAAAGTGAGATCAAGCCACTTTGCTCCCAAAAATAAAAGAGGAAATTGAAGTCGGGACGACGATTTTATCGGACAAATGGAAAGCTTACGCTACCCTGAGTAACCACGGTTATATTCACCACACCGTTAACCATTCAGAACATTTTATTGATCCTGACACTGGAGCCCAAACACAAACGATCGAATGCCTATGGAGACACGTTAAGACAAGATATAATATAAAGCAGAGAGGAGCTGGAAATTTATAAGAACGACAACTAATCGAAGAATGGTGGACGCACCATCCGACCAACGTGTTTGAGGCTTTTTTCAACGATTTGAGGACTACCACGGCTCAAGGTGATGACGATCTTCTAATGAAGAGAATCTAATTTAAGGTAAGATTCCACAATTGTGTGTTTTAACGATTTCAGTTTGTAGGTAGCATATATATGACACGGTCGAATGGGACTCGTAGGTAGCGGGATTTTTGGTAGGTAGCATACGACACGATGAAAGTTACGGTAGGTAGCATATGACACTGGTACCGTTTTATGTCTTGTTGAACTAGATTAGTATTCCGCCTTTCATTTTATCTATTGAGTTGTATGCTTTATGTCCTTTTGAACTAGTTTAGTATTTGCCCTTTCTATTAGTATTAGTGCTCCGCTGTTCCTTGTTCATTGTGCTTAACGGAAATCTACAATTCCTGAAAGGATCGGATCGTTTACCCGGATTGAAAAAAAAAAAAAAATAATGAGAACCATGGCCATCTCGTTTGGAACTGATAGTGACGTCAGGAAAGGGAGCCCAGAGTTGGCCTCGCTTGAGAGGTCTGTGTTGGCCTTCGGTCAGGTTATGGTGAATTCTCACCTGGATATTCTCACGGAAATGAAAGCGAGGGAACGTCCACCCCCACGACTGTCGCAGGCAATGATCGACTCCTTGGTGATGTGGGACTCTTCCGACCCAGAGGCACTACCCATCTCTATTTATTTCGAGTTATTGGAAGATGCTACCCCGGGCATGTCGGAAGCCGAGAGGGCCGGACTACTTCGTATGAAGTTGAAGGGTGTGGCATTTAATTGCCTAATTAGTCACCCTGGTTGGAGACATGCCCCATCCCCCTACAGTGTCACCAAGGCCGGACTCTTACAATGGTTTGGAAGAGAGAGCGCTGAGGCTCTTTCCCAGAAACTAGCCGCGTGCCAGAAGGAGGAGTCGGAGTCCATCGTACAGTACGCCGATCGGGTACGTCGTCTGGTGGGGCGTTTGGTGCGCGCCACCTACCCCGATTTGACAGCGAATGAAAGGCGCCCAGCCGTCGATGAGCGGGCAAAACGTGTTTTTACCAGGGGCCTGGAGGGACACTTACGCACGGCCCTCGCGGGTAATTGTCCGCCAACGATCGATGACACGGTCGCCCGCGCCCTAGACTTGTGCGAGACCTTGTCGGTGGGACCAGTATGTGCGGAGCCCTGGAATGTGGGTGCTGTTTACACCAGAGAACCGCCTAGGGGGCCCCGCACGGGGGACTCCTACCATTGTGGTCAGACGGGCCACTTGGCTCGCACCCAGCCTCAGGCCAGGAGAGCAGGGCCTCAAGAAGCACTGGTGGCACACTCCCCCCCATTCTCGGAGATCCTTCCTCAATATCTGCCGAGGCCCCTCTCGTCTTTGCCCTTTGAGTGTAGGTTTTGTGGCGGCTTTTCGCATCTGGCTGCCGATTGCCCGGAAAGACCTGGGGCAAGGCGATTTGTAGGGTGCACATACTGTGGCGCCAGAGACCATTCGGAGCGCGACTGTAGTGTCTTGAGCGAGCACCTGAGAGACATCACGCAACCGCCCTCGCCGAGACAGCCGTTCGGTGCCGGATGGAGGCGGGAAGCCTGGAAAACGCCTCCGAGTACACAACCGCATGCGGGCCATACGATCCCGACTAAACCCGGTCATCCTCACCGCGCGACCAGTTTTGGAAATGTTGAGGTTGACGCGCCTGCCGAACGTAGCCCGGCCCACGACACAAGCCTGATACGGTACCAGACGGTCCGAGTAAACCCAGAAGAGGGTTATGACTCGACTGAAACACGGGAAATCGTCCTCCAGGATCCGACTATGAAAGGGGCTTCCGAAGAGAACCAGCGGCTGGTAGCCCGTAACCCGTGGGTTGCCCCTGTTACCGTTGAGAGCTATGGGCCAGCCATTACGGTACCTGTCCTTTTGAACGACACGCCCATCACCATGGTCGTGGACACCGGAGCCCAAGTCTCACTGCTTAACCGGCCTGTCCCCGGAAGCACCCTCCAACCGACATTGGTACAAGCACGAGGAGCGGATGTATTGTCCCCGACGACTTCCGGACTCAACCTTATGGGACTAGACCTGTTAGCGAAGGTACCGGTAGGCCTCGCACCCTGCGAGGCATCGCCCGAAAGACAGGAAACCGTGAGTATCCTTGCGGCAAGCCATGGCGTCCCGGCGCTCGAAAACAGGGAAACGCCACAGGAAAGACAAAGGGGCGCAGAACACTCTGAACCCCCGTCGCCAACTGCCGAAACCACGAATGTAGATTTTCAAGACGTGTCCGTTCTGAGGAGCCCGGACCCGGACGTGAACCAGAACGAGCTCTTTTTCTCCGGCGTTCGCCAAGAGACTAGGGATAGAGGGACGTGCGACCTTTACCGGATACCCACGTTCCAATATCAGGCGCCCCTACCCGAAATCGCCCCGTTAGGAGATAGGATAGCTGGATCCCTCATCCACGAGGCCCCCCCTATAGGGTCGAGGGAAGTAATGTCGCCCCCAGAACTCCCACCTGGTTCCCCGGTAGGTGATACCCTAGGTTATCATGAAGGACTAATAGGGAAATCCCTTTCACAACACCTGACAGGACAAGTAGGTGATAGGAACCCAGTTAGGAGTACTAAGACAAAATGGAAGCACAAAATAGAGTCAAGTAGGGATAGTATAAGTAGGGGATCGCGGATCTCAGAACGTAGCAAATCCACTGTGCTTCTTGGTCGGTGCTGTGAGGAGTGGACAACTGGAGTGGAGAGTTGTATAAATGGTGAGATCAGGGAGCGGCGTTGTGATAGTCCATTTTCTTCCGACAGACGAGATTCACCATCGTTGCCAGTACCACGAATCTTTGGATTGAATTAATAGAAAATTGATGAAATGAAAAATAGGTGATTGATTAAAATCGCGGGTGCAGAAATACCTGCGTACCTACATTCTATCTCGCACTGCACAGAGCGTAGAGGTGTAAAATCAAGTTTAGTATAATAAAACAATTGAGAGGGCCTCAAACGGCCTATAAAGAGAAATTTTACACTACAAAATTCCCTTCACTTCCAACACATAGAAATATATTACCTACATATCAATCTTCACCTCATCTCTGGCTAGCGGGCTCCAAAACCTGAAAAAACCGTCGTACCGCAAACCTGGAAATGGAAAATTCACAGTTACGGTCTGAATCATTATAACTTATAACTAACATCTGATGCAATTCCTGGTTTTAATCACCGGCTCAATAAACAAGGAATTTCTTCCCGTAATGACAATAAACCCGTTGGCTTCAGTCGGCGCGATATTTGCACCCAATTATTCTAAGTTGGCCGCGTGATGGTTTCTGATAGCTTCCCTTTTATCCTTGCGGATGGTTTGATTGTATCGAACACCGAGCCCGCCAGTTCGATCGTTAATTCCGGAGGTAATCAAGGATCAGACTCCGGTCCTCTCCTATTGGAAGCTATGGACGCTATTGCAAAAGGAAAGACAGCAGTAAACCAAAAGGGAGTCGTAAAACTGGTTAATCTTTAATAACACCTCCGCTCGGGCAGTAAGCAAAAAAAGAAGAAGAAAAAACACATTTTACGCGCCTTAAGCTTGTGCGGTTCAGTTTTACCTTTATTGCTGTTACGGCCGAGAAAAAGGCAGTTGGCACTAAATAAGAGACGCCAAAGTTGAAATCACACCCAACTAGTGTCGCGCCAAACATGGTCAGTAATTTGGCTCTCTCGGAAGCTGTAAAATGCGCAGTTACTGAACATACCTAATGATAATTATTGTGAAAAAAAAAGTCTGCCAATTCGAGTAGGCAGTATAGCTTCCTCACCTGAGTCACATGAACGTATAGAATACTTGGGTAGGCTCGTTTTGATAAGGGACTATCTGCGATCCAGCCCGCGTGTACCCTCAAAATTTCACCTCCCTACGACTATTCTTGCGTAGTTAGAAACTTTACAAGGAAAGGTCAACATTTCAGGTTCGCGCATGCGCAGACGAAAGTTACAGTTCGATTTCAATGAAACCCATATGGAATTATCAAAGTTTTGTTCCTGATCGACCCTCCAAATCTGAACTTATTTCAACGATACATAAGGTAGTTATGGGCGTTTCAAGTATTTAACATTTGCGCATGCGCAGACGGGACGATTTCCATGATTATAAAACGGGACCACCTGCGATTCAACCAACGTGCACCCTCAAAACTTCATCTCTCTACGACTATTTTTCGAGTAGTTAGAAGCGTTGCAAGGTAATGGTCAACATTTCATGTTCGCGCAAGCGGAGACGAAAGTTACGTTACGATTCTAATGAAATTCATGCGGAACTATCAAAGCGTTATTCCTGATCGACCCTCCCAGTTTGATTTCATTTCAACGATATTTAAGGTAGTTATGGGCGTTTCAAGTATTTCACGTTTGCGTATGCGCAGACGAAAGTTACGGTACTTTTTCTGATTTTTGCATGGGAACATCTGTGACCCAACCCTTACCTGCCCTCCAAATTTCAGCCCATTTTGACCATCATTTCGGGTGGTTATGGGCGTTACAAGGAATAAATTATCACAGACAGACACAGAACCAAAAATGTTCCTTGATCTCTGAAACGCAAAATGGTAGTGGAAATTTGAATTTTGGAGGTCATGAATTTTTTTTACTCAATCACGAATCCAAGGCTCCCCTACCTTCGGTAGTGAGGAAGCAAAAGTATCACATGAAAATATGACAAGGGATTAAGCTCAAGCAGTTAATGGATTTGGGCCTCAATCAACGTAGTCAATAGCAACTTAAGATTAAAATTTATCATCACCGTCGACCTGTTTTTTTGTCCTTGCGGTTGGACGATGATCAGGCTTCACGAAAATATTTGAGTCGGTACCTACCTATTTTCGATCCCAATTAATAGCTGTAATGGGAATCGTTTGGAAAATAATTCACGTTTATCAAAATTATTGCAAGATCAATTTTTTCCAAGTTTACATTCAGCGCCGCAATATACGAAGGAAATTCCCTGCAAACAAGGTGGAGATAACGACACTCAATTCATATTTTCATGATAATATGCCGTCTAATAAAATCTCTCGTAGATTTTGTTCTTCATTCACTCCTGTAAATGTCACTTTTCGTGCATTCTGAAGTACCGTAATACGTGGAAGCTTCACTTTGACGTTTTATTCCGCAACAGATCAACAAAAATATGTAGAAGAAATGTATTTATTTATGAATGAATTTATGAATTTATTTGTGAATGTATTTATTGAACTTTTACGATATATTTACAATAAATGCCGCTTTTCATGCACCCTGAAGTACCGTATTACTTGGAACCTTCACTATATTCTGCAACAAATCAAGAAAAATATGTACAAGAAACATGTGTACAATGGGTATGAATCGCGGATTTAATGGTGACGTTCGGGGTGAATGGTGGTTAGTTTGGCGTGATGATATTCAATTCTGTCAATTCTGGAAAAATATTTCGCCTTATATCGTTCAGTATTATTTATACACAGGTTTTTTAAAAGGTCCAGTTTGACATTTTAAACCGAAATTATGTGTGATATCGATTTAGCTCATAACTATCCTCGATAACAAACCTTAGGAATCGAGCTTGAAAATTTTCAGCGCCCCTCAAAATTTGATGTTTGAAGTTTCAATGTACGTGGAATCCGAAAATGGAATCAATATCGTACTTGGCGCTTGATGAAATTTGATTTGTAGGTCCCATTTGGGGTCGTTTGTTGTTCCTAGAAGCTCGGCTTGCTCATATATCTAAATGATGGAAAATAGGAATTACAATTTTCCGAATGCCGGAACTTGAAACTATCATTAGAAGGATATGGTTTTTATGATGTTGTTAAATTGATTCCGAACTTTGAGGATTGTTTGAAACCACCCGAGCATTTACGTCCAGCCTTTCGTTCACAGTAACGCCCTGAATTTTTAACCGAAAAGCTTCGTCAAGTATACCAAGTGGATTATACCACCTATGCCTACGGTATAAACTCCAGCCAGATACCATTGGTAGTGAACAGCTGATTGTAATCACGCACGGCTTTATGTAATGGAGTTTGTTGTCACGTGATATTATTTCATTGGTCCAACGATTCAGAATTTCAAAAATGACAGGGTGGGGTTGTTGCGTCTGTGTGTGTGTGTCCGTGCGTGGGTTGGTAGGTATCTACCGCAGAAAACGACCCTACAGGATCTCAGGATCTGCCTATACGAATTCAGTGATATACGTAGACAGGGTAGCCATACAGAAAAATAATAAACCGACGTCCCAAATTTTATTATATACCTTGTTATATAATACTCGGCCCTTCGGGCCTCGCCAGGGGGCAAGCCCCCTGGACCCCCAAAGGGGGCTCCGCCCCCTCGGAACGGCTTCGCCGTTCCTCACCCCCGAAGGATGTGTTCTTATACTTCGTATAACAAAGGAGAATTTGCTATGCAATTTACCCCCCCCCCCCCCCACACCACCAACACACAAAAAATAACGTTGGTAATTCTTTATCACATTCCTCTTTGTGCTCATCTTTATCACATTCCTCTTTGTGCCCATCTTTATCACGTTCCTCTTTGTGCTCATCTTTATCACATTCCTCTTTGTGCTCATCTTTATCACATTCCTCTTTGTGCTCATCTTCATCACATTCCTCTTTGCGTGACGCGTTTTTGTGACAGGATATTGTGACAGGACATTTTTTTCACATGACCCCCGGCGTTAAAATTGCATAGCAATTAATATTAATAATTATTCATTATGCCCACCATTATTACACACCGAACTAACCAATAATTGAAAATCATGGACCTCACGAATCCCATGTGACACCAGTGACGTCAATGTTGGCACGTGTCGATGGTAACTCCCTTTCTTTGACCAGCGAAGGGTCAGGTTGTACGCGGAGCTATACAAAATACGAGCATAATATAGAAAAAAATGGAAACTTAGACATGCGCAGAAGCCTCGGCGTTTGAGACTTAATAGCGTCCGGCGCGGGGTGCAGCGCGTGCCAGACTCCTTACGGGCCATCCGGGATGACCTCCCAATGAGATTTGAAGACATCTGGTAGACCCGACGTCCAACCCTGTTTGTTTCACCCCCAGTCATGAAATTGGAGATGCCAGACAAATCAGGGCAATTGGGGTGTTGGAAGGGAGCATATGGCTAATGCGGGCTTAGGTAGGCCGTCCAGAGGTTCAGTTATAGGGTCCGTGTGGTTTAGGGAAAGGTCAGTTTGTCGGGAAAAAACATACGGGTCGCTGAAATTATAGTACAGATACCTGCGTTTTTCATCTGGGACTACAAAAAAATAGGGTTTCATAACTAACGTACAAATTAATGCTTATTAAAGTTGCATCGATTTTAGCAGATGTGCTGGGGAGGTAGTTGGCAGACTGTCGGAACTCGAATATTATTTCGACGATTGATCATCCATTCAACCCCACAGTAGGTCTACTGTGTTTGCGGAACATTATTTGATTCTGCGTCGAATTCGTATTTTGGTTTATTATTTTCAATAATAAACCTCTGGAATCGAGCATGGAACCCCCCCTCCGAAAATTTGTTGGTTTCCGTTTCAAGGTATGTAGAATCCGAAACGCAATAAAAAAAAAAGCTGCAAATTATTACACAACGGTTTATTATTTACCTGTATAGATGCCCCTTCTGCATAGATCACTGTGTTGTGGGTCAATGCCTACTCCCCTGGAGCCAGCCCGGGTATTACAGATTCATAAAAATGCGCGGGATTCAGTCATTCAATTATTCATAAACCAAGCCCCCCCCCCCCCCCCGCAAATTTAATGGTTTCCGTTTCAAGGTATGTAGAATCCGAAACGCAATAAAAATAGCTGCAAATTATTACACAATGGTTTATTATTTAACTGTATAGATGCTCCTTCTGCATAGATCACTGTGTTGTGGGTCAATGCCTGCTCCCCTGGAGCCAGCCCGGGAATATTCATAAAAATGCGCGGTATTCAGTAATTTAATTATTCATAAACTCTAAACAACCGCTTCCAATTTCCTAATTTCATCATCGCATTGAATTTCACGCAATCCACTGAAAACCATTGAATTCCAATAAATTGACTGATTGATTGAAATCCAATTCCAATTAAAATCAAATTCTAGTTGAAATCCAATTCCAATTGAAATATCTATTGGAAACCATTGAAGACCATTGGAAACTATGAAAAACCCTCCAATATTAAACTCAATTAAATTTAATTTGCAAAATAAACTCCCATTCCCAATATTGGGTATACGATTGTGCAGTGATATCTGGGCTGATGTATACAATTTGATTCACCCTCCTGTTGATGATGCCTGTCGGTGCAAATTTCAGGGCCTTACTGTGAACGAACGGCTGGGCATACAATGCTCCGGGCTGTCTCAAACAACTCTCAAGTTCTAGAAATATTTATAAACGTTGAAAAAATTTAGGTAACAGCGTCCTGGAGATTTCAACCCCTATTTTTCACCCGTTAGAGATGACCGACATTAAAGCCCAGCTTCGCGGACCAAGTAGACCCCAAATGGGATCTACAAACCACCTTCTATCAATTTTGGTTCATGGTAACTAAGGAAAGTGTGAAGTACGGGGACAGACAGAAATTTTGGTTCATTATTTTTTGTCAGTAATGAACCTTAGGAATCTACCATGAAAAAAAAGTTTCAACACCCCCTCAAAATTTTATGGTTTCCATTTCAAGGTCTGTAGAATCCGACTAGGCACCGACAGGCTTCATGAACAGGAGGGTGAATAAAATTGTGTGCATTCAGCCCAGACATCATTGCTAGGGATCACCTGATTATAATCACTGATGGCTGTATGAAGTCGAGTTGGTTGTTCTGTGATATTATGCCATTTGAAAAATGATGGCTGTTTTGGATTTTGTTGATAGGTACTTTCGCAACTTGAACAAATGTTGAAGTATTATTGGGTAAATTATTACACAACGGTTTATTACACTATCTGCGCCGAAGGGCCATCTATGCAGGTAAATTATTACACAACGGTTTATTATTTACCTCATGCTTCATGAATAACAACAAATAATTAATGGTTGAATTATTGAATCCTGCAAATTTGTATGAAACTATAATTTCCGGGGCCGGCTCTACTACTCGATTTAGGGTTTTCCTGAGGGAGGACGAGGG
This sequence comes from Leptopterna dolabrata, assembly GCA_954871275.1. Lineage (NCBI taxonomy): Eukaryota > Metazoa > Arthropoda > Insecta > Hemiptera > Miridae > Leptopterna > Leptopterna dolabrata. The sequence continues at coordinate 46,283,656 of OX940980.1, forward strand.
TAGGTGATTGACCACAGAAAACACTCATCTGCGCAGAAGGAGCATCATAAAGGAAGGAGGCATAGTAAACCGTTGTGTAACAATTTGCAGCGTTATTAATTTGTTCTACACTGTATTGGGCTCACATTTCCAATTGATGGGTCGAGAAACCTACAATGCTCAGTGACTTTCGCGACCCTTTGGGCCGACCCCCACTTCAAGAAACAATGTAAAACAGGACTACGCGTTACGGTGTATATTTCCCTCTTTTCAGCATCTCCATGATCACCTTAAGATTTCGGCGAGGGGTCATCCGAGGTCATAGCGACGTGGGTATCTGGACCGAGAAGTTCGGAGTATTTGCATACGGAGCACGTAGGAGAGGGTACGAGGGGCCGCGGGAACAAGGCGGCGGTTCCCTTAAATGGGCCATCACAATGTCATATACTTGGGCAGCGACATCGCTAAGGCTTTAGCTTTTTCTTACAACCTCTGCCACCCCACAATATTCCGCCCTGTACGTAAAATTGTATTCCCGTGTAGCCTTATCTTCCTCTCACCCGAGGTTTATGGTGAGGAGTATTCCCATGTAAGCTGCAATCGCTTTAAATTTGGCGATACCTCCGGCCCTGTTTACAGCGTTTCATCTTTATAAATGCCAAACTCTCTTTTCACTACCCTGTAGCTGTCATCATAATTCTGCGCGGATCGGCGGCCATACGGTCTCGGTATAACGGTTTTAGAAAGCCTCTATCCCAAATCATTTATGCTTTGGAAACGGTGCGTTTTATTACACCTGCGCAACCTATTTTAATGACCAGTGGTCAGAAAGATATAGACACAATTGCGATTCAACTGCTCTACCGAAAATGTCAAGAACTTCGAACGAGCTGCCTCAAACTAGGTACAACCTACGAACTAAATCACTCGCGACGAAATCGTGGAAACCCATTTCAAAGAAAAACTGAGTTATTGAAAAAATAGTATATTTCCACTAATACACGAAAAACGCAAAAAAAAACTTTATTTAATTTTTTTTTGCGTTTTTCGCGTATTAGTGGAAATAGACTATTTTTCCAATAACTCCGTTTTTCTTAGGCACAACCTAATGGGCTTGGGGTAATTTTGGTTTATTATTTTCAATAATGAACCATTGGAATCGTGCATGAAAAAAAAAATTCTTACCCCCTCTCAAAATTTGATGGTTTACGTTTCAAGGTATGTAGAATCCAAAACTGCAATAAAAATATTTCTGTCTGGCCGCCGTACGCCGTACGGGCCACTTTTCTTAGTTACCATGAAAGAAAATTGATGAAATTCGGGTTATAGGTTCCGTTCGGGGTCTAGTTGGTCCTCGAAGCTCGACGTTAGTGTCAGTCATCTCTAAGGGGTTCAAAATAGGGGTTGAAATTTTCAAAACGCCTATACCATTTTTTTTTACGTGAATATTTTTACGGTTTTAAATAGTTCTTGATCTTGCGAGTTTTTTAAGACCATCCGGAGCGTCGTACGTCCAGCCGTTCGTTCACAGTAAGGCCCCGAAGTTTGCACCGACAGGCATTTTCGACTCCAGTGTGAATGAAATAATTGTATACAATTCAAACCAAATTTCGTAACCAGAGACGCGCCCACAATAGGAAATTTGGCGGAGATGAAATCATTGCTAGGGATCACCTGATTATATTGGCGGAGTATGAAGTCGAGTTGGTTGTTCTGTGATATTATTTCATTTGAAAAATGATGGCTCTTTTGGAGTTTGTTGGTAGGTAGTGAAACTTGAACAAACGTTGAAGTATTATTGATGGGTAAATTATTACTACGGTAAATCATTACTCAACGGTAAATTATTACACAACGGTTCATTATACCATCTACGTAGAAGGGGCTGGAGTTTGTTGGTAGGTACTTTCGCAACTTTTTTCACACCTCATCAACAATTTCTTTTCAGAACTTCATTATGTGTGTTTCTTTTTATTAGGTACTGTTTGTCATCGGCAGAATTATTTTAGCAACATTTAACTCGTGAGTTAGGTAGGTACCTAGTAACGTGTACGGGGTTAGGTACTAACCTACGGAGGGTCTGGGATCTACATTATATGTATAGAATAGTACATATCATAAATTATATAGACGGATTATCTATACATAGAGCTGTGATCTGTAACGGAAGGGTACTCTATACAAAATAATAAACCGTTGTGCAGGGATTTGCAGCGTTTTTTTAGAAGAGGCCATCAAATCTGATCAGTACTACCTAACTTATTGTAATAAATTATTTTATGATTATGAACTAACTATGACCGTAATATTATTTGTACGGCTTATTGTAATTAATATTGAATCAGTACGCATTTCAGTCTAGTGAACTCTTCCTCATGTGACGGCATATTTCAAATTTTTTCATTTTATTCATATTTCAATGAAATGTGCATGTTTACAATAGGTACCTCTTAATTTATGTAGCAAGCAGGTGACAGTTTATAAATAGGTAGTGTGATGAATTTAAAATTCTCATCACGGTGGCGTGGAAGGAAGGTGAGTGAGTGAATTTACCTAGGCGGCTGTAGTCAACCGTTCATCTAGGTAAAGGAGAGGAAAGGAGGAAAAGTCGCAGGCGGCTGTAGTCAACCGAACATCTACGACTTGGGAGGAGAAAGAGGTGGATGAGGGAATTTTACCTAGGCGGCTGTAGTCAACCGTTCATCTAGGTAAAGGAGAGGAAAGGAGAGGTCCCTTGTCTAGGCGGCTGTATTCAACCGATCATCTAGACAAGGAGGAGGAGAGGAGGTGAAATTCTCAGGCGGCTGTAGTCAACCGATCATCTGAGAGGGAAGGTAAGAGAGAGAAGAGAGAGCTGGTTAGAGGAAGTGTCGAATGAAGCTTGAGCTCCAGGATCCAGGGTTTTATAGGACTTGGGGGCCTCTCCCTCCAACTCCTTGCAAGGAGCTGGTAGTGGGGCCCCAGGTTGAGTAACCCTGGGTTCTGTCGCCTGTCCCCACTCATATCTTTATTTACGGAGCTTTAGTTTGGCGTTTGGATATTGGTGAGAACTTAATATTATAGGAGTGTTCCCGGGAGGGACTCACGACAGGTAGTAAAGCAAAACAATACATAATACTGGGAATAAATAAATAAAGTTCACTTCTACATGATACAAAATAACTTTCCACTGAACTTAAGCTTCCGAATGAGCCGTAGCTGATGGGGGAAGGTGAGCATGAGTTCCGGGTTGTTTTTTTTTCATCACGTGGTCATTTCTCAAAATTGTTTCCCCACTTTTCATGATTTTCTCAATTATTTATTCCAGTTAGTAGTTATCCTAATTTATTTTTAATGTTTTTAGAACAAGTTGTAGGTACAGAGTTATTGATCAACCTCATGTTACATTTTTTTATGAGATGCCCCATCAAATCATGACGTACCTACAGTCTTCTTAAGAACCTTTTAATATTTTATTTCTTAGACTTGTTGGCAACTCGTTGAAATTCTTCATTCCTCTGTAGTTATGAGGAATATTACTAGTGCCGTTTGGAAAAGGGGAATACTGATTTTGTATTCATTGCTGAATCTGGTGTAAGCTGTGTGAGAAGGAAATGTGAAGGTTTTTTTTTCATGATTTACTTTACGTTATTCATAAAGAATTTCGTAAAGAACGGTCGTAGATGAAGAGAACTCTCTAGAACTCAAGAACAACAGAGAGAGTTCTTTCGTCAAGAACTCTCGCCCCCTTTTCACAATTATATTCATTGCGGAGTTGAATGAGTTAAATCCACATTATTATTCTCAATTATCCAATCAGACAGTGGACCACAACACAGTATTCATGATTTCTACTTGACCTCGCACGTTCAGAATGTGAATTTGCTATAATAAAATTAGTTAGTATTCAATCCCTCCTGCTGTTGAACAGAGGCCTTTGGGGTTGTTAGTAATGTTAGGAATTCATTCAGGTGAATTTTAAAATTCTACTTTTTGCGCGCTGAAATCAAACTTTGGATATGATTAATTTATTAAAGTCGCGATTAATTCTAGCTACATAAAACAAATCAAAATTTTAATTTTTATGTCACTGTATCTGGATACATTTTGCTACAAATACTGATGAGAGACCCCCCCCCCCCCCTCCCCATAATCCATGGCTATCCACTGAATAATATATTGTTGGATATCAAAAGTGAATAAAGTGAATGAAACACTGGCCGAACCAATTTGGCACCTAATTAGCCTCCTCTCAGGTGGACCGGCTTATTCACAAGTCACAAACAAGCAGAGCTGCCCGAAGGTGGTGGCTGACGTCCTGGCGAATCCCCCCCTCCCCATCGATACCTCACTCGAACCCCCCCCCCCCCCCAACCCCTTTCCTGACAATACTTGTTATCCCAGAGACCCTCAAGGTATACTGTCGGACGCCGGGAGTTATGATCGCAACGAGGTATACGGCCCTGAGGGGACCCTCTCCAACTAACGTCAACCAACTCATATCTCCTGGTTGTGTAAAAAGGAAGGTGGGAGGATCAATGAGACAGCGCCTGGTCCTCTGGACTTCGTTTCAGTTCATTTGGGAAGGCGAAGAAACTGCTCTTGACCGTTTTATTGTTGGAGGGCATCAAGGGACAACGCGATATCTAACGAACACTCGAAGCTAGTCTATACATAGTGAATCGGCCGGTTTATCTGACCTTATCATCACTGAAATATCATTATTATTCCATGGCTCATCACCATACTATATCCCATTTTTATGGATTTTTATGGGTTGTTAAATTACGAGATAGGTATTAAGTACTGTGGTGAGCGGGAGTTGAGGGAGTGGCTTGGATGGCTAACGCCCCGCGGTTATCACCACAGCAGGCGTTAGAGGAAGAGGCGTCCCGCGGTTATCACCAAAGCAGATGCCAGGGAGAAGAGGGCTAGCACCCCGTGGTTATCACCACAGCGAGTGCTAGATGATGGAGCGTCCCGCGGTTGTTACCATAGCAGACGCGTAAGGGTAGGGGTGCCATCGCCCCGTGGTTATCACCACTGCCGGCGTTAGAGGAGGGAGCATCCCGCGGTTACCACCACAGCAGGCGTTAGAAGAGGGAACATCCCGCGGTTACCACCACAGCAGATGCGAAGGGAGGCGAAAGAGCAGGGGCGAGAGAGGGTTTAGTGTGAGAGAGATGTTGAGAGCTCGGTCGAATGAAGAGCCAGGGTGAGCCGGATGATATATAAAGGTGACTCCACCTCGTTCCCCGTCTGCCAACGGCTGTTACGACTGTCGAGAGTTGTTGAGAGTTCGATGGAGGGGATCCTTCTGGTTCTTTTACCGAGGCGTCGCACAGCTCGTCTTTCTCCGTGTTTGATGGTAAAATCTTATACAAGTATATGAGTGGTATCGCCTGAGGGGTACCACGACTATTATAATTATTATGTGATTGGTTTTTAGTTCATCTCTCAATGAAACGAGTCCTCTTGTGGTTATCGCCCGTATGTTACCAGTTACCTAAGTTCAAAAATTTCAGAAGGTTAGCTAAGACTAAAGGTTGGCAGGTTGGAAGGTTGGCATAAGACTATTTTCAGTAATAAACCTTCAGATTCAAGCATTAATCGAAAATCATTGCCACAGTATTGAAAATGCATAATTTCCTCAATTCGAATCCGCTTCTGCTGGAATTTGCGGATTCGGCCCTAGTTGAATTACAGAAAGATCGAATCACTAGTCCGGCCACTGGGCTTGCGCAGACGCGAATCCGAGGAAGGTACCTACTCAATTTCTCGCGAATCAATGACCCGATTTATCTTAGATTCGGTGGGCATTTAGGGTGCAGCTTCTAAATGGTTACCTATGAATTTCAAAATACTCGTATCGTTGGTAGACAACTGCGCATGCGCAAACGCGAAATCCATGGTAATCAATTTTTTACGGACCAATGCTCCTATTTTGACCAGATTTGGTGGACAGTTGGGGTATAGCATCTAAATGATTCCCTATGAATTACAGAACTATTGGATCGTAAGTACGGATACTGCGCATGCGCAATCGCTGTTCCGAGTTACTCAGTTTGTCACGAATAAATAGCCCGATTATGCTCATACAGCAAACACTGATCTACTCACAAGGGGTAACTGTATAGGAAAATAATTAACATTTGCGTTTTTATTCCTTTTTTGGAATCTATGTACCTTAAAACGCAAAACATCACATTTTGAGGGGGACTGATTTTTTTTCTAATTCTCGATTCCAGTGGTTCAAGTATTAGGTATTGAAAATAATTAGCCAAAAACTGTATTTGAGCAATGATTCTGGTAGGTCCGAATGATTATGTCCCAATGATGGTTTAGTCAGATTATTCAAATGATTTTTGAAAATCCGTTATTTGTACCTCACTATTTCGCAATTTATAATCCTACTATTGGATGACAAAATAACAAGACCAATAACCCCGCTAAATTTTAAGTAGGGGAAAACTTTAAATGAGTTATTTCTAGGTCCATCCGCTCACGCATATTCCGTGACAGTTTCTCGAGTTGACTGCTATGCAGTGGAAATTACTTCAGGGGGTTTGTAAATGTTCGAAACTCTAAGAGAGAGTTTACCAGGAGTTGTAGAATTCTCTATTTAATTCTCCGCTATCTTATTTTCTCCTCCGGATATGCTATTAAAGAACGATTCATAGAGAACAGTTAGTAAGAGATGGCATTCAATTATAAGAAGGAGCGGACGGAAGGCCGAAGTTATGAATAGACGGTGAAAAATCTTTCTCTTTGTTTGAAAGGTCTAGAGGAGCGGGAGGACACCCGGGCACATGAAGTAGTGTCGAGTTATGGCCAATTACTGTTCGTGCATCCGGAGAAGATTTAAATCCGAGCGGCGATGAAATCTGAGTGTCCAATAACTGATGCTGAGAGAGCGTCAGCAGGATATGAATGTCCGATAAGATAATGTAGGACTATCATAGTTATCATCATGGGAATACTCCAAAATTTTCATTGAACTATGAAGATCAAAAGCTTTCCTATAAAGGTGTCATCCTGATTAACACTGATGGAGAGTTGGGCGTTTTGTACAGCTATGGTGGCGCACCCACCCGATTGACAAACAAATGACCGCATACTTATAGAGAAATTTTAAATAACATGTATGTTTTACGTTGAATTTAGACCAACGCAGCTCGTATTTGTTCATAATTTCCAATAACGAACATTTGAGATCTCGTTATTATTAGGTAACCACCCTTTTTGGTTTACCCATCCGTCACCCATGCTTTGCAGAAAATACCTCCTGGAAGAAATTTGGTGAACTACCTATTATATGGCCTCCCCTTCACCATATCATTCACTTTCAGCATGTTTCGATTCGAGAAATTTGGCATTCGAAGGCAACGTCTTTCCGCATGCGCGAACGATTGAAGCGATATTGCCATTTTGGGCCACCTGTGAATTAAGTAAGAAGGCCCGGAGTGGTCCGGGTTACGAAAAAGGGGCGCGTTGGTCATGCACATAGACAATGCCCCTACCTCCCCGTCCTACATAGCGAACCAAAAAGCCAATGCACGCCTCAGTTTTTTGGGGTTTGGAGGACATTTAACTCATAAAATTTGACAAATTTGGAAACTGAATAAAGTTAGTGTATAAAGCAATACCTAAACTGTTAATCTATTAATCCATTAATATTCTAATTTTAAATGCCAGAAAAAGAACAGAAAAAAATCGAAGTTCTGACAAGGAGTATCTAATTCCTACATATTAATTTTCTTCATATTTGCTTCCTCACTACCCGAAGGTAGGGAAGCCTTGGATTCGTGGTTTAGTGGAGAAAAAAAATGCGTCCTCCAAAATGAAAATTGCCACTACCTTTTGCGTTTCAGCCATTAAGGCACATTTTTGGTGTCTGTCTATCTGTGGTCAGTTTTTTTATGGGTCCATCTATGACCCAACCCACACCTACCCTCCAATTTCAGTCCATTTCGACCATTATTTCGGGTAGTTATGGGCGTGACAAGTTATGGGCGTCACTCCCATAACTACCCGAAATAATGGTCGAAATGGGCTGAAATTTGGAGGGTAGGTATGGGTGGGGTCACAGATGGTCCCATACAAAAATCATTGAAAAAGTACTGTAATTTTAACCAACCGAATAATAACTTTCGACCACCTTTCAATATCTTTGAAATTAGTTCAAACATGGAGCTTTGATCAGGAGTAATACTTTGATGGTTCCCATGAATTTCATTGGAATTGTACTGTAACTTTCGTCTGCGCATGCGCGAACATGAAATGGTCATCGTTTCCTTGTAGCGCTTCTAACTACTCGAAAAATAGTCTGAGAGAACTGAAATTTTGAGGGTACACTCGGGTTGAATAGCAGATGGTCCGTTATCAAAATCATTGAAATCGTGTCGTAACGCTTCTGACTACGCGAAAAATATCCATAGAGAGCTGAACCTACCCAACTAATTTTGTTCATGTGACCTGAGTCGTTTAGTCATCAACCCGTGCATGGATACTCCACCTGTCCACTGAATGAACCTACCCAACTATTCTATACGATCATGTGATTCAATTGAGGAAGCTATTATACTGCCTACTCGAATTTGCAGACTTTTTTCATTGATTTTCTACCCCCGATTTCTTCATCAACATTTCCTCGGTATTCCTAATGAAGCGTTTATGTATTTTATCCTAAAAAAAGTACGCGTTCGAACGAAAACAAGTAAACTAGGAAGTCATCGATGTCGGGGTATGCGATTTTGATAATGTCTAGTCGCGAATACATTAGGATTTTTGTTAACGTATTTGTTGAAACAACAAACCATTTTATAATATGAAAAACAAGGAAATCACACAGTCCGAAGTAACTGGCAGACTTGAAGCAAGGGAAAATGAAGTGAAAGGTGTCAATTGTGACGTCACAGCCCTTGGTTTTCCCCAGGTGCCCCGCGCCTACTGACCCTTACCGTTTCTTTTACCAACTGCAGCTTTGCATACATCGGCATGTCTACTGATTTCATATTATGTGTATTTGAACACATAAAATCATCATTTGTGACCAACGTATCTCCGTCTCTTGGTACTTGGTACTTTTCACCCTATATAAAGGTGTGCCTATTAAATTTAGTACATGGTTTTTCCTCATCAGCTTGAAACGACAAATTTCGTCGACTTCACATTGCCTTTAACGTGAAGCGCTATTCGGTAGTTATCACATTTTCCAGGAGAATCAGTAAGGACTGCTAGAAGTTGCAAATTCACTCGAATAAATGTGTGAAGTTGTAGGGTAAATTGGGACTCTTATGATGGATATTCTTCTCCGAGTTTTGAATACCTGCTGTATGGAAATCTGGTTCGTTCCCAATCCTCAACCCTTAGCTCAAATTTAATCAAACCTGATGTCTATCTCTTCAACAAAAGTGTTGCTGGGGCTCTGCTCGTACATGAAATGCCCTGGAATCTGATACTACAGCGAACCCTCGAAATTTATCTTTCCAACCAGCCGAGTGCCACTCAGTTCCACGGTGGAAAAAACCGACGACAATCTCCAAGCAATGTTTGTTCTAGTAATTTCAGGGCCTCGATTCATTTTAAGCCCTGAACCCGTTCCCCAAGAGCTTCCTCGTCCATAAGAACTATCCTCCAAGCCCCTTCAATGCTGCTCCATGACTCTGCCTTCACAAAACAAACAAAGCCAATTTTGATTGTGACAAAGGCTATCGCTTAGCCAAACAGTGACTCTCCGGAATTAATACGCCTCATGTTTACGCGCCCTTTCTAATATTTACACACCGTTCCCAACTCTCTCAGGTTCTTTTTCAATTTTTGTTCCATCCCTCTCCATCAGCAGCTATGGGTTTTTTGTCGTGACCGCCGTTCGAGGACAAGGGGGTTCCGGTTGTCTAGAGAAAAAACATCCGAGGGCTCCGGAAGGACTTTTTGCGATATTGCATTGAGCTTCGAAGTAGAGGAAGTGGGGTAGAAAAGCCCGAAATTCTTGCGGCCTGTATCACAATATAATGCTTGTCATTATTGTCACTAGTTCGCCAATTTCATCTATTGTAATTTCATTTCGGTTTATTATTTTCAATAATGAACCTTTGGAATCGAGCATGAAAATGAAAATTCTAACCCCCCCTCAAAATTTGATGGTTTACGTTTCAAGGTATGTAGAATCCGAAAATGCAATAAAAAAAATTTACCATAAAAAAAAGTTACCATGAAAGAAATCACTTGCCTTCTTCACTGATATCACGTCGGCGTCACCGGTCGGTGTAATGATCCTGGAAACTTGAGTGACCAGATAAAAGATCTAGCAGTGCTGAGAAGGTTCTAAATACATGATTTAACGTGGCCGAACGTGGAAAAGGAGTTCTCGGAGCCAGTGGTTGGACGAAGAGAGGACAGAACCAATGGACAGCGGCGATTTGAGGACGATTACTTGGGATGCCAAGGTTCACACGTAGCACCCCAGAAAGAGAAGAAGAAGGGAAGATGCACCAATCACTGGGTGCATGTGTAGCTCCTGTACTAACAAAGCTCTTGTACGTCAAAGAATTATTAATGGATATTCAATCGTAGTCATTTTAGTTATTTAAAAAAACCAAAATGGAATTTTTTCGTATACTCCCAGCAATGCAATAATTGTTACAGTTTTACCTAGGTACGTGATGTAAGTAGACCTACTCTAAGAAAAACAGTGATGTAGCAAGGTTGTCTGTTTCCACTAATACAAGAAAAAAACGTGAAAAATAAACTGCTATAGCGGTTTCGGTGATCAAACAGTCGTCAGTAACAAATATAAGAGTAACAAACACACGTTATTGTTTGTTACTGAAGGTGATTTATTTTTTGCGTTTTTCGTGTATTAGTGGAAATAGACATCCTTTCAATAACTCCGTTTTTCATCGCGAGTGATTTATTTCGTAGAGCTACTCTTATAGCATTATACTTGAATATTCGGCATATTCAGTTTCGCACCAGCACTCAGTTTGGTTTGGCCCTTATGAAATTGTTGGGAACAAATGAGGTTGCGTGGTTTCACGTTGGGAGATTGCTGTGACTAATATTTACCTATAAATGTGTATTGCTGGACTAAGCGCATTCGCAAACGATTTTATCGGCGACTGGAAATGCGGCGAGGTGATCATGATGGAATAAGTCGGCGGCAGAACTCGTCCCACGCGTACGTCATTCAAACAGCCGTACCTCGCGCGTTTAAATGGCATTCATTAAAACATGTTCAGGAGTGAATAGGTAATCAGACTAGGAAATAGGTAATCCGAGGCGTGTCAGCGCAAGCGATTAAGTGGTTTCTCATCCGAATGCCAGTCCTTATAACGTTTAAGATCCCTGACACTGTAAAAATTATCGCCTGGGGCGGAGGCATATAGAAAACCAAAGGATGGATGGGAAATAAGCCTCGAAAAACCTCATGAAAGTACGTAAGGCCCTAGAATATTCTGCAGCCCTCAAGGACGGCTTTCATGGTGTTCACCAATTTTTGGCCCCGAAAACACGAATTAGGCTCGGTTTTTTTCAGATTATCTTTTATCACTGATAGTACCATTTAATTGTCTACTAACACTACGTCTGGTGTTATTATACAAATATATGGTGATTTTAGACAATTTCACGGGTTTTTGACTCATATAAAATGAATTTCGGGTGCTTAGCCTTCGTTACAACCTCAGTTCTTCACTCTTCGGTCGAAATCAACTTCATATTCGGTCTTCTCGCCCCAAAAAACAAGGAAAACGATACCTCACAAGCTCGTGTTCACTAAAAACCTCAAAAATCCCTTGAAAACCTTATTAGCGAATTTTCAAAGAAAATGAAGCTATTGCAATGGCTTCGAAATTTAAATAATATAAATTTTTGGAAATTTTCTTCATAGAAATCCGTTTCAGACCATTCTAAAACGATTCCTGAAATTTAACACTTTTTTATATGTATATATAGATATATGTGTCACTCCAGACGATAACTCTCGATAGAATTGAGATAAACAGCTCAAATTTGCACAAAAAATCTATCTTGGCAATCGAAAGGCTAAGTTCGAAGATGGGCGAAATTGGCCTACTCTAAGGAGGGTTTTGGCGCATTTAAAGTGCGCAAAAATTACCCAAAAATCCCCAAAATGTTATTTTCCAACAAGTGACCCCTCATTTTAAAGGTTTTTGCACGCTGAACACGATGGTGGAATCGGATTTTAGGTATCTTGATCCGTTCTCAAATTAGAGCATTTAAAGTGCGCAAAAATCACCCAAAAATCCCCAAAATGTTATTTTCTAACAAGTGACCCCTCATTTTAAAGGTTTTTGCACGCTGAACACGATGGTGAAATCGGATTTTAGATATCTAAATCCGTTCTTAAATTAGAGCATTTAAAGTGCGCAAAAATTACCCAAAACTAGGATAATCTTTAAACTCTTACCCCCCCCCCCCCCCCCCCCACCCCCTTAGAGTGGTCAGATTGAAAAATGTGAGAAGTATTAATTGAAGACGAGAGTTCGAAGCAAAACAAAACCATAGCCATTAATTCGAATATTTCTTTGAAAATTCGCTCATTAAGTCATGCTGCATGACTGGTTTTTTTTTTATACCCATTTCTCTCCCATAACACCCCGGGGTGTATTTTGATCGGGCTACCGAGCTTCGGAGCGCAACAAGGACCCAAATGTGTTCCCAGGTGGGGACCCAAACAGTGTGCGGAAAATGACGATTTTAGACCAAAATTTAAGGCTGAAACTTCATTAGATAGAACCTCTATTTTCCACTCTTTGGTCAAAAACCGACTTCATATTCGGTCTTCTAGTCCCAAAAAACGTGGAAAGCGATACCTACGAAACATGGTAAAGCCCATGTTACTAAAACACAAACAATACCTATTTTTATACCCATTTTTCATTCATAACATCCTTGGATATATTCCGATCGGGCTGTATATTTCCGGGACGGATCTAGGGCCCAAATGGAGCATGTGTGCGAAAGAAAGAATTTTTTAGACCGAAAATGAAGTAGTTATGCATGATACGGCGTACGGACATTGCATTTTTGGAATCTACGCACCTTGAAACGTAAAAGTAAAAATGATTTTATTATTGAATCCCGCGCATTTGTATGAAACTTTAATTTCGGGGCCAGCTACAGTACTCGATTTAGGGCTTTCCTGGGGGGAGCTCGAGGGTATTGACCACAGAAAACAGTGATCTACGCCGAAGGGGCATCTATACAGGTAATAATAATCCTTTATGTAATAAGTTGCGGTTTTTTTCCCCCTGCACCTTCTACCCTTATGCCGTGTTGAATTGTTGAGACATTCAAACTGCGCATGTGTACAAACAGAATTCAAAGACTCATACTAGGTTCACATGGAGACGCAATTCCGGACGGCAATCCGGTACGGTAACGCGTTCACCATAATTTTTGCCGCAGAGGCGTTCACATGACAGCGGAATCATAACCGGAAATCTAACCGGCAAAATCAACCAGGAATGTCGAATTCCAATATGGCCGAACAACCAAACCGGATAGGTGTGCGAAGTAACGTTACTCTACGCAGATTCGGCAACGGATCCGACATCGGCAAATACCTGGAGATTTTGATATAGTATCCATGAAATTGCGTTGCAATAATCCATTTTGCGTTGGCCAGTAGCATTGCAGAACGACTTGCCGCACCGAAATGCCGTCTGGAATTGCGTCTCCATGTGAACCTAACTTCAGGGAGGTTGGCCTGGATAATAGAAGCACCGCGGACACGATAGGTCTTACTTTACGCATAATCTGCGACCATTGGTTATCTTGCCTTTAAAGCTACGAATCATAGTTATAGATGAGTGCTAGCGACTATGTCATGTGAATCAGAGGAAAATAGCGTTGAAACCTGCAGATGTAGAAGATATTGTGGCGTCATTTATTTCAGTTCTAGTATCAGAATTCAGTTACTCAATATTCCAAATTATCGATCACCTGCAATTATTCCCTCACCTGTTGATGTTGGCACGTTTAAGAAAATATAATTATTCTTTGTTCTGCGATTGAAGAAGTTTCATCTTTAAAAAAATATAATTGCAAATATTATAAAGATACACACTAAAAAATGGACACAGATACGTTATCACGACAACCTCTGTTCTACTCTGGGAGAGATTCCTTTTCTGCTGTACGACGGATTGTTCCGTCAAACCTAAAACTATAAGTAGCTATCTGGTGGATCCTGAGAGCCCTAGCAAAATTGTAATATGAATCTTACCGCTTTGACGTGGTGGAGTCATTAAACCCTGTGAAAAGTTCTAAACAATGCCACAAAGTTACCTACTGATTGATAGGCTTATCTTGATGTTGTGGAAAACTCAGGAATGAATCCTCCACACCCATATGAATAGCATGACATTGCAGAGCCTTTTCTGGAGTACACCGCTGCCATTATCTTGTGGGAAAACAATATTTAAAAAAAAATAGCGACGCAATGTTGGGTGACGGATGTTTTCCTTGAATGGCCCGTACAAGATGTTATATATATATATATATATCAAGTCAATGAGCTCTTTCCACATACGCAGGGCCACATGGTAAGAACAACGTTTTAAGCTGTATCATGATACACGGAATGAACATACCTTCTGGTGCACATTAGTCACCCTTTTTATGGTGTCTGACGGAGGATGGTCAACCCGCCCGGTACACTACAAGCTTTGAAACCTCTTTTCTGCTATGAACACGACCTCCCTTCTCCCGTCGTCTTAGAGTTATTTTTCTAATAATATAACTAACCGGGCCGTGTGGGAGGATATATTATGCTTCGGATGCCCGAGCACGTTTTGCATGTAGGAACCAGTTCGTATAAAACAAAGTGGTCCACACGGTAGCATGTCCGCCGGGAGCCGTCTAGTAGTTCCGATATTATAAAGCTCTCGGTGCGGTCAAAGCAGTCGCGGGAGTCGGCTGAACCGGGTTGGTGGGCCTTCGTTATAGCAATGACACGTCAAGGTACATCAGGTAGTTTAAATTCATTAGGTTGCCTGCTTTTCAAATTACAGCAGCCCGACTGGAACTACTTGATGAAGTTCGTGATTCCACTGATCACAACACAAACGCGTGAAAAGAGAAAAACGCTGCAAAGTCCTTGTCACATGGGTTTATTATTCTACTGGACATACCTACAGAAATGTTGCTGTTCATTTACTGTTTCTTTCATGTGAAATAATTGAAATAGCCGAAATACCTATTTCTGATCCACAATTTTGGCCCCAAAACACGAATTATGTATGCTCTTTTTTTTCTTTCTTTTTTTCCTTCTTCTTCTTCTTCATATTATCTTTGATTATTGGTAGTGGCATTTAATCGTCTTGATCCACATGTTGACACTTTTTCCAGTATAATTATAAAAATTGATGGTGATTTCAGACGTTTTTCCAGGTTTTTGACTCATAAAAAAATCAATTTTGGGAGCTGAACATTTGGTAGAACCTCAATTTTCCACTCTGGTCAAAATCGACTTCACATTCGGTCTTCTCGTCCCCAAAAACATGGAAAACGATCCCTCAAAAGCTCATGTTACTAACTTGTTGCTAAAACGCAAAAAGTACCTATTTTTATACACATTTTCATTCATAACGTCCCTGGGTATATTCCGAGCGGGCTGCAAAGTTTCGGGACACAACTAGGGCCCAAATGGAGCATGTGTGCGAAAGAACGAATTTTTTAGACCGAAAATGAAGCCGGTACACGTGATACGGCGGACGGCGTACGGCGTAGGGTGGACGGCGGACGGACATTGCATTTTTGGAATCTACGCACCTTGAAACGGAAAAGAAAATTTTTTGAAGGGGTGTTATACAAACTTTTTGCTGAGCCATTACATAGGTGTAGGTATTATTCACAGAATAATAAACCAAAAGTGAGACAAGGGAAATTTGCTAATATCAAGGATCGAATGAGACAAATGTACAGATTAACAGAAAATCAAGTACAGAGAACTGCATCACTTGAGCCACCTTTCTTAGAACGTCAAGTTACATCAGGGTACCGACCCTCATTCGTCTATGCTTACAACGGGGGCACATCCATCTGCAATGGGCCCCGCTTCGCGCTCGCCTGTCACTTCATCAAAAACTCTTACAATTATTACACAACGGTTTATTATTTACCTGTGCTCCTTCTGCGTAGATCACTGTTCTCTGTGGTCAACACCTACCATTTGGCTCCTCTCAGGAAAGCCCTAAATCGAGTACTGGAGCCGGCCTAGGAGTTAGTTTCATAAAAATGCGCGGGATGCAATAATTCAATCTTTAATATTTAGTTTTTGTTATTCGTGTAGCGTTAACGTTTGTTAAAGTTACAAACGGTACCTGTCGACAAAATTCAAAGGAGTCCAAAAGAATTTGAAGAGTTCCATTAATCAAATGAAATAAGATCACAGAACAACCAACTCTATTTTATGCAGGCATGCGTGATTATAATCAGGTGTTCCCTAGCAATGATATGTGGGCTGGATTCATACCGTTTCATTCACGAGCATGTTGACGAACGTTTTCGGTGCAAACGACGTTCCTAGTTCGAGATCAATTTAACGTACAAAAACACCATACCCTTCTATTGAAAGTTTTCGAGCTACGGCTTTCTGCAAATTTCAACCCCTATTATTCACACCGTTAGAGATGACTGACAATGAAGCCGAGTACCTAGACCCCAAATGGGACCTACAAATCAAATTTAATTAATTTTGGTTCATGGTAACTAAGAAAAGTGTTAAGTACGGTGTACGGCGGACGGGTAGAAATGTTCTTGTTACATTTTCTGATTCTACATAGATTACCTTGAAACGTAAATCATCAATTTGGTGGTGGGGGGGGGGGGGGGGGGTTTAAATTTGTTTAAATGCTCGATTCCAAAGGGTCATTATTGAAAATAATAAACCAAAAATGTCTTGCCGTAAGCCGCACTTAGCACTTTTCTTAGTTACCATGAACAAAAATTATTGAAATTTGGTTTGTAGGTCCTATTCGGGGGTCTACTTGGTCCGCGAAGCTCAGTGTTACTGTCAGCCATCTCTAAAGGGTGAAAAATAGGGGTTAAAAGTATCAGAACGCCGTTGCCTACAAACCTTCAACAGAAGGTTATGGTTTTTCTTACGATCTCAAGCTAAGGAATTTTTTGAGACCACCCAGAGCATTGTACATCCAGCCGTTTGTTTGCACCGAAAAGCTTCGTCAACATGATCGTGAATGAAAGGTACAAATCCGGCCCAGATTTCATAGAAAAACGGATTTATTTTTGTAATATATTTCCATTAATACATGGAAAAATGCGAAAAATACCCTGTTATACCTCCGAAACCGGTATAACAGTGTATTTTCTCGTTTTTCTGTGTATTAGTGGAAGTAGACTATTTTTTAATAACTCCGTTTTGGTTTATTATTTTCAATAATGAACCATTGGAATCGAGCATGAAAAAAAAAATTCTTACCCCCCCTCAAAATTTGATGGTTTACGTTTCAAGGTATGTAGAATCCAAAACTGCAATAAAAATATTTCTGTCTGTCCGCCGTACGCCGTACGCCGTACGCCGTACGGGCCACTTTTCTTAGTTACCATGAAAAAAAATTGATGAAATTCGGGTTATAGGTTCCGTTCGGCGTCTAGTTGGTCCTCGAAGCTCGATGTTACTGTGAGTCATCTCTAAGGGGTTCAAAATAGGGGTTGAAATTTTCAAAACGCCTATACCATTTTTTTACGTAAATATTTTTACGGTTTTAAATAATTCTTGAACTTGCGAGTTTTTTAAGACCATCCGGAGCATCGTACGTCCAGCCGTTCGTTCACAGTAAGGCCCCGAAGTTTGCACCGACAGGCATTTTCGACTCCAGTGTGAATGAAATTGTATACAATTCAAACCAAATCTCGTAACCAGAGACGCGCCCACAATAGGAATTTGTGAATACGGCCAATCATTGGTAGGGATCACCTGATTATATTGGCGGAGTATGAAGTCGAGTTGGTTGTTCTGTGATATTATTTAATTTGAAAAATGATGGCTCTATTGGAGTTTGTTGGTAGGTAGTGAAACTTGAACAAACGTTGAAGTATTATTGATGGGTAAATTATTACTACGGTAAATCATTACTCAACGGTAAATTATTACACAACGGTTCTACGTAGAAGGGGCTGGAGTTTGTTGGTAGGTACTTTTGCAACTTTTTTCACTCCTCATCAACAATTTCTTTTCAGAACTTCATTATGTGTGTTTCTTTTTGTTAGGTACTGTTTGTCATCGGCAGAATTATTTTAGCAACATTTAACTCGTGATTTAGGTAGGTACCTAGTAACGAGTACGGGGTTAGGTACTAACCTACGGAGGGTCTGCGATCTACATAATTATGCATAGAATAGTACATATTATATTATATAGACGGGTTATCTATACATAGAGCTGTGATCTGTAACAGAAGGGTATTCTATACAAAATAATAAACCGTTGTGCAGGGATTTGCAGCGTTTTTCTTTGAAAGTTTCCACGATTTCTTCGCGAGTGATTTAGTTCGTACCAGATATCATCTTTAGGGAGCACTTGATTATAATTACGGATGGCTGTATGTAGTCGAGTTGGTTGTTCTGTGATATTATTTCATTTGAAGAATAATGAATGGCTCTGTTGGATTTTTTCGTTGATAGGTATTTTTGTAACTTGAACAAACAAATGCTTCGTGAATAACAACAAATAATTAATTATTGAATCCTGCGCGTTTTTATGAAGTTGTACTTCCCGGGCCGGCTCCACTACTCGATTTAGGGCTTTCCTGGGGGGATCTCGAGGGTACTGACCACAGAAAACAGTGTTCTCAGCGCAGAAGGGGCATCTCTACAGTTGAATAAAAAACCACTGTGTAATAATTGTAATAATTCGCGTAAAAAACAAGTACGGGACCACCGGGGAATGATCCTCTTTCATTTGAATAAATTTTCATCGAAATCGGTCCAGCAGTTTCGGAATAACCGCTGGATTTAAAAAAAAAACTTAGAAACAGTCGAATTGAGAACCTCCTTTTTTCCGATGTCGGTTAATAAATTCGTAATTATATCTATATAACTAAATTTACAGGTGATTTTCTGTTTGTCCTTCAATCACGCCAAAACTGCTCAATGGATCGAACCCATCTCGCGTATTTGAATGTTTCTATGACCAGGGAAGGACATAGGGGGGTTTACTTCCGGATCCGATTGATAGGGGTGGGGGTTTATAGGGAAGCCGAAACATAAAAAAATTAAATTCTCGAAAACGGCTCAATGGATCGAACCCATCTCGCGTATTTGAATGTTTCTATGACCAGGGAAGGACATAGGGGGGTTTACTTCCGGATCCGATTGATAGGGGTGGGGGTTTATAGGGAAGCCGAAACATAAAAAAATTAAATTCTCGAAAACGGCTCAATGGATCGAACCCATCTCGCGTATTTGAATGTTTCTATGACCAGGGAAGGACATAGGGGGGTTTACTTCCGGATCCGATTGATAGGGGTGGGGGTTTATAGGGAAGCCGAAACATAAAAAAATTAAATTCTCGAAAACGGCTCAATGGATCGAACCCATCTCGCGTATTTGAATGTTTCTATGACCAGGGAAGGACATAGGGGGGTTTACTTCCGGATCCGATTGATAGGGGTGGGGGTTTATAGGGAAGCCGAAACATAAAAAAATTAAATTCTCGAAAACGGCTCAATGGATCGAACCCATCTCGCGTATTTGAATGTTTCTATGACCAGGGAAGGACATAGGGGGGTTTACTTCCGGATCCGATTGATAGGGGTGGGGGTTTATAGGGAAGCCGAAACATAAAAAAATTAAATTCTCGAAAACGGCTCAATGGATCGAACCCATCTCGCGTATTTGAATGTTTCTATGACCAGGGAAGGACATAGGGGGGTTTACTTCCGGATCCGATTGATAGGGGTGGGGGTTTATAGGGAAGCCGAAACATAAAAAAATTAAATTCTCGAAAACGGCTCAATGGATCGAACCCATCTCGCGTATTTGAATGTTTCTATGACCAGGGAAGGACATAGGGGGGTTTACTTCCGGATCCGATTGATAGGGGTGGGGGTTTATAGGGAAGCCGAAACATAAAAAAATTAAATTCTCGAAAACGGCTCAATGGATCGAACCCATCTCGCGTATTTAAATGTTTCTATGACCGGGGAAGGACATATCTATATAACTAAATTTACAGGTGATTTTCGTGGTGTCTGTCTGTTTGTCTGTCTGTTTGTCTTTCAATCACGCCAAAACGGCTCAATGGATCGAACCCATCTCGCGTATTTAGATGTTTCAGTGACCGGGGAAGGACATAGGGGGATTCACTCCCGGATCTGATGAATAGGGGTGGGGGTTTATGGGGAAGCCGAAACATAAAAAAATGAAATTCTCGAAAACGGGCCAATGGATCGAACCCATCTCGCGTATTTGAATGTTTCTTTGACCAGGGAAGGACATAAGGAGGTTTACTTCCGGATCCGATTGATAGGGGTGGGGGTTTATAGGGAAGCCGAAACAAAAAAATTAAATTCTCGAAAACGGCTCAATGGATCGAACCCATCTCGCGTATTTAAATGTTTCTATGACCAGGGAAGGACATAAGGAGGTTTACTTCTGCGAGAGGTAACAAAGTCAGATGGACCCACCCCGAGTTCTACCCGTCAGCGACGGGCAACACAGCTAGTTATTAACTGAAACTGCTGTTTTTGTTGTTCTTCCAAGTGAGTTCGCAGTTTGGAGGAACGTTATTTCCACAAACTTGTACGTTGAAATCTCACCTGCTTCGTTCTTTCTTATATTTTCACGTATTTTGCTGCTGTACTCGCGTCTTTTCTAGGCCCATGCGCGTGGCCTGCACAGATGGGCTGAAGCTCAGCGTATGGCTGCTATCTAATGTTGTGGTTCAAACAGGGCAAGTCCCCGCTGAGCGCTCATCAATTTCAGACCTCCACCGGTGCAAACGAGAACCCTTCGAAAACACGTACGAAAACACAGATTCACCAAACCGAAAATATCTGCGACATCTGTTGTTCCAAACGCAAACAATTCATGAATAGGTAACTTTAATCCCCGCCCCCCTCCATGTGGGTGCTATATTTGAGTGTGAAAAAGGTAGCTTAGGTACTTGCCCCCTAACGAAAAGCAAAAACTAGAGCGATAAACGTACAATGAAAACTTAGACCTATTCACATTCCCTAACAACCTATCTCAAGCTGCTAATTATTATCATTTCATCTTGAACCGGTTCGTTATACCAAGTGAACCTACCAACTGTTCAAACGTCAGTTATTACCTTATGAATCCCGTCAATTACTCGAATTACGAGTCTCTGACTACCGTATTTACCCTTCTCTAATCCAACCGAACTTAATTTGGTGCGCAGCTATGCCCCTGTTAGTATCATCCGACTCATCTCCCCCATTAGTGACAACTGGAACGGAGTTTATTCAAAGTTTTCAACTCATGAGATTCAACGCTAATGGAGTAGGTATGAAACTTTTAATGTGAATTATGGAGTTGTGAGAGCGAAGGGGCAATGAAGGGCTTGATAATTGGAACCTATTGTTGTTCGTGCTTATGGTTTATTATTTTCAGTGATGAACCTTCGAGCTTGAACATTTTTTTAAAACCCCCCTCAAAATCTTATGGTTTCCGTTTCAAGGTATGTAGAACCCGAAAATGGAATACAAACATTTCTGTCCGTCCGCTCTACGCAGTACCTCGCACTTTTAGTTACCATGTACCAAAATTGGTGAAATTTGGTTTGTAGGTCCCATTTGGGGTCTGCTGGTCCGCGAAGCTCGGCGTTACTATCACTGGGTGAAAAATAGGAGGTGAAATTTTCAGAACGCCGTAGCTCGACAAGTTTCAATAGAAGGGTATGGTTTTAGCGAATTTTCGAAGAAAAGGAAGCTATTGTTCTCGGTCCAAAATTTTTAAAACTCGAATTTCCGAAAGATTTTTATACCAAAATCCGTTTCAGACCATCCTGAATTCACTGCCGAAAGACACCAAAAATTATATGTATATATTAATTGCTATGCAATTTTAACGCCGGGGGTCATGTGAAAAAAATGTCCTGTCACAATATCCTGTCACAAAAACGCGTCACGCAAAGAGGAATGTGATGAAGATGAGCACAAAGAGGAATGTGATAAAGATGAGCACAAAGAGGAATGTGATAAAGATGAGCACAAAGAGGAACGTGATAAAGATGAGCACAAAGAGGAATGTGATAAAGATGAGCACAAAGAGGAATGTGATAAAGAATTACCAACGTTATCTTTGTTACCTATGAATAACTAGTTACCTACATTCAGAAATAAATGTAAATAAATAACGTTTAAACAGAATCGTTTTATTTTTTTGTGTGTTGGTGGTGTGGGGGGGGGGGGGGGGGGTAAATTGCATAGCAAATTCTCCTTTGTTATACGAAGTATAATAAAACGATTCTGTTTAAACGATTTCTGAATGTAGGTAACTAGTTATTCATAGGTAACAAAGATAACGTTGGTAATTCTTTATCACATTCCTCTTTGTGCTCATCTTTATCACATTCCTCTTTGTGCTCATCTTTATCACGTTCCTCTTTGTGCTCATCTTTATCACATTCCTCTTTGTGCTCATCTTTATCACATTCCTCTTTGTGCTCATCTTCATCACATTCCTCTTTGCGTGACGCGTTTTTGTGACAGGATATTCCAGACAGGATATTCCATTTGTGATGTATGTGTCATTCCAGACGATAACTCTCGAAAGAATTGAGATAAAAAGTTCAAATTTGCACGAAAAATCTGTCTTGGCAATCGACAGGCTAAGTTCGAAGATGGGCAGAATCGGGTCACTCTAAGGGGGAGTTTTGGGGAGTTTTAGGGGGGGAAAATTACCCATAAATTCCCAAAATGAAAAAGTCTGACAAGTGACACCTCATTTTAAAGGTTTTTGTACGCTGAACACGATGGTGAAATCAGAATTGCGATATCTCATTCCATTCTCAAACTGGAGCACTTTGAAGATGAAGGAACGTGGTTATTTCTTGAGATGTTCTTCCTGGTTCGTCTGCTCTAATCTGATAACGGAATGGGATATCGCAATTCTGACTTCACCATCGTGTTCAGCGTTGGAAAATCTACAAACCGAGGTGTTACTCGGCAAAAAATGGAACAAAAAATTTGTTACGTAGGTACCCAATACCTACTCTTCTGGTATTCAAAACATTTTTGATTTCCCCCTCCCCCTCCTTCCACCACAAATTTTACTTTGCGTAAAACTACTCCTGTTTTAATTTTGTATGGTATCAAGTTGGGAAAACATTGGCCGAAAATTAATTTTCAGAAAATTTTAGGCAGAGGAGGAAGATGCCGAAAACTTCGAAAATTCGCTCTTATAGCCATGCTGCATGACTGTGGTTTTTTTTTTTTAAATGTTTTTGAATTGATCTTGAACTAAAGAATTTTTTGAGACCACCCGGAGCAATGTGCGTCCAGCCGTTCGTTGGCATCGAAAAGCCTCGTCAACATGATCTAGAATGAAACGGTATAAGTCCGGCTAGGGAACACCTGATTATTATCATTGCTAGAGAACACCTGATTATGATCACGCATGGCTGGATGAACTACAGTTAGTTGTTCCGAGATAGGTACATAACTAATGATAGAATTCTTGGTTCCACCGCATATTCATGAAATTTGATTGCTTCCAGTACTCGATTTAGGGCTCATCTTTTGATACCCACTGGAATACCCCATTCTGTAGATTCCATACTCCAAACTATTATAAATTTCAATGTTCAATTCACTGCCTAGTCTCATTGTTATTGACTACTTCCAAGCATTATGTTATTGACGACTGATAATATTTGGATTCCATTCCAGTGCCGCCGTCCCCACTTGTCAACGTTTTCGGTTTATCTGTTATGTCAACTTTATTTTTTGTTCGTTGATCGGATTAATTTTGAGTTTTACCGAAAATCATGAACGGTCACCGCCGAAGAATTTCTCGAACTGACCGCGTTTCGGACTCAGGATTTATGAATCTCAGAAGCTTCTTACCTACCGCTCGCCCTCCGGAGTTGAACTTCTTCGAAGCGGGCCCTAATAGCCCGGTGACTCAACAGGAAATACTTTACGCATCATGGGATAATGAATGGGACATTTCCAAAAATCCTTTTCAAGCCTTTCGCTTTCCCAGGTTATTCATTTAACTGCGGAGTGGAGAATGACTGCCTGAGGGCACCCCGATCATTTTGGAGCCTTTTTTTCCCCAAATTCTTAGACAGATGAAGAGTTTTTGACCTAATTATACGTTTTTAGTCTGGGAAACAGGGTATTGCTGTAACCCCCAGTGACGTTTCCAGTGATGGATAAGGGTTCATATGTGCATTATGAACTATAACGAAAACATGCTCGCACCCGCAATTATCTGTAGGAAGATCATTTTTGGATCGTTCCAAGAACTTCAGACCAGAGGATTGGATTTGAGATTTTTTTTTTTTCGGGAACAGGGCAGTTTGGTTCTGACTCATCGGGATTATTATCATGAATAATTGAACGTGACGGTAGAAATGGTAATCAGGTTTGCATTCTGATTCCATTATTTAAATCCCGTCATTCGGGTAAGATTCCTAATTCGTTAGATATACTGAAATTGGAACAAAATTGTACATTAATGAGGCCCCGACAGGGAAAAACTTAGGAACAAGAGGAACAACATGTTTATGTTTACCAATATCTTAAAAACATGATGCAACTATGGACAATGCGTCCGTCTGTCGGGAGGATTTTGGAGACACCTACAATTATTCAGTTTACAGAGAAAAATAAGAAAACGGATGAACAATAGCAAGGTAATTTTGGGAGCCTCCACCAATTTCCGAAATTTAACAATTCAAACACATCAACCTCACTGAGCTGTCGTGATCCCAAGTGTCGAACCTGGAACTCACCCAAGATAGGACAAACTGCCAAGAAGTGGAACAGGTCCTCCGGCGCACCCAAATTGCCCATCGAACACGATTCTACGTTTCCAGCTTGATTATACTACATAAAATATCAAATTTTTAGGGAGCGTTCCAACTAGTACCTAGTAGGTAGTACTTTTCTCGCCCTAATTTAAGGCTTCATCAGATACGTACAACACCGAGGTGTTGAGATCCAAGGCGCACAATCAACAACGAAGTATAAAATGTAGTAATCCACTAACGAAATGTTTGTGAATAACGTCCTCCGACAGGCGCAGAGGCGTTTACGCTAAATTCATGCAAATATCTCCCGTGAGTGGTCAAGTTTAATGAAATGTTAACAATCGATGATTAGGTATCGAAGGACGCTCCAAAACGAATTGACGTTGCTCCGCTCTGATCAGTCCCCAATTTATGATACACCCTCAGACCTCGGCGGTTCCGTATCTTAATTTGATTATTCCCAAAAGGTCTTGGAAACAAAATGATTAGCATTTTTTTCGTTTCTGCCGGCCCGAACAAACGGGAGCTCCCCGGTCATCCGGACGTTGGGTTCATGAATATTTTTAATTAGTTTGAATTGGAAGTCCCTAAATGGGCAACATAAATTTGAATAGGCGTTGAAAGGGTGGACTTGAGTTTAGAAAATAAAAGAACACGGAAAAAAATCGTTTGAAATAAAGGCAAATGAATTGAATCAATAAAGATTCATTTTGAATAACGCTCAAATATAAATGAGTTCCCATCAATGTTCGAGTTCGTCCCACGTATTTAAATTTTGTATTTGATTCCCTTGTTACTGATCGAATAACAAGAAACCATTGTGATATGTGATGTGATTATAATAACTATGTAGAACCACATGAAAGATATCTCTTCGTATTACCGAACCAGTTTCGACAGGCTTACAACGGTTAGCGTCACGTTTACATTGAAGTTATTTATTATATTATTTAATGATCACACTGAGATGGAATCTATTCAGTATCCGAGTGGATGAAGGATTTTTACTATTTATTTGAATAATTGTAGAAATTTCAATCACGTTGAATTCCTACTGGAGAGTCAGCCGCTTTCAAGAATTGGTTGGTGTTGAATTTATGTTGAATAGGTCCGCAGCTGAAATTTCTTCGTTAAATTTATGAAGCTCTAAACAGCCTTCTGGCCTCGAATTGTGCTTTTGAAATCGCTGCAGCTGAAGTAATTGTGTACTAAGTAGGTAAGTACTTATCAATTATGTAGGCAAGTAAAAATGCTTGAGAACGCGAACTAGAACGAAACATCATCAACATGAGTGTGATTTTTTCTTTTTTTCTGGACGCATGCAGCGAGAAGGTCATGGGAATGAATCAAACGGTAAAATATCAGCCTCATTTTCATAGTTGAAAACCGCTGAGTTCACACAATGGTTCTCTGATACTGAGTTTCTTGTTCTGAGTTACTTTTTGAGTCGCTGGAAGATTGCTATTCCGATATTGTTGTTCGTTGGTTTGGTTGGTTGGTAGTTGGGTACTTGTAGATGAAAACCGCGATGTACCTATCTAGAGATATCTACAGCAACCCATGAATGATCTGGAACTTAGACGGGAAATTCAAGAACCCATCAGTGGGTCATTCCGAAGTACCTGCTCCCTGCATTTCAGCACACAATTTCATCTTGCTCTTCTATAATTATTTGTACGAATCACTGGGAAATGATAAGAATCATCCCCCAACTTGTCCTCTGTTTAGAGTAGTATACAACTAACAGGAACATTATATTTATTATTTATTTGTTGATTGCGGGCGATTGCCCAGTGCAAAAATACAGTGAAAGATAGTAATATTGGTACTAATAAAATATAAAAGAAAATAGTAAATTGTCAGCTGGTCATAGATAAAAAACGCTGCAAAGTCCTTGTCACATGGGTTTATTATTCCGTTGGACACACCTACAGAAATGTTGGCTTTTTATTTATTGTTGAGTTCATGTAAAATAATTGAAACAGCTATTTCTGGTGGTTTCCACCAATTTTGGCCCCCAAAACTTGAATTAAGTAGGTACCCTCTTTTTTTTCTTATTTTCAAATCATCTTTGATCATTGATAGTGCCATGTAATCGTCTTGATCCACGTGTTGACACTTTTTCTAGTGTTATTCTACAAATTGATGGTGATTTCAGACGATTTCGCTGGTTTTTGACTCATGGAGCTGAACATCTGGTACAACCTCAATTTTCAACTCCTTGGTCAAAATCTGCTTCATATTCGGTCTTCTCGTCCCCAAAAACATGGAAAACCTCAAAAGCTCATTTTACTAACATGTTACTAAAACACAAGAAGTAGGTACCTATGTTTATACCCATTTTCACTCATAACACCCCTGGGTATATTCCGATCGGGCTGAAAAGTTTCGGGACACAACTAGGGCCCAAATGGAGCATGTGTACGAAAGAACGAATTTTTTTAGACATTGCATTTTTGGAATCTACGCACCTTGAAACGGAAAAGAAAAAATTTTGAGGGTGTGTTATAAAAATTTTTTGCTGAGCGAATACATAGGTCTAATTATTATTCACGGAATAATAATCCAAAAACGTAGAAATAAAATACGTTGTACAATGCCCGCGTTAACAAAGTAAGTTACCGAAGTATTTAACATTAGTATTTGAAGATCAACAAAAGAAATCGACATTTTTCAAGATTGTGTGCTAACATTTCTTAAGGCAGATCTTACGTTAGTCCTGAAGAAACGCAGGGAACTGCAGAAGAAGTCAGCGTCGAGGGATATGTCTAGGAGGAAATTTGCCAACCGCGGGAGTCGATGTAGGGGTTGGTGGTACATGTATTTAGTTAGTAGGGGCAAACTGTATATGGAATAAGGGAGAATGGCGGGAGTTGTAGGTAGGTATGATGAAAGAGATACGGGTGAGGAGTGAGGGACAATCGATCTTATTATTCAGCAGTTTGTACAGGAACATGATATCTGCTGCATCCCTGCGCTGATCCAAGCTCTCCAGACAGCAGATGCCCATCATGGGATCAGAATGGGATTCTCCGCCTCCAAGCTACTTGTGAGCAGCATACCGCAGGAAACGCTTCTGTACCAGCTCCAGTTCATTTCTGTGAACTGAATAAAAGGGGGACCACACTGTGGTGGAATACTCCATGATGGGACTATGTATTTATACAGGGGAGATGGTGTTGATGCTTGTAAGATCTCTTGTGGAACTAAGGAATCCGAGGGCCCTCAGAACGGCTGGTAATTGAATTAATGTGACCCTCAAATGATAACTTCTTGTCAAATGGAACGCCCAGGTCTCGTGCTTCGGTTTTCCTCTGTATTTTTATACCATTTAAATAATAGTCATGGTGAAACGGGTTTTGAGAGCGGGAAAAGGAGATTACGTAGTGTCGTGAGTCCCTCCCGGGAACACTCCTCTAGCCAACTTAAGTTCTCACCAAGATCCAAATGCAAACTTTAGTTCCGTCAATAAACGAAACGAGTGGGGAGACAAGCCACAGAACCCAGGGTACACAACCTGGAGCCCCACCACCAACCCCTAACAGGGGGTTGGAGGGAGAGGCTTCCTTTTCCTATAAAACCCTGGATCCTGCGACTTTAGCTTCATTCGACACTTCCTCTAACCAGCTCTCTCTTCTCTCCTCTACCTTGCTCTCTCTCCTCCTCTCTTAAAAGATCCTAGATGTCGGTGGTGATTCGCTCATAACCGCCTGGACACCTCTCCTCCAAAAGATCCTAGATGTCGGTGGTGATTCGCTCATAACCGCCTAGGCAAATTCTACCACTCACCTCCAAAATTCTACCTCTCCAAAAAGATCCCAGATGTCGGTGGTGATTCGCTCATAACCGCCTGGGCAATTTCCCTCACACCACCGTGATGCAATTTTAAATTCATCACACGTAGCATTTTGTGGGAAAAAAATCGTTTCAAATCATAATCTCCAGACAAGGAGACCGCACTTTTCCAATGAGACTCCATGAATGCCTGTCGTGATTACACGCTGAAGACTAGATGAACTAAATCATTAGTTTGGAGGCGGGTTGGGAATTTCAACGAAATAATGACGAAAGTACCTAAATGCCGTAGTTTTTTCTTGCTGTGGAAGGGGAAGGGGGGCTATATTGCATAAGATCTCGAACGACTCACTAGGAACCGCCGTTACGAGTATAATTTGATAGGCGAAATGGTGGTTGGCGTAGGAAGGTACGTAAGTACCCATGTCTTTCAAATGCCATGCTGCTATGAAATTCTACAAGACTGTTACATACCCCAGTTTAGGAGTAGGTATACATTGCAGTATGCAGATAAGCTGTAAGAAAAAGTCAACTGCAAACTCTCTCGCACTTGAACAATCTGCCACCTACTAACCTCATGACTCGCCAATAATTTCAACTTTACCTCGCTCGAATTATTTCATCCCCTTTCACTTTCCATGTGTTCCAGTCCTGTCCGTCTGGTTTCAAACTGATTTCAAACCCCGAGATGCGGGCCTTTGGGGTCGAAGATCTTTACGCGCCCTCATAAAACTGGATTGTGGGCACAGTGGCGAAACTTGTCCTATTATTTAGGGCGAGAAGTTGAAGCGAATAATTCGTTACGCCTGGGACACGTAAATAAGGTTGTGGCAAATATTTCGTCGACGCTATAAAACATCGGAGTTGTAAAATGATTCGGATCGGTTACGTGTTCTCTCGATTCAACGGATTGCATCACCGTCCACTCGGTGTGGGCAAAACCGTGGTGATGAAAATCGCTTGGAGAAATAGAGATCGGAATTCGAGTATTTGATTTTGAGCATAATAAATAGGTATTAATTATATAGACATGGTAAGAAGCCTCCGCGAAATATGACACGAATGCAACCACTAGAATTGGCAGCGTCGCACCAATAAGCCTGTCTGTTTATTTCCGGGTTTCGGTAGTTTACCTACAGTAGATCTTCTCGCAAAAATTATTTTCAACAGTAATATTTTTAACAAAAGTTGTTATTTTTAATGATGAAAAATGCCGGAAAATTATGTCCGCAAGTAATTACGGACGTAGGTAAAGGAGAATAATATATGTGACTTCGTTTCGTTTTTCCAACGAAACGACCTCTCGTGAGATTCCCCGTACTAATTGGGAACCAAAACCAAGGTCAGTGGTTTGTACACAACATTTTTCCGAAAATGATTTAGGTACAGTGGATAAGTAGGCACCTTCAACAGCGAAAATAGAAAGAATGGACAAAACCTGAAATACAGTGATATCCATGATACAACTACAGTGATGGTATCGTAATAGAATATTCTGTGACATTCCCCATTGAATGTTACGTTACGAACATTTTAATCTCTCAGGAGTTCAAGGATAAGTTTTTGAAGGCTTCTAACCAAAAATACATCGTAACATTTGTCTCAGAGAGATCGCTTGGATGTGGGGAGTCCACTTTAGAAGACAGCATTACGTGCTGTCAGTGTGATTTCGAACAATTTATTCCAAGAATGTTTGTGATCAAAAATAAAAAACCCTGCAAAATGCTTGTCACATGGGTTTATTAATTCGGTTGGACATAAACAAATGTTGGCTGTTCATTTATTGTTTATTTCATGTACAACAATTTTTCTCAAAAATAGGAATTTTTGACACAAATTATCATCGGCCATTGAACTTGTCATTGAATTGTCCTGATTCACATGTTGATACTACCTCCGTGTTTTTATACAAATTTCTGGTGATTACAGTCACATTTTTTTGAGCCATAAGTAATATTGAATTTCCTTAAATTGAAATATTGAGTTGAAACTTCATTTCAAAATTTACATAAGTATTGAAATATTGAGTTAAAACAACCTCAACACTTCACGCTTTAGTCAAAATCAACTTCATATTTTGTCTCCTCACCCTAAAAAACATGGAAAACGATACATCACAAGCCCAAGTTCACTAAAACATCAAAAATACCTAATTTTGCTCACATTTTTCACCCATAAAACCCCTGGATGTTTTCTGATACGGCTGCCGAGATAGGGTACACAATTAAGGCCTAAATGGAGCCTGTGTGCGAAAGAACGATTTTTTTTAGCCCGAAAGTTTAGGTAGACATGAGATATCGATGACACGGCGGACGGACATTGCATTTTTGAAATCTACACACCTTGAAACATAAGCGAAAAAATTTTAAGGGGGTGTTCCAAAAACATTTTCTGAACCGAATACATAGGTTTAGGTATTATTCAGAGAATAATTAACCAAAGTGACAGTCGCAAGTTGAAGAAGTTCCAGAAGTAGAAGGCTATAACTAACTAAAGCTAAGCAAAACTATAGTTATTCATATTTATTTTTCTTCAGGTCATCTTGTTTGTTCCTTTCTGTTGTTCTAGGTATTATTTCAATACCTTTCTTTTAAATAAAACTGTTGTGATCGGCTGCTCCTCCACAACTCATGTATTGTGCCAACATGAAGTACCTCAGAGTGGGGACCCCCCGACCCCCCTCTGATCATGTCAGGGGAATATAAAAGAGCCAGGGGCCACTAAATATACAACCATTCTCAATCAATCTTCCGGCCTCGTCTGTTGCTTCCTATATCACTACACTGGTGACCCCGACGTCGACAACGCCGCTCAGCGCCCGCCGTTTGACTGCGTCGTAGCACCGCCTCCGCATCTACGCGCCCCACCACGCGCGGCCCCCACCGACGCCACAGCGGCGCCCCACTTCGACGGCTATCGCAGCGCCTCCCGCTACTTCGCCCCACCATCTCCGATCCTTATATAAGGAAACGGACGCCGGCGCCTAGCACACTTCCTGCTGACACCTCAACGGA
Organism: Leptopterna dolabrata; assembly: GCA_954871275.1. Lineage (NCBI taxonomy): Eukaryota > Metazoa > Arthropoda > Insecta > Hemiptera > Miridae > Leptopterna > Leptopterna dolabrata. Next base: position 46,315,414 of record OX940980.1, read on the forward strand.
CTGGCACCTTCCAAGAAAACGAAGATGACGGAGCTGACACCGAAAACAACACCCGAAGCAAGTACGCCATCGATTCTCAAGCTCCAGCCGTTCGACCCCGCATTTCCGCACGTCTGGTTCGCACAACTCGAGATCATACTCGCACACGAAGGCCTCACGACGCATCTCGAGCCCCGACAAGCGGATATCTGCGCCGACCTCAACCCCTCGAACGCAAACAGCTACCAGACGTTGAAAACCCGCCTTCTAGCTACACAAGCACCTTCAGATGGTTCCCGGCTCACCGCCCTACTCCAACCGGCCTCCGACGACGAGCTACCGTCGGCCCTCGCTCGCCAACTCACCCGAGCACTCCCGGCTGACACACTGACACCAGACAGCTTTTTCTCCGCGCCCTCCCAGAGAGCATTCACCTACACATAGCGGCACGTGACGAACCCGACATTAAGAAACTCGCTGCGCTCGCCGATCGCCTCCTACCCTTCGCCCCGCCTCCTCGGGTGGCTACCGTCTCCGAAGAGGTTGAAGTGATACACAACAGACGACAACGGCGCTCGCCGACGCAGCCGACATCGAACACACGCCGCCCGACGACCACCTTATGTTTCTACCATCGCACATGGGGCCCCCGAGCGCAGAAATGCCGCAGCCCCTGCAGCTGGCGCACGAAACCGTCGGGAAACGCCAACGCACGGCCTGACCAGCCGTAACGGCCGTGCGCAACCCACCAACATCTCTGCTCTTCGTCAGATGCAAGCGAACCGCCCTACACTTCCTAGTAGATACCGGTTCCGACGTCTTGATCGTCCCAAACACCCTGCTACGTCGAAAAACCACACGTCCAAGCGCTCTACGTGCCGCAAACGGCACCGAGATCAAGATGTACGGAACACACTCCGCCTCAGTACACCTACCGGATCTCCCTCCGTACGAGTGGACCTTCACAGTCGCCGACGTATCGACACCGATCCTCGGCTCCGATTTTTTGACGTACCACGGCCTACTCGTTGACCTACCCAACACCCGACTCATCAACGCGGCCACGCAGCGGTACATCACCGGAACAGTAGAACTAGTACCTCCGAGCCAGTCAATCTGCACGACGACAGCGAACGAGCCGACGCCGTTGTCGAACATCACATCGTCACGAAGGGACCCCCGTGTCATGCGAAACTTCGCCGATTATCACCGGACCTTTACGCGAAAGCAAAGGCCCATTTCGGCGAATTATTAGCGGCGGGGGTCATCGAACCTTCGGAAGCGCCCTGGTCCAGCCCACTCCACATCGTCCTGAAACCCGACGATGACATTCGCCCCGTCGGTGACTACAGAGCGCTGAATCGATTAACCATACCGGATCGCTACGTACCGTCCCACACCTACACGACTTCACAACAGCCCTGTACGGGACTACCGTGTACAGCACATTCGACCTCGCCCGCGCATTTTTCCACTGCAAAATCAGCGAGCGCGACGTGCCAAAAACAACGATCCTGACACCCTTCGGCGCCTACCAATTCAAGCGAATGAATTTCGGCTTACGAAACGCAGCGCAAACGTGGCAACGCTACATGGACCACGTCCTACGCAACCTACCTTTCGTGTACTGTTACCTCGATGACATACTGGTCGCCTCAGCCACCCCGTCTGCACACTACACCCACGTACGCACGCTCCTCGAAACCCTCGCTAAATACGGCCTACAAATAAATACAGCCAAATGCCAGCTCGCTCGACCCTCAGTCAAATTTCTCGGCCATAACGTTTCAGCCGACGGGATCTCACCCCTACCGGAACGCACGGCCCTCATCAAGAAATTCCCTCGACCCAACACCGTCCACGAGCTTCGAACATTCCTCGGCCTCATCAATTTCTATCACCGAGCCTTACCACGAGCCGCACCTACTCTTCGCCCCCTAGTGGAAATGATACCACCCGATGCGAAGAAAAAAGACAACCGCACGCTCACGTGGACCACTGACGCAGCTGACGCATTCGACCGCGCAAAACGCTTACTCGAAACCTCCGTAACACTCGCCCATCCGGCCCCGACCCAACCACTCGTCCTACACACGGACTCATCGGATTTCGCCGTCGGCGCAGCGCTGCACTTCATCGACAAATCGCACCTACGCCCGCTGCGTTTTTTCTCACGCACCCTCAACCCGGCTCAACGTAACTACAGCGCATTTGACCGCGAACTATTGGCTATATACCTCGCCATAGTGCATTTTCGCCAACAAATCGAAGGGCGCCCACTGACAGTCTATACGGACCACAAGCCCCTAACGACCTCCCTAGCGACTCAGTCAAATACGGCCCCGCCAATGAGACTTCGGCACCTTCGATTCATCTCCGAATTTACTACGGACATCCGGTACGCCGAGGGCCCAACGAACATCGTCGCCGACTACTTCTCTTGCCTACCACCAACGGCCAACACAACCACGGCCCACGCCGTCACGGATCATAGTACCCCCTTCACGATCCAACAACTCGCCGACGCACAGGCCGCCGATGACCACCTCGCCACCATGGCTCTCACGGCACACCGTATCCAAGGCCACGATATCATGTGTGACAACACCGACGCCTCGCCCCGCCCCTACATCCCCACGCCGCTACGCCTCGCAGTTTTTCGCCACCTACACGGGATGACACACCCGGGGATTAAGGCAACCACCGCCCTCATCCGCGCTCGATACTACTGGCCAAATATGACCTCATCAATCAGGCTATTCACCCGCGCCTGCCCGAGCTGCAACCGAGCAAAAACGACACGCCACATCAGGGCCCCCCTCGGCGAATTTCCCGACGCAGCGCCGCTCGAACACGTACACATCGACCTCTTCGGCCCACTACCACCGTCGGCAACAAAAAAATACATACTGTCGATGATCGACCGCGCCACCGGCTGGTTCGAATGCGCACCCCTCTCGACCATTTCTGCCGACGCAGTAATCTCGGCCCTACACAACCATTGGATCGCACGCTACGGCTCCCCTGCACACATAACCACCGACCAGGGCACACAGTTCACCTCCGCCGATTTTCACAAATATTGCACATCCATGGGCACGGAGGTTCATCACACGAACACCTACCACCCCCAAGCGAACGGCCTATAGAGCGACTGCACCGCGTCCCAAAGGACGCAATAATCGCAACAGCCACGTCCCGCACTTGGGCCACACACCTCAGCGGCCTCCTCCTCGGCCTAAGAAACCGCCCGGGCCCCGACGGCTACTCGCCGGCCCAACGCCTCTTTTCGGCCACACCACGCCTCCCAGGGGATCTGTTCACTCAACCGCCACCGACAACTGTACCCCTCCGCACTAACGAGTCCTACCGCCACTACACACAGTCTTATATGCCTACTACCATGCGCACAGCGACCCATGTGTACGTCCGCGTTGACACACCACGGGGTAAACTAGAGCCACCCTACACCGGCCCCCATCAAGTGCTAACCAACGACGGGAAAACAGTCACATACCTAACGGACGATCGCCGCACGCCATCGGTATCAATCGACAGATGTAAGCCGGCACCACCACCTACGCACAACACGGGACCCACCGCAACACCGCAAATCGCCCCCAACCACACAACGATGGCCATAAATTCGCCACTACAGCGTCCACGGCAACCGCCGCTCCCGCCAAACCACGCCCGGAGCCCGAGCCTCGCCCGCCAACACTACGCACTCTATGCCACGGCCCCACGACAACGACCCACGCAACCACCCGGACAGCCACCACGGAACGACCACAACCAGCACACGCACCTCCCACGCCCGGCACCTGCCACAGCGAAACAACGAAAATTCAACTCATTTTTTACTTAAATTCTGGGGGAGCAGTGTTGTGATCGGCTGCTCCTCCACAACTCATGTATTGTGCCAACATGGAGTACCTCAGAGTGGGGACCCCCCGACCACCCTCTGATCATGTCAGGGGAATATAAAAGAGCCAGGGGCCACTAAATATACAACCATTCTCAATCAATCTTCCGGCCTCGTCTGTTGCTTCCTATATCACTACAAAAACATTATTGAGAAGCCCGTTGTTTTCATTACTTATACATACACGTAATATATAATAATAAAATAATTGAATCATTCATTCATGGAGCTAAAAGAACGCGCTGGTTATGAAAGCGGCCTGAACCAAGAAGCTATTACAGCGTTGCCAAATCTTGCGCCGCGGCCTTCTCTAGAGCGGCCATGGCTAATGTTATTAGAAGTACACCGAAGAAAGGAGATTATTGGGTAGATTTTTAGGAGAAACTGACCCTGACAGGTGCTGATAATATCGTCGGTAAAAGTACCCAAGTGGCTAAAAGCAAATTGTTGGGAAAATGGAATTCTGATTTCAAAAGCTTGCGATAAATCGTAGGTACCTGTTTCAGCAAAATTTGGAACCAATCAATTTTTCTAGGTTACGAACTTGTTTTGAAGAGGATGGGGTTCTCAATGCAAAATATTGGCAGTAATCTTCAGAATTTGTTTTTTTTTTAAATAAAAAAAATAGTATTACAGAAATTTGTGACTTGAGTACATTTCCCACTAAATCTGAGTCATTATGTAAGGACTTGTGCGGCTATTACTATTCGTTATTGTGATGCATGACAATTAAATTCCAACAACTTTCAGACGTTTAGAACTATTTAATACAAAATTGAAACTCATGAAATATAAAACGTAAAAGGTGAACATAGAAAGTGAGAAAAAATTAAAACCAGGCTTTACATTCTTCCGTGAGGTGGTACGGTGGTTAGTAGCTTTCTTGATAATAAGGATTATCATCATTATCAGGTTGGTGGTACGTGCGTTTTGCTGTCCTGGACCAAGCCCTGTAGACATCGATTACGACCCAACTGCATGGAGCTGGGACAGTTTTACCTCTGAAGAAATCTAAAAGGAGAGCGTTTCATCTTTAGAACCAAACCTACCCACTTTCCCTTGGGCAGTTTTACCTCTCACTAATACGCCATTTGTGGACTTGGTGATATCACAGCACGTTAAAAACCATGGAAATATCAACCGTGGGACTTGAGTGTCTTCACCACTAAAATGAATCTATTTCCCGAGATACTTGGGTACATTAACTCAATTTCATTTAAAAAAATGGACTCGGGCAATTTTACCTCCGATGATACTGGGGATGATTACAAAAATAGTGAATATTGAATTAAATAGGAACAGCAAGAATTCATTTGTAAAATATGAAAAACAGGAGATGATGATATACCAGGTATACATAATAATGTGTAGAAATAATATATTTCTAAGCCCAATAAAAACAAACCTGGCATTTAACTCCTCCTTTGCCCTCATGGAAGGCAGTGGGGTAGGTATCTTTGCGGTAAAAACTTTTTTTAATTTAAAAAATAAATAATGTTATGGTTATAACTGTATTAACATTTAATAACTTAGCACTTCCTGTACAACGTTCATATTTAATATTGTATAACGTTTGTGGACTGTAATTATAGGTCACCACTTATGCCCACTGATGATTCACGTTCACACACTGACGCGGGTCATGGTAAGGTCCTACAGCTTGGACCTCTTCAGTCGTCGTTTTTTTAATGTTTATGAGCGTTTTTTTAATAGCATGGTTCACCTTATCTACTGCAAGGTATCGGTGTCGATCATCTCTTCGTACATTCCAGGGAGCACCCAGCGTCAAAAACATGAACCTTATGAAGAACATAAAATATGAAATTATCCTTCATGGAATTTTGTACGAAATTGGGGACTTTATGTTGTAATATGTTTAGTAATCACCTCTGGTTACATGATTTTGTCCGAAATTGGGGGCTATATATTATGTAGTAATATGTTTAGTAATCACCACTGGTTACATGATTTCGAATGACAGTATTCGTTCTACCTGTACAAGTGGAATTTGAACGATTTAAAGTGACAATCCCAATTTGGTGTAAATTAAATTTCAAAGATCATAAATGGTGTAGAACATACGATTTATTGGGAATGATCCCTCATTGAGGTTCTATGAGGATAGTTAATTAAGCTGCTATCCTGTACTCTGTAGACTTCTGGAAGCCTCTCGCTTTCTTTACAATCTGAAATGTATGTTTTGTGAAGTTAGTGAATACTTACATTTTCCTTGTCCTGCCACCTCAGAGCATAATTTCACAGAACCATCCAATTCTGCAGGTAGATACTTACTTATGTAGTAGGTACCACTGTGCTTCATTTACTATGTTTCATGGGTCTACGATTGTTACTGCATTACGTGATTCAAAGATCGTGAATTCAGGGATTATGACTTCGCGATTCCCAATCCTGCAGGCACGCAAAGACCAAGTAAATCGCGCACGGTCCAACCGATTGGTGGGCCGCATTCCTCGGATTGCGAAACGACGAACTCACTGTCCCCTAACCCTTTCCAAAGTGACATTGGTCTTTAGCTGACACGATTTGTTATTTATCAAACTGACAATGCAAATAAGAGCGTCAGCCGCTCATCACGAAGTTCCCAAACACCGATCCTTCCTACTACTTTATATTTCTACTGTTACCACAGGTCTCTCAAAGATTGACATTCACTTACTTATACATCGCTTTCGAGATTATTTAAGCTCAATACGTAATGACGGCGATACCGAGCTCGACACGGTACAAGCATGGTGTACGGCGTCCTATTGGTAGGTATTCTCCAAAACAAAGTACCTAGGCAGTTTTACCTATACAATTTTCAAAACAATTAGGTACTTACGACATTTTCTTGATTAATTCAATAAATCAGTTTTATCACCAAAATTTGACGCTCTTCATCGATACCTCTCCTAATAAGGATAGAAAATTACCTGGCTCACTGACTATCGAACACCAGTTATTTCATTATTTTTTATTTTAATATTTATAATAAAAATTTTATTAGCGAATTTTCAAAGAAAATGAAGCTATTGCAATGGCTTCGAAATTTAAATAATATAAATTTTTGGAAATTTTCTTCATAGAAATCCGTTTCAGACCATTCTAAAACGATTCCTGAAATTTAACACTTTTTTATATGTATATATATATATATTTATATATATATGTGTCACTCCAGACGATAACTCTCGATAGAATTGAGATAAACAGCTCAAATTTGCACAAAAAATCTATTTTGGCAATCGAAAGGCTAAGTTCGAAGATGGGCGAAATTGGCCTACTCTAAGGAGGGTTTTGGCGCATTTAAAGTGCGCAAAAATTACCCAAAAATCCCCAAAATGTTATTTTCCAACAAGTGACCCCTCATTTTAAAGGTTTTTGCACGCTGAACACGATGGTGGAATCGGATTTTAGATATCTTGATCCGTTCTCAAATTAGAGCATTTAAAGTGCGCAAAAATTACCCAAAAATCCCCAAAATGTTATTTTCTAACAAGTGACCCCTCATTTTAAAGGTTTTTGCACGCTGAACACGATGGTGAAATCGGATTTTAGATATCTAAATCCGTTCTTAAATTAGAGCATTTAAAGTGAGCAAAAATTACCCAAAACTAGGATAATCTTTAAACTCTTACCCCCCCCCCCCCCCCTGTTAAGTGTTCCTTACAGAGTTTTTATATCTTTTAGAAAAATACTAAATGATCAAATCTGGTTGACGGAACATAACACAATAAAAAATATATTATTTAAGAACATTAAATCTCATCATGTGGAAACCATGAAGTTCAACAGGTGTTTTACTGGAGTGATTGTTGAAGACCGAAACTTGATATCCCAATACGCCCCCTCAAGTGAGCGTCTGTAGACCTAACGCTTGAGAACATGATTCATGCTTTATGCGTGGAGTCGACTTGGTCAGGAAATCCGCTGGCATATTTTCAGTTGGCAAGTACTCCACCTTTACCATTTTGTTTTCAATTGCTTCTCTGACGAACGCCTGACGTATGTCAATGTGCTTCGTTCTTCCGTGATGCGTGGGATTTTTAATCAAGTCAAGAGCTCCCTGATTGTCGTTCTTCAGTATCAGCGCCCCCTCAATTGGATGCCCTAGATTGGCAAATAGTCTTTTTAAGTAAATGGCTTCCTTGATAGCATCTGTTAAGGAATAAAGTTCAGCTTCCGTAGTGGATGCTGCCACCGTTCGCTGCTTCCGTGACTCCCATGTGACAGCGCCACCAGACATCGTGAAGACCATACCACTGAATGATCTGCGGTCAGACTGACAATTCCCCCAGTCTGCATCTGCAAATCCTGTTATTGGCTGGTCGGTTTTCCTATACGTCAACTTCTTGTTTATTGTTCCCTTTAGGTACCGGAGAATACGCTTTGCCGCCTTCCAGTGCGTCTCTGCATATTTATTATTATATTGGCTCAAACAGTTGACGGCGAATGCAATATCAGGTCTAGTTCCGATGGCTACGTAGAGTAAAGAACCCATCAATGATCTAAAAGGTAGCCGAGCCATTTCCTCAGCATTAGACTCAACATCCTCAAATTTCGCATTTACTTCAAGAGGCGTAGAAATCGGCTTGCAATCTTCCAAACCATACTTTTTGAGTAATTCCAAAATATATTTCTTCTGGGACAAATGCATTTCCCCCTTCTCATACTCAAATTCTATACCCAAACTGTAGTTGATACGCCCCATATCTTTTGTTTTGAATTCCTTCTTAATTTTGTCTTTCACCTCTTTCAATTTATCGGGATTCTTTGACACCAAAGTGAGGTCATCAACATACACTGCCATGTAAACTGCATCATCCCCTTCGTTTACCTTGTAAATACAAGGCTCCGCATCTATGGGTCTCATGCCTAGGCACTGAGTGAGTCGTTCGTTCAGCTTCTTATACCATTGACGACCCGACTGCTTCAATCCATACAAAGACCTTTTCAGATGACATACAGTCTTTCCACTTTCCCAATCTCTCAACATACTTTTTGCTATTTCTTGAACTTTCCCAGTTTCATTCGAAACCAAATCTCGCAAGGTTTCCTCAAAGCTCTCAGGAGCCTCCATAAATATATCCTCTTCTAAATCCCCATTTAAATAAGCTGTCTCGATATCCATTTGTTCAACATCCATATCATGCTGAACGGCCAGCGCCATTAGTATCCTCAGAGAACTCAATCTGACCACTGGGGAATAAGTTTCAAAATAATCAATCCCAGGTATTTGACTGAATCCTCGGGCCACCAATCTTGCTTTTCTCCTATCTAATTCTCCATTAGCCTTATACTTATTGACAAGAATAAGCCTGCAACTAACGGGCTTTCGCTCATGAGTTGGTTGAGCCATCACCCAGGTACTATTCAGTAGCAAAGAGGAAAATTCTTTTCTGATTGCCGTTTTCCATTCATCTACATCTTCACTTGAAAGTGCTTCACGTACAGATATCTCCGCCGGACAAGCTATTTCATCAAGAGTTTCACCTACCTGGGGATCTTCTGGTACTGCTGTTTGTACAACCATGTTGTACTCCTTCCGTGGCCTACCTCTTTGGCCGGTTCTTACTATCCGTGGTCGCCCACAGCCGCGTACTAGCTCCGTTTGAACATTATCAGTTTCATCGAGGGAAACGCCATTTGCAGGAATCGCATGTACATCTTCAGTTACCACCCCATGAACATCGAGTCCTGCGGTGCTATCATTGGTCAATCGTACTCGTACAAGTTCGTCCTGTTCATTAGGATCTGGAAAAATTTCATTCCTGTTTTCAAATATCTTTTCTGCTTTGCTACAAACTTCCTCATCAATGAATTTCACATTACGGGTCGTGTGTATCTTTTTGTCACTCGGAACCCATACTCTATAGGCTTTTGATGTTTGGGAGTATCCAACAAAAATACCCTCTGTTGACCTAGGTTCTAGCTTTTTCTTGACTAAATTTTTCATCATGCAAACCTTAGAGCCAAATGCTTTTAAGTGAGCCACTACGGGTGGCCTTCCTACCCATAATTCGAATGGATTCTTACCGTCGAGTGCTGCAGAAGGACATCGATTGCGAATGTAAACTGCAGATGCAACCGCTTCGGCCCAAAATACCTTTGGCAGTCCGGATTCGATAAGAAAGCATCTTACCATGTCTAAGATGGTTCGGTTCATTCGTTCCGCCACGCCATTTTGCTGAGGTGTTCCTGGGACAGTCAATCTTCTTTTGATTCCCTCTGCTGCTAGATATGTATTGAACTCATTAGAAATGTACTCTCCCCCATTGTCCGACTGCAGACACTTAATTTTTACCCCCTTTTGATTTTCTACAAAGCTTTTAAATTCTTTGAACGCTTTAAGAGCGTCCGATTTCTTTTTCAAAAACTTTACCTCACACCAGCGAGTGGAATCGTCGATAAATGTTATATAATATAATGAGTGCCCATGAGATGATACTTGTGCTGGCCCCCAAATAAGTTTTCAGTAAGTTTTCCAACTGACATTAAATTACTTCTAAGATCTGGAACATATAATGTATTACTTAAATGTAACTTCCAATTCTTACTGCCATGGCGAGATGATACGGTCACTGTTCCCTTTCCAGTTACACTGGTGGACGACATATTGGCGAGTTTGAGCTTCCCATTCTCGCCGGATACTAGGTCATCAAATTTGCTGGCATTTCCACACATGTGAGACGTGGAGCCGCTGTCAAGACACCATTTGGTTGGTTCTTCATGGCACAGAAAAGCTGCATGAGAGCTCGATTCATCTGAGTCATCTTCTTTTGCTGCTCTTGCATTTTCCTTCGGGGATGGGCACTTTTCTGCAAAATGCCCAACTCCTCCACAGTTATAGCATTTCAACTTCGTATTCTTATGCCTGTTGTTTGCCGTAAAGGTCTGATTCGTCTGATGTTTTTCTCGATATTTGTTATTGAATTGCTTGTAGTTTTTCTTGGCCAACAACGCATTTTGGTCTTCATGTCGTCCTAGATTAGTTCGAGCATCATTTTCCTCCAGTATCTTTGTTGTTAGTTGCTCAGAGTTTGGTAAACCATCTCTCGATTCAATGGCTACTCGAAAATTTTCAAATTCCTCGGGCAAACTATACAATAACATTGTAGAGAGTAAATTGTCAGGTATTGTAGTGCCCATATCCACGAGGCTGCTTGCTGTATCAAAGTATTCTGCTACATGGTTGCGTACAGCGCCTCCTGACTTCATCTTGCATAGAACGAGTCGTTTAAGCAGTGTTGCTGTTCTTGATGGACCTCGAGATTGGTAGTGCTCGTGTAGTTTACTCCATACGTCATGAGAAGTTTTGCATCCTTTGATCACTTTTAGTTCTGATGCTCCGATTGCGAGTGTTATGTCAGATTTCGCTCTCTTGTCCTTTCTTTCCCATTCCTTGATATTCGCTTCGTTATCTCCAGCCCCTTCAACGGAAGCTGGCTTCTTGATTGTTCCATCTGCATATTCCAAAAGTTCATTCCGTACCAAGAGAGCCTCCATGTGCATTATCCATGTTTCGAAGTTATGTCTTCCGAGGGGAGCGACTTTAACGTCGATGCTTGCCATGGTCTCCTGTTTAGCGTGCTGGGCCCATAACCTATTGTTAAGTGTTCCTTACAGAGTTTTTATATCTTTTAGAAAAATACTAAATGATCAAATCTGGTTGACGGAACATAACACAATAAAAAATATATTATTTAAGAACATTAAATCTCATCATGTGGAAACCATGAAGTTCAACAGGTGTTTTACTGGAGTGATTGTTGAAGACCGAAACTTGATATCCCAATACCCCCCACCCCCTTAGAGTGGTCAGATTGAAAAATGTGAGAAGTATTAATTGAAGACGAGAGTTCGAAGCAAAAAAGGGGGAGGCAAACGATTAGTACAACTCCTTGAATTTCCCATTTGACATAAATATAATTGTTATGATACCTTCATAGATAGACAAGTACCGGCCCACGTATTACTAGAAGGAAGACGAAAGAAAAAATCTATTTCAAATTATTCAATTTAGGTACTAACAGTAGGAGGAAGAAGTTTTCCTTTATTCAAAACCATAGCCATTAATTCGAATATTTCTTTGAAAATTCGCTCATTAAGTCATGCTGCATGACTGGTTTTTTTGATGACATGTACTCAAGTCTATGCCAGCGGATGGGGGTTACTAGTTCTGCATCTCATAAAGCTGTATAATAAGCCATCGAGTATATATTATTTTACCGTTGAAGTATGAAATGAAGTTAATTCATGAAATAAAGTTATTATACATAACTACGAATCTGACTCAATTTGAGATAGTTAAATTATGAAATACTTTACCTAGGAAAGTGTACGATTTTGGATTAAGAAAGCGATTTAGACACTTGGCTAGTTACTGTATGGAATATAGTACTATATAAATATGTATAATTTATACAATTATTTCAATACTGACAGATTTATACGCTTTTACTAGTTATATGAAATCTCTAAAAATCATCGTGCTCCATTAGTTTGGAGGTTGTATCGTGTTATTCTGTGATGACTCTGCGTTACTCCGGAATGTACCAGAGTACAATCTTTATCGATCTCCCTACCTTATTTCCCGATACGAGTCGGAACTCGTATTCCATAGAATAGCTAGGTATTTCATTTAATAACTAGTTAAAGTGTAGATAACCCTGAATTTTACACGTCAATTAACAGCCTTCCGTAGCTATGTAAAATAACTAGGTACCTATTTCATATAATAACTAGTTGAAGCGTTGATAAAAAGCCGAATTTAACACAATAACTAACAGCGCATCGCTATTATATAAAATAACTAGGCATTTCATATAATAAGTGGTTTGTGTTGATAAATCCGAATTTTACACTTTACCTAAAATGGACCGTTATTTCATGAAATAACTAGTTATTTCGTGGATTGACTGAATTTCATGCTCTAACGGTAACATATATATATGTCATTTCCTTTAGTTCCTCGCAAGGCATGTGTTTGTGAAGAGTTTCTACTGGGTGACCTTATAGGAGTCTACTCTCCTTAGTGGGTATAGTGACGCTGAACCAATAGGCTCGGAATTGTTTGACTATTACACCCACAAAGCTCGTCATGTATCAATTTTACGTTTACGTAAGACAATCTTTCTAACGCGGCACAACGCCTCGGCACACGGCCGGATGAGGTTATGAGGTGAAAGTGAGAGATGGAAGGAAAATGTCAACACGCCATCTCAGATATCCATCAAACTTAGCGCCTATGGCAGAGGCGTGCTTCGCCCCAAGATTTGCATCTGAGTGGTAATCAAGGCACGAGCTCTTTACTCGCAATCTTGTCTTGAATATCCATTGATGCAAGACTGAATAGTTTTTACGCAAGGTTTTCAATGCAGCGTCCATTATCGCATTTATAGACCCGTGCACCATAAACTTGAGTACTTTCGAGGTGTGAAGTCGAGACTATGATTGATGATAAGTAAACCACCAAAACCTCTTGTATGACAACGCTGTCCAAGGTAAATATTAAGTTTAGAAAAGTCGCCATTCGTGTCACAGTCGGCTAATGTAGCAATATCTTAGTGTCCGCTGCATATCTATAAGTAATTTAAGATGTAAACGTATATAATATTGTTAGATAATGGGTGACGTGGTATCCCTTAAAAGTTACATTTACCACTCCTATGTAAAATGTAGATTTAACCAAATAAACGAGGAGAAAGACGAGCTGTGCGACGTTGCGGTTGAAGCCCAGAAGGGGTTCCCCTCTATCGAACTCCCAACGGCCATAAGGGCCGTTGAGGGACGAGGTGGAGGTACCTTCATATATATACCACTCGGCTCGCCCAGCTCTTCATTCGACGGATCTCGCTCTTACCTACGACTTCTCTCTCTCTCACCCTTCCTCGCATCTGCTGTGGTAGTAACCGCGGGTTGCTCCCTCTCCTCTAATACTTGCTGTGGTGATAACCTCGGGGTATTAGCATCCTTACCCTCCTGCGTCTGCTGTGGTTATAACCGCGGGATGCTCCTCCCTCTAGTACTTGCTGTGGTGATACCCGCGGGGTGCTAGCCTCCTCTTCCACTAACGCCTGCTGTGGTGATAACCGCGGGGCGTTAGTGATCCAAAAAAACCAGTCATGCAGCATGACTTAATGAGCGAATTTTCAAAGAAATATTCGAATTAATGGCTATGGTTTTGTTTTGCTTCGAACTCTCGTCTTCAATTAATACTTCTCACATTTTTCAATCTGACCACTCTAAGGGGGTGGGGGGGGGGGGGGGGGGGGTAAGAGTTTAAAGAGTATCCTAGTTTTGGGTAATTTTTGCTCACTTTAAATGCTCTAATTTAAGAACGGATTTAGATATCTAAAATCCGATTTCACCATCGTGTTCAGCGTGCAAAAACCTTTAAAATGAGGGGTCACTTGTTAGAAAATAACATTTTGGGGATTTTTGGGTAATTTTTGCGCAATTTAAATGCTCTAATTTGAGAACGGATCAAGATATCTAAAATCCGATTCCACCATCGTGTTCAGCGTGCAAAAACCTTTAAAATGAGGGGTCACTTGTTGGAAAATAACATTTTGGGGATTTTTGGGTAATTTTTGCGCACTTTAAATGCGCCAAAACCCTCCTTAGAGTAGGCCAATTTCGCCCATCTTCGAACTTAGCCTTTCGATTGCCAAGATAGATTTTTTGTGCAAATTTGAGCTGTTTATCTCAATTCTATCGAGAGTTATCGTCTGGAGTGACACATATATATATATACATATAAAAAAGTGTTAAATTTCAGGAATCGTTTTAGAATGGTCTGAAACGGATTTCTATGAAGAAAATTTCCAAAAATTTATATTATTTAAATTTCGAAGCCATTGCAATAGCTTCATTTTCTTTGAAAATTCGCTAAAAGACTCCTAAGGAGCACATTCTTCCTATCGTTCACCCTACCCAAACCTACCCTAGCTTTAGACTTACGACAATGGGGTGTGTGCATGGGTCACAAAACCGGTTTATATTATTTTTTAATGATATTAAATTCCATTCTGAGAACTTCGACACCAGCCGCAGTCTCCTACAATAATTATTTATTATATACCTATATGATTTTTCAAAGTTTCAATAAATTCTGACGTCACACTGGGCCTACCGCCTAGGCGAGAGGGGTGCAATGACGTCAGAATTGGTTGAAACTTCGAAAAATCATAGAAAAAGAACTAGGTACTTATTTTAAAAAACCTAGATTAAAACAGTTACCTACTAAATTTAAAAATCTACCTTTAGATATTGAAAAAAAAACATTAAAAAAAGATAATAAATTAATAATAAATACGTGCACATACGTCATTTACATTGTGTGCATTTACCTGCATTACCATCCTAATCTTCGAATGAACGACATATCGCGCACCTCTAGCAAGCACCATAAATTTGTGATGGCATGGCACAATTACGACTAACTATCGTTTCTTCGAATCAATTTTGGGTTTCGTTATACCTACAGGCAACATGAAATACTAGCATGAGTAATTGTAATAATAGATCTGTTAATTTTAAAATCTCGAGTAGGTGCCCCTTGTAATGTTACTCAACAATAATTATTACCTACCTAAATGGAGGGGACCAGAAGAGAATGAGGACGTGTTTTTTTTTCTAATTCATATTTTATTATTGCTCCAAGATATATATCTTATTAACAATGTTCTTCTGACCTAATTATATTACAATACATGGCATTTAGGGCTAACGATACATAACTTTGTCCTTTGTCTTTCCGATTTATTGCACACACTCACTTCCTACACAAGCTCATGTGGTTTAGTGCGCTTAAGGCGCCGCGTCAACTCATGTACTTCGAGAAGCTGGACCACTTCTTCATTAACATGGTTTTTAAGTCTCTCAAGATGAGCGTTAGCGCGCAGCTTTATCACTTTGTCGACGCTTTCCATCTCAAGGTCGCGATGTAGAGCGTCGTTGCGGATATACCACGGCACATTGGTTATGCATCGTAGTACCATATTCTGAAAGCGTTGTATAATCTGCCTGTTTGATGGGGCCGTGCAGCCCCACAGTTGTGCTCCGTAGACCCACGAGGGCCTCAGTACTTGAGTGTACAGAAGCAGTTTATTTTGAAGTGATATCGTTGATATCCGGCCAATGAGCCAGTACATTTTCCTGAATTTTAAGACAAGTTCTGTCTTTTTCTTTCTCACGTGTTCTTTCCACCGGAGCTTGGCGTCTAGCGTCATGCCCAGGTATTTGGCGTGATTCGAGTAGGGAATCACCACATTGTTGAGAAAAGCCGGGATGTAGTTGATCTTACAGTTGGTGAAATCGACGTGCACCGACTTTGTCTCGTTCAGTTTGAGAGAATGAGGAGGTGAGGATAATTTATTATATGTACCTACTAACAACGCAACGTACTCATACGTTTACCAAGTCAACCTTACCTATACAACTCAACCTTAAGTCATCCTGTGCTATGGTGTGTTGTTCAGTATTCGTACGAAGTGGGAAGCTTGATTGAGTTATCTTGGAATCCGACTCCCGGTAGACTTGCAACGCTTTTAACCTCTAGGGCTTTCTACAGCGCTGAATCCCTTTGAAGGCTAAACGCTATCAGAGAGCGACAAACGCGTCTCATATTTCATTCACGACCGTATTAAGAAGGCCGCCCCCTCCTGAGAGTTCGCTAAGTAATTAACAAACTGACAGAGCTCTTCAATTTGTAATCACTTCGATATTGAGATCTCCCGAGGTGAAGGGGCGCTCCCGCAACGCGATACCTATATAAGCGCTCCTTTACCTTGTACCTACTAATGAAAGCGGAGAATTAATTGGTTTAATGTAACAACAGCCCCTTGAGGGGTCCTCCGAACCTGGTGGCGCCGAGGGGGTGTTAAAAGCAAGTTGGTAACCCTCTCACTGACTCCAAGCTCATCTACTTCCAATTTGAATATTGATCGTGTGTGTTGGTTACGGGGGTTCTCACTAGTTCCGCTGGTTCTGATAGTTCTGAAGGTTTGTTCCGGTACGTTATCTACTACAATTTTCTGGGCCCCTAAATCAAAGCGCCGATGGATAGAATCCCCCGAGTCCCAGGCCAAATTACAGTGTTCTTCGAGCTTAGAGAAATAGATTTTACCACCCACTGTTCTAGAACACTTATATCCTAACTAGCATGACCGCTCGCTTCGCTCGCTATCCGAGATTCGCTGTACGCAGTATCGTACTTAATTCCGACGTTGCACAACTTGGGAGCCTACTGGATATTCGTGCCAAATTTGGTCGATATCCGTCAGGCCATTCAGGAGTTGACCATGGTCGACCATAGTTCCGCTATGGTCAGGGAATTAAAAATGCGACGTTGCACAACTTGGGAGCCTACTGGATATTCGTGCCAAATTTGGTCGATGTCCGTCAAGCCATTCAGGAGTTGACCATGGTCGACCATAGTTCCGCTATGGTCAGGGAATGAAAAATGCGACGTTGCACAACTTGGGAGCCTACCGGATATTCGTGCCAAATTTGGTCGATATCCGTCGAGCCGTTTGGCCGTGCATAGAAAGACAGACACACAGACAGACTCACAGAGATCCGTTTTTATAATATAGTAGGGATAGGGATTCTAATCCAAAACACATCGTTGAGCAGTCTCTTTATTACTACGGTTTTTACCATTAGGGTAGTACTATTAGGGTACTTTACCTCTGTAATAGTTGTTTTTCAAACCCAGCCCAACATTTAAAACTCCTCCGTTTTCCTTTGGTGTTGAAGAAACTGATATATTTAGCACTTTTTGATACACTTTTACATGTTGGGCGATCATTTTGTAGATCTTGATTCTTTAGAGCTAGGCTATTCACTGAGGTTGGCCGAAATGCGGATATTAGCTTATTGATATTGAAGGCCCCTAAAATACCTACCTATATCCTATTTACGGACTTCACAATAAAATGGTTAAACATTGGGTAGAGAGGACACTCTTAAAGCCCTTCTACAACGCTTGGTTTAACCGTAGGAAGCCCTAGCCTGAAATGGCTGTTTCCTTAACTTTTAACTTACATGGTAGGAGGACATACCTGTTATAGATCTGAGAGTCCCGACTTATCTACTAAAAAGAGATGGACAGTGCAGAGATTCTCAATTAACCCCTTGTTCTTCCAAACTCTTCATATATGCAGATAGGACATTTTTCCTTATGACGGCAGTATTCACCAGCCATTTTTGAGCGATTTCTGCACGATAAACCATAATCACAAACTATCTGTAGGTTCCGGTGAGGAGGTTGTCACACAGTACTTCCATGTTCTTCATAATGGTATCGTGGATATATAGGTAAATTTGGCGGCAGGGGTCGCCCATTTCGTCAAAATCCGTAAGCGTGCGTATAAATCTCAATGTCAACCACAATCCGACACCAACGTCATTTAGTTAGTAAACCTTGAAAATAATGGAATCATTGACATATTTTTTGCTGTCAGTTAGCCAAATCGAACGCGATCGGGTTCAAAATCAATAGGAATGATACAGGCATCCTAGCGGACATTTTGGTACCAACCACAACAACTTTGGTCTATTTTTGCGGCAGTTATAGTTGAAAAATCGAAAATTGGAAAACCCTTCTTAACTCCCTTATTTTGACACATAGAAAACTCGGTTTCATTTAAAATTGAAGAGCTCAACGAGCTGAACAAAACCCAAAAAGAAAGTCTGAAAAATATCTTATTTTGAGGGAGTTATAACTATTTGAATTCCAACATACATACTTACACAATATATACATACGGAGCGACATCAAGCGGAAAACCGTCTAGAAACTCGATTTGAGCACTTCTGAACAAGATTACGTAGGTTTTCCCGAACACCTGTTTTTGACGGTGTCGCCATACATCCATTCCTGTGTAGTAGGAACATGGAAGTAAAAGAGGTGGATTCTCACTTAACCCTCACACCACAAAGGTGAAACGGAATCACATATACCACAAGGTGGGGTGCGCCGACACCCAGGGTATTTTGAGGCTCATTTCGAATTAGTATAGCCCAACTATCACTTTTAAACTATTTGCTGACCCTCAAGAATGTTCTTAAGCACTTTTGTTCCAACTCTTTGAAAACATGTCATGTTTTGAAGTTTTTTTTTTTTTTTTCAGAAATAAAATATCTCACAGGCAGTTTCGGGTAACAATAATATATGTTTAAAAAATAAAATATTTCATGACGCAACATTTTTCAGTCATTGATTATATCAAATGAAGATTATAATATTATGAACATCAAACTAGATGAGACTATCAAAATTTTCAAAAGGAACTAAAAAACCTTTGCAATACAATAAAATTGAACACAAACAATAGCTGGAGTCGCTAAATATCACGAATTTTGTTTGCACATACTCAAAAAACATTGTAGAATGAAAAGAAAAACATCAAAACATTCGAAAAGTTAATAATGGTAAAAAGATAATACACTTATACACTTGTACACAGGTACACTTGTAGCAAAACTTGGTAACTTTTTCATGCTCTCTACAAATTGGTTCATTGCACTTTGAGCAAGTGCTGGTCGTCTTCTTATCCTTCTTTCGGTCACACAATTTGCACCGCTTGTACCTTTTGGTAGGAGGTTCCTCTTCCATGTGCTGCGGTTGCTGAGAAGGAGCAGGTATGCCCAAAACAGTCTGGATTTCATTCCGGAGGACTTTGGGAAATATCTCGTTGTACATCCTCTATCTCATGAAGGGCTCAGAGTTGGATTGAGGGTTTTCAAAAAGGGGTGAACAAATATGTTTTTGGACCAAAATTTACTAAAACAAAACGAAAACACCCTGAACAAGAAAAAATATTGCAACAAAAAAGTGTTACATTACTAACAAGGTTGGGTGCTAGCACACCCCAACTACGTTTTTCGTAGGAATACAATGATTTGAAGAGGTTACTGCTTCTTTGTTGGAGATGCAGCGCCGACAGCATGTAGAAGACAACTGAAGAAGAGGCTACTGGGGGCCTTAACCTCTTCTAGCGCCTCAGCTCCCCAGCTCCCCACCAAACAAAAGAATGGCGCCCTGGGGTGTCCCGACACCCCACCTTGTGGTGTGAGAGTTAAAACCCGTCGAGGACATTCTTCCTTATGACGGCAGTAGTCACTCGCCATTTTTGAGCGATTTCTGCACCATCAATCAATAGTACACTTCGTTGTTATGGAGATGTGACATTCAATAGTTCTATGCTGGTAACCTGTAGAAGTACGAAACAGAAGCCCGGGGAGGGACCGAGGCGAGTGAGACCATCCGATACAAAACAAATCGATTTCAACGGGATGATCGAGGGATGACCGGAAAGCGCGAAGACAGTTACTGATCGCCTTGATTAAAACCTGCAGCCCGAATGAAAAGGCAGTTAAAAGAGACGTTTCCACCGCTTGACAAGTGTGTCCAAATAGCGAGCGGAGCGTGGGACGCGAGGTCCCAATAATGAAGAGAAACCCCGAGTCGATTGGGACGCGCCAGGATGGGTTATAGCCTGGCAAGACAGCTGTGGATGGGGCGTTCGTCGTCCTTCTGGGAGATGAAGAAAGAAATGAGCCTTTCGGAAGCTGCGGAAGGCAAAGAGTTTTAATTAAAAGGGAGCAGAAAAGACGAGGGTTTAATATAGAGCAAGAAACGTTTCCGCCCTGAGGCAACGACAAGCGAAACAGAGGCATCACCTGGTTTTATCCAGTGAGTCGTTGGCAGGCTGATGGACATCTTGAAACGTTCATCTTGGAGAAACGGATGCTAGGAGAATTCAGAGTGTAATAATACACGGGAGAATAACTCTGGACTACACTCCAAACTGTACATCTGAGGTTAAGGTATACCTATAGGCTCAGATTATCGCCGGTACCTATAAATCCCCTACTTAAGCCGTTATACGATTTTTCGATTCTTCACTCGCCCATCCCGGACTCAACAATTTTGATTTTAGCGAATTTTCAAAGAAAATGAAGGTATTGCGAGGGGTCACGACTTTCAGAACATGAATGTTTGAAATTTATTTATAGGCAGATCCGTTTCAGAGCATCCTGGAATTCATACCTTGATTTTAACAAAAATTTATGTGTAAACGTTTTCGCAGAAAAAACTCCCAAGTTCAAGAACTATTTAAAAATTTAAAAAAAATCGATATAACGGCGTCCTGGAGATTCCAACTCCTATTTTTCACCCCTTAGGGATGACTGACATTACCGCCGAGCCTCGAGGACCAACTAGACCCCCAAACTAAGAAAAGTGCGAAGTACAGAAATTTTTTCATTGCATTTTCGGATTCTGCATACCTTGAAACGGAAACCACCAGATTTTGACGGGGGTTAAAAATGTTTTGTTCATGCTCGATTCCTCCAAAGGTTCATTATGGAAAATAATAAACCAAAAATAAGCAGCATACTTGTTGGTTGAAATGCTGGCTTCACCGTCAAGAGCAGCAAACTTAAAATTGCGCTAGGTGTTCTAGAGTTTTGGTTTATTATTTTCAATAATGAATCTTTAGAATCTTCTTTAGAAACCATGGAGTGTTTTTATTTTTATTAGAAGTGTTTTCTATTATAATAGTTCCTATTCACCTTTTAGATGTTCCTCTCTTTCATTAAAAGCTTACTTTTCAATTTAATAAAATAAACTCTTCTTTTTATGGTTTTATGGGATGGTTTCACCATCGTGTTTGTCATTTAAAAATCTATAAGAAAACATATTGATTGTAAGTTGGGACATCAGCATAAATAGTTATACGTTTTTTGATCAGCTAAATTCGTAATTCGGACCACTGCGCAGCGGCAGCACCGCGAGCGCGACATCCAGCGGCTGTGGGAAACGCGGGGCGAGAAGCTCGGCCGCCTCGGCTCCGCTATCTCACCATCTCAGGGGCCCCATCGCTACGTGATGTCCTCAAGGCGCCGAGCTCCCTCTCCGCCCAAAATTTATTAGGAAGCTCACACAAACGTTTTTCCGCTCCTTATAAACCTGGGACTCCTCCAACTCCTATCCGGCTAACAAGGGGGCAGTTCTCGTTCTTATTAGAGTGAAGACGTTTACATAAGAGAGACGAAGTCGTCATAAAGAAAGACGTAAGAAGGTGTGTGGCCGAGAATGAATTCTTCGCCCTTTCTCATTATTTCCGTAATTCATTGTGAGAGTTTTTATCACCTTCGGGCTCTATTTATGAATATCTTGCTGGATTAACCGTGCGTTGCTCAGGACAGTTTGAGGTGGGTTTCACTGGTAACAAAGGGAACATCATGATTTTTGTGGTCACGAGGAACCTATGTTATGAAAATCCTGTAAATAGATTGCTTAAAAATGATTTTCATACAATACGATATTATCTATAATACGGCATAATCTATATTACGACATTATCTTATTATCGTTATATCATTTCAGCGGAGGTTTGACTACTAACTTATCATTAGGGACTGGAATTTGCGTATTTTGCATTATGTGTTTTTTATCGTGTATATCGTTCTACTTTTCCGGTTTGAGGGTATCTGAAGCGTTTAGCATGTGTTAAATTTAAATTTAAATAGCACATTTTGCATTTTTTGTTCGATTTCGGAGATTTTTGCATATTTTGGTCGTTTTGTGCATATTTCTGGGTATTTAATCAAATTGGGGGAATTTTCATATTTTAGTTTATTATTTTCTAGAATGAACCTTTGGAATCAAGCATGAAAAAAAAAAAAAATTATAACCCCTCCTGAAAATTTGATGGTTTACGTTGCAGAATCCGAAAATGCAATAAAAAAATTTCTTTCTGTCCGCCGTACTGGCCACTTTTCTCAGTTACCATGAAGAAAAATTGATGAAATTCGGGTTGTAGGGGCCGTTCGGGGTCTAGTTGGTCCTCGAAGCTCGGCGTTACTATCTCTAAGGGGTTCAAAATAGGGGTTGAAAATTTCAGAACGCCGTAGCTCGAAAACTTTCGATAGAAGGGGGGAAATTTGTCTTGAGCTAAAACAATTTTTTGAGACCATCCGGACCATTGTAAGTCCAGACGTTCGTGTGCACCAAAAAGTTTCGTCAACACGATCGTGAATCAAACGGTATAAATCCTGTCCGTATATCATCGCTAGGGAGCACCTGATTATAATCAAGGATGGCTGTATGAAGTAGAGTTGGTTGTTCTGTGGTATTATTTCATTTGATAAGTTGGACTATTGGATTTTGTTGGTAGGTACTTGTGAAACTTGAACAAACTTTGAAGTATTCGATGGGTAAATTATTACACAATGGTAAATTATTACACAAGGCAAATTATCACACAACGGTAAATTATTACACAACGGTAAATTATTACACAATGGTTCATCTGCCAAGAAGGGGCTGGATTTTGTTGATCGGTACTTCTGCAACTTGACCAACCGTTGAAGTATTATTGATAGGCAAGTTATTACACAACGGTTCATTATACTTGACCAGGAGGGTAGTTATTGACCTCAGAAAACAGCGATCTACGCAGAAAACAGCATCTATTTCACTCCACATCAACAATTTTCCTTCAGAACTTCATTATTTGCGTTTCATTTTGCCATACCAGTTACTGTTTGTCATCGAAAGAATTATTTTAGCAACATTTAACTCGTGATTTAGATAAGTACCTAGTAACGAGTACGGGGTTAGGTACTAACCTACGGAGTGTCTACATAATATGTATAGACGAGTACGTATTATATAGACGGGTTATCTGTACAGAGAGCAGTGATCTGTAACAGATGGGTATTGCTGTACAAAATAATAAACCGTTGTGCAGGGATTTGCAGCGTTTTTTTCCATTTTCGGATTGCACATACTTTGAAACGGAAACTATCAAATTTTGAGGGGGGTTAAAATTCATTTTTTTCATGCTCGATTCCGAAGGTTCTTTATTGTAAATAATAAACCAAAATATTGTCACTCTTGAATCGTTCACCGCCATGTGGCTTTCCTGAATCGTTGTGCATGCAACGACCGACGAATTATCTCCTTGTTTCGTTAAATGGGATAAAAAGGTCCGACGCGAGGTTACCTATTGCATCTAATGATCCGTTATTGCGAACTTTACCGCATGTGGGATCGTTCGTGGAAAAACCTACTCGCAGTATCGTTAAGGCGATAATGTCTTAATCTGCCGGTATTTTACAGTCGTTTCTTCCTATTAATCGATACATATTATCCTCCCGCAACACAGAGCCTAGCTTTAAATTGGGAGGGCAATTTGCCTTGAAATAGCAAATAATTGTTCTCCTACTTGCCTCCTTGTGGAAAATAAATAATAATTCTTTCATTCGTTCGTGTGTATTGTGGTGGCGGTCGGCAACTTAAAAACTGTTTCTAATGCCAACTTATTATTGTGCACCTCATATATGCAATGAGGATTGCGGGGTAGGGAAATATTTTGAATCGTTCCTTATTAGCAGCAACTTCATTACTGAACATTGTAAGTTGTTATTATGGTATTTTATTCCTTATTCCTCGTGAAGCGTCTTTACATAGCTAAAAATAAATTCTACCTGTTGGGCAGGGCGGTGGGGGCCCCCTCATCCATCTGTCGGTGAGTTGGCTAATTCGATATTGGCAGGTCCTAGCTGAGAATGCAGATGAGAAATTTGATGTCACTGCAATAAATGAGCAAATTTGAGTTTATTTGGCAAATACTGGGCTACTTGAAGATTTTAATCTGTTGGCTGATTCTAGTAAATATGAAAGGAATTGAAAAATTCAAGGAGGATGGCAAATTTGAGTTGATATGGTAAATAAATAAAAAATTACACATTCTAGTTCAGCTAGTAACTCCATGTTCGGCAGTTTCAATTCAGTTGTCAAATGTTGGCCTGACTTCAAGTTTCATTTTGGTTTATTATTTTCCATAATGAACCATTGGAATCGAGCATGGAAAAAAAAATTCTAACCCCCCTCAAAATTTGATGGTTTACGTTTCGAGGTACCTATGTAAAATCCGAAAATGCAATAAAAATATTCATACTTCATTTCTTGGTGGGTTTTTCACTCGTTACAGGATGACGTTCTTCCTTCGAAACGGGGGCTCAGCTGCTCAAACTTGAGTTGTTGGTTTATTGTTTTCAATAATGTACCTACCTTTGGAATCGAGCATGAAAAAAAATTTTAACCTCAAAATTTGATGGTTTACGTTTCAAGGTATGTAGAATCTGAAAATGCAATAAAAATTTTCTGTCTGTCCGCCGTACGCCTAACCTAGCACTTTTCTTAGTTGCCATGAACCAAAATTGATGAAATTTGGTTTATAGGTCCCGTTCGGGGTCTAGTTGGTCCTCGAAGCTCGGCGTTACAATCAGTCATCTCTAAGGAGTTCGAAATAGGGGTTGACATGTTCAGAACGCCGTAGCATGAAAACTTTAAATATAACGGTATGGTTTTTTTAACGTTTTTAAATTGATCTTGAGCTAAAGAATTTTTTGATACCACCCGGAGCATTGTACTGCCAGCCGTTCGCTTGCACCAAAAAGCTTCGTAAACACGATCGTGAATCAAACGGTATAAATCCGGCCCAGATATTATTATCATCGCTAGGGAGCACTTGATTATAATCACGGATGACTGTATGAAGTCGATTAGGTTGTTCAGTGATATTATTCCATTTGAAAATTATGGATCTTATGGATTTTGTTGATAGGTTTGGAACTTTAACAAACGTTGAAGTATTATTGATGGGTAAATTATTACACAATGGTAATTGTTACACAATGGTAAATTATTACACAACGGTAAATTATTGCACGACGGTTCATTATACCATCTACGTAGAAGGGGCTGGATTTTGTTGATAGGTACTTTTGCAACTTGAACAACCTTTGAAGTATTATCAACGGGTAAGTTATTGCACAGCGGTTAATTATTACACGCAGCAAATTATTACACAACGGTTCATTATAATATCTACGTAGAAATGGCACCTATACAGGTAAGTTATTGCACAGCGGTTTATTGTTTGCCTTATGATTCAAGAATATCTAACTACAAATAATTAATTATTGAATCCCACGCATTTGTAGGAAACTTTAATTCCGGAGCCGGCCCCTGTACTCGATTTAGGGCTTCCCTGGAGGGGAAATCGAGGGAACTGACCACAGAAAACGGTGATCAACGCAGAAGGGGGGCATCTATTCCGGTTAATAATAAAACGTTGTGTAATAATTTGCAGCGTTTTTTAGCTACGATCCAACAATGACGACTGACAGACTGATATTTGATGACACCTGACACTCCTTACCCATAGTCCGTAATTGCATTAGCGTGTCTTCACTCATATTCGCTCGTTTGGTTTTTGCGTTTAAAGAAAAAATCAATCAAGACTCTATTTATATATTAAAAAAAGTGTAAATCGGTTGCTTTTCCAAATAAATACCTATCTTTCAAAATTGTTTATTTTTTTATAAAACAGCTCGGTTATATCGAAGATTTGTTTGTTTGGAAGAGAAGTATAATCATGTGTTAAATGTACATTACACGAAAAAAGAAACGTCAGTCACGAGCTGGACGGTGCTGAACATGGCTGTTGCTGCTGGCATCAGCTGCCTAATCATCCACTGCAATCGATTGGTAATTGGAGGGTTGGTTCAGTAATAAGTTGCTCTTCCTAGAAATAGAACCCAGAATCTCAGCGGTATCAATTTGTTTTTGTTTATTCCTTCAGTCTCCGTCCCTCCTTCCTTGGCTGAAAAGCATCCCATCTAAGAGTTGGGTTTTTTTTTCCTTCGTCAAAGATAGGTACCGAGAATTACAGTCGACTCGTTGATGAACAACTTCATGCAATAACTCGATTCCTCGAATTTTCATTTATTTCATATCGATACATTCAGGGGCAATATATTATATAGGTTATATATATAATATATTATTATAGTAAAGTGTTCGACCAAAAATGAAATAGAAATAATGAATTGTGCCTGCAGTGTTGGAAGGGGAATTAAGCAAAGAAAACTCTCATTAAAAATTTCGGGTTTTGGACTTCCTCCACAAGACAACAAGCGTACATTTGTCAAAAATACGATTCCCTTTTATTGTTTGATACTTTGCAGGCAATGCTGCCCTGTTGTTCTTGAAAATCCCATTGTTTCCATACCTACTCAATGGGGGTATGTAAATATTTAACTAGTTACCTAATGTATTTTCTCCGAAAATATCTGCGTTTTTCAAAAATCATTTTGTTCTTATTTCTCACGCAACGGGTGTGCTCAGCTTGCGTGAGAAACTTTGTAGGCTATATCGTCGCTCAGGTCGTTATTTTAAACGGTTTCAATCTTCTCTTTTTTCTTTTTTTTCTCATTGCACTCAATTTTGAGTCTGGATACGCTTCGAGGGTCGGAAGTCTAGAATTAATTGGATTGATTAATTACCCTTAATGTCTATTTTCATCTTTTGTCATTCGGGATGAAACACCTTCCAAAGAACCGTCTGTGGAGGATAATTATAATAAAACTGAACGAGGTAACTTGTGGACAATCCCTTTTGTGAAAGGAAAAGAGTCGATCGACTTCGTGAGAATTAATTAAATAGCGTTATAAGATTTATCCATTGTAAGAGGGAGACGCATAAAAATAGAATGTACAGTCTATTGTTCATTATTAATTAGTTATTTGATAACAGTTAATTAATTTGATTTCACAATGATGTAACGGTCCCTTGTAGCGAATTTCATTTTTCTAATTTTTGCACCTCTTTGATTAAAATAATAATTACCTTTACCCACGAATTGAGCCGTTGATTAAGATCATGATTCACAATTTCTCTCAACTTCAATAGATGAATACGGTCAATAGATGAAACGCTGCAAATCCTTGCACAACGGTTTATTATTTTGTACGGAATACCCCTCTGTTACAGATCACAGGTCTCTTATAGATAACCCGTCTATACAACATATATATGTACTATTCTACACATATTATGTAGATCTCGGACCCTCCGTAGGTTAGTACCTAACCCCGTACTCGTTACTAGGTACCTACCTACCTAAACCGTTGTGTAATAATTTACCTGTATAGGTTCCCCTTCTACGGAGATAGAATAATGAACCGCTGTGTAATAATTTGCCCATCAATAATACTTCAACGGTTGTTCAAGTTGCAAAAGTACCTATCAACAAAATCCAGTCCCTTCTTGGTAGATGAGCCGTTGTGTAATAATTTACCGTTGTGTAATAATTTACCGTGCTGTAATAATTTACCGTTGTATAATAATTTGCCATTGTGTAATAATTTACCCATCAATAATACTTCAACGGTTGCTCAAGTTGCAAAAGTACCTATCAACAAAATCCAGCCCCTTCTGGGTAGATGAGCCGTTGTGTAATGATTTACCGTTGTGTAATAATTTGCCACTGTGTAATAATTTACCCATATATAATACTTCAACGGTTGTTCAAGTTGCAAAAGTACCTATCAACAAAATCCAGTCCCTTCTGGGTAGATGAGCCGTTGTGTAATAATTTACCGTGGTGTAATAATTTACCGGCGTGTAATAATTTGCCATTGTGTAATAATTTACCCATCAATAATACTTCAACGTTTGTTCAAGTTTCAGAAGTACCTACCAACAAAATTCAATAGTCCATCACTTGTCAAATGAAATAATATCGCAGAACAAACAACTCGACTTCATACAGCCATCCGTGATTATAATCAGGTGCTCCCTAGTGATGATATCTGGGCCGGATTTATACCGTTTGATTCACGATCGTGTTGACGAAGCTTTTTGGTGCTCACGAACGGCTGGACGTGCGATGCTCCGGGTGGTCTCAAAAAATTGTTTAGCTCAAGACAAATTTAATAACGTAAAAAAAAAACAATACCCTTCAACCGAAAGTTTTCGAGATACGGCGTTCTGAAAATTTCAACCCCTATTTTGAACCCCTTAGAGATGACTGACAGTAACGTTGAGCTTCGAGGACCAACTAACCCGAATTTCATCAATTTTGTTTCATGGTAACTAAGAAAAGTGGCGTACGGCGTACGGCGGACAGACAGAAATATTTTTATTGCAGTTTTGGATTCTACATACCTTGATACGTAAACCATCAAATTTTGAGGGGGGGTAAGCTTTTTTTTTTTTTTTTTTCATGGTCGATTCCAATGGTTCATTATTGAAAATAATAAACCAAAAGGAGTAGGTCGGTTGGCATTTAGAAATAATTTTGGTTAGGTAAATAAGAAATACAATATCAAGTACGTACCGCGAATAAATCTTCAGTTTATCCTCTCGTTTCATGCAATAATATTATTATCGTAAGCAACGTTTTTCACGACTTTGGAAACTTGAATTAAAATTAATTTTCACCCTTAATTTTCAATAAACAGGTAATACATAATTGGAAAGTTCCGCATATGTGTGGGGTAGATGAATTATCCAAAATTGTATTTTGGAGCTGGAACCTACCTATTATAAAATCATATTTTATACGAATTTAATTGGAATGGGAACAGATTTTTGATGCAAATTTTTCTTCTTAGCTAATTTAGCCACGAATTCCCATGAAGAATGTGAATCAGAAATCACACTTTCGAAACTCCATCTTCTGATTATAATTCCAGTGAAAGAAATGTATTTCACCTAATTGCTTTGTTTGCTGAGCCATAATAATTTAATTATTCGTGACAGTACATTTTAGTAAGTCGATCCGTGCGGTTTGGAATAGTTCTGTTTGCGGTAAGTGTTCAGTAGGTGAGATCGTATGGTTTTGGAGTCTAAAGAAAACAAACAGGGGTGGATTACCTATACCCGGCATGGGAGAGAACTAAATGCGGTAAACGGTGTCTGTTGAGTTAGGGGAGTCTGAACAAATATATTGGAGAGGGAGCGCAGGGAGACAAAAGATAATAGTCGTCACAGAAACTAACGTAAAACAAATGTTTATTCCAGTTTCCACGCATTCCAGTTAGGGGAGGTGTGATCTGTAGCTTCCAAGATGTATTATTTAAACACCGAAAGTTCTTCTGTTCGCCCGAACGAAGTACGGATACGAATCTTATTTCATACCTATAGGTAGGTAATCAGTATGTATGGGCTTGGTTTGTTCGGATTTACTAGATTAGGTGCCTACCGTTTTTGAACTAGGTACCTCGTTAGTAGTACTCAATTTCGGTGTAAATTGTATGATATGTACAAGTTTACAATACTTATAGTGTTCTGCTAAGTAACGAAAGAAGCTACATGACGTGGAACAACAAGTTTTGAATTTTATTTGAACTTCCCCTACTAACTGGTAGGTACTTGAATTGGTACATTAAATATTCACTCGTAAATCGAAATTGCAAAATCCAAAATGAACAAAAATCGTATATGCTAATATCAGGTAAATGTCGCGTAACTGTTATTGAAATTGTTCATAGAACAAACAGTTGAAATGCAATATCCAGTTAAAAGCTGTGTTGTCACCTAATTGGCTTTTGGAAAAAATATTGAATACAAGGCAATTCGCTACTGCACACAAAAATCGTCGCTTACAGGCACAGCTGTAAGAGCCAGCTGAGCCTACGCAAATAACAGATAAACGACACAATGTGTGGTGGTTACATGGAAATTGCAAAACTGGGGTGTCACGTTATTTCTGTCCTTGGCGGTTACCTGCTCTTCGTAAATTGAAGAATGACCGATTAGGCGAATGCCGCTCAACTGTTTTAATTTTATTAAGTGAGATATAACTATAAA
Organism: Leptopterna dolabrata; assembly: GCA_954871275.1. Classification (NCBI taxonomy): domain Eukaryota; kingdom Metazoa; phylum Arthropoda; class Insecta; order Hemiptera; family Miridae; genus Leptopterna; species Leptopterna dolabrata. Next base: position 46,345,998 of record OX940980.1, read on the forward strand.
ACCACTGCACATCTTGACGAGCTGAATCCAGCCATACAAAAAACTCAATTTCGGAAAAATGTTGCTTACCTGGTTTTTGCATAAAGCCGACCAAATATAATTACTCTATTGAAAGTCTACATATTGCGTTCGTAATGAGTCGACCGCATATATTATGTTTTCATTTCTTTCCATATAAATAATACCATCTACAGATCTCTTGTTCGATATTAATGTACAAAATCACCTAGTCATTAGTTGGTACTGAAACATCATGCAGATAACAACTGGTTAATCATAACCGGGGTTTACCTATATTATACAGTTTCACGTCAAACGTATCTCGAAAACTTGATCGTGTTCAATTTTGGACTGAGCTTCATCGTTTGTTCAAAAGGTCAGGAGTCCTTCTTTCGTCCATACTTAGGAGCCGCCCTAAACATCGGCTACCGCCTTCACCACCCTGTGCCCTGTTATTAGAATATTTTCATACCACGGGCTCGCGGCTCATGTCCTTTGTGTACCTTGTTATTTGAGCGTCGTAAACAATGGTCAACGATTCCATTACGACTCCTCTCTCGAAACGGTTCGGAGTCTGGTCGGAAAAAAAACGAAGCAACACTAAGCCGTTCCTCAAGAACCAACTGTTTTAATGGTCGAATAAGCAACTTGAAATTGTGTGTGTTTCACGGAAATAATATTATTTCTACTGTATTATAATTATCTTTCATTTGCGAGTTCTGCTGCATTGGATACTCTGCTGGCGTTTTGTCGTACATAATTACCCAGGAATGGGAATAGGAAGGAACGAAGATCGAGGATTATTCAACAGCCTGAGAGGAATCATCCTTGGATTGGGTGTCTCAAAAAATGCTGTATTTTGCATCAGATGCGTCTGCTCATCCAATACTATACTATTCTGCTCATCCAATACTATACTATTAGTACCTGCCACCCAGAAACTTAAAAATCAGCGGACACAGTGTACCTAGTATTTCATTTTCAAGTGGCTCTTATCATTGCTAATCATTTCTCAGTACGTTATGTATTGTGTAACATGGTTGCCGTGGTACCCCTCAGCGTAACTTGTAAATATAGATTTAACCAATAAAGAAGGAGAAAGACGAGCTGTGCAACGCCTCGGTTGAAGTCCAGAAGGGTTCCCCTCCATCGAACTCCCACCGACTCTAAACGGCCGTTAACGACCGTTGACCGGCAAGGGACCAGGTGGAGGCACCTTTATAAGGCGCCCCGCTCTTCATTCGACCGACCCCACTCATACCTGGGACTTCTCTCTCTCACCTTGCACCTCCTCTCTGGCCTACCCTTCCATCTCCCTTAGCATCTGCTGTGGTGGCAGCGAGATGCTTCACCCCCTAACTCTCACTGTGGTGATAACCGCCGGGAGCTAGTACTTATCCTTCTTAGTGTCCGCTGTGGTGGTAACCGCGGGATGCTTTACCCTCTAACAGACGCTGTGGTGATAACCGCAGGGTGTTAGCATCCTCTTTCCTTGGCGTCTGCTGTGGTGGTAACCGAGGGACGCCTCCTCCGCTAACACTCGCTGTGGTTAGCTATCCGAAAAGACTCCTAAGGGGCACATCCTCCTTTCTCCGACAACCAAACCTACCCTACCTCAAGACCACCGTAATGATTATGAATGTTAATCCATAGGTATAATATAATTATGTATACCTAATGATTCTCGGAAATAGTGCGATGTTGATAGTAGCAGCATATAAAAATGTATTGTAGGATTAGACTTATTGTAGTCCTTGCTACAATGATTTTACGTTCAGCCCATGAGCTGTAGCTATTACAGCTGCAGTGCATTGATAAGGTTATCTGGAGCCCCACACCTGTGGCTAAATACAGCTTTTTTTTATTCTATACTGACCGCACTGGGATACGATCGAGATGTAACAATAATAAATAAATAAGATAAATAGATAAAAGAAAAGGCGGTCGACATTTCGAAAGCGGAACATACCTGACTCTCACTTCACCGCCTACAGTTTTTCACTCGGCATTTTCAGAAGTTAATCCGTGGGTCTCTAACAGATGAGGCATGGAGATATCGTCTCCCTCTTTTTCATAACACTCGGTCCCTGGACACTTCTCTAGATATCGCCAGCCAGATAACGACTAATCTAACCCGTTCCACGTTCTTCGAATATTGTTTTCTTTTCCACCCAAATATTTTATCGTTTGCTGGTCGGAGGCGTAAATAATCGAATGTAAGGTACACGCCGGACAGCTAAGTTCGGTGCGAAAGCCTTACGTGATTCGAACTGACTGTATTTTCGACAAGGAGTTTTTTCGTGAACCTTTATCGGATCGGGTATCGCATTTTTTCCCATCACTTTCGGTTATAACACACCTGAGCAGCCAGGATATCGGGTCAGGTGTAAGAGCGTGATATGGTAACACCTCTTCAGTTGTTTATTTATTTTAAGGGACGATCTTATTTGATTTATTTATTTAAGGAACAAAAATAATGCATTTTCCACCGCCCCCATCTCCTGTAAAGCGACAGTTCGGCCCACGAACTCCCCATCTGGTAATTTTTGAAATTCCCATGATCGTTGACCCTAAGTTGGTCCTTCGACATATTCCCTAATTTTCACCTTATTTGGATGATTCGTTTAGCCGTAAACAACAAACTTGTACCTATCAAAAATGAGATAAAGCCCATTGCTTTGGATTGATCAAAGTGTCATACCAAGTCTTGCTGATGCATCCTTAGGTGTTCTGATTATATTGTTTTGACGGGCTGGCTTGTAAAAACAAACCAGGCAAACCTCGGTGACGAGTTTCCACTCTACAAGCGGATACATAGGAACGTGAAGTCTTATGGCCGAGTAAAGGTAGAATTTAATGATATTCACATTCAACCAGTCACATTCACACAGTGAAGGAATCGCATTCTATTTCACAGTCCCTCAAGGTCAATAACATTTGGATATTGTCTCCCTCACCCCCCAAAAGCATCCCTGGTTGCCACATTTGATTTTAGTAAGCAACAATCTACGGATCGGTTGTAATTAAAAACGCTGCAAATCCCTGCACAACGGTTTATTATTTTGTATAGAATACCCTTCTGTTACAGATCACAGCTCTATGTATAGATAACCCGTCTATATAATATAATATGTACTATTCTATGCATAATTATGTAGATCGCAGACCCTCCGTAGGTTAGTACCTAACCCCGTACTCGTTACTAGGTACCTACCTAAATCACGAGTTAAATGTTGCTAAAATAATTCTGCCGATGACAAACAGTACCTAACAAAAAGAAACACACATAATGAAGTTCTGAAAAGAAATTGTTGATGAGGAGTGAAAAAAGTTGCAAAAGTACCTACCAACAAACTCCAGCCCCTTCTACGTATGTATATGGTATAATGAACCGTTGTGTAATAATTTACCGTTGAGTAATGATTTACCGTAGTAATAATTTACCCATCAATAATACTTCAACGTTTGTTCAAGTTTCACTACCTACCAACAAACTCCAAAAGAGCCATCATTTTTCAAGCGAAATAATATCACAGAACAACCAACTCGACTTCATACTCGGCCAATATAATCAGGTGATCCCTACCAATGATTGGCCGTATTCACAAATTCCTATTGTGGGCGCGTCTCTGGTTACGAAATTTGGTTTGAATTGTATACAATTTCATTCACACTGGAGTCGAAAATGCCTGTCGGTGCAAACTTCGGGGCCTTACTGTGAACGAACGGCTGGACGTACGATGCTCCGGATGGTCTTAAAAAACTCGCAAGTTCAAGAACTATTTAAAACCGTAAAAATATTTACGTAAAAAAATGGTATAGGCGTTTTGAAAATTTCAACCCCTATTTTGAACCCCTTAGAGATGACTCACAGTAACGTCGAGCTTCGAGGACCAACTAGACCTCGAACGGAACCTATAACCCGAATTTCATCAATTTTTTTTCATGGTAACTAAGAAAAGTGGCCCGTACGGCGTACGGCGTACGGCGGACAGACAGAAATATTTTTATTGCAGTTTTGGATTCTACATACCTTGAAACGTAAACCATCAAATTTTGAGGGGGGGTAAGAATTTTTTTTTTTCATGCTCGATTCCAATGGTTCATTATTGAAAATAATAAACCAAAATCATAAAAAATGTATCCGTAGCTAGGGAAATGTAACTCCGTCAGTTTTTGTCGTACAGAAATCGTTTTCCACTCGTTGGAACCGCTATAAAACCAAAGAAACTATGTCAAAACCACTAACACTCTCTGTGTCGCTCCGCACTGAATTTCCGAACTCCATCCTTAAGTCATAAATCCATGTCATAAGGTAACTATCAACAAAATCCAAAAATTAAAATTGAAAAAATATCACGGAACTACAAATCCGAGTTCAGAAAGCGATGTGTGATTATAATCAGCTGTTCCCTATCAATGATATCTGTGTTGAATTATGTATGCCTACAAAACGTACGATTCACACGCACGTTCACGAACTTTTATGTTCAAACTTCTCAAAAAAACTCCCAAGTTCGGAATCAATTTCAAAAACATCATAATAACCATACCTTTCTGTTGAAAGTTCTCAAGCTACTGCGTCTGGCCACACCTATTTTTCACCCCTTACAGATGACTGTCAGTAACGCCAAGCTTCTCGGACCAAGTAGACCCCAAATGGGACCCACAAACCAAATTTCATTAATTTCGGTTCATGGTAACTAAGGAAAGTGCGAAGTAGTAAAATTATGAATTGATGATTTAATTGATTTAATTTCATCAATATTGTATGTAGTTTATGCTATCGGCTCATTAAAATAACAATCTAACGAACTGTTTTATTGTTTCAGGTACCTAGTGGAGGAAGTTCTTCCAATTAATGATTGTCCACAACTTAGAGGTAATAGCAAAGGATAACGTTGTATAGGTAGTATCAATAACTTGATTATGCAGTAGGTACCAAGAGGTCAGTGGACCTCAAAACCATGGGCTACTCCACCAAATTAGGTAGTACTGTAGACAGATTATTATAAAATTCTTATTGTGTTATAATCAGGTTGATGATCTTGAAGGATTGTTATGTACGGATGATACCTGTCATGCATTTGAATGGAGATACATGAATACATTAATTTGATGTTTTTTCCGAACGATTCATGATGGATTAGTAGAGCAACTATCCCATCGTAGTCGCGAGCATACCTATTCATTTTGTCAAATTACGTAGTGACTATCCTACTTTTCTTTGTGTTAGATAATTATTATATTTTGGTCTATCAATTTATCATACATCAACAGAATTGATGATGTTCGATGATATCGTTGAATGCAAATATAGAGCCGTTAGGGTCCAGCAAGGTAATCTGAGTAGAAATTGGGAAAACAGGAATAAGAAAAATGCAGAAAAAATTACGCTCTGGTGGGAATCGAACCTTCGTCCCCTCTGGTAATCTAAACCAGCTCCCTAATTTCGTCTGCCATTGATATGGGGAACTTCAAGGCAAATGCGTCGACACCCCCGAGGGACAATGTTCTGCATATACTCAACATCGACTGTACACTATATTTCTTCACCTTAACGAGACAGACCGAAACCATCTTCAGGTTTTCGCATCTGTGTGATCCTTATAATGTTCTCCTAATTTCTACTTTGATGATTTTGGTTCAACTTCGATTTTACATACTACGCACGTATAAGATTTCTTAATACATACCATAATTACAACTACTTACTGATCCGTGAGTTGCTTCAGAAGGAGGTACGTAGATATTACATGTCCATAATTAATTAGCCGTATCCTTCATGGCAGCCATACCATATCGGTGAAATCATGCTGACAGGTCAAATATTAGAATTGAAATTTTCGATTTCAAAACTTGAACTTCTTACCCTGAAGTGTACCTATATTTTCATTCCTCAGTTCCATATTAACGTATACACAGTCTTGTTTACCCGTCGTAAACGGGACCATCAGAATGGTGGATATAATGATCCTACATCATTATATCACTTATTAGCGAAAATGTCTGATAATTGGCATGTGTGAAGAAAAACCAATACACGTCATATATAACCTTATAATTGCAAACTTATACGTGTTGGAATTTTACACATTAGGGTCCTTACAACAATGGAAAAAACTGATTGAGGAATTGGTAACTTTCAGTTACATAGGTAATTATTCTAGATAGTTATTTACATTATACAGGGTGTCCCAGTTCCTTCTGGAGAAACTCAGGGAATCGATTATACTCTTCGTTGGGAACAAAAAATGTTCAGTAGAAAATTTTCGATGTTCTTCGTTTTAAAGATATCCGACAATTTGTGTTTTTCCAACTTTTCATTAACTTACCACATAAAAACGCTAATAAATTCGAAAATAATGAGACTACAACAAATCCAATTACCCCGTTTGAAAGAACGTTAAATTTCCTGTAAGATTCTTCTGTATTCAATGGTCAGAGTTACTTAAAATGTTGGCCAATTTAAGTTGGAACATTTGAAAATTTGAAAATTTAAAATTGTCAAAAAGATTTTACATTCTAGTGAGGTTACAAAAAAACCTACAACTTGTCAAATTTCACAAAAACTTCATCTAATAGGCTTTACAAGTATTGTACTGCTGCAGTTACAGTATCCATACACGAGCAAGAGTGTAACACATTACCGTGGTGTAATAATTTACCGTTGTGTAATAATTTTCAGTTCTGTAATAATTTGCCATTGTGTAATAATTTACCCATCAATAATGCTTCAACGGTTGTTCAAGTTGCAAAAGAACCTATCAACAAAATCCAGCCCCTTCTGGGTAGATGAGCCGTTGTGTAATAATTTACCGTTGTGTAATAATTTGCCATTGCGTAATAATTTACCCACCAATAGAATCCGTTGTAAGTTAGTTTACCATCGTGTAGTAATAATTTACCCATCAATAATACTTAAACGTTTGTTCAAATTTCACTACCTATCAACAAACTCCAAAAGAGCCATCATTTTTCAAATGACATAATATCACAGTACAACCAACTCGACCTCATACTCCGCCTATAAAATCAGGTGATCCCTAGCAATGATTTTATCTCCGGCCAATTTCCTATTGTCGGCGCGTCCCTGGTGACGAGATTTGGTCTGATGTAAACAATTTTATTCACCCTGGTGTCGAAAATACCTGTCGGTGCAAACTTCGGGGCCTTACTGTGAACGAACGGCTGGACGTACAATGCTCCGGGTGGTCTCATAAAAAATTTTAGCTCTAGACAAATTTAATAACGTAAAAAAACCATACCCTTATATCAAAAGTTTTCGAGCTACGGCGTTCTGAAAATTTCAACACCTATTTTGAACCCCTTAGAGATGACTGACAGTAACGTCGAGCTTCGAGGACCAACTAGACCCCGAACGGAACCTATAACCCGAATTTCATCAATTTTGGTTCATGGTAACTAACAAAAGTGGCCCGTACGGCGTACGGCGGACAGACAGAAATATTTGCAGTTTTGGATTCTACATACCTTGAAACGTAAACCATCAAATTTTGAGGGGGGGGGGGGGGGGGTAAGAATTTTTTTTTTCATGCTCGATTCCAATGGTTCATTATTGAAAATAATAAACCAAAAAAAGTCCTGCAACTGGTCAAATTTCACAAAACCTTCATCTAATAGACTTTACATTGATATACTTAGATTTAAAAATAATGTAGTAGAGTTAAAAGATTGTGATCATTCGTTGTTGTTTAAACTTCGATATGTCCCCTTCATATTCCAGCATTGTTTAGTTAGTTTTATTTTACGAGGTCTAATTAATTCCCATCCCAGCCAAATTCACCTCTCCTCATGTTTTCAAACGTTCAATTATCATTTTTTAACTATACTACAACGTTATTTTTAAATCTAAGTATGTCAATGTAAAGCCTATTAGATGAAGAAGTTTTTGTGAAATTTGACAAGTTCTAGGTATTTTTGTGTAACCTCAGTAAAACGTACGATCTTTTTCACAATTTTAAATTTTGAAATTTTCAAATGTTCCAAACGATATTGGCCAACATTTCAAGTAACACTGACCATTGATAACAGAAGAATCCTACAGGAAATTTAACGTTCTTTCCAACGGTGTAATTGGGTTTGTTGTATTCTCAATATTTTCGAATTTATTGGCGTTTTTAAGTGGTAAGGTAATGAAAAGTTGGAAAACTCGGCGCTGCGCGCCTCGGCGGGGGCTTCGCCCCCAGCACCCCCGGATGACTTCCGCTTAAAGCCTGACGGCTAAAATGTGGTGTACCTGACCCTTCAGGTTTTTGTCCCCCTCGCTGTATTATATAAGATCGGCTGTTTCTTACCTTACTTCACGCGCGGCTCATACTAGATAGACTCCACCTTTTTTGTTTTTCAGTAAAAATATAAGTATCACTTTATAAATACGTATTATTATGTAGGTACCCAACTACTATTGCTAACGTTATATTGATCGAGTAAACCGCTTTGTATAATTAGGTAGGTCAGGTTAAAAAAACATGCTTTAGCCGCGTAGTTTACTACAACCAAGTGACAACCAAACAAGCGTCATTGTTTACTATCCATTTACAACATTCATTTATATAGTTATATAATGAAACTAGGATGTAAATACCAAGAACAAATACGAAATACATTCGTGATAAATCAAGAGCTTTCCAACGAATGGAAAACGATTTTTGTCCGATGAAAATGAAAGAAGTTTCATTTCCCTAGCAACTACTCGGTTGTAAGTGAAAATCATTGTTAAAATACGCGCTACTTTCGTCTCACTATTTGGTCTCACTATTTGGTCTCACATTTTCCTGTCGTTTTTCGGCGGGGGGTCCCATCGCAAAAACCTGAAGTGTCAGGTTAAAACAAATTTTCGGATATCATTAAAACGAAGAACTTTTCGAAAAGTTTCTACTGAGCACTTTTTGTTCCAAATGAAGAGTAGAATCGATTCCCTAAGTTTCTCCAGAAGGAACTGGGACACCTTGTATATGTGCACATGAATACACACGTGAAAAGATTAGTCCTCCGGTGATTTAATTAGTTGCGATCGTAGTCTGCTTTCCTGAAGTTTCTACACTTGAAGGGAACTTAAAATTAGTGGGGTAATTATGATTTTTTGCAGTCGGATAAAACAGAATGTCGGATGAAGTGAAGGTCGGATAAACGAGACCTGCCTACATTCAGGATAAATACTATAATTCAGCTTTGTAGCCTAATTAATGCCAGCTCAATCTTTCCGTTCCGCCACTCCATGAGAGCTTGAAACCATCCAACTCACGGAATTTTATTTTTACTGATCTGCCAAAAGACAGAGTTTCTCCATTTCCTGGTTGTCAATTTTCCAGGGATGTAGGTAGGTAGGTATTGTTTTCCGCCCAGCGGCTCCGTAGCCCTCTGTAATATAACACTTTTGCGTGCATAATTTCATCACCACATTGCACCAGGACTAGTGTTGAATCTCTGGTGTTTCAATTTATTATTTTCCTGACTTGAGAAGGATAAACGAAAAATGCATTCTCACAATCCATCACACCAAGTTTGGCTCGTGTCATTTTATCTTTCAACTCAACGAATATAATAACGACCACGTTGACTGAGCGTAGCTAACTTGACAAGGTGTTAACTTTAATCTTTCCTTCCATGAACTGTTTTTGAGTGAGGAAATCCGCCCGAGATAAGATGCCCTTGCTGTATGCACTTGTCAAGAAAACGTCGAGCCGAGCTGACCGCGCCTCTTCCTCATGAGAAAAAAATCGCTCGTTCACGGAGATAACGACGTTGGGAATGATGAATGATAGCGCTGAGTATCTTTTTGACGAGTTGTCAACGTTTTTTCGCATACTAATCCCGCGTTAATTAGTTGTGTGAACTTTGGCTGTGGAAGATGCCCGCGTGAGAGAATGATGCAGCTGCTATGACAAGTCCTTGATTGATGGTTCAATGATTTTTAACGTTGCTGTCCCTCTCGAAGCTCAGGTGAGGGCGGTCTCGCGACGGAACAAGCGCATTGTTTAGATATCCAATCATCAGAGCGCTGGCTTTGGCGGTGTGACGTGCATGTAACAAAATCGATTCTGACTTTAAATTCTGGTAAGCCAGAACGCGACTTCTTCCGTGCATCACCGTTGTTTTTGATTCGTAAAGATATATTAGGCAGTTATTATAAATAATATTGGGAAAAACCTGATTATCAAGAATACTGGTGCCAGTCGAAATGCATTTTTTTAACCCCCCCCCCCCCTCAAAATTTGATGGTTTACGTTTCAAGGTATGTAGATTCCGAAAATGCAATAAAAAAATGCTGTCCGCCGTACGCCGTACTGAGCACTTTTCTTAGTTACCATGAGCCAAAATTGACGAAATTCGGTTTATAGAACCCGTTCGGAGTATAGTTGGTCCTCGAAGCTCGGCGTTACTGTCAGTCATCTGTAAGGGTGAAAAATAGGGGTTGAAATTTTCATAACGCCTATACCTTTTTTTACGTGAATCTTTTTACGGTTTTTAAATAGTTCATGAACTTGCGAGTTTTTTGAGGCCACCCGGAGCATTGTACGTCCCTCCATTCAGCCCAAATATCATCACTAGGGAGCATCTGATTACAATCACAGATGGCTGTGTGAAGTCGACTTGGTTGTTCTGTGATATTATTCCATTTGAGAAATGAAGGCTGTTTTGGATTTTGTTGATAGTACGTATGCAAGTTGAACAATCGTTGAAGTATTATTGATGGGCAAATTATTACACAACGGTTCATAGTAGTATCTGCGTAGAAAGGGTATCTATGTAGGTAAATTATTACACAACGGTTTATTATTTGCCTTATGCTTCATGAATAACAATGATTGAATTATTGAATCCCGCGGATTTGTAGGAAACTTTAATTCCGGGGTCGATCCAGTACTCGATTTAGGGCTTTCCTGGGAAGGAGCACGAGGGTAGGTATGGACCACAGAAAATAGTGATCTACGGAGAACAGGTATCTATTTCAACAGCAGGGTGAATGAAATTGTATAGATTCAGTCCAAATATCATCACTAGGGACGCGATAACAATCGGGAATTGGCCCGAGATCATCTTTGCTAGGGAGCACCTGATTATATTCACGGAGTATGAAGTCGAGGAGTTTGTTGATAGGCAGTGAAACTTGAACGAACCTTGAAGTATTATTGATGGGTAATTATTAAACAACGGTAAATTATTACACAACGGTAAATTATTATATCATAGCAACTTTTTCACTCCACATCAACAATTTCCCTTCAGAACTTCATTATTTGCGTTTCTTTTTGCCATTTTAGTTACTGTTTATCATCGGCAGAATTATTTTAGCAACATTTAACTCGTGATTTAGGTAGGTACCTAGTAACGTGTACGGGGTTAGTTACTAACCTACGGAGGGTCTGCGATCTACATTATATGTACAGAATAGTACATATTATAATATGTTATATAGAAGAGTTATCTATACAGAGAGTTGGATGTTTAAAAGAAGGGTATTCTGTACAAAATAATGAACCGTTGTGCAGGAATTTGCAGCGTTTTTAATTCTGAATTTCGTAGCTCTAAAAATATTAAAAGGAATAGGTTCGTAATTTCTCCTACCTCTTACATGGGATGCAAACCATTTGTAGGCTAACTGCAACTGACACTCGGTGAAACGCGTGGGTTATCCAGCCAGCTCACATCACCAGTGAGGTTTCTGAAATGTTCAAGTAACACGTTGATGCCAACTTCGTAATTATAGAGAAATAAAGCTTTCCATCCTCCAGCTCTCTACTCAAAAGCGCGCCCTGCATATGTTGAATGGAACTCTGATACCTCAATACGACCCATTCTGAGCCACGTGCCCAATTTCCCGCTTTTAGGAGTCGTTTTGATCCGACAACTTTCTTAGAAAACTCAACGGGGAAGGTGGCTTATTATAAACGGGCGCTTTCCCCGAATGAAAAGTGGCGTTGGGAAGAGGATTAGATGGGCGGAAAACTCTGAAACGCTTTTCCTCGTCAAGAGACGCCTAAAAGGACAGAACGAGAAATTAGTGACTAGTTAAGATTCAAAAGCTGGGAAACCCCTGGGGCACGTCGGAGCGAGCGAAAACGCGAAAGGACGATTTTCAAAGGATCTTTCCTTCTTGTTGGCGCTCAAGTTTTCTTGTGTAGGTGCCAGAAGGCGATTCAACTAGTTCGAGGGATAAACGGCCTACCCGTGTAACTTCATTCCACTGTGATCACTCTGACGAGTTCCTTCCGTAGCATTTGATGCCCTGAAAGCAGGTTTCATTTCATCTGCCAAGAGCCTGGTAGTAAGGAGATGGTATTATCTTGCATAATGAAAATTGAGTTTATTTACATAAAATTGGGGAAGCAAATTAAAATAGGGAGCTATGAAAATAGCGGCGTAGACGTATCTGAGCCTCTTGACTCTAGAGAGTGCTATTAAAACGATGCAGATAGAAGTCGACTGTTGAAACACAACTTCATCACTTTGTTTCAAACCCTTGTTGCAAAGTCCTAGTTACATGGGTTTATTATTCAGTTGGACATACCTAAAGAAATGCTGGCTGTTCGTTGATTGTTTCATTCGTGTGCGATAATTGAAATAGCCATATTTGTTGGTTTCCACCAAGTTTGGCCCCCAAGAACTCGAATTAGGCTCCTGTCCTGAAAAATTATCTTTGATCGTTGATAGTGCCATTGCCTTGATTCACCTGTTGATACTACTTCTAGTGTTATCATACAAATGTATGGTAATTTCAGACAATTTCTCGGGCTTTTGATTCATAAAAAATGAATTTTGGAAGTCAAAACTTCGTTAGAACCTCAATTTTCAACTCTGGTCAAAATCAACTTCATATTCGGTCTTCTTGCCCTAAAAACCATGGAAAACGGTACCTCACAAGCTCATGTTACTAAAACGCCAAAAACCCCTATTTTGACACCCATTTTTCACCCTTGGGTATATTCCAATCGGGCTGCAAAGTTTTTTTTTTGTGTGCAAAGAACGAATTTTTAGACCGAAAATAGAGCAGATATGGATGATAGGCGTATGGCGTACGGACATTGCATTTATGGAATCTCCGCACATTGAAACGTAATAGAAAAAATTTGTAGGGGGTGTTATAAAAATTGTTTGCTGAGCCAATAAGGTAAACGACCCAATAGTGGAACGGTCACCAGTAGTGGAAAATTCGACAAAGTAATGCAGAAAATAAGGTTTTGAGACCACTTCCGCTTGTGTTCCTTCCTCCTTGGCAATTCGGTGGGTCTTCCAGACAGAGTGACAAAACATGATGCAAGTTAAGCTGAACGCGGGATAGCGAGTGTTAAAAACATTATAGAGCGTCAAGTAGTCGTCGCTGAGCTGTGAATGCTTGTGAAAGCTGTTAAGGTATGCACCTCCAAGGTTAAGGTTTTATCTGATTATTTTAGTTCATTTTTACTTCAATTTTGCTTTCACTTCGTCCTCATTACTTCTTTTATATGTTTTTTAGAATAGAACGTCCGTATCAACAAATTAAGTGATATATTTTCTAATTTCCTCTATTAGTACACGGTTCTCCCCAATGCCCCATTAGCGGAAATTTCCTTCCACTACTGGACCAGAGCTATTTTTTTCTAATTACGTTTTTGTTCGTTTAAATAATTATTCAGAGTTGATCAAATAGCACATTTACACTTTAAACCACGTGTCGACACAATGGCTAATAGTGGAAGGGGCTTTCCACTACTGGAACTTTTGGTTTCACCTTTTGGGTCAGTACCATATGAAGTCGCATTCAAACCTTGCTTCAGTGCATCTGCGTCATCTGTATGAAATTTTAACCAATCTTTAAGGTGGGCCGTGAGAAGGTGTGGTGAATATTTCAGTATTATCGGATGATTCAGAAAATTCTTAGAATCCTTTGGGTTTTATAAGAAAACTTTTGATACTGTTCAATTACTCACACCACATTGTTGATGTTCTGTTTATGGATGGCGCCTCTTGCTGAACATTTAGGTAGGGAAACGCTTTTCAAGGATGATTGGCCCGAGCAAATGGTACGAACTTTTTTTAAAGAGACACCCAGAGATCTCTGTTAGAACCCCTCAAAATTTGACCTCATCAAGAGCATCCATCCAACGCGAGGATATAATATTCAGTGGTCCACCACAGTTTACAAATATCTTGAAGAAAGTAACTATGAAATTATCTTGCTAAACCCTACGCGGATATACAATGCAGACGAGTCTGCTTTTTTTAACCCAAAAAATTTAAAAATCTAGCTCGCAGAGGAGATCATTGTGTTCACCAGAAAGTCAACAGTTACGAAAAAGAGTGTCTTACCGTATTATTAACCGTAAGTGCAAGTGGGTAGTTGGCACCACCATTAATGGTGTTCAAGTACGAAAGGATACCAGAGAATGTAGCAGGGTGTGTACCAATTGGGTGGGCTACTGAAAACGGATGGATGAGAGGAGCTGCATTCTATGAATACTTGGCTAATGTATTCCACCCTTGGCTGCTATATTGAACGAAATCACATTACCAGTATCGTAAGCTTGTGCGTGGGCTTACGACAGGCTGACGGAAGGTATATGGTTGGTTTGGATGAGGTTGGTTTGGGTGAGGTTGGATGATGTCGGTTTGCATGGATGAGTGAAGGATGTGCTCCGTAGGAGTCTTGCTGGCGTACCGCGGTTATCACCACAGCAGACGCCGGGAAGGGAGAGAATACCTCGCAGCAGGTATTCCAGAAGGGAGCACCCCGCGGTTATCACCACAGTAGGTGCAGGAGAAGGGTAGGAGAGAGAGAAAGAGGGCGAGAGAGAAAGCGCATTAGGAGGTTGAGAGAGAAGTCGCAAGTCGGAGAGCGGTCGCTCGAACGAGGAGCTGGGCTGGCCGGGCTGTTTATAAAGGCCCCAATCCACCCGTCCCCCGCCAATCAGTGGCCGTTACAACCGTTGAGGGGCGATGGCGGTCGATGGAGGGGACCCCTCTCCTACTTTCCCCGTGGCGTCGCTCAGCTCGTCATTCCCTTCGTTTATTTGGTTAAATCTTTACCATATTACATAAGAGTGGTAAATGTAGGAATGTGAGGGGTACCACGAATACTAGTAATACTGCTCATCGAAGGGCACAGTTCGCATATGACATTGCACACAAGTGAGTTCTACAACAAGAACGGATTTATCCTTGTCACACTTCACCCAAACGCCACTCATATAGTCCAGCCATTAGATTGCTGTTTTCAAATCATTAAAACACAAGTAGCAAGCAGCAGTTCCCGATTTGGCGCATGAGAAATATGAGTCAGCAGTTGAAAAAGAAGGGCTTCTGCCCTTTGTTACGTGATGCGTTGAATGGCATTGATCCCAAGATTGCAAGAAACGTTTCCGGAAGTGTGGTATTTCCTTGGATCCGTGAATCTTATTAACTGCCGTTATCTTAAGCTTTTTTAGTGATGATAAGCTCATCAAAAATATGTTTAAAACATAGAAGGAAGATTAGTCAGTTGAAAATTATCACCTTTCCACTAATGGAAAAACAATTTCCAACTCAGGAACATCCAGCGTTTTTAGCCTTCCACTATAGGCACATGTCAGGGGTTTGGAAAAACGGATTTTTATCCCAAAAAACATACTTGTAAGCTCTTCCTTTTGTATACTACATTAAAAAGTAAATTTTCTGAAGTCAAAGATGTCAAAAAAGTTTCAATTCTTGAAAATTAAAATAAACCACAACGGAAAAGATTTTCATTTCATAAGCTAAGAACCTTAACACTTCCACTATTGGGGTGTTTACCTTACATAGTTGTATTATTCACAGAATAATAAACCAAAATGAAGTGAAAACGCTGCAAACCCGTGCACAACGGTTCATTATTTTGTACAGAATACCCTTCTGTTACAGATCACAGCTCTCTGTATAGATAACCCGTCTATATGTACTATTCTATACATCTTATGTAGAGCGCAGACCCTCCGTAGGTTAGTGCCTAACCCCGTACTCGTTACTAGGTACCTACCTAAATCACGAGTTAAATGTTGCTGAAATAATACAGCCGATGACAAACAGTAACTAGAATGGCAAAAAGAAACGCAAATAATAAAATTCTGAAGGAAAATTGTTGATATGGAGTGAAATGGATGCCCCTTCTGCGTAGATCACTGTTTTCTGTGGTCAATACCTACCTTCGTGGTCAAGTATAATGAACCGTTGTGTATTAACTTGCCCATCAATAATACTTCAACGGTTATTCAAGTCCGGTCAACAAAATCCAGCCCCTTCTTGGTTGATGAACCGTTTTGTAATAGTTTACCGTTGTGTAATAATTTACCATTGTGTAATAATTTACCCATCAACAATACTTCAACGTTTGTTCAAGTTACAAAATTACCGGTCAACAAAATCTAGCCCCTTCTTGGTAGATGAACCGTTGTGTAATAATTTACCGTTGTGCAATAATTTACCGTTGTGATATAATTTACCGTTGTGTAATAATTTGCCGTTGTGTAATAATTTACCATTGTGTAATGATTTACCTATCAATAATACTTCAACGCTTGCTCAAGTTTCAGAAGTACCTACCAACTAAATGCAATAGTCCGTCACTTATCAAATGGAATAATATCGCAGAACAACCAACTCGACTCCTTACAGCCATCCTTGATTATAATCAGGTGCTCCCTAGTGATGATTATCTGGGCCGGATTTATACCGTTTGATTCACGATCGTGTTGACGAAGCTTTTTGGTGCACACGAACGGCTGGACGTACAATGCTCCGGGTGGTCTCATAAAAAATTTTAGCTCTAGACAAATTTAATAACGTAAAAAAACGCTGCAAAGTCCTTGTCACATGGGTTTATTATTCTAGTGGACATACCTACAGAAAGGTTGGCTGTTCATTAATTGTTTCTTTCATGCGTAATAATCGAAATAGCTACTTCTGATGGTTTCCATTAATTTTGGCCCCCAAAACACAAATTAGGTACCTACGCTCTTTTTTTTCTTTTTTTTTAAACTATCTTTGATCATTGGTAGTGCCATTTAATCGTCCTGAACCACGTCTTGACACTTTTTCCAGTGTTATTATACAAACTGATGGTGATTTCAGACGATTTCCCAGGTTTTTCACTCATAAAAAATCAATTCTGGGAGCTGAACATTTGGTAGAACTCAATTTTCCACTCTTTGGTCAAAATCGACTTCATATTCGGTCTTCTCGTCCCCAAAAACATAGAAAACGATATCTCAGAAGCTCATGTTACCAATATGTTGCTAAAACGTAAAAAGTACCTATTTTTACACACATTTTCACTCATAACACCCCTGGGTATATTCCGATCGGGCTGAAAAGTTTCGGGACACAACTAGGGCCCAAATGGAGCATGTGTGCGAAAGAACGATTTTTTTAGACCGAAAATGAAGCCTGTACACGTGATACGGCGGACGGCGGACGGCGTACGGCGGACGGACATTGCATTTTTGGAATCTATGCACCTTGAAACGTAAAAGAAAAAAGTTTGAGGGGGTGTTATAAAAATTTTTTGCTGAGCGAATACATAGGTGTATTATTCACAGAATAATAAACCAAAACCATACCCTTATATCAAAAGTTTTCGAGCTACGGCGTTCTGAAAATTTCAACACCTATTTTGAACCCCTTAGAGATGACT
Source organism: Leptopterna dolabrata (assembly GCA_954871275.1). NCBI lineage: Eukaryota > Metazoa > Arthropoda > Insecta > Hemiptera > Miridae > Leptopterna > Leptopterna dolabrata. The sequence goes on from OX940980.1 coordinate 46,363,645, forward strand.
GACAGTAACGTCGAGCTTCGAGGACCAACTAGACCCCGAACGGAACCTATAACCCGAATTTCATCAATTTTGTTTCATGGTAACTAAGAAAAGTGGCCAGTACGGCGTACGGCGGACAGACAGAAATATTTGTATTGCATTTTCGGATTCTACATACCTTGAAACGTAAACCATCAAATTTTGAGGGGGGTTAGATTTTTTTTTTTCATGCTCGGTTTCAATGGTTCATTAGGTATTGAAAATATTAAACGAAAAGGTAAGAACGGTTACTGGTAAAAACGAGATAGCACAACGTGGATGACAATGGAGCTCAGCGATAAGGTTACGTTAGGGAGAATAGCACGCTCAGAGAAATAATGGACTCGTAGGTATAATATTGTCATAGCGCCAGTGAGCTCGCCGTGATGTTGACGCAGTTTGCCGCCCTTCCCAGATTCCTATTTCCACGAAATACGAAATTATTATCCCACTGTAATATTATGTAGAAATAAACTCGCTAATACCCCATTTGTCCCGTTTCCCGGTAAGGGTCCAGATTTGTCCTTTACCTGTTTCAGGAAATTTCCGTTGGGTAACTGTACAGAGTGCTGCTCCATCTCACTAATCCCATACGAATCTCACCGAAATTCAACAGTGCGTAACTAAGTATCGAGTTACCATTTAATTCAATTTATGATGGTTTGGTGGCAACCGTCGGTGATGTACTGTAATTTTTGACGAGTTTTAATTTTTATAATAATCATTTTAATCTGTAGGTATTCATAGTTTTTTCAAAATGGCAAGAATCCTCTAAAAATAGTGTTATCCATTGCATCCACTCATCCAGATCAGAGACCTCCTTGGACATTGACGAACTTGAAAAACGAAATCTGGAACTGTGTCCCCCAACCCCTTCCGAGGTACGAAGTGGTCAGGATGTAGCTTTTCCAAGTTAAAATGAACATTTTCCAAAATGAACATTTTCCAACGGAGACATGCAACGGAAACAACGTCACGAAAATATTTCTGATGATTTTCGCTTACAACCGATTCGTTGCTACGGAACTTTATCTTCGCCAGTTATCATCGTACAAAAATCGATCACCACTCGTTGGATAGCTCTCGATTTACCTAACCATACTACGTTAACCACTGCGGACTGCGTGGCCAACAAGCTGCGGTATGAGCGTGATTGTTTAAATGAATGTTTACTTACATAATACAGTGGAGTCCGGCTAATCCGAACTATTTGGGACTGAAGGCTGTTCGGACTAGGTACCATCCGTTGGAAATCTTGACCAAAACAATTAAGTACGAAGTACTTGGTGTGGGTGCGGGAGGGGGCGCTAAGACATAAAATGTCCCTCGTGGTTGCGTACTTGTACGGAAGCTGTACCCACCGTTTGTGTTTTGCTTGACCGTGTGTCTGTGGGTGGGGTGGCCTCCATTTCCAAATAGATTGAAACATTTTACAAATTGAAGTAAACATTTTCCAAATAGATTGAGACATTTTCCAAACAGAAATAAACAATTTACAAATAGAAATAAACATCATGTATCTTCCACCTTACTCCCCTATGCTCAGTCCGGCAGAACATGCCTTCTCTAAAATAAAATCCATAGTTCGGGGCCTCCTCAGAGAAGTAAGAGATCCCTCATTGGATGAAGCAATCACAAGAGGTGTTGCTGCCATCACATCTTCAGACTGCAGCAACTACGTCATGAAGACTTTCCTCCTTCTGCCAAAGGCAGCTACAGATCTACCTCTTCACTGATTATGGACCGTTATGATTATAACATCATCACATGATGCGCAAGTACCTATTTTTGTAATCGATTGTTCGTTAATTTTACTTTTTTTGACGATTTTTCAAATTTTCAAACTTATACGATTAAGTTTGTTTCTATTTGGAAAAGTTTTCAATCTATTTGGAACATGTTTCCATCTATTTGGAAAATGTTTACTTTAATTTTGAAAACGTTACATTCAATTTGGAAAATGTCTATTTTCATTTGGAAAAGCTACAGTAAAATTGCTGCTCTGCATATCCAGGACATGGGTTCAATTCTCATATGAGCTGATTGTTTTCTAATTCCCGTTTTCCTAACTTCCATGAATATACATACGGATTGTTGAATTCAGGTGGCGTGTGTGTCGATTGCTGTATTGCTGTGCCTTTCGTGAGAAAAATAGGACATTTCCGACTTGAATGCGTAGTAAAAAAATAATTTCTGACGATTCAGACAAAGATCAGCGAGCCTAAGCTGGAGAAAGGAACCGGCATCTGCACTTATCTCTGGCGAATTATTGGTGAGAGGATAACAACTATTTTAACTGCCGAACCTATTATTGATGAGTTAGAAGTCGATTAGGGAGGCTGCCACGTAGCTACCATAAGCAGTTTAGCGATGGTAGGTAACGGCGTAACGGTATTCGTTAGGCACTTGAGTAGGTCTTCTTCCGATCGCGGTCAATGGGTACGAGGGTGATAATGGATTGTAAAAGGACAGACACTTTCCTTTCGTGAGTGCGCTGTATTAGCTCATTTCCTTGGCAAAAGTAGGTACGTGTTTTCCAAAATGGGTTTGTAGGTACCTCTGTTACCCAGCGAAAAGTTCGGGGGTTCTGTAGAAGTACCTGCATTTTCGTATTGGGGGAAGCACTACCAACACGCAGAATGGCGAAATCGAGAGGAAAAAATGTGACAGTACACCATATTGGCGCAAGCTGAGACAGATACGTCCCGACAAGAAAATCAAAAGTCATTTCATGCGTTAAACCATTTAACATGATGGGATAGAAACACACGAAGGTTGCTATTGTGTAGTACGAGTCTGTTTGTTACCTGTGGTATGGCGATGAGGTCTTCATTTGGTCAAGTATTGTCGAACACTGCCGTACACCTCAAAACCGCTTCTCATGAGGGGAATAAATTGTCGAGTAAAACCTTTCGGTTGTGACCAGTTTGTTTCAAATAATTTTGCGGCTGCACAATTTGTCTCAAAATTATCAAGCAAACGCTGTTATCGTTTGCTTAATGCGTGTGTGCGAGGATGCATTGCAAAAAACGACCCTACGGTACTGATTCAGGGTTTTACGACTTGAACTTCGAAGGGTGATCCTCGGATGTTCAGCTGAATGGTCAGTCATTATAGCGACAATGTCCCCAGCAGTAAGAATAATATGATGTCTAATATACGAGGGCCGGTGGTAATTGAACACAAAATACACTGCCAAGGTGATGGCACAGGAGCTTCCTCGTCACAATCAGAGTGACCCATTATAAAATAGAACGGACTCGGAAGCAAAATAACATAACATTACATTACATTACATTACATTACATTACATAACGTTAAATATACATATTACAAAACATTACATTACATAACATAACATTACATAACATAACATTACATAACATAACATTACATAACATAACATTACATAACATAACATTACATAACATTACATGAAATATACATATTATACATAACATGACTTCCATAATACGTCCATTATACATAACTAGGCTGACCGCTCGCTTCGCTCGCTATCCGAGATTCGCTGTACGCAGTATCGTGGAACCAACAAACGACGGAAAAATCCCATACCCTACCGGGTATTTGTGCCCAATTTTATCAAAATCCGTCAAGCCATTCAGGAGTTGACCATGGTCGACCATATTTCCGCTATGGTCAGGGAATTAAAAATGCGCCTACGTTCAACTTGGGAGGCTACCGGATATTGGTGCCAAATTTGGTCGATATCCGTTGAGCAATTCGGGATTCGACCATGGAGGGGCCCATGGATGCGCTATGGTCGACCGCGGGGGTAGTCCGAAGGGTCGATCGTAGATAGAATTTCACGTAGATTACGAATACGCGATAAAAAATAGGGGTTACCATTTCAATTAACGAAGTTGACCATGGTCGACCATAGTTCCGCTATGGTCAGGGAATTAAAAATGCGACGTTGCACAACTTGGGAGCCTACTGGATACTCGTGCCAAATTTGGTCGATATCCGTCAAGCCATTCAGGAGTTGACCATGGTCGACCATAGTTCCGCTATGGTCAGGGAATTAAAAATGCGACGTTGCACAACTTGGGAGCCTACTGGATATTCGTGCCAAATTTGGTCGATATCCGTTGAGCAATTCGGGATTCGACCATGGAGGGGCCCATGGATGCGCTATGGTCGACCGCGGGGGTAGTCCGAAGGGTCGATCGTAGATAGAATTTCACGTAGATTACGAATACGCGATAAAAAATAGGGGTTACCATTTCAATTAACGAAGTTGACCATGGTCGACCATAGTTCCGCTATGGTCAGGGAATTAAAAATGCGACGTTGCACAACTTGGGAGCCTACTGGATATTCGTGCCAAATTTGGTCGATATCCATCAAGCCATTCAGGAGTTGACCATGGTCGACCATAGTTCCGCTATGGTCAGGGAATTAAAAATGCAACGTTGCACAACTTGGGAGCCTACTGGATATTCGTGCCAAATTTGGTCGATATCCGTCAAGCCATTCAGGAGTTGACCATGGTCGACCATAGTTCCGCTATGGTCAGGGAATTGAAAATGCGACGTTGCACAACTTGGGAGCCTACTGGATATTCGTGCCAAATTTGGTCGATATCCGTCGAGCCGTTTGGCCGTGCATAGAAGGACAGACAGACAGACAGAGCGCATGCGCAGGGCGAACCGCTGGCTCTATCATGTTGAAATTTATATGGGACCTCAATGGGCCCTACCCGCTTAATCCCTGAGAATTACATTGAAATTGGGTGAAATCTTTGGTTACTACGGCTGTAACAAGGAAATAGAATCTATTTCACGCCAGCGCATGCGCAGAGCGCACCGAGGGTCCGATCATGCTGAAATTCATACTGGAACTCACTAGGCCTTGTCCAAACAACCCCTTGAAAATTTGAGCGAAATTGAATCAAAATTGTGAAAGTTATGCGTGTTTGTTGAATTTAACGTTAGCGCATGCGCAGGGCGTACCGCTGGATCAATCATGTTGAAATTTGTATGGGACCTCAAGGGGCCTTATCCGCACCATCCCTCAAAATTTGAGCTGAATCAATTCAAAATCGTGGAAGTTATGGCTGTAACAAGGAAATGCGGACAGACTCACAGACTCACAGACTCACAGACTCACAGATTCACAGACTCACAGACTCACAGACTCACAGACCGACAGACACGGAACCAAATTTGTTCAGTAGGCTTTGAAACGCAAAATGCAAGTGGAAATTTTGATTTCTGAAGACAAAAATTTTTTGGCTCACGAAAGTGAACACAAGGCTTCCGCTGCTTCGCAGACTCGGAAGCAAAATAGTTATCTACGCAGAAGGCGTAACTATCTGTACCTACATGAAAATCATCGACCGTTATGTAAAAATTTCCAGCGTCTTAAAATTAGGTTGGAATCAGTTGTACGTGTATCAGTTGTACGTCTATCAGTTGGGCGTTTATCAGTTTGTTATTATTTCTGTGAGCCCCTAATATTCCTGATATTGCATAACTTTTGCCTGTCGGCCTCCACCTACCTTGGGTGGGATGGGGGCCAGGCAACGCTGGGCTCCTGAAGGGAGCAGAATTGATGGTATTGGGACTTGAGACACACAACGCCGGGATTCAGTGGTAAAATGGGAAAATTTTATTGATATCTAAATAGGCCTTAATGATATGCTACTCCCTAATTCCTACCTACTTCCTCCCAAGGGCTATTGTGCGTGAATTACCCGGTTTACGCCCGACTGTACGACGATCGCGTAAACGGACGGGAATGAAATTTCTCGGGGTGGTCCACGTACCTTTCGATCCTGCTCCTCCGACCTGGAAACGAGCTAAGTCCCAGTCGTGCCGGTGTCGGATGGTGTGCTGGCTCCGTCGGTGTAGTACCAAGGATCGGGCCAGCTTATATGTACCTCTTCCGCTGGCACTGCGGTTGAGGGGTCGGGTCCGTGGCTCGAAGGATGCTTCTCGTTCGGGTTCCTGAACTCAACGACCTGTTTTCCTTGTCTTTCCTGCTCTAAGTTTTATTCTTCGATTGGTGGGGTATTGTTTTCCACCAATCATAATGCGCGAACACAGGCGCGTGTGGCCGAGGACGCAATGAGCTCCTGTGTCAGCGCCCTTTGTAAATGTGGCACAAAGAATGTCGAGGCGATCGGTGAAATGAATATTTTTCGCTGAATCGGGTCTGACAATTTCGTATTGACATGACGTTATAGAGAGTTGTGGCATTCTTCGGTTGTTTTTGTTAGGGTGTCTTATCTCTTCATCAATCTTCCTTTTCTTTTGTTTACAGAATATCGTTGCTCTGTGTTGGTACAAAGTCGTTTTAAAAAATTCCTTTCGACGTACTGTTCGTGAGACAGCGACCAATAAAAAGTGGAGACGATGCCAGGAGACCTCAGTATCCAATTAACTCCGAAGGATCAATGACGGTGCTGAAACCGATATCCGTGATGTCGGGGAGATAAGAGGACGGGCGAGGCGGGTGCTGGCCCAGTCCGGTCAACCAGGGTCCTCCTTCCCCCAGCGTCATCTCCGAGCTCTGTAGGCAAATGAAATGGCTTCATGACTCCGGACTGGGAAACGATAATATTCTAGAATTCCGAGGGCAGGTTGCGTTCGAGCAGGTTATTCAGGAATCGAAAACAAGTAACTGACGCGATGACGCGCGTCGCCGAAGGGCGGATCCAGAGCGCCAGAACCTTCATCCATCCTTGTTCATTTATTGTTTCTTTCATGCACTTTCTCAGCTCCTTTTTTCCCTCTCTTACCGATTATCTTTGAACATTGATAGTGTCATTTAATTGTCTTGATTCACCTGTTGATACTACTTCTAGTGTTATTATACAAATTTATGGTGATTTCAGACAATTTCCCAGGTTTTTGACTCATAAAAAATGAATTTCGGGACCTTAACCTTTGTTACAACCTCAATTCTTCACTCTGGTCAAAATCAACTTCAAATTCGGTCTTATCGCCCTAAAAAACATGGAAAACTATACATCACAAGCTCGGGTTCACCCATTTTTCTCCCATAACGCCCCTGGGTGTATCCCGATCGGGCTGCCGAGCTTTGGAGCACAACTAGGATCCAGACGTATTCCCAAATGGGGACCCAAACTGTGTGCGGAATAACTACGAGTTTAGACCAAAATTTAACCTAAATTTAAGGGTGAAACTTCGTTAGAACGAAATATTCAAAATCTTGAAGAAATCCTAGTAATCATGCAAAACATTTTAATAAAAATTTCCTCCTGGCCTTGAGATCACAAATCAAGGGACGAATTTGGTTCGGTGTCTGTACGATACTCCTTGTAACCTCCAAGTCTTACCGAATGAATAGGTAATCCAAACATGCTGAATGCGCGGGTTGGTCCCCAGATGAACCTTATCAAATTCCAGCGCCAATCTGCTCATGCGGGAACGCTGATACCGCCGGTAGTTATTATGCTGATGTTATCTGGGACTGTGCAGGTTCTGTGTCCCTGATTTTTATGTATTTATATGTTGCGTATGCATATATTGTGTACCCCTAATTTTCCGTGAATTTCACGGTTTCACGGTTTTTTTTTCGGTGTTTCCGTACTCATTTTGGTTGAGCATATTCTTTTGGAAATGATTTCAAGTGATCCTGACTCAGCCTTCTGCCCTCCTTGAGAAGCGAATCGTTATGGAACGAACCCATCCTGTGAGAACTGTGCGACTCGACATTCCGTGTCGTTTAGTCACTGTTCACGGTCTTGGGTCACCAAACAAGCCCTACTGAACCTACAGGTCCTTCACGAAGCTGGTTTTTTTTGTAGTCGATGCGTCTGGTCACCGTCTCTGTTTACCTCCATACCCACGCCTTCGGTCGTGTCGAGTTGAAATCGAAAACTGAGGGTTCCCAGGGACTTATCAGGTAGACGATGGGTTTGATGCCTGGCGTCGACCAAGACAGGTGCTAATTTAGGTGCCTACCTATTATAATTATTAGAGTTCCACACCTGATTTAACACCTTCAACTATCGTTGTTATTTTCATTTTCACTTAATTCGGGGATGTACTTACACACCGGTTGAATGGTCTTTGTCTTAGTACCGAGTGGCATTACGAACCACTCACGACCCAAACCGCTTGCTCTAACAGCCTGTGTAAGAGTAAATTTATACCTTAAGATACTTTTTTTCCAGTAATTATATGTTTTTTAGATATACCAGTACATGTCAACTGAGCTTACGCCCATTAACTTGATTTAGTTTAATACGTTATCAAATTGTAGTATTATTACGCAAACCGTGATTATGTGAAGCAGGCAATCCATATACCACGAATTCCGGAGGCCTGAACACATTTTTCTGACAGATGGCGGCACCGCTGGTGCCAGCGTGGCGCGTTCTGTGACACCAAAAACTATACAGCGAATTCTAGAGGCCTAAGGAGTATACTATCAAATTTTCAAGTCAAAATGCCTAAAATTGTGGCTTTTAGCATGGTACAGATATTTATAATATATAGGTATATATATATCATAATGCATTATACAAAGTCACTTGCAAATGTCGCTCGCCTCCAAGTAAGAGCCTCACTGACGTTCGACAATAATTAAAATATGTAGGTACACCAGATACAGTATTCCTATCTACTTGCCTACGTTGAAATTTCATCATGCTCTCATATCGAAATAAAGGCGGCAATCGGAGGCGGATGGAACCTATTTGGCAAAACATGCTATAAACTATACATAAATTATGTGCTGTGTAAAAATATAATTCTTGTGGTGTTATTATACGGGCTGCTTGATGAGTAACCGTTATTACTCTGGATCTCTTCAAAACCGCCATAACTAACTTCAGGAATCCTCGACAGAACACCTTTGTTCGCCCTCGACAACTCATTAATTCTCAGAGCTAGGACGCACTGAAACTTCTTCGTATGAATATTTAACGATACGTGTGAGAAACTAATTCATTCTGACATGTTTTCTTTCTTTTTTTTTCTTTTTTCTTTCCACGAGCCGTGAAAATGCGGGAGAAAAATAGGTTAAAAAAGCCAAAAAGCCTCCGTATACAAAAGAGGAAACACAAATCCTCGTGCGTATCGAGGGAGCACATCTTGTGGATTTAGCCGTCTGCTATCTTCCTTTGCGTGAGAGACCATAAAACGGGCAAAAATGATTCATCGCGGGAGGGCAGCAGCATTTGTTAGCCTCGATGTCCCTCTCGGTTCATAATAGCCAAATACTTATCAGATGGGGGGAAAGGAAGGGATAAGCTTCTTTTGTGCTGAGGGGAGTCCGCGGTAGGAGTTATGGCTCGAGCTTAAAGTGCAGATTGAGGTTCTTGCCCGCTGATTGCAACTAATAGCTGCGGCACCGGCGTTTCCATCAGTGGGAACTGGGAGACGGAAGCCCTGCGTCATTTGAATGGTTGGATGAGACACTGATGTTGATCAGGGGCGCAAATAGTCGAGGAGAGGAATTATGGAGAGATGCGGCAGGCAGTTGGGTCCCATGCTATGTGTTAATGCTGCCATTAATCTAATCATGTGAGCCCATCAGTAGGTACCTGCTCATTTACCTAGGGAACTTGTGTAGAACGACTAAGATAATCGAATAAGTTTATAAATTTAATCGATTAAACATCGACTCAAATCTATAGATTTGAGTTAGCGCACCTTTTATTTTGGTACTTGGCAAAGAACGCTATCAAGTAAGCGGCTATTTACACATTGATGTCCTTGAGTAGGTACCTTCTTTTCTCACCCATTTTTTTATACCAATCAGTCAACTTTTAATTGTTACAACTTAAGTATTTCTCATTTAGTTGGTAGGTACTTTCTGTGCAAAACTAAAATTATTTAGGGTAAAACACTGTTTGCCTGATTGTGGCAGGTGCTTAACCGACTTTTCAGACTCAACAAAGCTACTTATAAGCTAATGCGCCTAGTGTTCTAGAAGAAACCTTTCACTCGTTTGGAGCCCAAGTAACGACCAATTACCACTCCATAGTCAATCCGGTCTTCATGTACTCGCAATTTCCAGCAAGCGATATTTAGACGGTTCTCTCTCACCCGGAAATGGCCACGGAACTGATGTTATCCTAACGAACCGTGCCATGTAAGTATTGAATTCCTCGATTTTAGAAAGGCCTCAGCATTGCGCTGGAGGTATTCAGACTGGGCTCCAGTCAGTGAAACGTTAGGAGTCGCATTAGTCATGTGCCTTCCTCCAAGAACGGAGCAAAGAAAATTATTGGTTAGGTTTGATCATTATGTTCCAATACTGCAAGCGCTTCGGCGGTAAAGAACAAACGCGGGTCCCACTCAATCAAACACATAAAACCAAAGTTTGGCGGAAAATTCACACAACATGAGTTAAATTGGAAAATAGGGATTCCCCAATTTATATTGAAAAACTCTGCATAAGTATTATTACACAACGGTTTATTATTTACCTGTATAGATGCCCCTTCTGCGTAGATCACTGCGTGGTCATATTCACTTCGTTGTATCATCACCAGCACCATCCTATGCCGGCAGGAGTAATAAAAATTTTACTTAATCCATAGGTCTTGTCATCCGACTCTCTCTCTCTCTCTCTCTCTTACACTTCTTAAAATCCTTAGATAACATTCAGTCATGCTATCACCTTTCCATGGTTGCATTTTGTGATGCAGTGTGTAGTTATACTAGTAACTTAGTAACTAAGATACAAATTTACTTATTCACGGGCGAGCCCAATTAGGTACATAATAGCATTCAACAAAGAGTTAAGAGGGATGAAATAATACCCACAAAAAACTTGAAAAAACAAAAACGCTTCTTGAGTAACTGATGGGGGTGGAAGAGAACAAAGTCTTGAAGGAAGAGAGGGAGGAGTGGAAAAAGTCGAATTCGGGGTTGGCAGTCGGAGGGGGTCTATGAAGGGGTTGCCTCTTCACATAGTTGGTAGGGGAACAAGGGACATGGAACCATATTGGTGAGCGTGAGGCGATGCGAGGAGCAGAAATATACAACTTCGAGAGAAGCGGCGGGCAGTCAGTTGTGTGGTTCAAGATCTTGTGGAGCAATGCGAGATTTGCCGAACATCTCCTCCTTTGGAGGGTATCCACTTCCGCCCAAAAAATTATGATCTACGTCGGCTGACGAGATACCTAACTTAGAAGCCACAAAGTGTAGGAACTTATTTTGCACTCTTTCAAGGCGGTATTTGTGCACAGCATTCATGGGTGAACAGACTGTTGACGGATATTCGAGGATAGGTAGAACCAGTCTCTTATGCTATGTTACTATAGCAGGTATGGTTATGATCTGTGTAGTATTCCTTTTCAGGAAACCGAGAGTGCGCATGGCTCTACTTGCAACCTCCTTGATGCGCTGGGAAAAGCTCAACTGGCCATCGCACAGAGCACTATCAAGTCGATCATATCATCCGACTTTTGCAGAGGAGCACCGCCGAGAATATAGTCTGAGACTATCGGCCGAGTCCCACGATGGAAGGTAACCACTGAAAATTTGGCAGGATTCAAGTAGAGGTGATTTGAGTCGCACCACTCCTCCAGCTGACCCACCGCCCTCTGCAAAGCTTCACAATCCGATGAAGACTCGACCCGGCAGAAAATCATGAGGTCTTAGGCAAAAAGTAGGCACCGTAGAAGCGTTCGGAAGGAAGCAGAGAGGTCCCAAATTGCAACCCTGTGGGATCCTCCAGCCGACCCCACCGCCCTCTGCAAAGCTTCACAATCCGATGAAGACTCGACCCGATGAAATTCGACCCGGCAGAAAATCTTCAGGTCATCGGCAAAAAGCAGGCACCATATGAGGGGTTCGGAAGGAAGCAGAGAGGTCCCAAATTGCAACCCTGTGGGATCCCAGAAGATGCAATGATTGGAGAGGATACAGCACCCGTGACACGAACGATAAGCTGGCGATGGCCACACAGGTAGCTCCGCATCCACTCCAGAAAATTTCCATGGGCACCCGAGTAATTCTAGTGACCGAAGGTGGAGATGGAACAGCTTATCAAATGCCTTGGCGTAATCCGTCGAGATAACACCGGTCTGGAAACCCCGCTGAAAGCCGTCCAATGATGAAATTCTGAAACTCTGATAAGTTAGTGGTAGTCGAACGACCGCGAAGGAACCCGTGCTGCTCGAATGCCATAAGCGAAGAGAACTCGAGGCAGAGCTGCCTCAACGACAAGATTTTCCAAGAGCTTCGATATGGTGGATAAAGAGCGAGCAGGACGGTAGTGCTTGATGAGGCTGTCCTCACCATCCTTGTGTATGTGTGACAATAACTTCGAACGCAGCACCTACCAGTCCAATGAAACCTCTTCCTCTCCCTCATAACATAATATATAATATCATTGGAATTCGTATTAAATGAGTGGGCAGTAGGTATAGCTTCCTAATGTCGTTCGTGTGATTCATACAATTATAATCATATAAAGCAGTAATACTGAATGCAGGAGATAAGATTTAAGCAAGGGATATCTGCGGTAGGATAGAGTTATAGTACCTCGATAATTTATTATGTGCTACATTCGATAAATTCCTCTCTATTTGCATTCTGAGGCTATGGAGTGAATTTCATTATTGGTTATGGGTTAACTTCTGAATATTTTCTCTCTTGAATTAACATTTCACGATAAAAACCTTTGTCAGCATTTCTGCTAGCCCTCTACAAATTATTCAATAAAATGTGATTAGAGAAGGAGAAAAGAAGAAAATGTATGCAAATGTGTGCATTTTATTTCTTCTAAATAACTTTATTTATTTATTTATTTCAATTAGAAATTCCACAGAATTCATGTTACGGATTGATAGAGCTTCCCTGAAAATGGCCCTATTGACGAAAATCACCTCTGTTAACCATTCCACAACATCCAAGAGGAATTTCAAAGCCGATTTACGAGCCGGGAAAAAGATAATTAATTCAATAACACATAATTTTCATACGACTCGACCCATTGAATATTCAATGGGTTCCCGACATGATGGAGGAGGACCTCTTCAGCGAGCAGAAGGCCAATTCGCTTCAGGACTATCAGAGTCTTTGAGAGCGTATGAAATACTTCAACAGCTCAGCCTTGGTGTCTAATTGTTCCTTATTAGTAAAGTTGAATTACGTTTTACTCATGAATATTCCTCTGTGAAGTTCGAACCTCGTTTGAAACGTGTCTCTGTACTTTGGTGGATAACAGGTGGACGTGTACCTACCAGTAAACAAAGGAGGCTGGAACTTATAATTTTTTGACGTCTACCAAAAATATTGTCGCTGTTTTTACGTTTACTTACAGTAGGTGTTTAAATAAAGTTGTAGATAAAAAAAAACGATCAAATCCCATTTTTTTATTGTGAACTTAGGGGTACGTGTTTATTAATAATATCATGATTGGGTCAGAAATGTATTGGTTCCGAATCTGCCAAAATCGGAAGCGTTGTCATAATTTCTGTGAAGAAACAATTAAATTCAATTCTTTATTCAATAACAATTATTTAGTACATAATGAAGAATATAAGTACAGAAACATGAGAAAACCAAGTTCATGAATGGGCCCCTAAGGTCTTGAAGATCCGTCCAGGGGCTGGTTGTCACTGAACTAGCTTATTAGTTTGGATTGAGTGATTACTTTTAGCTGGAAAAAATAAATTTACGGACAATATTCAACTTGAGTGAATATATACGTATATATAATATAACATGTATGGTTATGTAGTATGCCATCAATATTCCAAGATTGAATAAAAACGCTGCAAATCCTTGCACAACGGTTTATTATTTTGTACAGAATACCCTCCTGTTACAGATCACAGGTCTCTTATAGATAACCCGTCTATATAACATAATGTGCTATTCTACACATATTATGTAGATCGCAGACCCTCCGTAGGTTAGTACCCAACCCCGTACTCGTTACTAGGTACCTACCTAAACCTTTGTGTAATAATTTACCTGTATAGGTTCCCCTTCTACGGAGATAGAATAATGAACCGTTGTGTAATAATTTGCCCATCAATAATACTTCAACGGTTGTTCAAGTTGCAAAAGTACCTATCAACAAAATCCAGCCCCTTCTGGGTAGATGAGACGTTGTGTAATAATTTGCCATTGTGTAATAATGTACCCATCAATAATACTTCGGCGGTTGTTCAGTTGCAAAAGTACCTATCAACAAAATCCAGCCCTTCTGGGTAAATGAGCCGTTGTATAATAATTTACCGTTGTGTAATAATTTACCGCGGTGTAATAATTTACCGTTGTGTAGTAATTTACCGTTGTGTAATAATTTGCCGGTGGGTAATAATTTGCCATTGTGTAATAATTTACCCATCAATAATACTTCAACGTTTGTTCAAGATTCAGAAGTACCTACCAACAAAATCCAATAGTCCATCACTTATCAAATAATGAAATAATATCGCAGAACAACCAACTCGACTTCATGCAGCCATCCTTGATTATAATCAGGTGCTCCGTAGTTTTATGATATCCGGGCCGGATTTATACCGTTTGATTCACGATCGTGTTGACGAAGCTTTTTGGTGCACACGAACGGCTGGACGTACGATGCTCAGGGTGGTCTCAAAAAATGGTTTAGCTCAAGACAAATTTAATATCGTAAAAAAAACAATACCCTTCAATCGAATGTTTTCGAGATACGGCGTTCTGAAAATTCCAACCCCTATTTTGAACCCCTTAGAGATGACTGACAGTAACGTCGAGCTTCGAGGACCAACTAGACCCCGAACGGAACCTATAACCCGAATTTCATCAACTTTTTTCATGGTAACTAAGAAAAGTGGCCCGTACGGCGGACAGACAGAAATATTTTTATTGCAGTTTAGGATTCTACATACCTTGAAACGTAAACCATCAAATTTTGAGGGGGGTTAGAATTTTTTGTTTCATGCTCGATTCCTATGGTTCATTATTGATAATAATAAACCAATAGGCACAGTTACAGATCAAACCTATTCATAAAGTCAGGGTGCAGGCCAGATTTGTGTATTTGCAGCAGGTATGCGCCTGTCCTTTTGGTTTATTATTTTTGTCGTGAGTCCCTCCCGGGAACACTCCACTACAACCTTAAAGCTCTCACCAATATTCCGATGTAGAAATTACCTTCCGTCAATAAACATCTGAGTGGGGAGACAGGCGACAGAATCCGGGGGACACAACCTGGTGCCCCACTACCAGCTCCCAGCAGGGAGCTGGAGGGAGAGGACTTCAAGTCCTATATAATCCCGGATCCTGGAGCTTTAGCTTCATTCGACACTTCCTCTAACCAGCTCTCTCTTCTCTCTCTACCTTCCTCCTCCCAGATGCCTGGTGGTATCCGCCGCTCTGGGAATTCACCTCCTACCTTTTCCTCTTGTCTACATCGGTGGATTACCGCCGCCTAGACAAGCACCTTCCTTCCTTCACCCACATCGGTGGATTACCGCCGCCTGGGTGAATTTCCTTCCTCTCGTCTACATCGGTGGATTACCGCCGCCTAGACGAGATTCCTCCCTTCACTCACATCGGTGGATATCCGCCGCCTGGGTGAATTTCCTTCCTCTCACCTACATCGGTGGATTACCGCCGCCTAGGTGAAATTCCCCTCGCTCTCATCTATTCACTCCTTCACGCCACCGTGATGATAATTTTAAATTCATCACAGTGGTGACCCCGACGTTCATCCAACCTTCTACCTTCTACCTCCTTACCACCTCATGTGTCGCCCCAGTCTAGTTCGGTGTCCCGCATTTTAAATTCACATTTAAAATAGTCAGTTTAAATTCGCAATTTTTGGCCCACTCGCAACCACACAACTAACCGCCGCATCCAACCCCGCCGCCGCTCATTGCGAATTTTCAAATTCAACCGCTCAAATTTGAATTTTGTTCACAGCCACCATGGACCCGAACTCGCCATCACCGCCGCTCCTCCGGCCGTCCCTACTGCAGCCGCCGACCACTGCGACTTCTGACGCAACCGACAACCCCTTCACACGCCTCTCACCACCCGGCTCCACCGCATCCGCCACCGCCGCTGCCGCCGCCGCTGCAGCTGCCGCACACGCCGCCGCCGACGTCACGACGGCCTCTGCGTCGTTCCCGCTGTCGCTACCCCCCTTCTACACGCACGACCCCGCACTCTGGTTCTTCCAGGTCGACGCTGCGTTTTCTGCCGCCAACATCCGCAGCCAGCGTACCCGCTACTCACGCATCATCTCCCTGTTACCATATGAGATCCTCCTGCAGACTTCTGACATCTCCCCCGACGCCACGGCCGCCTACGACGACCTCCGCAGCCGCCTCATCAACTTATACCAGCCCTCCAAGATCGCACGTGTCGCAGCGCTGTCCCAGCCCCAACACCTCGGCGATTTGAAACCTTCCCACCTGTACCGTCGCCTACGTCATCAACTACACGACGTCGTGACGGCCGACATCGCTCGGACGTTCTGGCTGCGAGCCCTCCCCCACCCCATCCAGATGGCGCTCGCCAGCCACCTCGACGGACCGGACGAGCCGCTTCTCCGTCTGGCCGACACGGTCTACGACCTCGCCGCAGCCGCCAGCGTCACGGAGGTCGCCGCACCCCGCTTCCCCACCCCACGCAGGGACCGGTCGCCATCTGAAGAGCGCCGCCGGCCCCCCTCCCTCCACCGGCGCCGCTCCCTCTCCGCCGATCGCCGGCCGATCCCCTCCTCCGACCACCGACGCCAGCGCTCGGCCGACCGCCGCACCGTCTCCCCCTCCCGGCAACAGAGAGGGAGGTCCCCAAAAACGGCGCCCCACTCCAACTCCACGCGCCCCACCAGGACCTACCTCCCGGCGGACCCCCCCCACCGATGTTTCTACCATGTGAACTTCGGTGGGGAGGCCCGCAAATGCCAGCCCCCCTGCTCCTACTCCTCCAAGCAGGGAAACGCGGACGCCCGCCGGTAAATCCGGCGGGCCCCCCTCCTCGCCAACACGGGGGGGACCACCACCAACCCCCCCCCCGCCCGCATTCACACCACCTCCACCTCGCCTCGCTACCCCTCCTACGCCGCCGCCACGGCTGCCAACCTTCCGGCCACCACTAGCGCCGCCGCTCCCGTTCCCCCACCCCGGAACGGCCCCTCCAAGCCCGCCTCCAGGGCAGCCAACCCCCCGGCCGCCGCCTGCGCCGCCACTCCCGTTCCCCCACCCCGGAACGGCCCCTCCAAGCCCGCCTCCAGGGCAGCCAACCCCCCGGCCGCCGCCTGCGCCGCCACTCCCGTTCCCCCACCCCGGAACGGCCCCACCAAGCCCGCCTCCAGGGCAGCCAACCCTCCGGCCGCCACGAGCGCCGCCGCTACCGTTCCCCCACCACGGAACGGCCCCTCCAACCCCGCCCCCAAAACATCCACCCCTCCGGCCGCCACTCGCGCCGCCACTACCGTTCCCCCTCCCCGGAACGGCAAAAAATCACCCCGCGTCTCCTTCGCGGGGGAACAACCACCACCATCGCACCCACCCATCACCTCGGACGAACCAAGCCCCCCCCCTCCGACGGACTCCAACACCTCGCCAATTTTGCCTCACTCCGCCCCAGCTCATCAACGCCTGTTTCTGAAGTGTTCCAAGACGCACGTCCCCTTCCTCGTTGACACAGGGGCGGCGCTCTCTATCTTCCCCAATAACATACTCCGGCGACAGGCGCGTTGTTACCGGCAACTCCTCTACGCCGCCAACGGTACTACCATCCCCTCGTACGGGACATACCGCTCATCAATTCATATGAGCGGGCTCGCGTACGAGTGGGAATTCACCGTGGCGGACGTAGAGAAAGCTATCCTGGGGGCCGATTTCCTCGCATATTTCGGCCTCCAGGTAGACGTCCGTAACGCGCGCCTGCTCGACCCCTCCACCCAGAAACCCATCCCCGGGTTCATACATGCGGTGGACCGACCCCCCTCCAAATTTGAACAGCTCCTCCTCAACTACAAACCCCAGCGCCGCCCCTCAGCCCACATCTCACAGACCCAACACTTCATCGAAACCGCTGGCCCCCCAATATCCGCGAAAGCCCGACGCCTCCACCCCCTCCAACTCTCACAGGCCCGCAAACATTTCGACCTCCTCATCAAGGACGGCATTATCCGTCCCTCCAAATCCCCGTGGGCTTCTCCACTACATATTGTGCAGAAGCCTAACGGGGATATCCGCCCATGCGGCGACTACCGCCGCCTCAATGCCCGTACAACCCCAGACCTTTACAACGTCCCGCACCTCAGGGATTTCTCCTCCCACCTGCACAACACCACCATCTTTTCTACACTCGACATCTCCCGAGCCTTCCATCACATTCACATCTACCCCCCTGACGTTCCTAAAACAGCTATCATCACCCCTTTCGGCCTGTTCGAGTATGTCAAAATGGGTTTCGGCCTCCGTAACGCTGCCCAAACATGGCAGCGTTACATGGATAACATACTACGAGGCCTGCCCTTCGTCTTCTGTTTTTTGGACGACGTGCTGATCGCTTCCCGAAACCCAACCGAACACCTCGCACACCTGACACAAGTACTTGACATCTTCGCGGCCGAGGGCCTCACAATTAACACTCCAAAGTGCGTCCTCGCCCAGCCCTCCGTCCGCTGCCTCGGCCACCAGGTCTCGTCCGAAGGAATAAAACCCCTACCAGACAAGGTTCACACCCTCACCGATTTCCCACGTCCCAACACTGTCTCAGAACTCCGCCGTTTCCTGGGTATGCTGAACTTTTACCGTAGACACATCAAACACGCGGCACAACACCAACAACCACTCATACACGCTATCCCACAACCGGCTAAAAAAAACGATAAACGCCCCATTTCATGGACACCCGCCCTCACTACCGCCTTCCACCAATGCAAACAGGACCTAGTTGACGCCGCTCTATTGGCCCATCCCGATCCCCACGCCCCACTCTCCATCACCACAGATGCGTCCGACTGGGCCATCGGGGCAGTACTCCACCAACACAACGGCGCCACCCCCCAACCTCTCGGCTTTTTCTCCAAAACTCTGTCCCCCACACAAAAAAATTACTCCACCTTTGACAGAGAACTCCTCGCCATCCACGAAGCCATCAAACACTTTCGTGACTTCGTGGAGGGCAGGCAGTTCTCTGTCATAACCGACCACAAGCCCCTCACCCACGCCCTCCTCCAAAATCGAAAATCAGCCTCCCCCCGTCGCCTCCGGCAACTCGAATTTATCGGACAATTCACGTCCGATATTCGTTATTTGCCGGGGGCCGACAACTGCGTTGCCGACGCCCTCTCCCGCCCCACCCCTGCGCCGGTGGCGGAGCTACTGCCCTTTCCCTCCCCGCAAACCCTCAAAAACCATCAAACTCCTACCTCCGATCCCGCTCTTTCCCATCTCATCTCCGCCTCAAAATTGGAACAGCTGCCTCCCCTAGACCTCTGGTGCGACGTATCGGCCGACACACCGCGCCCGTACGTCCCGCCGGAGCTGAGGAGGCAGTTGTTCCTACACTACCACTCCCTCCATCATCCCGGCATCCGGGCAAGCCGGGACCTCATCAAAACGCGGTACTTCTGGCCCCATATGAACACGGATATACGTACCTGGGTTCTAGGGTGCCAGAAGTGCCAGCAATTCAAGGTCTCGGCTCACCCGCATGTACCTCCTCAACCTATCCCCGATTCTCTCCCGTGGGAACACGTCCACATGGATCTGGTCGGCCCCCTTCCCCCCTCCGAGGGGAAGAGGTATTGCCTCACCATGATCGACCGTGCGACAAATTGGGTAGAGTGTATCCCACTCGCCCACATTACCGCGGACGCCGTCGCCGCGGCCTTCCTCACTCAATGGATCAGCCGCTACGGTTGTCCGCGGACACTCACGGTCGATCAGGGGAGGCAATTTGAATCAGCCCACTTTGCCGACCTCCTCCGTTCCCTCGGGATTCAGAAAATCCGCACCACTCCCTATCACCCCCAATCCAACGGGAAAATAGAGCGGTGGCACTCGGTCCTCAAGCAAGCCATCTCCACATCAGCCACTTCCCCTTCATGGACCAAAACCCTCCCCTACGTTCTACTTAGCCTCCGCACTTCCGCCCGTCCTTCAGACAACACAAGTCCCGCACAACACGCATTTAAAGACCCCATTCGGTTGCCGGCCGACATTTTCCCTCCACACAACACCCCGTCCATTAACAGGGAACCGTTACACACCTCAACACCGACAAACGACACCACTTACCCAAAACGCTTTTACACTTCCACGCATATGTACTTGAAAGAGCCCGGCATGCATAAAACCTTTCAGCCCCTTTATGCCGGGCCCTTTCAAGTCATCCGCACAACACCGACCACCGCGACCCTGCTAATGGACGGGAAACCCCACACCGTCCCTTTCGCCCGCTGCAAGCCCGCCCCTGTTCTCCCTCAACCTACATCCACTATCAGTCTCCCGCCGTCTGTTTGCAATGCAACACCTCTCTCCTCCGAATCTGTCTCCCCCGTCGCCGTTTCCGGATTTCGATTCGGATCCGGAAATGGCGGCGATACTCCGGGACGTGTACGTCCCGGACCCGCTCTCCCCCCTACCCCCTTCGCCCGGACCTACTGCATCGCTTCGGTTTTTCCCGCGAAGGATTTCCGGACTTCCTCCCCGGCCCCGGCGGTGGAAGTACCCCCAGTGGCGCATACTGCGCGAGTTTCGCGCAGCAAATGCCACCGGGGTACATCCCCCCTACGTCCCGTCCGACCCCCTTATCGATCCACTCCTCCACCAACTTCATTTAGCCCTGCTTATGCCACCCCCACCACCCCTTCCAAATCCCCCGCCCCCCACATTTCAACAACCCCCACCCCCCAAATTTCAACAACCCCCGCCCCCCAAATTTCAGCCCCCTCTCACTCCCCCGTTTTTCTCCATTTTCGACCCCCCAATTTTAAATTCAACCCCACAACCACCCCAGCCCGCCAAACCTACAACACCCCCTCTTCCCCCACCGCCGCCGGGGATATCCGCAATAGCCTCCGCCGGGACGAAAAGGTCCGGGCGCCGCAACAGACGACGGGAGCGTCCCTCGCCCCGCGTCCCGGCGGCCAAGTCCCCTGCCCCGCTCTGAGAAATCACGGCGGGGCCTTGAGATTTCGGGACAGTGTATGTGTTCCATTATCCCACAGACACTGTGCCGAACCTCACAGCCCCGCCGTGGCCACTCCGTCGCAGCGGGCCCCATCAACACCCATCCACACACTACACCCACCTTTGCACAGCACACACACACTCACTACACTAAACCACACACAACCCACACCCAGGGAACGGCGGATCTCGCAACCCCGCTCAATTTTGTCTCCCCTGACACCGTACCGGAAATTTGTACATACCTGTCTATACCTGTACATACCTGTAAAAGTTTCCTGTAAATACCTTGCACCTGTAAATATCTAATGTAAATACCTACCATACTATCCTCATCATCATCGAACTCACCACCTTTGTAAATATTGTCACCTCATCGAATTTTTCATCACACCCTCCTTGTACATATGTTTCCCACCATCGTCTTACATCTACTTACATCTACTTATGTCCTACATCTACTTACATCTACTTATGCCTTACATCTACTTACATCTACTTATGTCTTACATCTACTTACATCCACTTACATCTACTTAGCTACTTAAGTCTCCTTATGCCTACTTTTTTCTACTTCTGTCTACTTACGTCAACTTATACCTACTTATTCTACTAATTGTATGTCACCCTAGCTTTAAGACACCTCCGGTCACTCTTCTGCCTTCAGCACTACCATTGTTTGTTTCAGCCTTCAGCTCCTGTATCCTTGCGCCTTCAGCTCCCCTTTTTTGTTTCCGCAGCCCTCAGCCACTGTCAACTTGAGCCTTCAGCTACCTCAATCATTGGTTCGAACTGGGGGGACCTCTGTCGTGAGTCCCTCCCGGGAACACTCCACTACAACCTTAAAGCTCTCACCAATATTCCGATGTAGAAATTACCTTCCGTCAATAAACATCTGAGTGGGGAGACAGGCGACAGAATCCGGGGGACACAACCTGGTGCCCCACTACCAGCTCCCAGCAGGGAGCTGGAGGGAGAGGACTTCAAGTCCTATATAATCCCGGATCCTGGAGCTTTAGCTTCATTCGACACTTCCTCTAACCAGCTCTCTCTTCTCTCTCTACCTTCCTCCTCCCAGATGCCTGGTGGTATCCGCCGCTCTGGGAATTCACCTCCTACCTTTTCCTCTTGTCTACATCGGTGGATTACCGCCGCCTAGACAAGCACCTTCCTTCCTTCACCCACATCGGTGGATTACCGCCGCCTGGGTGAATTTCCTTCCTCTCGTCTACATCGGTGGATTACCGCCGCCTAGACGAGATTCCTCCCTTCACTCACATCGGTGGATATCCGCCGCCTGGGTGAATTTCCTTCCTCTCACCTACATCGGTGGATTACCGCCGCCTAGGTGAAATTCCCCTCGCTCTCATCTATTCACTCCTTCACGCCACCGTGATGATAATTTTAAATTCATCACAATTTTCAATAATGAACCATTGGAATCGAGCAAGAAAAAAGAAATTCTAACCCCACCTCAAAATTTGATGGTTTACGTTTCAAGGTATATGTTGAATCCGAAAATGCAAAAAAAAAATATTTCTGTCTGTCCGCCGTACGCCGTTCGCCGTACTGGCCACTTTTCTTAGTTACCATTAAACAAAATTGATGAAATTCGGGTTATAGGTTCCGTTCGGGGTCTAGTTGGTCCTCGAAGCTCGGCGTTACTGTCACTCATCTCTAAGGGGTTCAAATTTTCAGAACGCCGTATCTCGACAACTTTTGATTGAAGGGTATGGTTTTTTTCACGTTATTAAATTTTTCTTGAGCTCAACAATTATTGTTTGAGGCCACCCGGAGCATTGTACGTCCAGCCGTTCGTGTGCACCAAAAAGCTTCGTCAACACGATCGTGAATCCAACGGTATAAATCCAGCCGGGATAATCACTACGGAGCACCTGATTATAATCAAGGATGGCTGCATGAAGTCCAGTTGGTTATAACTTAAATCACTCGCGGCGGAATAGTGGAAATCCATAACAAAACCGGTTTTGGTTGTTACACCATCGTCAGTACACTATAGAATCTATAGAATCTATAGTGTACTGACGATGGTGTAACAACCGAAACCGGTCTACAGTTTTTGTTATTTTACGTGGAAATAGACTATTTTATTTTTATCCTGTAGTTTTTTTTTTTTTTTTTCCAGTTGGTTGTTCTGCGATATTATTTCATTTGATAAGTGATGGACTATTGGATTTTGTTGGTAGGTACTTCTGAAGCGTGAACAAACGTTGTAGTATTATATTGATGGGTAAATTATTACACAATGGTAAATTATTACACAACGGTAAATTATCACATGACGGTTCATCTACCAAAAAGGGGCTGGATTTTGTTGATCGGTACTTTTGCAACTTGAACAACCGTTGAAGTATTATTGATGGGCAAGTTATTACACAACGGTTCACTATAAGTATTGACCACAGAAAACAGTGATCTACGCAGAAGGGGCATCTATTTCACTCCACATCAACAATAAATTTTCCTTTAGAACTTCATTATTTGCAAAACCTTTTTGCCGTTTTAGTTACTGTTTGTCATCGGCTGTATTATTTTAGCAACATTTAACTTGTGATTTAGGTAGGTACCTAGTAACGAGTACGGGGTTAGTTACTAACCTACGGAGGGTCTGCGATCCACACAATATGTACAGAGTAGTACATATTATATTATATAGACGGGTTCAGGGAGCTGTGATCTGTAACAGAAGGGTATTCTGTACAAAATAATAAACCGTTGTGCAGTGATTTGCAGCGTTTTTTGAAGGATTTAGTTGACTGGTCTGATTGCAAGGTAGCAAAGGAGCGAAGTTCTCGCGTTTTTAGTTTCTAAAACTTTTGAACAATTTTGGTTTTGTGACTGGGTGTCTGTATTCGGAAATGCTTGCAAAGCGCATGGCTACGTGTACAAATGGAATAATCTTAGGAATGAGACGTTTGAAGGGTAACTACGCGTTGTTATCGCCATAGTTCCTTAAGAAATTCATCAGAATTGGACTGCATCTTTTGTCTGCGCATGCGCAAACGTGGAATCCTAACGGCACGCATAACTCGAGTTATAAATAATCGATTTAGATGCAATTCGTAGGGGTAATTTGGTCAGGACAGTAACTGCCCCATCGAAATTTCATCTAGCTCGTATTTGTTTGCGCATGTGGTCTTTTAACGGCTACGAGAAACCTTTGTGCTAATTCTTGGCAGACTATTTATCCTTCGACCATCAGTTGGTTTCGGAGAAATATGGTTGTAATATTGGGAGGTGTGAGCAATTATTATTATCAGTGGAATAAAGAAGAAGGGAAAAAAAGCTCACACGCCTAAGAACAATTGGCGAGGCCTCCATTGACATTTTGGACGATATCACTTTTCATCTCGAGTCTCGCTGTCCCCCTCAAGCTCCCTGTCTTCTATGCAGCGCTGCCTTAGACAAAACAACGTTGGAAAAAAGACAAGAGACGTGGTCGCGAGTCGGCATTCAGGTTTTAATTGCAAGCTACCGAGGGATAATAAGCGAAAATCTTCAAGGACCTTTAGACTGGGGTTACATACAATAGAAGCGCTTACAAACCAGTAATATCCAATTAAACATGGAATCAGTTATGCTCAATTTACAAGTGTAAATTAATTTTTACAAACAAGCTAACAAATTTGAGAAGACAGCGTGAGTAGCAGAACAAACACAATCTAAACCCACAATCCAAAAGCTCGACAATCCAGCCTGACTTCATAATTCATAACCGTTTCAAACGCGAGAATTCAGTTCACGTATAATTATATTCACCGCGTTATCTTTAAAATATCTGCATTTTGATCTTTTGTAACCTTGAAAATTGGACAGCCGAATAGAACCACACAGTTGAACAGTGGTGGGGTGGGCTCACAGATTCTCGAAGTGAAATAATGGGTATGATAACTCTCACGCCAACGACGAGTGCAACTTCGTTGATATTATGTACAACAAAAAGTTCATCCAGCCAGTCTTAAGCCCGAATACCAACGGGTCATCAAAACGCTCGACCCGAAGAATTTCGACAAAAATGCCATGAAACCTCGGGAGGAAATAATTGTTGATCTATGAATTTTCTGTTTGAACTATACTGCAGTCAGCAGCGGGAAGTCGTACTATCTGAATTTTTGCTCAAAAAGTGTTAAACCCCCCCCCCCCCCCCCCGTTTTAGCCAAAAAGAGTTAACCCCCTTTAACCTTTTAGAGCCTTTAACCTTTTAGTTAACCTTTTAGAGCCTGAGCTGTATCTGCACGAGAACTGCCCCAAAACGGGCTTAGAATAATGGGATGCATTCTGAGGTGGAATTACGAAGCGAAAACTCCTAAATCTATTTCTCGCAGAATAATAAGTCGTATCTGACAGCAGGTGCGATTTTTTTGCTAAGTATTTTTCACATACGGGTTAGTAAAATGTAGATATACGGGTTTAAAAGGTCGTAAAAAAATTAATTAATAAAAATAATAATAATCATCATTTACTGAGCTTTAGACAAGTTCGTTCATAAGTGCTCACTCGAATAACTAAATAGTCCCCGTTTTAATCCAAAACACGAGAGTAAAATTCGTAGGTTGTTTTTCGAGTATCTTCCGGTCAGAGAACTCGTTTTTCGACTTCACCAATCGATTATGCGGGAAATTTAGTTGAAAATGAGCGTCTAAGTTCAAGAAAATTCCGAAAACTAACGCTATATTATTGGCAAATTTCAACTCGAAACCTAAAGGTACATTTTTCTGAAAGTCAGGTTTAGTCGGATACGACTTTTCTGCTTCTGACGGCAGTGCAGTATTACACTTCCACTCTCATCTTCATTTTCGCCGAATAGCTGAGTATCAGGTAATTGAATATCATGTAGTTCAATCATCAACAAAAATATGGATACAAGTTCGTCAGGTACTGTAAAGAAGCGTTCAAGATAATACTTATGCCCCAGGAAAATAGATAAATTTCTATTTTTTTTTCCATCACATCACAACTTGTCACTTTTTCGAATTTAAACTTCCTGAGCACGTAATAATACGTCTAGGTATTACTTTAAGAACCAAAAATAAAAATTGAGTCTCGAAAGGAACAGTAGGCGCATTTTGTTCCAGCGGGACGGTGGAGGGTTAATTATAGGTATATGGTGTAAGTATTGACGACTATATTGGTAGGTATTGAAGAATTCGCTGTAGCTTGCGGTGGATATTACTTACCTATTTATCTTTCTTGGTTACGGGTCTTCCAGAAGGTACTTAGCGGAAGCTTTGTTTTCACTTTTGAGAGGATTTTTTAAAATTCATCTCCAAAATCAAGATTCCCACTAGCATTTTACGTTGTGGAGCTTCCTTACAAATTTGGTTCGGTGTGTGTCTTATGTGTCCGCAAATCCTTGTCATAACTTCCGTAAGTAACTCTTTCAATTCAAAGCCGATGTCGCTCAATTTCAGGGATCATGCGGGTTAGGCCCTAGATGATCCTCTAAGTTCTTAATTTCATAATGTTTCATCCTATCGGCGATCCCTGCGGCATAGATACAATCAGACAATCGATTTTGATTTACTGCGTATATAGTCACCTGCTTCCAGGGTCCGCAGTGTCGACTGAATAGTCTCGTATCAGTGAGGTTTTGTTGATTTCCCGAATTTTTTGTGTTCCCCTGAGGGCTGAAAAGTCTCGTTGCAGCCAGATATTCCTTCCGGTTTTACCTAAAAGGTAAGTCACCTAACTTTATCTAAATTTAATAATGGTTTTGATCATGAAATCAATTCTTATGTGCAGTTGTTTGTTTCCCAGCAACAAAAAAGTTAAATTCGCCCGATTTTTGGGGTTTGTGCGATTTTTTGTGTTTTTTTTCTCGTTTTAAGTGAGTTTGCTCATGTGTCGATGTTTTCTCATGTTACAGGCATGCCACGTACAGAGAACAAGTTTTGAAGAAAATTCCTCCCCCCCCCCCTCTTGAACTGGAAGGGGCGGATACATTTTTCCAGTGGGAATCAGAACAGTCTTTTGACTAATTGGCCTAACTTATTGTGATTTTTGCTAGTGCGGTTTTCGCTCCATTTTTAGATTTTTGTTTTTCAAGAAGTTTTCGACTGAATTTTTGGCCTAATTTATTGTGATTTTATAGCCTGAAAATATCAAATGTGACGCAATTTCATATTTTTATACTTTGCTCAAGTTGTATTCAAGTTTATTAAACGATTTTGGCCGTTTTCAACTTTTTTTAATAAAAAATCCAAAATTTTTGGTTTTTAGGCTTGGAAAAATAATGTTTAAATTTAAGTTCATTATTTTTTTAACGAATAATGCAGGTTCAGGAACCGTTATGAGGCAAGAAAAGAGGATTACTTGGTACCAGGGCTTCATTTCTACCTTATTTAGGTGGAAAAACATTGGGTGGTGCAAATTGTTTACAATGACTGCTCCACAGAAACTAAGTAATTTGATGAAAACTGTTGCACTTACTTTGAATTTTGAATAGGGAAAGTGACTGTAAGAAGATCAATATTAGGGCATACCAAGATGATAGCTCTATTGGTGATATACAGACCGAGGAATCTCAGAAAAACCTGAAAAGGTGGTGCAAAGTTTACGATAACGAGTCCTCTGTTCACCTACGTGAAAACTACCTTGAATCCTCACAAATCGAACTCCCTTTGCTCAACAGTGAAGAAATCCCGGTCGAAGCAAGCAACTGCCGCAAGCGACTGCAAGCCAGCTACCGGAGGCGCTGTCTGGCCGATATAAAATCTCAAGTGACAACTTCCCAATGGCGCAATTGCTCGAAAGACGGAGACCGGCCCTCCGAACGCCTTTTGATAACGAATCTCGAAAAGAATTTATAATTGCGCCCATATATTTACCTACCTTGTTACTCGACAAGCATTTGCATATAAATAATATTCCGATCGATAAGTTTCCAGGAGGCACCCCGCAAAATCAACGGGTTTCACCGGGTCAAGGAGGTGCACTCAATAAATTTGAGGAAAAAACGGGTTTCAGGCGTTTACAAAATAATGGCGGGAATCCGGCAGGCGCAACCTGTCTCGCCTAGGCAAACACATGGGTAGCCAATAGTCATTTATCTTATTATAATTTATCTATCATTAATGATTTATCCATTCTGACAAGCATATTTGCATCCGTAAATACTTGGTGAAGAAGTGTGAAATAGGTATATTACCTGCTCATTACTGGTCAACGTTTTCAATGCTCATTCTGAGCACCAAGATATTCATAAAAACGCTGCAAATTAGTACACAATGTTTTATTATTTTTCCTGTACCCAAACGCACACACACATAAACAGACACGACAAAAATGCGACTAGAGTCGAAGTATATTCAAGCTCTCTAACGTTCGTCAATTACAGTTACATAAATATGCATTTTTCTACCGCCCCCATCTTCTGTAACGCGCCATTTCGGTCCAGCGAACCCCTCACCAGATCATTTTTGAAATTCTGATGGTCGCTGAACCTAACGCTGGACCAACCATACCCCAAATTGGACCTTCAAACCCAATTTCATTCATGTTACCTATCTAAAGAAAGTTCTGCGGACGACGGATAGATAATAATGAGTGTATTCAATTCCGGATTGTACCTCACATGAAACGCAAACCATCAAATGTTAAGGGGGATTTAAACTTTTTTTTCCATGCTCGATTCCGAAGGTTCATTACTGATTAACAGAGACCCTAAAACGTCATGATGTCATATGCCTAAGATGTCATGATGCATAAAATAACATGCTTTAGATTACCAATTCCTGGGAAAAATGCCATATTACGCTGTAAAATGATAATGTTGCAGCACTTTAAGGTTTCAAGATGTTTGTTTTCCTTCTAATACATTATAACTGGAAATAGCGTATACGTTTGCTGAAAAGGAAGTATGATTTGAGGTCAGCAGCCGACAGTCGCCGTTATCGGAGCCATCATTCCAATTTAGAGTAGTTAAGAGATAGACAAGCAGGAGCAATTGGGAAGAAGATTCAGGACTAAGTAAAAGCCGCCCTCTTCAGGAATTTTGGATGGGAGCAAATAAGAAACATTGCTGCCAATCTTGAAGTGAGGGAAGCCATCCATTGATGTGTTGACGAACGGTTTTTCTATTTGTCGTTTCCATTATTGTAAATAGGAGTTTTGTAATAACAGTACCTACCTACTTATTAATAAAGTGAATATTATGGCATGACTTTTAAATTCCAAAATTTAATTTTCCTGTTCAAGGAGGGGGGGGGGGTTGTCTTACCAAAAATAAATGCTTTATTGCCATACTTTTTAGGATGTCCGTCAGTGTGTGAGAGTGTGACAGAATCTTGTGTGCGCTGCCCAGGCCGCAATTCTCAACCGATTTTCGTGGTAATTTTTTTTGTTCGATGAAGAAAACTGTCTAGTTGTGCCCTACACTGCCGGAATTTCGAAATGTACGTCTAGAAGGAGGAAGGGGGGTCAATGCCAAAAAACATGGGTTTTCGACAAAATCTTGTGTGCGCTGCCCCCCGTATTTCCAACTTTTGAAGCTCCCACACGAATAATAAGAAACAATAGGTAGGTAGCAACCTACTGTTAGATCAATCAATCAATGCATTCTCAATATTCTTGGGGCATTGCTATGGTGGTAACATCACCTACTCTAATATAGGTAGTCAAACATATACGTAAGCTGTTCATATCGCGTCATTATTCCTGAAATTAGGTAATTAAATTGCACAATGAATTCATCATTATCATAGATCAGTTACTGCTATGTAGGTAATTCCAGAAGATCTGCAATGAGTGTTGTCTACTGTAATGCATGCAAGTACTATATTAGCCAAAAATAAATGCCATATTTTAAAGGTCTGTGATCATTAGTACTGAAAATAATAAAACAAAATTGCCACAATTTCGAGATATAGAATGCTGCAAGTTCTTCTACAACGGCTCTTCGATCTTTCTACTGTAAACAGAAAGCAGTTCTTTGATGTAAAGAACGGGCGTCATAAATGGGAACTGGAACTCATGAAGTATTATGGTTCATAATTATTATGAAATTTGGCGATAAATCCTTTCGAACACGAAATTTATATTATTGGAACACGCAGTTTATATAGTTTAGCAATACTATGCGTGATTTGAATAATCTGTTCCCACAACCTTACAGCTAGAGCTGAGGTTGTGTGCCATTGGTTCAAGTTGTTGATTTATTTTCGGGTTGAACTCTTCATTGAGAACGCTGGTCTTATATGACCCATCAAACACCAATATCGATGTGGCAGGTCGAGGTATATTTTGATACTTGATAAGGTAACCTACCTAACTTTCATTGTTTGAACGTTTATTAGCTACAAACTGCTGAAAACGTCTACCATTAAATTTCTATCGTTGCATATGACTGACAGCAACTCCACATGGTACTCTTAAGCCAAATTTCATTAATTTTGGTCAGCGCTGGCAATCGCCTCGAGTATATAATAAAATGTTGATAGACCAACGGATTTGTGCAAAATTAGAAGTAAGGATTTTACAAATTTATCTCGGTACAGAAAGCATTGAATTTTGAAGGAAGTGGTGAGGGGGAAGTATAATTGCAATGGCCAGGAGCCCAGAAAGAACCTAGTGGTAAGCCGACAGAAGTGAAAAACAGTTCGGCCAAACCGCATGAGGTGAATCTTGCTTAACGATATTTTTAATCCAATAATTTTATACGTTATGTTATACCTACAAGTTCTGTCAAGTCGCTGATCGACTCGAGGAAAAATGTCGGTCAAGGTGTCAAACCAGATATTCTGTCACGCACCTCCGAGACGTTTGTACAACGTGGCGAACCCGAAGCGCGACTTGTATCACCTTTTCATCTTCCGAGGCGATAATTATAATCTGGTACAACTCCGCCATAATTGACTGGTGATTGATGCTTATGGGTTGATCGAATACCGGCACTGTAATTATTGGCAGTTTCAGAATCGGTTGCCCCGGCGAGGAATTAAAGGTGTTGACAAGAGCTTGGCCTTAACGAAGTGAAAACCCGTCCACGGCAGGGAAACGTTGCGTAAGAACAGGGGCACCTTCATCAGCACTATCGGCTACTTCATTTGAGGGTTGAACTACATTTTTTTATGAATGGAAGTAATTAGAGGGTATCCCGTGAGCTGAACGACCGGTGTGATGTGGAGAGTCGTACCTGTATGTGAGGGTCGGGAAGCGATCGGAGAGGATGTTCCTGTGTATGTGAGGTCTAATGAAACACAACGTCAGTTTCCTGAGGCCATGCATACCAATCGAGTTAGAAGAAGAAATTCCACATCGAGCTAACGAATTTCAACCCCAATACGACTACGAACGATACATCAGGAATGTTCTCAAAAATACAATAGCATAGAAATTAGCTTTAGGAGCCACTCAGCTGATCCCGGCCCTATGCTGCTTGAAGTATAAGTCCTAAGGAGGCTACCTACCAAATTACAGCTTCATACAATAGAAATTAGCTTCAGGAGCCACTCAGCTGATCCCTGTCCTATGCTGCTTAAAGTGTAAGTCCTAAGGAGGCGACATGCCCAATTTCAAGTCTCTACTACCACGGGAATTGCGCCAAAAAACGTCACTTTTTTTGTATCGCGCAAATTTTGGAATGACCCCCAGCCATAAGACATATCCATGTCAAAAAAATGATGAGTTTAGAATCATGTCGTAGGTCTTTTCACGGCAATTTGTTGAATTTGGGTGGTCAGCATAAAACCTTGAACGCAGAATAACGGTGTGTCTGATATTTTTAGGTTTCAAATAATGGTGGTTTTGAACTAATATCTTGTACTTGGATTCACTCGCGATGGGTAATGGAGGAAGAACAAAAAAAGCAAAATATGAAGTTCTTTATTATTTTTCTATTAAATTGATCCAATCTCAAATAAAAGCGAACTTGAATTAATTAAGCTATAAGAATAGATTTGGGACATTGCATTTTGAGCACATAAATTATTGCCTTCGAAAATGTGCTAAAAGGTATAATACGCCAGTGCTTTTACGTAGAGCGTCGAGGATGTGGAAAAAATCAAGACTATCTATTTTGCCAAATGCTGGATGGGAATATGTGATGTGTCCACTCTGTTTATCCAATGTTATGACCGTGAAAGTTTTGGTGAACAATTCATCAGCCTACTTTAGGTTCACCCATTCATTTGTTTAAATCACAGTTTACATACGTAAACGTAAAAAAATATTATTTGCGTGTGTCAGTTGAAAATCGAGAGTCGAATTCTGTGTTAAATGAAAGCAGTGCATCTTAAAATAATTATTTATCTTCAAAGAATGTGATAACTTGATTGCTGCGGTACTGTCTGTGTCAAATGAAAATAAAGGAGTGGAAGTGTTTGTTTTCCACTCGTCTCCCACGCAAGAGATCCTTGAACCAGGATATCGCGTCTTGAAGTTGTTATCAAGAAAAGTGAGGTAGAAAACAAGCATTAATGAGAGAACCTGATGAGCATAATCTAGGCGTACACTTATCTAATTAAAAGACCTGGTCCAAACGAAGGCGTCCAGCTGGAGTGGGGGTGAGGAGATGCTCTTCAAAACGTTAAAAGGTCCTCTGAATAATCTACATGATAATTAGGCGTGGAAAACCATTAGCCAGAAGACTTCTGGTCTTGTCAGGAACCCTGGTGGCTGATTGAAAAAAAGATAAAAAAAGGGAACAACCTCCTGATGGCTACCGGTGTACGGAGGGGATGGAACGTGAAGCTGGTTTCGATCTGTCGATGACCGCGGAAAATAATGTTTACCGATTATTATTCGAAGACCCAGAGAGAGAGAGGGAGACCCCCACATAAGAATCCCCGAAGAGGGGAAAACTTGGGTTCGGGAAACGATTGATTTCGAAAGGCATCCACTTTATTGGCTATAAAGGTCCCGAGAATCCGTGCATTCCGAAACAGCGTTTCGAATAAAACACGACAAAAACCCCGGAGTTTGAAAATGTTCCTACACGGCCTAACGAGCCTCACGTGGTTTCATTTTTCATTCTGTAAAAACATACCTACGTGGGGTTCAAAATCATACAATAAAACCAGGGGTTGGTGAAGAGACATGGAAATCCACTCTATTGTCGGTGGAATAAATTTCCAGAAACGGTTTTGGTATGTCTAGTGTTTTTTCTACTTTTCGTTTAACTTGCCCGGGTGAAAATGAGAATCAGAGGTTGATGTTACAGTCAAATGGAACCAGTTGTTTGGCAAATTGATGACGGGTGCGGAAGAATTTATCTCGTTGGTGATCTCAAAGATGGCTTATCTGAATATCTCCGCTGATCGATGATATCGATCAGTTAAGAACACTTCCCATACCTTTCTGGCTTTGAGGAATGGATGTGGGGCGTTGAGAGTTGAAAATGGGATATTTGAGTGTCCCAGGGTTGTTATCAAGCTGTAGGTACATATATTCTTATACGACACCCTGCTAATTTATAGAGCTTTTTGATTTATATGATATGATTTTATTTCAAGGTATTTTATATTAGAATACACATAATATAGTTTACATCATCTATAATATACGTTATATTTATGATCTATAATTTGGTTACCCTACTAAGTAATTAATAACCATTAAGGGGTGTTGTTGGTTGCTCTCAAAACAAAAAGCCCCCGTCAAACAGCGTTAAAAGAAACTTCAAGCTCTCCAAAGAGGGTTGAAGGAAACAGGGAAAGGGTGGCGGAGCGGTTGTTAGAGGGAAAGGAACAGGTTTCTATTTATGCACATCCAAGAGCGAGGTGCGAATCACCGATCATGCTTGTTTGTTGGGCAAAATGTATATCAATCCTTTTTGCGGCTGAGCCGGTTTTTTTGGCGGGTAAATTCTTATATTTCTACTACTAGATGGGAATAGGCGATAACGTACTGCATTGATCCTATGTGCGGTTTCAATAAAAAATACAATAGCCTCGTCCTTAACTTGGGTAGCAACCTCATCATGGCACCCTCAATAACGTCAACCCTTCTTGACAATTCGGTAGCAAGTACGAACTAAATCACTCGCGAAAAAATCGTGGAAACCCATTTCAAAGAAAAACGGAGTTATTGAAAAAATAGTCTATTTCCACTAATACACGAAAAAAGTTAAAAAATACTGTACACCGGTTTTGGTGATCAAACCATCGTCAGTAACAAACTATTGTTTCAGTTATTACTGAAGGCACATTGGAGAGGTGACGTTATAAATGGTCAAAAAGTGAAATGTCGTCGATTGGGATTGGTTGTGAAGAAGAATGGTGAAGGGAACAAAGGAAGGGGGGTCGATTCTGATTGGCCCATGAAGAGAATGCCAAAAGTGAAAGGAACGTAAAGAGAAGGGGAGGAATCTAGCTGTTAAAGAAATGAAGATATTCAATGAACTGTCTGTCTGCAAGATCAAAATTTAAGCTACGACTGGATTCATTCAAGTGACGTGTAAAGGCCGAATCACCCTTATATATTTGATCATCCAGTAGGTCACAAACATGCTGCTTTCCATAGTATGATTAACAGAGCTTTATCTATAGTATACCAATGAGTTAACATAATTTAGGTAAAGAAAAGTTAACTATTACAAGTGTAGCGGCGAGTAATGGCTATGAGGGAGATCTCATTGATACAGTGTGGAATAGGGTTCTTAGAAAAAAGAGTAGGGAAGGAGTTTCAAACCTAGTTAGGGAAGCTACGACTGAGGAAAAGATTTTGATCAGTATACCGTATTACGGAAAAATTTCGGATAAAATTGGTAAAATATTAACTTTTAAAGGGTTCAGAGTAAGATATAAAACTAAAAATAATCTCAGATCTTCATCAAGTTTAGTTAAAGATAAAATTAATGTTCAAGATGAAAGTGGTTTTTATAAATTAAATTGTTCTTGTGGACTCAACTATTGTGGTCAAACTGGTACGAAGTTTAGAGAAAGAATAAAGGAACATGAAAAAGATTTCAGGGATAATAAGGGTGATTCGGCCTTTGCACGTCACTTGTAAGAATCCAGTCATAGCTCCAATTTTGATCTTACAGACAGACAGTTTGTTGAATATCTTCATTTCTGTCCAAAAGGGAGCATGTTGGATGTACTTGAAAAATTCGAAATTATTAAGAGTGATAGGTTGGGTAAATCTTTGAATGATGTATTTCCTTTATTTTTTTCTCCATTATTGCATTCATTTCTGTAACAGCTTGGTTCCTCCCCTCCCCTCCCCCCACCCCGTTCACCTTATGTTCCTTTCACTTTTTGGCATTTTCTTCCTGGGCCAATCAGAATCGACCCATCTTCCTTTGTTACCTTCACCATTCTTCTTCACAACCAATTCAAATCGACCACATTTCACTTTTTTACTATTTATAAGGTCACCTCTCCAATGTGCCTTCAGGTATTGTTTGTTAGTGACGATGGTTTGATCACCGAAACCGGTAGGTATAACAGTGCTTTTTCGTGTATTAGTGGAAATAGACTATTTTTTCAGTAACTCCGTTTTTCTTTTCGGTAGCAAGTATTTTAGTGACATTTTAAGGGTGTTGTACAAAATAATAACATGTAAAAACCTCGTGGAAGAATTTACAGCGTTGTAGAATCCAAATAGATGTTCAGAATAATCCATTCTGAGAGTGAAGGATTGAACAAAAATCTGCCGTTCCCAGTAGCAGAGTTCTTGAACTAGAAATATAAATTAGTTAGGATAATTTATTAATTAGGAGAGAGTTAAGGAACTTGTTAAATGCTTCTTGTGATAAGTACAACATGTTGATCAACACAAATCTTTTTTTATTTTTTATTTTTTACAATATGTATGAAAACAGAAAAAAGAATCCCTTCTGTGGAAAACGAGCGGAGAATTAAGGGTAGGTACTCTTCGGTCATACAGTATGCGTAGTGCGGGTTCGTAAGAGAGTGTAACAATAAGATTATGGAACATTCTGTAGAATGGATTAGGCAGTTGAGGCAATTATGGCAATAATTAATTCCAACATCCATAAGTTGTTATGGGAGGACTAAAGGTCACAAACACAACCACTGTTTAGCTTGAGAATGATAAGAAGTAGCGGTAGGCGTCGGATTCGGGAGGTAGACAGCGGCACGGCGGTACATAGCATATTGGGCCGATACCGACCAACCTGCCCATGACAGATTCATGAAAGGTAGGTAGAAATTACTTGAGTAATTATCAGAAATATAGGTACGTATACATTATGTAGTCTATGCACCTGGACAGGTAATAGTTTTCAATCTGGATTCAGATAAAACTCGGACAAAAAGTGGTTTCCTAGGGGACTTTCTTCACTGGCCGGTCGAAAAATAGTTTCCATATGTAATTATTTGGCTCTTGGATGAAACAAGAGATAATAAAGAACAGAGTTTAAAAAGAAACTTATAAAAACAGTAAGTATATATGTTATTGTATGTTATGTAGGTATCCGAGATTACCTATGGCTATAACTTAAATCACTTGCGACGGAGTAATGGAAATCCATAGCAAAAGGTTACAGGATAAAAATGGACTATTTCTATTTTTATCCTGTAGTTTCGGTTTATTATTCCGTGAATAATTAATACACCTATGTATTGGCTCAGCAAAAATTTTTATAACACCCCCTCAAACTTTTTTCTTTTCCGTTTCAAGGTGCGTAGATTCCAAAAACGCAGCAAAGTCCTTGTCACATGGGTTTATTATTCTATTGGAGTTCTACGGAATAGTTGGCTGTTCATTTATTGCTTCCTCCGCTTTTTGACTCACGAAAAATAAATTTTGGGAGCTGAACATTAGGTAGAGCCTCAATTTTCCACTCTGGTCAAAATCGACTTCATATTCGGTCTTCTCGTCCCCAAAAACATAGAAACCGATACCTCAAAAGCTCATGTTACCAACATGTTGCTAAAACGCAAAAAGTACCTATTTTTACACACATTCTCACTCATAACACCCCTGGGTTTATTCCGATCGGGCTGAAAAGTTTCGGGACACAACTAGGGCCCAAATGAAGCATGTGTGCGAAAGAACGAATTTTTTAGACCGAAAATGAAGCCGGTACTCGTGATACGGCGTACGGCGGACGGACATTGCGTTTTTGGAATCTACGCACCTTGAAACGGAAAAGAAAAAAGTTTGAGGGGGTGTTATAAAAATTTGTTGCTGAGCGATTACATAGGTGTATTCACAGAATAATAAACCAAAATGCAATGTCCGTACGCCGTACGCCGTATCACGTGTACCGGCTTCATTTCCGGTCTAAAAAATTCGTTCTTTCGCACGCATGCTCCATTTGGGCCCTAGTTGTGTCCCGAAACTTTTCAGCCCGATTGGAATATACCCAGGGGTGTTATGAGTGAAAATGTGTGTAAAAATAGGTCCTTTTTGCGTTTTAGCAACATGTTGGTAACATGAGCTTCTGAGATATCTTCTTCCATGTTTTTGGGGACGAGAAGACCAAATATGAAGTCGATTTTGACGAAAGAGTGGAAAATTGAGTTCTACCAAATGTTCAGCTCCCAAAATTGATTTTTTATGAGTGAAAAACCTGGGAAATCGTCTGAAATCACCATCAGTTTGTATAATAACACTGGAAAAAGTGTCAACACGTGGATCAAGACAATTAAATGGCACTACCAATGATCAGAAATAGTTAAAAATGAAAATAAAAATAAATAAAAGCGTAGGTACCTAATTTATGTTTTAGGGGCCAAAATTAATGGAAACCATCAGAAATAGCTATTTCGATTATTACGCATGAATGAAGCAGTAAATGAACAGCCAACTATTCTGTAGAACTCCAATAGAATAATAAACCCATGTGACAAGGACTTTGCAGCGTTTTTTTTGTGTGTTTTTTTTTCGAGATTATGGCCCCCAAAACGCCGTCGTAGCTCGAAATGCGAATCCGAGGTAAGTATTCAACTTCTCACGAATAAATGGCCGGATTGTGCTTGCAGAAAACTGAAATGTAATCTATCAGAAAAATAGAGGACTACTTCCCTATGCAGGTAAGTAATTTACTATGGTGTTATCGTTTGCTGTTATCGTGTATTCGCTCAGCAAAAAATTTTTGTAACACCCCCTCAAAATTTTTTCTTTTCCGTTTCAAGGTGCGTAGATTCAAAAGTACAATGTCCGTCCCCCGTCCGCCGTACGCCGTCCGCCGTATCACGTGTACAGGCTTCATTTTCGGTCTCACCTTACCTCGATAATCCTATTCGCTGATGGATTCAAGCTGCATATATGCAGCAAAATCGGGACATAAAAGAAATTTGCACAAAAATATGGCATTCAAATGCGTATTCCCACCGTCACTATTCGTTCACAGGGTGATGTGGCGGATAAAAAGTGCGTTCTGATCTATGCGCGTCTGGAAGGTGTGGCAGTGACAGATGCCGGTCGGCCTTTGTGGTGAAAAGGGTCCCTCCCTGGCCTCTGCCAGCCGCCGCCTCGAAGTTTTTCGGGCTTCAGTGCCCGACAGAGCAGAATTCGAAACCCGCCGGGAACTTGGAAAGGTAGGAAACAAACAACAAGGGTTTCCACCTTCCAATCCTCCTCTTCTCCGGAGCAATTATAAAAATCCTCGTCTCGAGACGTAATCCCTTCCTTTAACTCCTTCGTCCGAGGTATCTTCAGTGTACGTCATTGTGCCGGAGAGATCCTTAGCGTCCGACGCCTCAGGGGCCGATGGGTGGAAGGTGGTTTTTTTTGTGAAGCTGCAGAGACTTCAACGTTGGGTTCGAACAGTGGCTGCCAGGTAGCCTTCTTTGAATGCCTATCTCGTCGGGGGCCTACGCTATTGACAACGTGCCTCACTCTCTCACTCGTTTGCGTTCTCATTGAAGGCCCTTTCACTTTAGATTCGAGCTTATTTACCGGAATCGTGATTCAAACGAATGCCCGATAACAGACGCTACCGGCGAATAGAACATTTTGGAGGGTAGGTGCGGGTTGGGTCACAGATGGTCCCACACCAAAATCATTGAAAAAGTACCGTAACTTTCGTCTGCGCATGCGAAAACGTGAAATACTTGAAACTCCCATTACTACCTTAAATATCGTTTAAATGAGCTCAGATTTGGAGAGTCGATCAGGAATAATACTTTGATAGTTCCGTATGATTTTCATTGAAATCGTAATGTAACTTTCGTCTGCGCCAGCGCGAACATGAAATGTTGACAATTTCTTTGTAACGCTTCTAACTAGGCGAAAAATAGTCTTACAGAGCTGAAATTTTGAGGGGACACGCGGGTTGAATCGCATGTGGTCCCACTCCAAAATCATGGAAATCATTTTTTCTGCGCATGCGCAAACGTGTAATACTTGAAACGCCCATAACTACCTTAAATATCTAAATGAGTCTAGATTTGGAGGATCGATCGGGAATGATACGTTGATAGTTCCATACGAATTTCTTTAGAATCGTACCGTAACTTCCGTCTGCGCATGCGCTAACATGTAGTGTAGACCATTAATTTGTAACGCTTCTAACTAGGCGAAAAATAGTCTTACAGAGCTGACATTTTGAGGGTAAACGAGGGTTGGATCGCAGATCCCGTATCATAACAAACCTACCCAACTGTTTTTTATTTATTTTTTTATTATTAAGTATTATTATTATTTTATATAATATACCTATATAATATTTAAACGTTCATGTGATTGAAGTGAGGAAGCTGTACTGCCTACTCGAATTGGCAGACGTTTTTTGAATACTACAGAAACCAACGCTTCCTCAGCAACGAATAAGCAACAAAAAACCACTGTCAAATAGATTTTGTTTTATTATTCTGCAAGTAATACACCTATGTATTCACTCAGCAAAAAAAATTATAACCCCCTCAAAATTTTCTCTTTTAGGTTTCAAGGTGCATAGATTCCGTAAATGTAATGTCCGTCCGCCCTACGCCGAATCATCCATTATATAATTTATTTTCCGTCTAAATAGGTAGGTAGGTATTCGTTCTTTCGCATACAGACTCCTTGGGTCCTAGTTGTGTCCCGAAACTTTTCAGCCCGATCGGTATATACCCAAGGATGTTATGGGTGAAAAATGGGTGTAAAAATAGGGTTTTTTGGTGTTTTAGTAACACGGGCTTTTGATTTATCGTTTTTCATGTTTTTTAGGACGAGGAGACCGAATTTGAAGTTGATCTTGACCAACGAGCGAAGAATTATTGAGGTTCTAGCTAAGTTTCAGTCTTAAATTCACAACAAAAATCTACAGGTCTAAAATCCTCGTTCTTCCACACATAGGCTCCATGGGTCCTAGTTGTTGTCCCGGCAGCCTGATTGGAATACGGACAGCGGTGTTATGGGTAGCGGTTTTCCATGGTTCTTTTTTGCTTTGTTTGTGTGGTTTCAGTGAACATGAGCTTGTGAAGTATAGTTTTCCATGTTCGTTTTAGAGCGAGAAGACCGAATATGAAGTTGATTTTAACCAAAGAGTGAAGAATTTAAGTTATAACGAAGGTTTAGCTCCCAAAATTCATTTTTTATTAGGCAAAAACCTGGTAAATTTCTGAAATCTCCATGCATTTGAATAATAACACTGAAAGTAGTATCAACAGGTGAATCAAGACAATCACATGGCATATCAATGATTAAAGATAATGGCATATCAGTGATCAAAGATAATTTGTCAAATATAGGAGCCTAATTCGTGTTTTTGTGGGCCAAGATTGGTGGAAACAATCAAAAATAGATATTTTAATTATCGAACATGAAAGCAACAGTAAATGTGAACAGGCAACATTTCTATAGGTATGTCCAATAGAATAATAAACTCATGTGACAAGGACTTTGCAGCGTTTTATACAATCAAATGTATTTATGCTGATGTATTAAACTGATTAGTAGCTTTCGCACTAGAAGCAAGAGTGTACTCCGCTACAACTAACAGTGGTCAAATGCCTAATACAGACTCACGAACATAGGAATGGGAGTTCAGCAGGTTCCGTGGTTGCGTATTTGCCCTACCCAGTTATTTTTCATGACTTGTATGCGTACCCTAATTAACTTAGGTAGATACTTTTTCTAATGAGAACTCAATACGGATTCAACGCAATAGATACCTATAACGACTATAATGTCTTCACTAAAATGTTCGTAGCGCGCAGTTTGCCCATTTTTTGTCATTTACCTACGTTAGGCGGCCCAACAAAATTATTTATCCCAAATTATGAAATATATACGTGATTTTGCAATACCGAAATTAATTTATATGGCTGACTCACGATACGAAATAATCGAAAGTTACGATTAAAAATGGAAGTTAGGAATTTATTGTAATTTACCTACTTATTCTGATCAACTTCCTTGTTTCATATAGGTACGTCTGTGCATTTTTTTAGGCGCTTAAATGATTATGATTCAGCGCAATGAACTCCCGATCTTAAAATTAATTAAATGTGGCGAAATGTATACAAATCTTTTTGATAGGGGTTTTACAGGCAATAAAATGGGTCCTTAATTACACAATTTTATTTTTATTGGGCTCTCGAATGAAATCATAATCATTTTTTTTATTCCAACTGAATTTCAGAATTATTAACAACGTATACCTAGCTATTTGTAAAGATAATACCGACTAGCGACCCATAAAAATGTGCTTAGGTGATGCAGTTCTGTATGCATTGGTACGTACATTTCTAACAGGATACCCATACCTCATTAAATGCCCCCAATCATCATTCAATACCACTGAGACAATTAATTGCCGTAGTCCTAGTTCGAATATATTGAATTGGAAGTTATAGTGGAAGCAAAAAGGTATTTGGAAGCTACAACGAAGAAGTATCGTAGTTTTTACCTATTTCACAGGTCACCTTCTCAAAGCCATTACCCGTAAGATATGTGCTAATGCTTGCCCATGAAGTCGGACTAATGTCAAACGTGTAATTTTTCAGCGCCCGGTAAGTCGTAACATGACCATTGATGAATCAGTCCGAACTCTTATTATTTACGAAGGTAGCAGTCAAGTTATTCAGTAAACCACGATGTAAC
Organism: Leptopterna dolabrata; assembly: GCA_954871275.1. Lineage (NCBI taxonomy): Eukaryota > Metazoa > Arthropoda > Insecta > Hemiptera > Miridae > Leptopterna > Leptopterna dolabrata. Next base: position 46,405,727 of record OX940980.1, read on the forward strand.
TTAGTGCGAATATGATGAGTACGACTTCAGGTTCATATTATAAGCAATAACTCATATAATATTATTAATTCTACATGGGTCGCAGGAGTAGCAGTTTGCCATCTTATATTCCCTAACTGCCCATTATTTCTGGTAATTACTTTGATAGGTACTTAAACATCTACTTGCATTTTCCTTGCCCATTCAATAGAATTTTGATCAGATATTGCAAAATTGACACCACCTAAGGTGTCACCACCTGTTTACGACTACACCATTTTGATTTATTATTTTCAATAATGGACCTTTGGAATAGAGCATGAAAAGTATAATTATAATCCCCCCTACCAACTTCGTTTTTCCTTAGTTACATGTTGACGAAGCTTTCGGTTCAGACCAAAGGCTGCACGAACAGTGCTCCGGGTGGTCAAAAAAATTCTCAAGTTCGAGATCAATTTAAAAACGTCAAAAAACCATACCCATCTATTGAAAGTTTTCGAGCTATGGCGTTCCGGACATTTCAACCCATATTTTTTACCCCTTAAAGAGACAATAACGCCGAGCTTCGCCGACCAAGTAGACTCAAAATGGAACCTAAAAACCAAATCCAGTAATTTTGGTTCATGGTAACTAAGGAAAAACGAAGTTGTTGGATGGGGAGCGGGGGGGACTATAATTGTATTTTTCATGCTCGATTGTAAATTGATCTCGAACTTGAGAATTTTTTAAACTGATTGAACTGGAACGTTTTTAAATTGATCTCGCACTTGAGAATTGTTTGACCACCCGGAGCATTGTACGTGCAGCCTTTCGTTTGAACCGAAAGCTTCGTCAACATGATCGTGAATGAAACGGTATATATTCAGCCGATACAGTTAATTGCTTGGGAACACCTGATTATAGTCACGCATGGCTGAATGAACTCGAGTTAGTTGTTCCTTGATACTATTTCATTTGAAGAATGATGGCTATTTCTGATTTTGTTGGTGGGCATTTTAACTTGAGCAATCGTAATTTATGAAGCCACCGCATATTTATGAAACTGTAATTCCCCGGCCGGCTCCAGTACTCGTTTTAGGGCTTTCCTGGGGGGAGCGCGGGGGTAGGTACTGACCACAGAAAACAGTGATCTACGCAGAAGGGGCATCTAAATACAGTTAGATATAAAGATAAGTTGATTCTGATGACTGGTGGTTTAAACAATTTGCTTTTACCTCTGGTCAGTAAATCAAATTGGAAATTAACGCCTATCCACCTTGCATACTTATACCTTTGGACCACAAATCCACATGAATAGGACCCAGATCCTGGGTAGAAACGTTGTGGGAATTAAAAACCATCAGAAACAAGACTGGACTGGTCATTCCTCAATCCTGAATTGTGTTAGTGTTGTGTAATGATATGCAGCGTTTTTGTTTTGCGGTTTAGCCCCAACTGAACCGATTTAATTTTTGGGTCGTCTTTAGGTGAAATCCTCCGTCCTTATTATGGTATAATATAATTATTATGATAATTGATACGAGGTGGACTTGACTCACAGGTGCACCAACTTGCACTCATTGCTCGAAACTGTCTCTAAAAGTAGTAGGTACCTAATATAAATGGTTGGAGTGACTAGTTTTATGCATTTGAGTGTAATCTCCTCCATCTCTACAGTAAGACCAAACTTTTATAATTAATGCTATCACCTGTCATTAGCTCATGGATTATCTACTGTAATGCCGTGACATTTATATCTTAATCATTTTGCTCTAGATACCGTTGAGGTACAAACATGACTATAAAGACTGACACATTATCCACTATCAACTGTTTTGGCTGAATCAAATACAGTTAGATAACAAAGTGTTGTGTAATGATTTTCAGCGTTTTTGTTTTGCAGTTTAGCCCCAACTGAACCGATTTAATTTTTGGGTCGTCTTTAGGTGAAATTCTCCGTCCTTATTATCGTATATAATTATTATAATAATTGATACGTGGTGGACTCATACCACTTGCACTCTTGCACTACTTGTACTCATTGCTTGGTACCAATTTCAAAGTTGCGTGACCCAGTGTTATTATAACCCGTCATCATAATTAACAGTTGCTAAATAAAATTACTTTCATTCGTATTTGAACCACCGACTAGTTCACGTGAACAAAAACTACGCTAAACCACCACACAACCCATAGGACAAAACGCCCTATAGGTACCTAATATAAAATTGTTGGAGTGACTAGTTTTATGCATTTGAGTGCGATCTCCTCCATCTATGCAGTAAGACAAACCTTTATAATTAATGCTCTCACCTGTCATTAGTTCATGGACTTTACTGTAGAAGTAGAGTACAAACATACCTACAAAGACTGAAACGTTATCCACTATTTTAACTGTTTTGGCTGAATCAACTGGCGATTTCTTAGCGAAAATACCTCCCCAACATGAATTCAATGGGTGTCGATGGATTCAAGTTGTTGAAATCGAATCCCAAAACCCAAATTATTGGTTGGGTATCTCATTCCGGTTTCTGAATTGTATATTTTATGGTGTTCGTGTAATTTGTACGGTAGTAATGCATTTTGCTTCCTCACAACCGGAGGTAGGGAAGCCTTGGATTCGTGATTTGAGTAAAAAAAATTTATGTCTTCCAAAATGAAAATTTCTACTTCCATTTTGCGTTTCAGACATCGAGGAACATTTTTGGTTCCGTGTCTGTCTGTCTGTGGTAATTACTTGTAACCTCCATAACTACCCGAAATAATGGTCCTAATTGGCTGGAATTTGGAGGGTAGGTGCGGGTTGGGTCACAGACGGTCCCACACCAAAATCATTGAAAAAGTACGGTAACTTTCGGCTGCGCATGCGCAAACGTAAAATACTTGAAAAGCTCATAACTACCCTCAATATCGTTGAAATGAGTTCAAACTTAGACGATCGATCAGGAATAATACTTTGATAGTTGGAAATGAATTTCATTGGAATCGTAGTGTAACTTTCGTCTGCGCATGCGCGAACATGAAATGTGGACCATTTTCTTGTAACGCTTCTAACTACGCGAAAAACAGTCGTACAGCGCTGAAATTTTGAGGGTACACGCGGATTGGATCGCAAATGGTCCCATTTCAAAATCGTGGAAATCGTTTCGTCGCAAAATACTTGAAACGCCCGTAACTACTTCAAATATCGTTGAAACGAGCTCAGATTTGGAGGGTCGATCAAGAATAATTCTTTGGTAGTTCTATACAATTTCATTTGTCTGCGCATGCGCGAACATGAAATGTTGCCTGTTTCCTTGTAACGCTTCCAACTACGCGAAAAATAGTCGTACAGCGCTGAAATTTTGAGGGTACACGTGGGTTGGATCGCAGATGGTCCCGTATCAAAATGAGCCTACCCAACTATTCTATACGTTCATGTGATTCAAGTGAGGAAGCTATACTGCCTACTCGAATTGGCAGACGTTTAGTTTCACGCATTGCGGAAGTACAAGGTACCTACCTACGTCTACCTTATTTCTCCCTGCATCGTGTATAATTTTACTCGTGAGAGCTAAAAAGATGAGTGCGCTGCCGAGGAGAGTCCAATGAGCTGAATGAGTTGAGAAGGTGAATGTCAGAAAGGAAGGAGATCGTGTTGCGATGAGATCGGGTAGAAAAATGAGAATCGGCTTGTGAAGATTGGAGTGGGAGGTTCGGTTGGGAAAGTTGACCTTGTCGGGGACGTGGCGGCCCCTACCGAGCGGTCCCTGCATCAGAACTCATTGGGGGAACTCAGAGTGGGGATGCCTAGGGGACAAGGACAGAAGTTCACAACCCGGAGTCCAGTTCTTGTTGAGTACCCGTCAAGAGAAGGTATATACGCGTTTTATCGAATCTTCTGTGGGATTAAGTGTTTTTTTTTTTAAATGACAAGTGGAAAGTTGATGAGTGAATTAAGTGGTGGTGCGTGGTGGATCTCAGCCATGAAGACGTAGATAATTTTTCGTTTCGATCATGCGTTCGAGCTCTTTGGTGTTTCCAGTACTCCTGGGTGCCGTCTTCGGCGTCCTGACGGCATCCCTGAGCAAGGCACTGCGATACCAGGCTCCCGACGAGTGCAAGTGGATGGCGGTAACGAGTGCCGGAGAAGAGGAGGTGTCCAGCGCCACAGAGCCCGATCAAGAGGTCGCCCTCATCTGTCACCTCAGGACGATCAACTCCGAGCTGGAAAACACCAACTTCAGCGTCATCCAGGCACAGTACACCGTCCGGCTTCGGATTGTGTGCGCGGACATGCTGTACTTTCACAGTGCTCTAACACCTGGAAGCCTGCAAACGCTTACAGACCTGAAAGACTTGTCGATTGAATTTTGCAAAGTGGCGAATCTGACGGCGGGCGCGTTCAAAGGCCTGCGACAGCTCAGGAATCTCACTTTGCGAACCCACAACAACGATTGGTCGCCAGTTTCTCTCGAAATATACACCGGTGTATTCACGGAAGAACTTGGGCTTCTAGAGAGGTTGGACTTGAGTATAAATAATCTATGGCGACTGCCCGACGGCATTTTCTGTCCTCTACACAGTTTACAGTTCCTTAACCTGACGAGAAATCGTCTCAGAGACTTGACTAGCTTAAGATATGGAAGTTCCAGCACGCAGAGATGTGGCGTTAATCTAAGGACACTCGATTTATCGAATAACAGTGTCGAAACGTTACCCGCGGGGGTACTTTCGAAATTATCGCGGCTGCAGGAATTGCACCTGCAAAGCAACATCATCAATTTCATCGCGGATCACGCCCTTGACGGTCTGACTTCATTAACATATCTCGACCTAGGAGATAACAAGCTAGTCAATCTACCTCCCGAAATTTTCTCTGATACGAGGGAGCTGAAGGAACTGCATTTACAAAATAATTCGATCAACGTTCTCGCCCCGGGGCTCTTCAACGGTTTGAGCAATTTGCTGGTCCTCGATCTGTCGGATAACGAACTGACGCACGAGTGGGTGAACGCCGCTACGTTCGCCGGCCTCCTACGTTTAGTTATTCTGAGTATCTCAGGTAACAATTTAGCCAAATTAGACTCGTCGTTATTCAGAGATCTGTACAGCCTTCAAATCTTGAGACTGGAAGACAATTCGATAGAGTTCATCTCAGATAACACGTTCGTATCCCTGAACAACCTCCACACCCTTTCGCTGTCGAATAATAAGTTGACGAGGATTGACAGTAATACTCTGGCCGGCTTGTACGGGCTGAGCATTCTGTCTCTGGACGGCAACACGATTCAGTATATCGATCCAGAAGCCCTTAGAAATTCGACCCATCTCCAGGAGCTTCATCTCAATAGCAACAAACTCTACGATATACCTGCCGTCCTTTCAGACGTCCCTCATCTCAAAACCCTCGACCTGGGCGATAACCTTATTACCGAAGTTCTCAACACGTCCTTCGCGAACATGAGGGAGCTCGTCGGATTGAGGCTTATTGAAAACAACCTGACGAATATAACGAAAGGGGTTTTTGATAAAATGCCGGCGCTCAGGATACTGAATTTGTCGAGCAATAAACTGCAAAGGGTCGAACCTGGGACGTTTGATGAAAACAAAAACTTGTTGGCCATCCGACTTGATGGAAATTACCTTACAGAAATCAACGGCTTGTTTGGAAAACTCCCTAACTTGGTGTGGCTGAATATTTCGGAAAACCTGTTACAGTGGTTCGATTACGCGCATATACCAACCGGTTTACAGTGGTTAGATATTCATAGTAACCAAATTACTGAATTAGGTAATTATTTTGAGATAGAAAGCCAGCTGCATCTAACGACGTTCGACGCCAGTAATAACAAATTGACGGAAATAACTGGGAGTGCGATACCAGATAGTGTCGAGATCCTGAACTTGTCAAACAACCTTATTGGCAAAGTGCAGTCTTATACGTTTTTCAAGAAACCCAACCTGACGAGGGTAGACTTGATCGGGAACCAGATAAAGATTCTGACTCAGAACTCATTGAGGATATCTACAATTCCGGAGGGGAAGCAATTGCCGGAGTTTTACATCGGAGGCAATCCATTCCAGTGTGACTGTACAATGCAGTGGCTCCAACAATACCAGGCCGAGCTCCAAGAGAGAAATAAACCTCGGCTGATGGATCTTGAATCCGTTGTATGTAAACTACTGTACAATCGAGTCAGTACGTATGTCCTCCTCAAAGAAGCCACCCCCGACCAGTTTTTGTGTCAGTACGAGTCGAATTGTTTCCCTTTCTGCCACTGTTGCGATTTCGACGCATGCGACTGCGAAATGACGTGTCCGAATAACTGCACTTGCTATAGGGACGTGTCGTGGTCGGCGAATGTCGTGGATTGCAGTAGTGCCGGTTACTACACGAACTTGCCCGATAGGATACCGATGGATTCTACGCAACTGTATCTAGATGGTAACGACATCCGTGAGGTCGGAAGTCACAGTTTCATCGGTCGTAAAAAGCTCCAGGTACTCTACCTGAACTCTTCCAACGTCGAAATCATTCACAACAGAACGTTCAACGGCCTCAAAGACCTCGAACTGTTGAGATTGGACGATAACAAGCTGGAGGAACTTCACGGTTTCGAATTTGAAGGCCTGGAAAGCCTCAGGGAACTCTATCTACAACATAACAAGATAACAGCGATCCACAACATGACCTTTGTCGGTCTTGTTGAACTGCGGATACTCAAGCTGGATCACAATCGTCTTATGAAATATTCAGTTTGGCAACTCTCCTCCCAACTCACCCAGATCTCTCTCGGGTTCAACCCCTGGTCGTGCGATTGTGAATATACCGAACGGTTTAAGGACTATTTATTGTACTCAGTTAGTGCAGTGGTGGACGTGAATTCGGTGCGGTGTTATAATGGTTCCGAGTATGACCCCGGATTGTCGATCTTGAAAGACAATATTACTTGCGTTCAAGAAGTTATCGGTAATTTTGTGGAACCTCCAACGAACGGAAGTTACACTTCTACAACGATAATACAAAGACAAGAAATACAGGATTATATACCGTTATTGGTGGCGACGCTGGCGATTTTCTTCACTGTGATAATTGTTACATGCCTGTTGTTCATGTATAGACAAGAAATGCGCGTGTGGTTTCATTCGAAATTCGGAGTGCGGTTGTTCTATCGAACGAGTGATATCGAGCTGGACGATCGTGATAAGTTGTTCGATGCGTTTGTGAGCTACAGCGCCAAAGACGAAGCTTTTGTGGCCGAAGAGTTAGCACCGATGTTGGAAAACGGTGACCCCTCCTACAAACTGTGTCTGCACTATCGAGAGTTCCCTGTAGGAGGTTTTTTAGCGGACACGATCGTCGAGGCTGTGGAATCCTCGAAGCGAACCATAATGGTCCTCTCGGAGAACTTCATCAAATCCGAGTGGTGCCGCTTCGAGTTCAAATCCGCCCACCACCAAGTCCTGAGGGACCGGCGGAAACGGCTCATCGTCATAGTTCTGGGCGACGTACCCCAGAAGGACCTCGACCCGGACATACGTCTGTACCTCAAAACGAACACTTATCTCCAGTGGGGCGATAAGCTTTTTTGGGAAAAGCTCAAATTCGCTTTGCCCGACGTGCCGAACAACCAGCGCCCCAAGAGCAACCACCTCCACTCGAACAGGCCGCCTGTCCACCACCACGTCCATCGGAATCACAATAACCCAAGGTCAGTTGCAATCCATATTTAGTGATAACACTCCTGGGTCCCCCCCCCACTACCCCTCGTCCTATCAACCTGCGGATTCACGGTCAAGTTCCTTGAGCTCTCATCATAATAATGGCAGTGATTTCCCATTTTATGACCGTAAATTCCTCCGATGTCGACGACAGACATCTGAAAAAGACTGTTTCGCCGAAGTTCAAGGAACCAGCTCGTCAAAACCAGGTCTGTTGCCATTCACGTTTCTGTGATCTGTGATAATTTTGCGTCCCTTCGTATCGTGTGTACAGTGTAAATATTAAGACATCTAATTTATCTGTAAATCATTGTATATTTCGCGTGTACATTAGCAAATTCCTTAGTAACGATTTTTCTACTTTTTACGAGTCACTAAAATGTAAATCATATTTTTAATTCGACCAGATGCCTTATTTATTATCATTGCTAGAATGGTGCTTATCTGGTATGTAGGAAATCTGTGTTATCCGTCGAATTATCCATTCCTCTTCATATATTTGTAAATTCCTGTGTATAAGAATGTATATTTTTTTGTTATTTCACCACAAACGACTGAAAGAAAAAACTATTAGAAATGTGTGATATATAAAAATAAGTCAATTTTTTGTAATTTTTTTAAATTGAGGAGACAAAGTTGTTTCAAATGACTCTATGATTGGGATGATGTTATCGGAACTCGCAATAAATCCCGATTAAAAAATCATATAAATATTTGAATTGTTTATCCCTTTCATCTTATTTTTCAAACACGCTGGACCTTGGATAAAGTCCAAAGGTTGGATAAAGTTGGACTATTATAGTACTTACTGATTTTTATTTGAGCGTGTTGGAAAAAAATTCTTCAAAATTTGAAGAAGACACTACTTATTGCTTATTAGGTAGCTTTATTAGTAGGAGGTTTGGTTTCTCTGATGCATATTAGTTCTGGCGATGAAATTTTCTTATTCAAAATCGTATAATAATAGGTGGTATTCCTGAACTTTTTATCTCAAGCGAACTTGGATTTAAAAATATGTTTGGTAAAGAATTTCCCAAATCAAAATTCTGTAGTTATTAATTTTTGATTGTTTGTATTAATCAACATTGAAAGAAGGCAGAGGTGCTTATGCACGATTACGAGTACTTGAGAAGTTTTTATTCGTTATCGTTGGTGTGGGGCAATTTAGTTCTGATAAGGTTTTCATATTCAAACCCGTACATTAGGTATTTCTGAATGTTTAATCACATTCGTCTCAAATTTCAAACTCTTCAGTAATAGTTACCTCAATATCAAATTTTATAGGTAGCCATTCACTTTACTGTTTAAATACATTTAAAATAATTGGAGATGGATCCTACTTGGATAACTATGAGCTGGTTTGAAGTGTTATTGGTAGGTTGCTCTGACGCATTATAATTAAGATGATAAGGTTTTATTGATCGCTCATAAAGTTCATCTTTAATGGTTCAGCAGCAAAGAGCTCGGAGGTTTGGCGATACATACTCGCACAATGAATTTCAAAGAAGTCAAGAGGTTGAAAAACAAACAACGTAGGTATTTATCGAGGATTATGGTTTGAGGTTTAAAGATGATCACCTCGTGAATTGGTGCAGCGCATATATGCATTTTTATTACTCCGTAATGTGGTTATAAAATTGCTATCTTATGGTTATGTGGAACTTGAAGAGAAGAAGATGTACGACGGATTTCAATTGTTCTGTCTACGATTTGCAGCAATCGTTGCTCTTTACGGTAAGGCGTATTCTTTTCTAATGGTTCATCTAGATTGAATTTCATTGTAATATCATTTACCATGTTTTTTTCTTTATTTTTTAATTTTTTTGAAGGTATATTGATGAAGAAAATAGGCCAAAGCATTCATGCATGAGGGAGAATCGCGTCGGTATTACTGATATATTGACCTCATGGTAGCACTAGGAAGATATTGCAGCATGAAAAATAAAAATCACAATTACATAGGTATTAGTGGAGTATGCAAAACGGTTTATATTATTTTTTAATGAAACTAGTCCAATTTGATAACTTTGACACCAACCGCACTCACATACCTACAGTAAGCACTTATTTTCCTATGGTTTTTCAAAGTTTCAGCCAGTTCTTGCGTCACAGTGGCAGGGGGGTCCCGCCCAGGCGAGAGGGGCAATGACGTCAGAATTGATGGAAAATTTTAAAAATCATAGGGAAAAAAAACTGTTCATTGTAGGGCAATGCGGTTGGTGTCAAACTTCTCAGGATGGTCTCTCTTACTATGCTTAGTTGTATTTGCTGCTATAGTTGTGATACTGCAGATGTAGAGGCGTTCAGGCGGATACTACATTTCGGAAAGTACCAATAGATTTATGAAGGTTGGTATAATAGGCAGAAGGAATAACAAAGAATAGGAGCTGCTATACATATATAATACAATAATTTCAAAGATAGAAACATAGTATATATAATGAACTTTTGAATAATGATTTCAGAATTTTTCGTATATTATTTGTGCTATAAAAGAGATATACGTGGAAATGTCCCTTTTTCACTGTGGTATACAGGGAGGCTGAAAGTTCTGATCTTTTTTTTTTTTTTAAAGTGTATAATATCTGAACAATGTGTGGTAAGTAGAGAGGTTCTTTCTCACTGGAAATACGGTTTATTATGCTGACTGCAGTTTCAGTATTGAAGCATCTATTCTAACTGACATAATTATGGTATCTTTGAAGCCACTCGTTGATGTGACATTAGTTGCTGCATAGGCAAATGACCCTATACTAGGATAAGTATGCTTGAGCCAAGTCCGAATATTCGTGCAGAAATCATACTTAGGAGGTACCACCCTGGATTCATCGGCTGCGGAAAGAACATTTTTCTCCCACCTTCACCTTGATCTGTTTAAGCACAGTCCGCTAAAGCATCCAAATCATGAGCTACTTCAAAGTCGAGAGCCGTTCAAGCTTAGTTGGCAAACTATCCGTATGACTGATCTCAGTATGCAATTCTCATCATTCCTTAATGTAGTAAGTTAGAAGAGATTTGCCTTGAAACCCCTGTATAAACAAGTAGGCATCAGCAATGTAGTAGGCATGTGGTACTTGAGTAAATCAGTAAAATGGTAATTCTTGTGTCGTGAGCTTTGGATGGTAATTTGCGTGCACCTGTTGAGTATTTTAGAGGAAATGGTTCGGTTCGTTTTGCTTCGAATGTCCCCATTGACTCGAGTTCTGGGTTCAGCCCTCTTCCTGAGTCGGCCATACTTCGCTGACCGGAAGGAAGGAGATGGTGTTTAGTTTGCCTTACGAGCCTATCATCGCAGAACGAATTTTTTTTCCAAACCGCTTCATTTTCTTCAATTACTTTCTGAAGAGGGCATACGATGAGTCAAGCTACGTACGAGTATAATATGGCTACTTTACTAGGTGTCGGATATTCAATAACATCAAGGAAAATGTGATGAACAAGGCACAAGTACGTGATGAAGAAGAGATGACAACGGTAAGTTTACCATTGTTTTATAACCTATCGTTTTTATGACAGTTGTGGACGACTATAACACTCAAAACTACGCGTAGAAGTGATATGCACAAGTAGGTAGGTACATCATTTTAATTGTGCTAATTCCCAACTCGATCTTGCAGCGTTTCGAAACGTTTTAAATCGTCATTCTATTGTACGAGTATAATTGTATTATCATCCTTAATAGAAGCAACACAAATTTCTTATCGCCGAACTTCCTAAACGTCGTAACATTTTCAATGGGCTTCCTTAAGGGCTATAAAAAACTGGGGTTAACGGCATGGACGTGATTTTCGCCACAGATTCTCTTGAAATAGCTTTTCTGAGCTTTTCTTGAAACAATGAATCATGATGAGTAAGGTAATTATTGTGAGTAAGCACTCGTCGTTAAATCAGTTCGGAACTTCAATAAAAAGAATTTATTCCGTTTTCCCCCTCGTCATATTAAGTTTATAGCTCCTACAATATATTGATTGTTAGAGGTCAATATGTATCATGCCTACTTGACTTATATTGGTACCTACTCGTATCAGGATCCACTTAATTTTCCAGTAGCTTTTCTTAGTTGCTAATTTGAGAACCTTTCAATCTGCATTATTTCCATAGTCTTTTGTCTTCTGATTCACCACAATCACATTCCAGTTATATATGAGCTGAGTAAAATTGAAATACTACTTACTGGATTTGTTTATTTGACATTTTGTATGTTCCTAATTCAATTTCAATAGACAGTTATCCTAGTACAGTAGGCAGGCTCAAACAGTTTTATAAAAACATAAATTCGGAAGTGGATTTTCTAGGTTTAATTCGAAAAATGTAGGTACCATTTTGTGTAGGAAACTCTAACGTTCGGAGGTGGAATCTTCTATTAGGTCTCACGGAAAGATTCTGTGTGGACATATGACGTCGTTTCGCAAAAACGGTACTATAAAAACTATACAATATCCGAAAATGAGTTTTCATTTATGCTTCAATACTGTGCTAATTATTTATATAGACTCCAATGTCGATTTTCCCTGAACAATTAATTTACATTTAATACTAAATCCCTATACTACGTTTCGCAGCAATGGTTCTCTCCATTTTTCAGTCATCTAAAATTACCTCTTCAGTTTCGCAACATAATTTTTTGTTGAATGCTGAATAACTACAGCTCATGAGCTGATTGAATGAAGATAAAAGCTTTTGCTGTTTTCCAACCATTTTCTACATCGACATCTTACAGTTACTCATGCTAAACCTACCTAGCACATATATAAATAATAGAGTTTTATACAATTTATTATCTGTTACATACTTTTATTATCTTATTGCAAAAGAAGAAAGATATGCAGGTGTTCCTAAAACTCGTGCCACAAGACAAAGCAAGTAAAGATTTTAATGGGTTAAAAAAAAATCATTGCAATCGGCTGACTTTCAAGAAGATGAATCGATGATTTTTAAAGTTTTGAATAATGATGTTAGAAAAAGGATATTACAGTTACCTATCTTATAATCTAGGTACTGATTTTGCTACCTTATACTCTACTAAAAAAATTCTTTGTTTTTTACATTTGTTTTGTGTAGTGAATTGAATATGTAAATAGTCGTCTTGAAAGACCCAGAAATAGTCGCAAAATTCCATTTTTGCAAAATACTCCTGTCATGATTTCAATTTTGGTACAATAGATTTTCTGCTCTAGAATTCTTCAAAATTGAAATTTTCGGAATTGGTTCAGGAAATTCGCCTACGGCAGAGGTACTAAGAAGTAGGTTACTACGTACTTATTTTGTGGGGTTGAGTAACTCTGCGCACCGTTCCGCAATTAACAATACTGTGATCAGGTGAGTTAGACCATCGACATTCATTTCGGGTTAGAAAAGGTGAGATTTTGAGCAGTGTTGAAAGTACCGATCATGTTTCGGGTGTTTATATCAGCCGCTCTCGGGGTATTGTGGATTTCTCGTGGAAATGTGAAAAAAGTCAAACTAGTGGTGTCTGATGGTTGCCTGGAGTATCTTCAAACCTCGTTCCACTGAAATTCTTGTACAGTTAAGTCACCAAAAATGACGGTGGTGGTTTTTTAATAATTGATAGCCTTTAGTCTTTATAATACTGATAGTTTCACAGTTATTTCATATTTTTTGCTCGTGGGGTGTTTCAGTGCGTCAATTATTGTATTCTCAACTTCGAATAAACCAGTTTAAAAAAAACTATCCATCCGCAAGAACTATTTTTAAAATATTGCCGAACTATCTACTGAGGGATAGAGAAATTACCATAATATTCCATTGGTTGCTTATTCCAAGGAAGTGTAAGAGAATTCCTCTCGAGGGATGAGGAATATAAGGGGTCGTCGTTATGAACAAAGACTGGACTCATCCGTTTCTCCAATATGGGTTTCGTATCCGAAATCGTCATTACAACCGATGCCGTTTGAGGTTTTTCGTCAGTGTTTGAATATCAGGCTAAGCTTACCTCAAAAACCCGTCGTTATATCCGGTTGGTCGTTATAAACTTGCATTGCTACTCTCGGAAAATAGTGCGCTGACATTGTCTAAACATTTTCCTTGCTCGATTCCAATGGCTCATCATTGCAAATGATAAACCAAAGTAGTGGGGGAGGACGATTTGAGCATGTGGGAGTTGGGAAACTCTCAAGTTGAAGTTGTTTAGGCTGCCCTTTCAGTATCGAGGAAACTCCAGGTTTCGCTGTACGACTGAATCGAACTGTCTCGGATTGGTGCCAGTCGAATGCTTCTAGGTAAGTCCCTGCCAACTGAGATTTATTTTGTAAACGATTATAAATAAATAGTTACTCTGTATTTTTATTCCATTGCTATTATTCAGAATATTGTCTTTACAGTAGTTGGATTTCCTACGTCCTCCTTCGCCATGAGCAAAATGATTCCACGAGGTTGTTCCTTGTAGGGTGAAAGAGTCGTCAGATCCTCCTCCTCACCTCCCTCGGAGGAATATACCAGTAAAGGCTTTATTTACATCTAAACACAGACTCGGTACGTGACATAAAAATGGTTTCACAACCCAACTATTTCCTCCTTTTTCCTGTTATATCTGAGAATATTTTGTCATAACTCATGAAAACCCCAAGTTTTTTGTCTGACCCGAGGTTGTTATTACGGGAGTAAACGTAAACATTCCACGGGACCCAGCTTCCTCCCTTCGCGGCTGTAAAAACTCCCGCTGACGTTTGCTGTGCCTCGTAGCCTTTGTATTTGATAACATTGAATTATCCGCAGAAACATTTGCCGTTCGATAATTCTCCGGTAGAACACGAAGTTTATTGCGGGCGGCGGTTATCGTCAACTGGCCACTGTCCCCCGACCGGCTCGATATTTTTTCCTAACCGAACTCCGGATGGCTGTGCAACGTTAAAATTTAAAGATGGCCTTAGTTTATGCCACCGGGAACTTTTTATTTCAATTCATAGTATTTATCAACACTCGGTCCAACGCAAAACCGGTTTCCTCTCCATAAAATAATAAAATCTGTTCTAGCTCTGCCACATTACATAAAACATTATTTAGATTTTTCTAAATAATATTTTTCATGTAATGTAACAGAGCTAAAACAGATTTTACTGTTTTGAAGGCATCAAAATGACATTTTCTGTTTACATCACATTCCAAAATCTTGTCTTTTTGGTTTATTATTTTCAATGATGAAGCTTGGGAATTGAGCATGGAAAAATACCCCCCCCCCCCCTCACCCTCAAAATTTGATGGTTTCCGTTTCAAGGTAGGTAGTATGTAGAACCCGAAAGTGGAATAAACAAAATTTTGTCCGCCCACCATACGCCGTACTTTGCACTTTCCTTCATGAAATTAGGAATTAATTAATTTTGAGAATTAATTAATTAATTAATTTTGAGAATTAATTAATTAGGTACCTAATGAATTTTGAGAATTAAATAATTAGGTAATGCATTTTGAGAATTAATTAATTAATGAAATTTGGTTCGTAGGTCCCATTTGGGGTCTAGTTGGTCCGCAAAGCTTAGCGTTACTGTCAGTCATCTCTAAGGGGTGAAAAACGGGTTGAAATTTCTGGAACTGCGAAGCTCGAAGACTTCCAACAGATGGGACTTGTTTGTGCTAACGGGTTTAAATTGATCTCGACCTTTAGAATTTTTTGAGATCACCCAGTGGTACGTCCATCGGTTCGTTTGCTCCGAAAAGCTTCGTCAACATGATCGTGAATGAAACGGTATACATCCGGCCCAGATGGCATGTCATTGCTAGAGAGCACCTGATTATAATCACGCATTACTGTATGAGATCAAATTGGTTGTTCCGATATATTATTTAATTTGAAGAATTATAATTATTTTTGATTCTGTTGAGCGAGGTACTTTTTTAATTTGAACGAATTTTATGCTGCATGAATAACAACAAATAATTGACGGTGGACTTCTTGATTCCACCGCATATTTATGAAATGTGATTGCCTGGGTGACTCCAGAACTCGATTTAGGGCTCTCTTGTGGGAAGCACGAGGGTAGCAATTGACCACAGAAAACAGTGATCTATGCAGAAGGGGCAACTATACAGGTAAATAATAAACCGTTGTGCGTTTTTATGGTAATTTCAGTTTCCAGTGGGACAAGTAAGCAGATAGCTCTTCGGCATTACCAACTAATTCGAATTGTAACAGTTGGCATTAGTTTTCTTGCCACGAAATAATCAGACCACACAAGGAAACGTGGGCAAATATTACTTAGCTGTTTTATACCCCAGACGCCGTCTAATAGTGGAGTCTAGATTTAGTCGTAAGAATCAGCCGACATGTCACTTTTATAATTTGCTAATAATATCCCTGTTTAGTGATAGTTACATAGGTATATTATGCCTAACTAAACGATGCAGTATTAGAGAACACTGAAAATGTTATTAAGGATGGTTGCCTCATTGTGTTCTGTCATGTTCTGCGAGTCAGCCCAGTCGATGAACTCATCCTATCACGTGGTCATACTAACGTCACACAGACCTTGCCGCTTCTGTAACTTCAGAAATCATCAGACACTGCTTCGTAATTTAGTTTTCTAGGGCTTTATTTATTCATTAATTTTTGTTTATGCGCAATATTATGACAGTAAACGAGGAATTTGAAAGAATTTTCGACTGTCGGACTTGACCTCCTGATACTCTGCTGGGCATACTGGCATCTTGATATTTCATCTTGTGAGGGATGAAATATTTTCTGGATGCGCCACTCAACGAAACAGGGTTGCTCGTGCTGACTGAATGCTGTGGAAAAATTCAAAAACCTGAGTCCAACTTCGAAAATGAGCGCGCTGGAGACGGAAAGATTAAGAGCGCTACATATGCCAACTTCTTTGGATAAAGGCACATCAAGGGATTGGAGGACATGCATTGGTGGACGCGGAGGAAAAACGAGCCACACAAAAAGAAGCCATCGATGTTGTTGACTTCGCTTTGTGTCCCGTAACAGACCTGTACCGGAAATTCAGAGAATAAATGTTGCAAAATTGGCAACGGGATTTCAGCAGTTATGAGGCAGGCACTGACTTCAAAAATAGTATGTTCACCAATGTCTTGCCATGGTTCTGTGGTATTTCCCAGATGTTTTTATAAAACGATCACCCGGTTACGCACCGGGCACTGCCGCACAAAAGCGTATCTCCACAGAATAAATCCTAACGAAAGATCGTGGTGCGAGCAGTGTCAAGAAGAAAATTAGAGGTGTGGAAAGCCTCTTATTCTTTTGCCAAGGATATGTCGCCGAAAGAGAAGGACTTTTCCTGAATCTCTGCTCCTACAAAGAAGGTGGAATTGCCGTTCAATTCCAAGTCCTTGTTAGCCAGTGGCGCTGTTGGGGTGTGCAAAGTGATTTATAAGTTTTAAAGTAGGTAATGTAAATAGGAACATGTAAATGCCACAATATTTCAACTTTTAGAACTTCATAATTATTTCACAATGATATTACCATAGAACAATCAAGTATATTTATTTTCCATTATTTCTTATAGCTGTACTTATTCAGTTTGAAATAACGGCTGAAAGGAAAATGCCGATGCCTTATGAACGAAAAAAAGAATTATTTTATTTATTTATTAGCCTGTACCTAGTAACACTGCTTGTTTAGTTGTTTTTAGCGAATTTTCAAAGAAAATGAAGCTATTGCAATGGCTTCGAAATTTAAATAATATAAATTTTTGGAAATTTTCTTCATAGAAATCCGTTTCAGACCATTCTAAAACGATTCCTGAAATTTAACACTTTTTTATATGTATATATATATTTATATATATATATGTGTCACTCCAGACGATAACTCTCGATAGAATTGAGATAAACAGCTCAAATTTGCACAAAAAATCTATCTTGGCAATCGAAAGGCTAAGTTCGAAGATGGGCGAAATTGGCCTACTCTAAGGAGGGTTTTGGCGCATTTAAAGTGCGCAAAAATTACCCAAAAATCCCCAAAATGTTATTTTCCAACAAGTGACCCCTCATTTTAAAGGTTTTTGCACGCTGAACACGATGGTGGAATCGGATTTTAGATATCTTGATCCGTTCTCAAATTAGAGCATTTAAAGTGCGCAAAAATTACCCAAAAATCCCCAAAATGTTATTTTCTAACAAGTGACCCCTCATTTTAAAGGTTTTTGTACGCTGAACACGATGGTGAAATCAGAATTGCGATATCTCATTCCGTTCTCAAACTGGAGCACTTTGAAGATTAAGGAACGTGGTTATTTCTTCGAAAATTCGCTCTTATAGCCATGCTGCATGACTGTTAATAATTGTAAACAGCCATCATCCGATGACCAATGCTGTTCTACTCTCTAAACTAACGAATGCTTAAGGCCACTCGTTCACCCTAGATGTTAAAGATTTCAAGAAAAACGCCTCGAGCATACGGGAACTCCAATTCTAGTCGCAATTTTTTAATGAAATTCATTTTGGGATCAACTGAGCTCAACAAAAACCTCAAGCTCAATTCGACCCCTCCTGTACAATTAGCTGTGCGTATGAACAGATTGGAAATGCAGTTGGGAGCTACGAAAGCAAGCCATGCGACGTTAAGTAGGTGTATTAGTTTTAGGTACTATTATAGAAGTCTTCAGACGAGAATTTGGGAGTTTTCCGCATTTTATGACCTTGGCGCCGCCTCCTGATGTCTTTGAGGCAACAAAACCTATACATAAAGGTCTCATGATCCATCGATAAAACAAGAACATTAGTTGTTTTTGCACTATGTCGCCGTGGTGTCGCTTTTCGGCGCCGTCGTATCACCAAGAGCTACACAGAACACATGTTGACGGTAAAACGAGTAGACCTCCAAAATTTCAAGTCATTAGTTGTGAACATACGGACACACTCCTTGACATATGCCGTACCGGCGTTTGGCAATATTAAGCAACCACAGATACCTACATAAATATGATTTGAAGACAGATTTATGTAAGCGTTGACATGAATAATTCACAAAAATGTTCTTCAGCTGACAATGTCAGTTTGAATGCTAAGCAGAGCACGTTATGATGCGGATGTGTCCAACTGTTATGATGAATTACCTGTCCGATTTGAACGCATTTTGAGGCGGAAAATAGTTTAATATCAATACGAGAGTAGTGGGGAAGGTTTCCAAAGGGGATTTTAACTGCCAAGGCATGATAACATGAACTAATGGGTATTATAAAATACCGATGTAGTTAGGAAGAAGGTCGTGGCAGCCGCAACCTGTTATTTGGTCCTGCCCAAATTACTGACGGGCCTTCCCTCAATTAAAACTTCAGCCAGTTCAAAAAGACGATAACGACAACAGATGATCCCTCTTTCCGTCGATGAAACTCTTATAATTACGCTTCTGAGGTAGAGAGGGAGTTTTGAGGTTGGAGTCTTTCGTAGAGGTTGCGCCGTGGAAAGTAATTGGGCGCTGGGGGAGGCGTCTTCTCATAAAACTAGCTACCAAACAAGGAGCCTCCGGTCTCTTAATATTAAATAATATACCCAACTCCCTCCACTGGAGTTGCACCTACAGTTGCGACTCCTGTGGTTCGCAACAGTAGGGGAACAAAATTAGAGTTGTTCCTTTCGTTCTGTGGAATTTGAATCGCAAGTGCAGCATCGGGTAACGAAGGTTAATGGGTACCTTCGGACCGATGCTTGTTTTAAAAGATTTTTAGGTATGCAATCACTGACGTTTCGGGTAGGACAAGAGTTTAAAGACCCCATCTTACTCTTGGATTCAGGCCCCGATTTCTGGTAGTGCGCTGGACAGATACTTTAGCCCCCCCCCCCCCTCCCCCTTCCCAGTTCGCCCAAACATTATAAGAATTTGTAGACAGGCTGTTTGTGTTTATTTATTTTCTTTAAATTTTTTCTTTTATTCTTATTTTTTAATAAAATGGTTGTTGCAGTTTGATAAAACTGAAAACCGTTAGTCAAACATGAGTTATAGTATACTATATATTGCTAAACGAGTTTTAAATATATTTCTAAAGTATTTGGTTATAGGCCTAATATTTTCAAGTTCACTGCAATAGTATAAACGAAAACATACCCTTCACTTCACTCTGAACTGTTAGGTACTCTAGTTTAATTTTTTTTTCCCCTTCCCTTTTCACCAGAAACGACAAAACAAAAACCATTTTTGCCATCAAATTAGTTTGTTTTTCAAAGATTTTCAAAATCAGAGACATAGGTAAGTTATTTCTGGAGTAGGTAGGTATATTTATTTTAAACAATAAAGCACCTTTAAAATCAGAAATTTTTTTTATAGGTACACTCATATTACACATTATTAATGTTGTACTTTAAACTTTACGGTTTGAAGTGTGTTTTGAAAAACAAATCCGCGCGTTAAAAAACTCATTTTTACCGTCCACCAGATTTTTTTCTCTATTTTTTCGCACCTGAAATTTATTCTCCAATACAAAACGACTCCTCCATACTTCTGCCAGATGCCTACACGATTAGAAACATGGGTTTTCTATCGTGAATGAACCAGTTGCCAACTCTTCTTAACTCGGGCGCAAATTTAACGATTTTCAAGGAAAACATACTTACGTGTAACTGTATAAACTTCTTTCATTCGTCCCCTCACACCCCTACTGGAAAACTCTCATACTTCATAAAGTCTTGGTTTATTATTTCCAATAATGAACCTTTGGTATCGAGCATGAAAAATATTTTTTTCCGCCCCCTCAAAATTTGATGGCTTTCGTTTCAAGGTAGCTACGTAGAATTCAAAAATTGAATAAACGAATTCTGCCCTCCACCATACTTCGCACTTTTCTTAGTTAACACCAAACCAAAATTAATGCAATTTGGTGTGGGTCCCATTTGGGGTCTAGTTGGTCCGCGATGCTCGGCGTTACTGTCAGTCACCTCTAAGTGGTGAAAAATACAGGTTGAAATTTCCTAGCCGCCGTCATGTCGGATTTTGTACATTTTTAAATTGGTCTCGAACTGAGGTATTTTTTGACACCCGGAGCCTTGTCCGTCCAGCCGTTCGTTCAGAGTAAGTCCCTGAAATTCGCACCGAGAAAATTAGTCAACATGATCGTGAACGAAACGGTATAAATCCAGTGCAGGTATCATTGCTAGGGAACACCAGATTAAAATCACGGGTAGCTGCATGAAGTCAAGTTGGTTGTTCCGTGGTATTATTTCATTTGAAGAATGACGGTAATTTTGGATTTTTTGATAGGTCGACTTTTGCAACTTGAACAAGGAACTTTATGCTTCATGAATAACGATAAATAATTAATTACAGAGCTCTACCGCATATTAGTTATGAATCATAATTCCCCGCCCGGCTGTACTCGATTTAGGGCTTTCCTAGGGGGAGCTCGTACTGACCACAGAAAACAAGTGATCTACAGATAGGGCATCTGTACAGGTCAATTATAAACCGTTGTGTAATAATTTGCAGCGTTTTAGCGAAGCTATGTACCTCACACATTTCCTGTTGATGAACCGAGCGGTGTTCATCAAGTTGCATTAGACTCGGACCATCTCGAAAGGGCTGGGATCGAGTGGCACTTCTTCGCCCATGGGCTGCACCAGGAAGGACTCAGTGCAAGAAGGACAGTCAGGAGAAGGTACAGTGACAACTGGAGGAAAGATCGCACAACTCCGGACGGTTGAGCACCAGGATTTTTCAGTGCGAGCTCTAATATTTCAAAGAAAGGAAAAGTAGGTACGTAAGAAAGGGATTTTCTGGGGGGGAGAGCCCATTGTAATGATGACGAGGAGGTGCAGGAGGCCGAACGGTTCCAGGTATAATAGGCAGAGGGAGAGACGTCACTAATTTTACAACTGAGCGAAGGAAGAGAATATAATGACGCGTGGGTAACCTGCGACTCCCTCTGAAGGCATCTGAAGCCGCCTGGGGACCCTCTGACACAAAAGCCTCCAGCCCGTTTGAAACTGGAGCAGGGAGAATCGATAGTTTTAACTTTTTGTGAGAAATTTCAAGGCTTGAAACGGAAGAAATTGAGTCTCGAACACTTTAAAGTGGGGGCTTTGTAAAGGAGAGATGATCGATATTAGGAAGATCTCCGATCGATATCGATGGTGGACACTTCGCTGTTAAGCCATAGATACCACAGATAGTCCGATATTGGATATGTAGGGCCCTACACACCATCGGGCCATCAGGCTCTCATACGCCTGATATGTTGCACTCTTCTGGTGTAACACTGATCGTGCGGATGGGAGACCAACAGTCACTTTTGGCCTGAACAGGCGACCTAACGAAATATACCGGGTGTTCGGTTTAAGAACGACGAAAATTCAGGGATCGACTCTAAACAAATTTCCAACAAAAAGTGTCTCTTAGAGTTCTTTCTGCAAACTCTTTTTTTCGGGAGTTTTTTCACTTCCAAGATTTTTTCTTGTTTTCGACCTTATCTCACTAAAATGACCATAACTCCCTTAAATCACATGGTGAATCAAAATGTGAGGATACCGTTGGAAAGAGCGTTAATTCTTCATTCAGATTCAACCATCAACTTTTCTCTCAAGAAATCAAGCGTTTTTTGAACCCAAACTACAATTTTTGTAATTTTTCATCTTTCTTGGCGATTTTTATCGGTATTTTCCAACATTATGTCGTAGAAAAAGTTATAAATTGTAGAAAGAAGTTATGTTTATTTAGGTATTTATTTTATTTTATTTTTTGATGTGAAGAAAAAAAAGAGATCATTTTTCAATTTTCACTTCTGTCTTGTTATTTAACCCATCCTAATCGCGAAAATTCCTCGTTTCCTCACTAACTGGGTTCCCGAGATGTGTGGGAATGCCCTCCCTCTCCACGTTTTTTCGCATTCAATCATCGATTTCTCTTCGACGGCGTTAAAAATAAAATTGAATAATACCGTTGGAAAGCTTTTATAAGCTTTCCAACGTAGATTTATAAACGTAGATGTTTTTACCTTGGAGCTCATCAGTTTTTCACTAGTCGATATTGTTGGAAAATATCGTTGAAAATCGCCAAGAAAGATGAAAAATAACAAAAATTGTAGTTTGGGTTCAAAAAGCGCTTGTTTTTCTTGAGTGTAGAGAAAAGTTGATGGTTGAATCTGAATGAAAATTTAACGCTCTTCACAACGGTATCCTCAAATTTTGATTCTCCTTGTAATTTAAGGGAGTTGTGGTCATTTTAGTGAGATAAGGCCGAAAACACCAAAAAAAATCTTAGAAGTGAAAAAACTCTCGAAAACAAGGGGTTACAGAAAAAACTCTAGGAGACACTTCTTATTGAAATTAGTTGTAGAATCGATCCCTGAAGTTTCGTCGTTCTTAAACCGAACACCCGGTATATCGAAACGATAATATTATATCCGTCGCCTGAAGGCACCTTCCGAGAAAACTGAAGGTGTGGATGTCATACTCTCGTCTCGTGATGTGAGTTTTGTGATTTTTCTTTGATATCAGGGGATTGTGGCAGTGTTTTCAATTTAGTTTCCAGAGACATTCTTTCCTTTTGTAAAATAATTTCTGTCAGTGCTTCCTGGTGAGGCTGTCGTAGCTCCGAAGTCGTATTTTGAATTTTGTACAAGACAATGAACATTTATCACTACAATACGACTTGAGGAAGAAGAGAAGAATATCCGTAGGTACCCTCCTTCCCTCAACGCAAATTTCGAACTAAAACAATGAGTTCGGTATTTGTTTTAGTTGGCATTTTTTGTTGACGGAAGAAGGGTACTTAAGATATTCTTCCCTTTTTCCTCAAACAACAGTTGTATTGCAGTAGTAAATGTTCAGTGTCTAGTGCAAGATTCACAATACGACTTCGGAGCTACGACAGTCTCACCGGAAGCACTGACAGGTTTATTGTACAAGGGAAAGATTGTCTCTGGAAACTAAATTCAAAACACTGCCGTAATCCGCTGATATCAAAGAAAGATCACAAAACTCACACACACCACACCAAGGCAAGCTCACGACGCTCACAGACAGAGAGAATGTCAGGTCCAGGATGTCCATTATATTTATTTTTATTTTCTATCCCGCTTGTATTCGTAAAATTCTGTAATTGGGCATTGCCCGTTAATGAAATAAATAAATGATCTCCAGGTATTATTTCATCTGTATCTTGGAGGCATATTAATTTCGGAGTTTTCTGAGTTATTTCTCGAGTTCTTATTAATACTATTCTGTGCTATTTTGTTTACTAATTCACGTTCAAATGTTTGACACATCATTGTAGGAAACCATGATTACGATGCAGATGTCTGTCGTAGGTTAATAATTTTTCAGAAATGCGACGAGAATACAGTTCAGTATGTTGTACAGTTCAGTGGATGACGCACTTGTCACTTGTTAAACAGATCGATTCTAAAACTGAAATGAATTTCAGAACTGAAAATTTGTCAAAATCACTCAGTTTTGTTGTTCACGCGTGTGTATAACACGTCAGAATCAACGTTCTTTGGAACCAAGATAAGTAGGTACTGAAAAAAATTTCATACTTACTTCTTTATATTTGATCAATAAAATAATAATTCTGTATCTACGACTATACCACCACATTCTACTCAGCAACTGTTCAATATTATTAGTTACTATAAACAATATATACAGTAGAAACTGGACGCTTTCCATGGCTTACCTTCCTGATTTTCTTACAAATTGATCATGATAATCCTGGCATTGGTCATAACAATTGCTGTAAAAAATTGTTATTTCCGCTAGTATTAGATTTAAAATTACCATACCTTCCGGTGAAATCCGTTGTGACTAGCTGGTCGAGTACTGGAGGCATATAAGTCAAGTTATGTGAGTTGTTTGGCACTTCCTAAGTTTAAATAGTATGGGTGTGAGTTGATTTTGTCCTTCTTGATGTATAACCTCCTAGCTTCGTTCCTAACCCACCATTTCTTTGCTATAGTCTTAGTTCTGCGTGCAGAATAGTTTTGTGAGTTAATTTTAATATTAGCATACTTTTAAATTATGTTATTAGCTAAAGATGCCTTGTTAAACTTGATGCTAGCAATGGTATTATAAAGGTGGAGGGTCTGATTATGTAATGTGGTTAGTAGTACTTTAGCTTGGCTGTGTCTGGCATTAAATCTAAATGGTCATTTCAGCTGGTATTAGCAGTAAGCTAGCTAGTAAGTAGCAGCTCCAGCTAGTGACGACAGATTCCTCCGAAAGTTATGGAAGGTAAATTTATAAACAATCTTGATTATCCCTTATTACACGGCATCTACCTAGCTGACAGTCATGCTGGGGTTAATGTAAGCCTGAACCAGTCAACTGTTTGTTTAATATAACTCCGCCAGTGCCCGCTCGGTGAACCTGGAAATTGAAGAACTGGCCCTTTAGAAGGGGAACGTATACGACAACCGAAAAGTTCGTGGAGATTGTTTTCATTTCGCTCGCAATCCATGGGAAGGAAAAAATCTGTTCCAAAAACTCATCCAGCAATTACATCATAGTAAATAGTTCCCACGTTATTGCAATAACGAACGCTATCCTTACAAGAAAGTATGGATAGCGCTATCCTTACTTATCCTATAATATTCACTGCGTCACCTATCTCTTTTGAATTCAATAGTGTTCTTGTGAGACTTTGTTGCAGAAGGGCAAGTTTAGGTTCCTGAGACTGTGTAAAGGAAGGTTGAAGAAATGAAAAATTGCCTCTTCATTCTTATACGAAGAAATTAGCAGTGATTGGAGAAATTTTGATTAATTTTCCTGAAACAGTATCGTCTATATATTTTTTTAATAAATAACTACTAATTGCTATGTGCGAATCAATGCCTTCACTTTTGCCTAGTTTGTCAGCGGTGCTGAAATCCTATCAGTTCGAAATGACCAATGAGGGAACGATAGGATGCGAAGGGCTGAATGGCTCTCTGCCTCAAGATCAGCATGTGATTCAATGTAGCGAGCTTCTTCCGTCGCTCCTTTGCATGCATATAAACTTGCCGTGATGCGACATTTCAGAACACTAAACAGAATCGAGTATTCTAATTCGTGACGTACGCAAGAAGTAGTTTAAATGTTGTGTTATATATCCTGGAAACAAATGTAGATTCGTCGGAGGGGAAAACAAAATCTGGGTCGAGCCAATCAGTAGCCCGAACCAGAGAACTCGAGCGTTCTTCTCTTCCTTTCAATTGTCAGTCAAATCGGTTCATAAACAGAGCAAAAGCCCATAGGGGAGGAATCGGATTCGAAAGGGGATATTTACATAATGAGCTGGTACCGTTAGCAAGGGTACCCTCGTCGCTTCGGTCCCAAAGAGAAAACAGTTGCAGTTCACAATAGGGTCAGGTCTTGGGGACGCCAGTGATCGGCTCCTGGTTGCTGGAAATAGCAAACGTGGAATTACCGTTTCTCATGAGGCCGACATTCCCGCGATCAGTCAAGAGTCGATTTTTCTTGAATCGCTCTCTATGGGACCGTATAATGTGAAGACAGCGCCCAGAACTGCCGTTTTTGGTTCAGCGTGGTACATGATTTTGCTAATACATTACGGACCAAAAACATTAGGAAAGCGCGTTACGCACTGCCTATTTCCTTTCCTATTCAATCTATTCATGCTGTAATATGACTTGAAGCTTGTAGGCTCAACTGGCCACAAAGTACCATCCACGATTGATGATGTGAGCGCTGATGTTTCTCTTCAGTTTATTGTACAATGCTGTAATTCAACACGAGGATTGCTAACTAGCCGACACCAGCGTGAGCAAGATCATACTGTACCATGTTTGATACATTGCAACGCTATACCAAGTTTTTCTCTCTGTTTTACATTATAGGAAACTCTCGAGTAACGAGGACCCGCTGAAGGTGGCAGCTGTTCTTCCAGAATCGTTTTTAGAGGTAACGGATGGAGGAAGTTCAATTTTTCGGGTAGAAAGATTCATATTAGTGGATATCGAAATTAGCTACGGTGCATCTTTGCTTAGATTGTGCTTAGATTAGGAAATGCTGAGACAGATATTCCTCGACGTCTCAGTTTGAAAAAATATGCGTGCAAAGTCTTACTTGCAAGACAAAGTAAACCTACCACTAGCAGGAGCAGCTTAGCTATAGCAGCTTAGCAGCTATCGAGGAGAACAGTACCTAGCTGATTCAGTGGTTATCATGCCTAGGAGTAATTTATTTATTTATTTATTTAAAAACTCGGGGTAAAAATCCCAATTACAAAAGAGAAACGTGTACAAATTTCTGGTTCCGATATATTTATGTGGGTAATTAACTTCATAACAGAGTGCAAACCAAGTGCATACTTCTGTAGAATAAAACTATCACGTAGATCTGTAGAGTAGACTTTCTACTGACGTCGAACCAGGGGCCCATTCCTAAAGACTCTTCAATTTTCCACTCTGCAGTTCTACACGAAACGAAGAGTGTTCTCTTCATTTTGTGGACCTCCACAATGGTTGTTCCAGTCGTTTTATTCAGAATCCGATTTCATCAGGTTTTCTGTATTTCTATAAGTTAACTTACTTGGGATTTGATTAGGCCAAACGACTCCCTGAATGTTGTGTCGCTGACTTCGAAATTAATTTGCGGCCGACGGAGGGTCGAGCACGTTCAACATCATCATCATCCTTTGATGATTGACGGAAAATTTCCATTAAGAAAAAATTAGGTAGGTTGCCACTTTTGGTTTATTATTTTCAATAATGAACCATTGGAATCGAGCAAGAAAAAAAAAATTCTTAACCCCCCTCAAAATTTGATGGTTTACGTTTCAAGGTATGTAGAATCCAAAACTGCAATAAAAATATTTCTGTCTGTCCGCCGTACGCCGTACGGGCCACTTTTCTTAGTTACCATGAAAGAAAATTGATGAAATTCGGGTTATAGGTTCCGTTCGGGGTCTAGTTGGTCCTGGAAGCTCGGCGTTACTGTCAGTCATCTCTAAGGGGTTCAAAATAGGGGTTGACATTTTCAGAACGCCATATCTCGAAAACTTTCGATTGAAGGTTTTTTTAACGTTATTAAATTTGTCTTGAGCTAAACAATTTTTTGAGGCCACCCGGGGCATCGTACGTCCAGTCGTTCGTGTGCACCAAAAAGCTTCGTCAACATGATCGTGAATCAAACGGTATAACTCCGGCCCGGATATCATAACTACGGAGCATCTAATTATAATCAAGGATGGCTTTATGAAGTCGAGTTGTTTGTTCTGCGATATTATTTCATTTGCCAAGTGATGGACTACTGGATTTTGTTGGTAGGTACTTCTGAAACTTGAACAAACGTTGAAGTATTATTGATGGGCAAATTATTACACAGCGGTTCATTATTCTATCTCCGTAGAAGGGGAACCTATACAGGTAGGCACAACGGTTTAGGTAGGTACCTAGTAACGAGTACGGGGTTAGGTACTAACCTACGGAGGGTGTAGAATGGTAGGTACATGTGCTATATAGAAGGGTTATCTATACAGAGAGCTGTGATCTGTAACAGGAGGGTATTCTGTACAAAATAATAAACCGTTGTGCAGGGATTTGCAGCGTTTTATAATCCCAGTCCACTAACGACAGCAACAACCTGTCGCTTTCCTAACCTTTCCTTCCTCCCAAATTGGACCACCTTTAGATCTAATCGAAATATTGAATTCTCTTCATTTTAATGGTACTACCAAACACTGAATTCAACGAAGAAATAAAACCTAAAAACCGATCTGAAAAGTATGTAATTCTACCGCAGAGTCATTTGGGACTTTTCAAAAATGTTGTAAATTCATCATATGAAACGCGGACTCTTCACTTTGCTCTTTGCGAAAGATAACCTTTAGGAACTGAACTGTTCAAAACATGGTAAAACTCTGCAATTCTACACTTTGCATTTCACTCTCTCTCCGAATCAAGGGCGTTCTTTAGGAACGGAAATTCGTCCCGAACGTGCAGTGTGTGGATTTAAAGAGCACAGAGTGAAGAGTGAAAGTCTTTAGGAACGGGCCCCAGGTAGCCTCTAACTACCAAATCTAAATGGTCGTGTTCTAATTCATTTAAATCGAATCATTATAATTCCATCACAGCTTGATTGAGAACGCAGTCTGTCTCCTACACAGCTTGATTCATTCATAATTCTTCCATTTGATCACATGGTGGGCATGCTGCATGACTGGAACTTTCTTTTTTTTCAAGGCGATAGGTGAATTAAGTGAGTGCGTTTTGTGAATACCGCCTTATAAATAGGTGTTACCTATGCGTCGGTTAGGACCAAAATGGATTCAATGAAATCTCTAGGCCGACGATGGTGAGGATGTGGTCCGAATCGTCTTCTTCCGTTCTTTTCCGTGCCAGGAAACGTCGAGAGTCTTCCTCCACGTCCGAGACGTTTCTTTGTCTCATTACGGAAAACCCTCATAAGAACCTGAGGACGAGCGTCGCGGCCGAGGAAGAGGATGCTGCGGGCTGCGGTCATCTCCGGAAAACGCGCTGGGGGCTTCGACGCAGCGACTGCGGTTTGTGACCGTCGGGTTTCTAAAACAAACCGCGTCATCCTGGAAGGTGCGGGCGGAGTGACGGGCATCTGAAAGTTCAGAAACCGCAAGGCGTGAAAAGAACCCATTAAAACTAAGCAAAAAATCTTGTTCAGGAAGATATGGCGTTGCAGCCAGAAGTCTCTGAAAAGAAAAAAAAAATTCTGAAGAAGCCACGTTGAGGTTTGGAGCAAACAATTTGATCTTCGTAGTTAGTTTCCGTTTCTGCCAACTTACTGCAGATCGGGTAAACAACTAGGAATTTCACCTGGAGTCTAATATTATAGATGAGCTTGCTACTAGGTATTATTTTAATATTATTTATTAATTACTAAGGAATTATTGAGTTAATAATTATTAATTATTAGGAATTATTAATTAATGCTACTAAGAATTATTTTAAAATTATTTATTAATTACTATCTAACGTGCGAACCTAACTAGAAAGTTGATTTTTCCGATTTCCAATAATAATAAATAATTAATTAGGTACTTATAATAATTAATATAATTAATAAATTTCCAATTACAGTTGGGTTGGCTACTGCGGAGTTGGGAGTATATATGGTCTTGTATACTCCTATATAAGGTCGTATGTATGGTTATACATATACTCCCAACTCGGCTACTGCGGAGTTGGGAGTATACCTATACCTCGTCTTAATGTTATACATACTTATTGAGGTAGGAGTATCCATCAGTAGTTTGAGTATTAATAAATTCCACCCATCACCGATGAGGAAAAACAAAGTTTTGGTTACTTCTTTGTTTATATTTAAAAAATAACAAATTATCAAAAAGACATCATACGCAACAACGTGAGCGAAAGTATTCTGCATTTGCTACTGAACATGACTCTTGGGAGGATGTTCAGATTTGCTTGGTATAGGTCACGCCAACCAAGTTGAACCTCACCGTGGCAAAATACTACCTGTTCTGAAAACATTGACCGCGAATCATCAGACCTAATCCAATGTATACTATAATATACTCATTTTTGCATACTCTGTTAAAATCCCTCCTCTCTTTTCGGCTCAGATCAAAACAAGTGTATAGAGAAGTTTTTGTAAGGATTCCAACGATACCAAAACGATTTTTACCAACGATACGGGATAAGCTGTTCGGGATTTATAAAACGATAGTTACTGCCAGGTCCGTTGACAAAGTTTTACTTCAAATTGGTAGTATACGAGATTGGCCAGTCAGATTGGATATTTTGCCAGTTTCATCAGCAAATGGAGGTTCATCTGAGTTGGTGCTACCTATTCCTGTAATCAAAATAATTATTGTTCTGATCAACTTACACAAATTATCACCCTGCATTTTTTCTCGGACAGCGTAACGCCGAGATAGCTACGGGCTTCACAATCGACTAGTGTAGGTTTTGCTGCACTGAAAAAAGATATTGTAACTACAAACACTCGTCAGTAATAATGACAACCAGTTCCTCGGTTATTGTTAATTTACGCGTTATTACTTTATTGCTTGATTCCTTGTTCACTAATCACGGAAACACGGCTAGGTATTTTACAACAGCCAGACTTGAAAAAGAACTTCATTTCTAGGTTAAAGGGTTGGTTACGCATCATGCCCACCGCCGTTAAAAATTGCTAATTGGGAAGTAAAACTGGTCATTGGAGCCTTAATTGTGTGATTACAAGTAGTGTAATCCTAGCAATTTATTCGTAGGTGTTTTATGCTCCTAGCACTGTCACCTCATTATTCAAGTATTGTGTGAACAATTGATGAAATAATACAATACATATATTTATACGGTATTAATTGGAAATTTGTCTGTTTTCGGTTATTTTTCGTCAAATTCCCCACTTGGTGCTTTGCATGTAAGAGTATTTGATGAATACCGAGCACAAGCGTACAGGAAAAGTAATAGCTGCTGATGTACACACAATCAAAGATTGTGACACTCCAGTAGATACTGTATGTATCTCCCGGCGACTTAATTTGGGGTTTCACAGAAAAATGATATACCACTTAGTATTTGTAAGTTTAAACAGAAATGGTTTACTAAGCGTAGATTTTCGTGGTAGAGAGAATGAGTAAAATATATCAAACGGAAAAATTAGTTTTCGAGAGATTTACATTCTTATAACTCTACTATTATCAGATTATCAGAGCTGAAGAGGAGAATGAGGATTTGGTAATATGAATCAAGCAATATCTGAAAAGAATCCTTTATAGCCTAGATTTGTGATAAAGTAGCTTAGTGATTCGATAAAACTTGCGAAAAGATTGATCGTAAGTCACTCAAGCTCAATGATTATGAAGGCAGTAAAAATATACTACGCACCTGTTTATGAGGAGAAACCGTGTTCCTTCGCCTCATATTGCTCTAATCAACTTGGAAGTGAAAAACAAGGGTAGATTCCATCCTTTAGATAAAAACGCATCAAAGAACTAAATACCGCCCCAGCTGTGCCTGCCGTGGTTCTGTATCAGATCCTGGTTTTTTATTTTAAAATTGGTACGTATAAATGTTTGAAAACGTCTGCCAATTCGAGTAGGCAGTATAGCTTCCTCATTTGAATCACGTGAACATATCGAATAGTTGGGTGGAGTCATTTTGATAAGGACCATCTACGATCCAACTCGCGTGTACCCTCAACATTTCAGCTCTCTACGAATATTTTTTGCGTAGTTAGAAGCGTTACAAGGAAACAGTCAGCATTTCAGGTTCGTGCATGCGCGGACGAAACTTACAGTACGTTCCAATGAAACCCATATGGAACTATCAAAGTATTATTCCTGATCGACTCATTTCAACGATATCTAAAGTAGTTACGGGCGTTTCAATTATTTACCGTTTGCGCATGCGCAGACGAAACGATTTACATGATTTTGAAACGGGACCACCTGCGATCCAACCCGCGTGC
This sequence comes from Leptopterna dolabrata, assembly GCA_954871275.1. Taxonomy (NCBI): domain Eukaryota; kingdom Metazoa; phylum Arthropoda; class Insecta; order Hemiptera; family Miridae; genus Leptopterna; species Leptopterna dolabrata. The sequence continues at coordinate 46,437,707 of OX940980.1, forward strand.
ACCCTAAAAATTTCAGCTCTACACCTATTTTTCGTGTAGTTAGAAGCGTTACAAGGTAATGGTCAACATTTCATGTTCGCGCATGCACAGACGAAAGTTACAGTACTTTTTCAATGATTTTTGTATGGGACCATCTGTGATCTAACCCGCACCTACCTTCCAAATTTCAGTCGATTTCGACCATTATTTCGGGTAGTTATGGGCGTTACAAGGAATTACCACACACAGACTGACAGACACGGAACCAAAAATGTTCCTCGATGTCTGAAACCCAAAATGGAAGTGGAAATTTTCATTTTGGAATACATGATTTCTTTTTACTCAATCACGAACCCAAGGCTTCCCTACCTTCCGGTAGTGAGGAAGCAAAATTGGCTTGCTTGGTAATGCTGCAAGACTGGAATCAAGTATTGCCTAAGATTTTTGTTTTCTTTTTCAAATGTTTCAAGGATCAAAAAACGCTGCAAAGTCCTTGTCACATGGGTTTATTATTCTATTGGACATACCTACAGAAACGTTGGCTGTTTATTTATTGTTTCTTTCATATAAAATAATTTAAATAGCTATTTCTGGTGGTTTCCACCAATTTTGGCCCCCAAAACACGAATTAGGTACGCTCCTTTTTTTTTCAAATTATCTTTGATAATTGATAGTATCATTTAATCGTCTTGATCCACCTCTTGATACTTTTTCTAGTGTTATTCTACAAATTGATGGTGATTTCAGACGATTTTCCAGGTTTTTGACTTATAAAAAATCAATTTTGGGAGCTGAACATCTGGTACAACCTCAATTTTCCACTCTTTGGTCAAAATCGACTTCATATTCGGTCTTCTCGTCCCCAAAAACATGAAAAACGATACCTCAAAAGCTCATTTTACTAACATGTTGCTAAAACGCAAAAAGTACCTATTTTTACACACATTTTCACTCATAACACCCCTGGGTATATTCCGATCGGGCTGAAAAGTTTCGGGACACAAATAGGGCCCAAATGGAGCATGTGTGCGAAAGAACGAATTTTTTAGACCAAAAATGAAGCCTGTACACGTGATACGGCGGACGGCGTACGGCGGACGGCGTACGGCGGACGGCGTACGGCGGACGGACATTGCATTTTTTGAATCTACGCACCTTGAAACGGAAAAGAAAAAATTTTGAGGGGGTGTTATAAAAATTTTTTGCTGAGCGAATACATAGGTGTATTATTCACAGAATAATAAACCAAAAACGGATTTCCACTATTCCGCCGCGAGTGATTTAAGTTATATTTCAGGGATCAGCCGGACGTGGAATTCTATAGTATGCACCCTTACATGTTATTCCTCCCTCTAAGTCTAACCACAATAAACCTGCAGCCCAGCGCTTGCACGTGAAACGAGTCGTGACTCAACCGGATCAACGAGGGCAAATCGAAAGTACCAGTTTTGAAGCCGGGAGCTCTCAATAAGCCGACTAGATTTTTTTTTCCCCTCTTTCCCTATTATTTCTGAACAGAGTCAAAAACGTCTGCATCGACCGGGAAGGAAGCCGCCCGGTCATGAAGCCGCCTTTTGCGATACATTCCCCGAGATAATGGTTAGCTTATTTATAGGACCCGAGATAATTCATACCTCCTTGCCTTACCCCATACTACGGCCCTTCCGCCTACGAACTATAAATCCCTAATTATAAATCCTGTAATTTTTCTCGTGGAAACGGCCGAGCGTACAGATAGGGATCCCAGCACGTACGCACCCTGGGCCCCGAGTCCCGTCCTACTTTAACGAGAACTTTTCTGCATTTCATGGGGGGAACCTCACGTTTCAATACTCCACTTGTGCCGACCGGAAAGCTAACATATCCTCTTCATGGATCTGACACGAGCTTCCTTTGACGGACTTTCTATCCGTCCGCGAAGTATCCCACGATGAAAGTACGTTTTGGGCCGGTACTGTTTGTCTGTACTTTCATCTGTCACTTGAGATGATGGAAGGTACGGGAGGATCTGCAGCTGATCCAAATACGCGCCATTTTTTCAAAAATTGGAACAAAACAGAGTAGGTACCTCCACTCTTGATTTTCCACTTTTGTGGCATCGCTGTGTCACAGTGGCGAGCTCTATACAGGGTGTCCTAGTTCCATCTGGAATCGTTTTTAATCTTCATTTGGAACAAAAAATGATCAATAGCAATTTTTCGAAAAGTTCTTCGTTTTAAGATATCCGACAATTTGTGTTATTCCAGCTTTTCATTACCTTACCACAGAAAAACGCTAATAAATTCGAAAATATTGAGAATACAACAAATCCAATTACACCGTTTGAAAGAACGTTAAATTTCCTGTAAGATTCTTCTGTTTTCAATGGTCAGAGTTACTTAAAATGTGGGCCAGTATCAGTTGGAACATTTGAATTTCAAAATTTAAAATGGTGAAAAAGATTGTACGTTCTACTGAGGTTAAAAAAAATTCCTGCAACTTGTCAAATTTCACAAAACCTTCATCTAATAGACTTTACATTGATATACTTAGATTTAAAAATAATGTAGTAGAGTTAAAAGATTATGATCATTCGTTGTTGTTTGAACTTCGATATGTACCCTTCATATTCCAGCAGTATTTTTATTCAACATGTCAAGGGAGCGTTAGTTTTATTTTACGAGGTCTAATCAATTACCCTCCACCCCAAATTCACCTCTGCTCATTTTTCAGACGTTCAATTATCATTCTTTAACTCTACTACAACGTCATTTTTAAATCTAAGTATATCAACGTAAAGCCTATTAGATGAAGAAGTTTTTGTGACATTTGACAAGTTGTAGGTATTTTTTTAAAGCTCAGTAGAACGTACAATCTTCACAATTTTAAATTTTGAAATTTTCAGGTGTTCCAACTGATAATGGCCCACATTTCAAGTAAAACAGAAGAATCCTACAGGAAATGTAACGTACATTCAAACGGTGTAATTGGGTTTGTTGTAGTCTCAATATTTTCGAATTTATTAGCGTTTTTCTGTGGTAAGGAAATGAAAAATTGTAAAAACTCAAATTTTCGGATATATTTAAAACGAAGAGCTTTTCGAAAAATTTCTACTGAGCATTTTTTGTTCCAAATGAAGAGTAGAATAGATTCCCTGAGTTTCTCCAGAAGGAACTGGGACACTCTGTATATGCTTCATGTGAAAGCAGCAACGTATCCATTTAGAACTGTAAGAATCAAGTGCACGATTATGTACTTGATGGTTCCATTTCGATGAAACGTTCATGAGACAATCAACCGGCCTTTACAAATTCCCGTCGAGAACCGACCGAATCCAACCGTCGTTTCGGTTGTATCCAACAACTTGTAAAAGTGAAATGGGTAATTTTTTCTCCATGAAAATAGTTTCGTTTGCCTAACATTTTGAGCAAACAAACCGGCAGGGCTATGGAAGTACTTACACATGAGGCCATCTGTGGACTGCAGCCCACACACCCACCACCTTTGATCTTGTGCTCCTCCAAACTTCAGATAGTCTGCGGGCCTCAATCATTGTTTACTTCCCTGGGAGAATTTGTTAATGATATACGTGGGTAATCTGAGTTTAAAATGGTTGAAATTTAAAATGCCATTATTATTATATTGAACCAAATATGTATGATGAACTCTCATTAAAATTATTCAAAATTAGATCAGAAACAACGATAACTCCGATGGAAACACCGAGACAATATTCAAAATACAATTGCTGATACATATTGCAATTAGAAAGTCAATAACATGACTGTGAAATGACCTAGGTACGTTAACTAGACGAGATGGAGCTGTGCAGTTTTGATAGGTACTTTCCCACTTTGGATGTGACAAATTTATGTACTCTGGTGCTATTGACATAATATACAACAAAAAACGCTGCAAATCCCTGCACAACGGTTTATTATTTTGTACAGAATACCCTTCCGTTACAGATCACAGCTCTATGTATAGATAACCCGTCTATATAATATAATAATTATGTACTATTTTATACATATTATGTAGATCGCAGACCCTCCGTCGGTCAGTACCTAACCCCGTACTCGTTACTAGGTTCATACCTAATTCACGAGTTAAATGTTGCTAAAATAATTCGGTCGATTACAAACAGTAGCTAACATGACAAAACGAAACGCAAATGATGAAGTTCTGAAGGAAAATTGTTGATGTGGAGTGAAATAGATGTCCCTTCTGCGTAGATCAATGTTTTCTGTGGTCAATACCTACCCTCGTGGTCAAGTATAATGAACCATTTTGTAATAACTTGCCCATCAATTACTTACACGGTTGTTCTAGTTGCAAAAGTAGGTACCGATCAACAAAATCCAGCCCCTTCTTGATAGATGAACCGTTGTGTAATAATTTACCGTTCTGTAATAATTTACCGTTGTGTAATAATTTACCCATCAATAATACTTCATCGTTTGTTCAAGTTTCACAAGTACCTGCCAACAAAATCCAATAGTCCATCACTTAAGAAATGAAAAAAAAAATGATATCGCAGAGCAACCAACTCGACTTCATACAGCCATCCTTGATTATAATAAGGTGCTCCCTAGTGATGATATCCGGGCCGGATTTATACCGGTTGATTCACAATCGTGTTGACGAAGTTTTTGATGCAGACGAACGGCTGGACGTACAATGCTCCGGGTGGTCTCAAAAAATGGTTTAGCTCAAGAAAAATTTAATAACGTAAAAAAACCATACCCTTCTATCGAATGTTTTCGAGCTACAGCGTTCTGAAAATTGCAACCCCTATTTTCAACCCCTTAGAGATGACTTACAGTAACGCCGAGCTTCGAGGACCAACTAGACCCCGAACGGAACCTATAATCCGAATTTCATCAATTTTTTGTTTCATGGTAACTAAGAAAAGTGCGCAGTACGGCGGAGACAGCAATTTTTTTGCATTTTCGGATTCTACGTACCTTGAAACGTAAACCATCAAGTTTTGATTGAGAGGGAGGGTTAGCTTTTTTTTTTTTTTTCATGCTCGATTCCAAAGGTTCATTATTGAAAATAATAAACCAAAAATCTGGTTTGTTATTTCCATTTTCCAATCGTGAACCTTAGGAACTGATCGAGAAAGATCAGTATTAGTAATATGAGCAGCTGATCCCAATCACACATGGTAGGTAGGTATTGTGAAATTGAGTTCGTTCTTCTAAGTTACTCTTTGGGCGCGTGGAAAGAAGGTAGGTACCTACTAAATTTTCGAGTATTTTCAGTTGAATACGAAGATGTACCTACGTGAGTAAGGTGTTTCATGAAATCACCTACCAGCCAACCCAGTAGTTTTCAACTATCCTGTATAATATCGGTTGATCATAAAGTACAGGTTTTTCAAAGACACCTCTTCCCACCCCGAGCATTTTATCACAATATTATCTTTCTTCATTACAGTAGTTATAACAGGTATTTCATGAATATTGCGTATGGTTCATTTGCCGTGACAATAGGATTGATAGATTATACTAGACGTCATGAACATATTATTATGTAGAAGAATTTGCTATGTTGCGATAAATTCCATATGAGTTGAGTACGTATACTTCTTCATAACTCATTAAAATTTTACAAAAGGATCCGTTTCTCTCATTTCGTCCCCTTATTGAATAATATTATGCGTCGCGTACGTACTGATTTCACAACCTACAAAGGAAGGTAATAAAAACAGTCTCGTTATTCAAACTCACTAGCCGGATCCATAAGCGGAACAAACGCACTTTTTTCTCAATCAGTTCCGAATCCCTCGGATGATAATTCTATCGCGAGCTTGAGAAGTAGACCGCGGTGCAGAAGAATGTTTAATTGCCGCACGGTCGCTCCGTTAATCATACGCACCCATCTCAATATTCATGAAGTTGGCAGAGTTATTAATCTTCCACTCAAGGATGGGTATTATTCGACAAAAGACTTGACCGTTCGTTTTTAGCACCAAAAAACAGGTTTTCCTTAGAATAACATCATGTTTATACACAGGAATCTTCCACAATAAATCCACGTTCATTAGGAATGATTTTCTTATTTTGGTTTATTATTCTGTGAATAATACATCTATGTATTCGCTCAGCAAAAAATTTTTATAACACCCCCTCAAAATTTTTTGTTTCCGTTTCAAGGTGCGTAGATTCCAAAAATGCAATGTCCGTCCGCCGTATCACGTGTACAGGCTTCATTTTCGGTCTAAAAAAGTCGTTCTTTCGCACACATGCTCCATTTGGGCCCTAGTTGTGTCCCGAAACTTTTCAGCCCGATCGGAATATACCCAGGGGTGTTATGAGTGAAAATGTGTATAAAAATAGGTACTTTTTGTGTTTTAGTAACATGTTAGTAAAATGAGCTTTTGAGGTATCGTTTTTCATGTTTTTGGGGACGAGAAGACCGAATATGAAGTCGATTTTTACCAAAGAATAGAAAATTGAGGTTCTACCAGATGTTCAGCTCCCGAAATTGATTTTTTATGAGTCAAAAACCTGGGAAATCGTCTGAAATCACCATCAATTTGTAGAATAACAATGGAAAAAGTGTCAACAGGTGGATGAAGACGATTAAATGGTACTATCAATGATCAGAGATAATTTATATTAAAAAAAAAAAAAAAGGAGCGTACCTTATTCGTGTTTTGGGGGCCAAAATTGGTGGAAACCACCAGAGATAGCTATTTCAATTATTTTATATGAATGAAACAATAAATAAACAGCCAAAATCTCTGTAGGTGTGTCCAATAGAATAATAAACCCATGTGACAAGGATTTGGAATCTACGCACCTTGAAACGTAAAAGAAAAAATTTTGAGGGGGTGTTATAAACATTTTTTGATGAGCGAATACTTAGGTGTATTATTCACAGAATAATAAACCAAAATTTCTGTCCGTACGTTGCACACGGTAAGCCCAACCTACTTCGTTATGGTTTATTATTCTGTGAATAATACACCTATGTATTCGCTCAGCAAAAAATTTTTATAACACCCCCTCAAACTTTTTTCTTTTCCGTTTCAAGGTGCGTAGATTCCAAAAATGCAAAGTCCGTCCGCCGTACGCCGTATCACGTGTACCGGTTTCATTTTCGGTCTAAAAAATTCGTTCTTTCGCACACCTGCTCCATTTGAGCCCTAGTTGTGTCCCGAAACTTTTCAGCCCGATCGGAATATACCCAGGGGTGTTATGAGTGAAAATGTGTATAAAAATAGGTACTTTTTGTGTTTTAGCAACATGTTGGTAACATGAGCTTCTGAGATATCGTTTTTCATGTTTTTGGGGACGAGAAGACCGAATATGAAGTCGATTTTTACCAAAGAATAGAAAATTGAGTTATAACAAATGTTCAGCTCCCAAAATTGATTTTTTATGAGTGAAAAACCTGGGAAATCGTCTGACATCACCATCAGTTTGTATGATTACACTGGAAAAAGTGTCAGGACGTGGATCAAGACTGCTTAAATGGCACTTAAAGATAGTTTAAAAAAAAAAGTGCGTACCTACCTAATTTGTGTTTTAGGGGCCAAAATTAATGGAAACCATCAGAAATAGCCAACATTTCTGTAGGTATGTCCAATAGAATAATAAACCCATGTGACAAGGAATTTGCAGCGTTTTTTCCTTGGTGAGGGTAAGGGTACCCTTCCATAATATTGGAATTTTTTTAAATATTATGATGGGTCATTTTACAGGAAGTCTTGCGCTGATTCCGGATGTAATGTTACCATACTTAAGAGATCGTATTTTCCACTAAAAACCTGCTTTTGATATTATTGACATTTTGGGACCAATTCTTATTTTTCAAACAGTTTCTTGAGTTAGATACCATCAGAATGACATAATCATTGTCATAATTATCAGGAGTGTCTCCGCGTGTCTGGTCTGTGTTGATGACGAAAATTGAGGATCAAATTCCTAATCAATCAGGACACCCCAGTTCGGAATAGGGAAGCTTGTTCAAAAATTTGGTCAGTACCCAGAGCATTTCTAGATTCATCATTCGGGTGTGGATTTGAGTTTGATGATCTTCTACCTACCTTTTCAATGACCTGTTGCAATTACCTATGTAATATTTTTACAGTGTCAAGGGGGATAGTAACTTCGCAACTCTGTATCACACCTGATAAAAGATCATGTCATTCCTGATATATCATTCCTGAATTGTTACTCATGATTATGTCATTCCTGATGATATCTAACTCAAGAAACGATTTAAAAAATCAGATTTGGTGCCAAAATGTCAATAATGTAGGTATATTCAAAATCAGCTAAAGATTTTCTGTAAGAATGACCCATCAAATATTAAAAATTTGTGTAGGTATAAAACTCGCTAAATATTGTTTCAAATTGTGAAAAAATTAGGTTTTAGGGATCAGCGATTCTGAAGAAAGATCACACACGGATCTAATAGTTTGGATAGCAGTAGAACCTACAGACAACATTTGGTTGAATACGGCGTCCCCTCGTAAGTTTAATCTGAAAGTGCAGGTACCTGCAACAGGTTTGCGTAAGCAGAGCGAGGAGTGGAGCGAATTTTATGAATAAGTTGCGATATCCTTTTGTCTTGCACAGCAACAGGTGTCAGGTGGTCGCCAACGCGAAGATGGACGGGGGTCGGCTGTATACAACGTCCGAGGTTAATAACCGATCTCCCATCTCCATGTGAAGAAACGCCCAGGTTTTATAAACTACTGTGCACATTATATTTCTTAAATATATATATATTTATCGAACTCTTGAAGCTTTTATTTACATACTTACAGTCCCTAAACTAAGCTTATAAATTATTGTGTGCTTATAAATATACCTATCTATTGTGTGTAAACTTATAAATACACCTACCTATTGTGTGTAATTATAACATAGGTACAGTCTGGGTACCGAACAGATAGGTATCAACCCTTGTGAATGTGAAAATCGTCAAGTCGGTTGATTGGACTGGACTTGAATGCTTTACATCTACTTACATGGATTTCCGGTTTGTGCATGCGCAGACAAAACTTGAAATCTTATTTTTATGAATTTCATAGGAGGTACATCTAGGGACTGCTCTTCAGTTCTATGCGACCGGCAGAGGTTTTCTTGTTTTTTGCCTACGTTTATAAAAGCTGCAATCTCATTTTGATGAAATTCATGTGAGCCCGTCTCGGGCCGAACCGGCAGCTTCTCTCCAATTTTTGCTCATTACTGCCATTATTTAAAGCACGGTGCATTGATTTGACGTTTGAGCATGTTGGGCAAAATTTACAGACCAATTCTGATGAAATTCAAATGAGAATCACACTTACCCTTACGAATTTCAGTTCATGGTTGGGCCCTTTGACGGTGCGCCGTCGTAATCATTATTAATTTCAACATCCATTTCGGCTCATGGGATACCCACTATATAACAGATCTTTCATTTGGAAGAATAAAACGTGAACCGTGCGCACACCCCATTGTTGGTAAAATTTATTTTGTGATGTAGTTGTATTCGAGTAAGGCTTACATAATTGTTTGAACATTTTATTTTTCTATCAAAGTAGTGTCTAATTAGTAAGCTGTTTTTTTTTCCCAGCACTGTGGTTAGGAGAAAACATGAAATAATGATGGATTAACATTTAATATATCTTTTTAAAAAACGCAATTTACCAATGCCTAAATGAATCCGGCACAATCATGATTAACTGCACCGGAACTTAGATGCTCTTTGTGTTTTATACTGTAATAACTATATTACTTTTTTATTACGAGTAGAGTCACCGTGCTTAGTGATAATGAGCGGAATAAGGTAATTATAATGACCTATGTCAACAAGAACATGCAAGTTCTGGAAGAGAAGGCCTAGACGGGTGTCGATGGCCTTGGGCCCAGAACCGAGATGGAATTTTGTATACATTTTTTTCAGAATATATTTAGTACCAAATGTGCCAGCTGCATATGACCAAATAAACTGGTTTGGTTTCTAAATGAAAAAACGCTGCAAATCCCTGCACAACGGTTTATTATTTTGTACAGAATACCCTCCTGTTACAGATCACAGCTCTCTGTATAGATAACCCTTCTATATAACATGATATATGTACTATTCTACACCCTCCGTAGGTTAGTACCTAACCCCGTACTCGTTACTAGGTACCAACCTAAATCGTTGTGCAATAATATTTACCTGTATAGGTTCCCCTTCTGCGGAGATAGAATAATGAACCGTTGTGTAATAATTTGCCCATCAATAATACTTCAACGGTTGTTCGAGTTGCAAAAGTACCTATCACCAAATCCAGCCCCTTCTTGGTAGATGAGCCGTTGTGTAATAATTTACCGTGGTGTAATAATTAACCGTTTCGTAATGATTTAACGCTGTGTAATAATTTGCCGGTGTGTAATAATTTGCCATTGTGTAATAATTTACCCGTCAATAATACTTCAACGGTTGTTCAAGTTGCAAAAGTACCTATCAACAAAATCCAGCCCCTTCTGGGTAGATGAGCCGTTGTGTAATAATTTACCATTGTGTAATAATTTGCAATTGTGTAATAATTCACCCATCAATAATACTTCAACGGTTGTTCAAGTTGCAAAAGTACCTATCAACAAAATCCAGCCCCTTCTTGGTAGATGAGCCGTTGTGTAATAATTTACCGTGGTGTAATAATTTACCGTTTTGTAATGATTTACCGTTGTGTAATAATTTGCCATTGTGTAATAATTTGCCATTGTGTAATAATTTACCCATCAATAATACTTCAACGGTTGTTCAAGTTGCGAAAGTACCTATCAACAAAATCCAGCCCCTTATGGTTAGATGAGCCGTTGTGTAATAATTTACCGTGGTGTCATAATTTACCGTTGTGTAATAATTCACCGTTGTGTAATAATTTTCCATTGTTTAATAATTTACCCATCAATAATACTTCAACGTTTGTTCAAGTTTCAGAAGTACCTACCAACAAAATCGAGTAGTCCATCTCTTGTCAATTGAAATAATATCGCAGAACAAACAACTCGACTTCATACAGCCATCCTTGATTATAATCAGATGCTCCCTAGTTATGATATCCGGGCCGGAGTCATCCCGTTTGATTCACAATCGTGTTGACGAAGCTTTTTGGTGCACACGAACGGCTGGACGTACAGTGCTCCGGGTGGTCTCAAAAAATTGTTTTGCTCAAGGCAAATTTAATAACGTAAAAAAACAGGGTGTTCTTTAGCTGTGCCCCCCAACTTCGGAGCAAAATTACTCCGGTAACATAGAAGGTATTTTCAAGTTTGGTTAGTGATTTGGATTCAATACCCTTCAATCGAATGTTTTCGAGATACGGCGTTTTGAAAATTTCCACCCCTATTTTGAACCCCTTAGAGATGACTGACAGTAACGTCGAGCTTCGAGGACCAACTAGACCCCGAACGGAACCTATAACCCGAATTTCATCAATTTTTTTTCATGGTAACTAAGAAAAGTGGCCCGTACGGCGGACAGACAGAAATATTTTTATTGCAGTTTTGGATTCTACATACCTTGAAACGTAAACCATCAAGTTTTGAGGGGGGGGGGGGGGGGGGGTAAGATTTTTTTGTTTTTCTTGCTCGATTCCAATGGTTCATTATTGAAAATAATAAACCAAAATAATAAAAATTCGCTAGGTACCTATGTAAAGAAAAAGGTAGGAAATGGACGTCGACGTAATCATAGTTGGATAACAGACTATGAAAATCCAGTATCACGCCGGTGTGAAGGAGATGGCACTTTATTGTAAACGTAAATACTGAATTAGATTACTGTGGACAGATACATAAATACAATATTGTAGACATATTGTTTTTTTTATTATAGAATATTCCAACAGTTCCGTTAAACCTTTCATGTAACCTCCTGAACAGATTCCTTATTGAATGCAACACTATCGCTCTACATTCTCAAAACGTGAATATGGTAGAATTACTAGTTCCATTGTTCGGCGCTGTTGATGAGGTACGTGCTTTCAAATTCTCACTCTCAAGGTTGGTGTGGCGTGCGGTTTTAATTTATTTATACACACAAAGACAAAAGCTATTATACTTCTCGTCTCATCGCTTCTTATTCTTCCAACCGAAGAAGGGGGAAAAACGACCCTAAAACCCGTACCGTGCTAATAATGCAATTAAACTTTTATTGATCATTCCTGCACTTTTTCAAATAATTTTCCACGCCAAGGTTTCGCGACTTGTTTTACGATCGGATCGACCGCTTCTTCCAACGTCAAAGCCGAAGAGTAATGGGGTTTTAGGGAAAAAACCGAAAATATACGCACAAAAAAATAAAGGGAAGAAAATATAAAAGTAAAGAGAAAAAATATTTATTGGCCCCTGCCTGTGGGAAGGTGTGCATTTTTAGCGCGAGCTTTAACTGAAGGGAAGTGAACGCAGCAGGGAGCTGCGAGAGGTCGCCACCCGCTGATTCGCCAGCCACTCGCCTTTTTCCACCTTCGCCCAACGGACACCGTTTTGGGAACCTGTTCGTCGCTACGTATTTTCCATCAGCAACAACCCAGCGAGGTGCAGGAAGGAGGTGCAGAGCTGAGTACTCAGGGGGCCTATTCACTAAAATATATAGTGGAAAGAGATTACCTATCTATTTTGAAAATCTTCCGGGAGAGATAGCCTCCCCCTGGAGACAGTCTCTTCCATTGTCCAATGTATAGTACAGAATAGCTCAAGTGACCTTGAGAAAGAGATATGGATCCTAATGCATGAAAATCCCATAGCATCCATGAAACGCGAGATGTTGTTGACCCAGGGAGTTCAATTCCTTAATAATGAACTCATTTCTTAGTAATACCTACCTATACAGTGGGTACCTACCTACCTCAATCCATACTTGGACGTTTTTACTCATAAATCGGATAAAAGTTTAAATTAAATTGAAAAAAAGTATCAATTATAAACAGAAAACGCTGCAAATCCCTGCACAACGGTTTATTATTTTGTACAGAATACCCTCCTGTTACAGATCACAGCTCTCTGTATAGATAACCCTTCTATATAACATATTATGTACTATTCTACACCCTCCTAACCCCATGACATAACCCCATACTCGTTACTAGGTACCTACCTAAACCGTTGTGTAATAATTTACCTGTATAGGTTCCCCTTCTACGGAGATATAATAATGAACCGTTGTGTAATAATTTGCCCATCAATAATACTTCAACGGTTGTTCAAGTTGCAAAAGTACCTATCAACAAAATCCAACCCCTTCTTAGTAGATGAGCCGTTGTGTAATAATTAACCGTTGTGTAATAATTTACCGTTGTGTAATAATTTACCGTGTGTAATGATTTACCGTTGTGTAATAATTTGCTGTTGTGTAATAATTTACCATTGTGTAATAATTTACCCATCAATATTACTTCAACGGTTGTTCAAGTTGCAAAAGTACCTATATCAACAAAATCCCTTCTGGGTAGATGAGCCGTTGTGTAAAATTTACCGTTGTGTAATAATTTGCCATTGTGTAGTAATTTACCCATCAATAATACTTCAACGGTTGATCAAGTTGCAAAAGTATCTATCAACAAAATCCCTTCTGGGTAGATGAGCCGTTGTGTAATAATTTACCGTTGTGTAATAATTTACCGTGGTGTCATAATTTAACGTTGTGTAATAATTCACTGTTGTGTAATAATTTGCCATTGTTTAATAATTTACCCATCAATAACACTTCAACGTTTGTTCAAGTTTCAGAAGTACCTGCCAACAAAATCCAGTAGTCCATCACTTATCTAATGAAATAATATTGCAGAACAAACAACTCGACTTCATACAGCCATCCTTGATTATAATCAGGTGCTCCTTAGTGATGAAATCCCGATCGGATTTATACCGTTTGATTCACGATCGTGTTGACGAAGCTTTTTGGTGCTCACGAACGGCTGGACGTACGATGCTCCGGGTGGTCTCAAAAAATTGTTTAGCTCAAGAGAAATTTAATAACGTAAAAAAAAATAATACCCTTCAATAGAAAGTTTTCGAGATACGGCGTTCTGAAAATTTCAACCCCTATTTTGAACCCCTTAGAGATGACTGACAGTAACGTCGAGCTTCGAGGACCAACTAGACCCCGAACGGAACCTATAACCCGAATTTCATCAATTTTCTTTGATGGTAACTAAGAAAAGTGGCCCGTACGGCGTACCGCGGAAAGACAGAAATATTTTTATTGCAGTTTTGGATTCTACATACCTTGAAATGTAAACCATCAAATTTTGAGGGGGGTAAGAATTTTTTTTTTCTTGCTCGATTCCAATGGTTCATTATTGAAAATAATAAACCAAAAGTCGAATTAGGGGGCACTCTGAGGTAGGTAGGTACCTTCCTCAACCCGTACTTGGACGCTTTTACTCATGAATCAATATTATGTATATATATTTAATGAAAATTGACTTAAGTACCTTTATGAAATGAAAAAACGATCAAAATTACCGGAGTGGTTGTGTATGAACGAGGATATCACACGATTTATCACTGTCAAAAAACGAGAAATAGATTCTCTCTTTCGAGGAAAGACACCTAATTAGGTGTCGCTCTGAAAGAGATCGAAGCTGCCAAGATGGCCGCCAACTCTCTCTTTTAGAAGTTACTGAATAACCCTGTCATGGATATTATAAAAATCTCTTCTGCCAAAAGAGAGAGTCGGACCGAAAAGAGATGTCTCTTTCGCTTAGTGAACTGACTGTATCGCAGTTGATATTCCCGTATTGTCTCCCACTTTCTACAGGGTGTTTCTTAAATGATGGATATGTATTTGTATCTCCGTTGTTTGTAGGGTTAGAAAAGAAACGTCACAACGTGACCCCCCTTACTTTTTTGCTACAAATTCAACTATGACATTTTTACCCACGTGCGCATGTGCAAACTGTGCGCAACTCGCACTAACTTTCTTATTTCAAGTAGGAACCCTATTTTTTATTGCAGATTCGGATTCTGCGTCAAATTTAATGAAAAGTGCACTCCTCGAATGATTTTTTTTATAGCGCGAGACAGCCTCTAGGAGCGCGCAAAATCGCGTAGGCCTGGAAATATGCGTATTTTGAGATGTTGGTGAACCCCAAGTGTGCCACATGTTTAAGCACTATTTTTCAACACTGAGTCACGTGGTGATATCCGTTTTTTAGTTTGACTCCATCGCAGTTCGAAATCAGTTTTCCTTGTCTCAAAATGCCAATTTTGGCTGCAATTTTATTAGCAATTTTATTATGTACTACCTAATCATTTTAGAAAGTGCTTTTCCCTCAGAACAACAACACTGGTTCCTGAAGAAACTGAATTTAGGTGCACAATAAACTCAAGAGTTCAGTGAATGAAATGAAAATGATGATAATGAAATGTAAATGAGACTTCCCGCCTGATTGGGAAACACGGAGAACTCTTAGGCCGCGGCCCTTATCTGCTCGGTGCAACTTCAGTACCTGAGCTTGCAACGACGTGTATATCGGCCAAAAATGCCAGGGAATCGGTACCTGACCAGGAAAATTGATTTCGAACTGCGATAATTGCGATAAAATGGAGTCACACCAAAAAACGGAGATCACCAAGTGACTCAGAGTTGGAAAGTAGTGCTTAAACATGTCCCATACTTGGGGTTTACCAACATCTCAAAATACGCTCATTTCCAGGTCTACGTGATTTTGCGCGCTCCTAGAGGCTGTCTCGCGCTATAAAAAAAACATTCGAGGAGTGCATTTTTCATAACGTAGAATCCGAATCAGCAATAAAAAATTAGGGTCCCCATTCGAAATAAGGAGGTTAGTGCGAGTTGCGCACATTTTGCGCATGCGCACGTGGGCAAAAATGTCATAGTTGAATTTGTCGCAAAAAATTAAGGGGGTCACTTTGTGACGTTTCTTTTCTAACCCTTCAAACAACGGAGATAAACATACATTTCCATCATTTAAGAAACACCCTGTATACTCACTGATTCTGCAAGCGGTGCAATATGATCCTCTGTAATTGCAATGGAATATCTTGGTGAGTACCTCTACAAGACTACAGATTAGTAGCCGTGTATCTTTTAATCTACAGTTCACCTACAATAATTCTCTGTACATCTGCAGCATTACATACGAAGGAACAACCAGCTTTTCAACTTTCAACTTTGACTATCGGTCTCAAAACTCTCATAATTGAAAGACATACGAATCTTAATAATCTTCAGGGGCTGGTTGTGGGGATCAGGCGAATCAGGTTCACCTAGTAAGGACAATATTCACAACGATTTTTCATGTTTTGGTTTATTATTCTGTGTAATCGCTATTTTATGTAATCGCTCAGCAAAAAATTGTTATAACACCCCCTCACATTTTTTTCTTTTCCGTTTCAAGGTGCGTAGACTCCAAAAATTCAATGGCCGTCCGCAGTACGCCGCATCACGTAAACCGGCTTCATTTTCGGTCTAAAAAATTCGTTCTTTTGCACACATGCTCCATTTGGGCCCTAGTTGTATCCCGAATCTTTGCAGCCCGATCGGAATACACCCAGAGCCCAGAGGTGATATGGATGAAAATGGGTATACAAATAGGTACTTTTTGTGCTTTAGTATCATGTTAGTAACATGAGCTTTTGAGGTATCGTTTTCCAAGTTCTTGGGACGAGAAGACCGAATATGAAGTCGATTTTGACCAAAGAGTGGAAAATTGAGGTTCTAACGAAGTTTCAGCATTAAATTTACGTTAAATTTGGTCTAAAATCGTCATTCTTCCTCACACAGTTTGGGTCCAAATTTTTGAACACATTTGCTACTATTTGTGCTCCAAAGCTCGGCAGCCCGATCGGAATGCACCCAGGGGGGCATGGGAGAAAAGTTTGTGCGTAAAAATAGGGGTTTTCGGTGTTTTTTTGACGTTTTAGTGGACATGAGCTTCTGAGGTATCGTTTTCCATGTTTTTAGGGCGAGAAGACGGAAAATGAAGTCGATTTTGACCAAAAAGAGAAGAATTGAGGTTGTAACGAGTTGAAACGTGTTTTTTATGAGTCAACAACTGGGAAATTGCCTGAAGTCACATAAATTTGTATAATTACACTAGATCTTAACAGGTATTAACAGGTGAATCAAGAAAATTAAATAGCACTATCAACGATCACAAATAATTTGTGTTTAAAAAAAGGAGCCTAATTCGTGTTTTTTGGGACAAAAATTGGTGGCAACCATCAAAAATAGTTGTTTAAATTATTGCACATAATAGAAACAATAAGTGAACAGCCTAAATTTCAGTAGGTATGTCCAGTAGAATAATGAACCCATGTGACAAGGACTTTGCAGCGTTTTATATTTTCTTAGTAAACTCATCCCTTCCTCTTTTTTCCAATAATCGCTTGTCGATTACCCAGATACCCCTGACGCTTTGCCACTGACTGTAGGTGTGAATGAAACCGTCAAGAGATGCAAAACCATTCACGCGATGAAAACTGCTGCATTATTATACTCGCGAAGTATACGCAGCCGCGGAAATCAGCTATTATTGCTTCACTCTCTTCACTTGGAATGTAATTTATTGTCAAAGTCCCCAATTAGACGACGGCCCGGGGACCGCAGAGCCCTCGCCAGAAGATTGCTTATCTTTATGAGCCAGAAATCGGCAATAAATTTTGGTCACAGGATAGAGGATAACGGGTTTTGGATTCGCGAGTTGCTCCACTTCTCTCTCGAAGCCTTTAGGAAATCTTTCTTCACAGCTTATTTTTATCTCTCGGATGAGATCGACAAGCCTTTTTTTCCAGACGTCTTTCGGGTTTTTGTTGGTTGACAAAAAAACTAAGTCCGATCGACATGGATCGTTTGTTCGTCGTGAACGGTTCGCTCGTTCATTCTTAATATCGTTTCATTAGAATTCTGGACGGAAGTAATGTACTGGGCGTGGAGGGTCCCATCTGAAACGTGTGGGCTAGGGGTTACTCCAACGTCTGTTTCCTTGCGAGGAGTCTTTCTTACGGTTCAAGAATTCTTAAGATTCCCCGTCCGGCGGCGGTGAATTTCTAACCAACACGCCATGTACACTTCAAGATGGGAAGTGAGGATGGCAGGTACCGCTTGCGTATGCGATCTCAGTTCGACCTGCGATCGACGCGACACGTTGTCTGGACTCAGTATGCAATCTCACTTGGCATGAAAACTCACTTGGAAAATGTAAAAAAATGGTAATCCTACCTTTCTTTCCAAAAGTAAAATCGTCGTGGATATATGGATTCGCTCCTCAGAAAGAGGTCGTTCGTGCCAAAATTGGTGCCGTCAAGTCGTTCTCTTCAAATCTTCAAAAAAGGCGTGGAATACGTCATTCGGAAGGAGCAAGCGCCACCACTCTTCAAGTAGTTGTCGTTTTAACATGTTCCCGGCTCCATTTACATTTATATTTATATCGCGCTTTGACTTGCCGCCACAAGCATTCAATTCTCTGTGTCGCAGCTCCAGTAAGTGGGTCGACAAAATTTTCTGAATGGTTTACAGTCCTGTGGGTATACCCTTCGGAGCTTAGCGAACTGTAGGCCGTACACTTGTCCGAGTGGATCACGGAACCGACCTCGATATCTCTTCTGATGATTGGTAGCAGTGTCTCTCTGTTCCTTTTCTCGACAGTGAAAAATCGACGCTCTAAAACGTTTCCCTGCTTACAGCACATTTATTTAGTTATTTGATACGGGCAACCCCTATGCAATACAATACAATACAATAGGAAGAAAAAAAAATACTTGAAAAGAAATAAAATGAACTGAAATATCCGCGCCCAGATAGATCCGTTCAGAAAAATACACTTGCAATAATACAAACTCAGATTTAATTAATGATGGTTACTTAGTAATTGGAGGAAATGTGGCGACGTAGTGTTGCAAAGGATTGTGAGAAGAAGTCTAATTCATGGCATCTGTTCAAAATCCAGTTGGCTTCTCTTGGTAGTCTAGCCAGGGGACGGTTGTACATGTAATTTGTAGGCGAGAAAGGGACCCAGAATGAGTTATGACAGCGAGATTGTGGGCGAGGAACCAGAAAATTGATCCGGGCCAGAATTGATGGCGAGTCAACATGATCCATCAAGATCTTATGGAAGAATAATAGATCAGATATATATCTCCGATCCTGGAGCCCAAGCAAGCCAAACCTCCGGTCCATTGTCGCATAGCTGACCCCATCAGGCGGGATACGGAGTTTAAACGCCACGTAACGCAGGAAAACATGATGGTGCGGTCTCTCGAGCTCTCTTATGTGGCAACTGTAGAACGGGTTCCGTACAACCGAAGCGTACTCCAGAATAGGTAAGATGAGGGATTTATAAAGAGTGACTATTGCAGGGATCTGGTCGAATTCTCTGGTGTTCCGCATGATGAAGCCCAAAACCCGCATTGGACGGCTCGACACACCTGAAATGTGACCAGTAAAGGTGAGCTGGCTATCGAAAAGCACACCCAGATCCCGAACCGAAGTCACTCGTCTTATTGGAAAAGGTCCAATATTATAATCATGATGAAGAGGTTGCAGGGACCGATTAAATGTCATAACTGAGCACTTTTCAGGATTCAAAGCCAGTCCACTTGAAGAACACCAATTGAGGATGGCATCCAATCCCTCCTGCAGAACCCAGCATTCAGATGACGATTCAGCTGCGCGGTATATCTTTAAATCATCCGCAAAAAGAAGGAAACTTACCCCTCTCACTACAGTACTCACACTGTTGATGACTAGTAATAAGAGCAATGGACCCACATGGGATCCCTGCGGCACACCTGAACTGGCGGGAAGTGACACCGACACTACGGGCGGTATTCATAGTCCTCACTTTAATTAAAGTAAATGCTTAAGTGAACAAATAAGGAAGCAACGTCCACTTGGGCTATTCATAGTCAGTGATAAAGGAAATGCTTAAGTCTTCCTTTAGCATTTCCTTTATTCCTATTTCATAGACAATAAGTAAAGAAAAATCTTTACTTTTTGGCCTAAATAAGTGGAAAAAACTGAGGTACGTCGAAAGGTACCTTAAGCATTTCCTTATTGATCGTTTGCACTGTTTTCTTTTCATTTATGTCATCTTTTCAGTGTCATCATTCTCGGCATTTTTATTTCTTTTCCTAATATTATTCGGGTTTTTTGTTTGTTTTGATACGATGGATTACGAAATGTTGTTTGACTTCGATGAGTGGGATGACGAGTTCGATGTAACGGAGAGCATGCGGGTGATGCATACCGGCTTCATTTTCGGTCTAAAAAATTCGTTCTTTCGCACACAGGCTCCATTTGGGCCCTAGTTGTGTCCCGAAACTTTGCAACCCGATCGGAATATACCCAGGGGTGTTATGAGCGAAAATGTGTATGAAAATTGGTATTTTTTGTGTTTTAGTAAAACGAGCTTTTCAGTATCGGTTTCTATGTTTTTGTGGGACGAGAAGACGAATATGAAGTCAATTTTGACCAGAGTGGAAAACTAAGCTTCTACCAAAGGTTCTGCTCCTAAAATTGATTTTTTATGAGCCAAAAACCTGGGAAACTGTCTGAAATCACCATCAGTTTGTATAATAACACTAGAAAAAGTGTCAACAGGTGAATCAAGGCAATTTAAATGGCACTGCCAATGATCAAAAAAAGTAGCGTACCTAATTTGTGTTTTGGGGGCCAAAATTGGTGGAAACATTCAGAAATAGCTATTTCAATTATTTCACATGAAAGAAACAATAAATGAACAGCCAAAATTTCTGTAGGTAAGTCCAATAGAATAATAAACCCATGTGACAAGGACTTTGTTTATCAATTACCTTTGCATTTTGTAAATGTTCACTCTTCGAAGTAATCCTAACGTGAGCCGGGAGTTTGCCATCGATTTTGATAGTTCATCAAAAATTGTTCCAAACGTTTTCGATTTGTTCATTATTGACTAACTTTATTGACTTTGCCTACTAATAAGATTCTGCCTGACCAAAAGTAGGATAAAACCCAATTATTTCTTTTTTCTAAGACCAATTGGTAGTTGATTCCACTGAAAAGGCAAACCAAGGAACTACAGTAAGAACGTAATTTATATTTAAAAGGATAAGTAAACAAAGTTAAAGAGTGAGTAAAAACAAAAGGGAAGAAGGAGGGAAAAGAAGGGAGGAGTAATACAGAAGGGAAAGGGAGAAGTAAATGCACGTCAGCACCGCTAAACGCGAGCACCAAGTGTATAATAGAAAAGTTTTCAAAATAAAACAAAGGTTGCTTGCTCCACTGTTTACCTGTCCTGACACAGGGAGGATGCTGGACAACGGCGTTCACAACAACGGAAAACCGACAGAACGGCACGGCTAATAGGCGAGGACATGTAACTAAACAAAAAAAACACACCCTGCCAGAACTGCCAACTTAAGCTCAAACCAGAGAGTTGGGAAAAATTTTGACTTAAATAAAGATTTTTCTTAATTTTATAAAGTAAAAGATTAAGTAAAGATTTTTCTTTACTTCGGGGAGTAATGTCTATGAAAGCGAAATCAGATAAAGCATTTCCTTAAGAAATTATTTTACTTTCAGAAGTAAAGTATTATTTTTACTTAAGTCAGGACTATGAATACCGCCCTACATCCTTCAATCGCACAGCCATCGTCCGACCATCCATATACCTAGCTCGCTATCCAGGACAAGAAGTGCCTAAAAACTCCAAGCGAATCAAGGACTGATACTATGAGCTGGTGTGAGAGTTTATCGAATGCTTTGAAAAGCGGTGGATATATGATCGACCTGAAGGCCCTTGTCAAATGCCTGAAGTGTATACTCCTGAAACTCTAACAGGTTTGAGACCGTAGACCTCCCTTTCACGAATCCATGCTGCTCAGGAATGATACATGACGAGACCGGCCGAATTTGCGCAACAACCAGCCTCTAAAAAAATCTCCTCCCCAGCCTCTCCAACATTCCAGAGACCATAATTCCGTTGAGTGTCACCCTCATCGGAAGTGTCTGAATTGGAAGTGGCGATACGGAAAGAAGAAGAACAGACAGATAAGAAAGGGGAAAGGCCGTGTTTTGAACTCTGAGATCCCTCGGCTTCTGTGAGATCGCATGTTGGGGGTCGAAAGTGCGCTTAGATCGCATACGCAAGCGGTACCGGATGGCAAGACGTCGTTACGACTAAGTACAATTCACACATACGTAGGAAACATGTATTTGAAGGGTATAAATTATATACACCCTCAGCTGCGTCACTTTACCCTCCTCCGGACGAACACCCCTGAGACAATTATGGTAATTCGACGAGTGAATCATAAAGATGGCCATTTGTGAACGGTCGAAGATGGTCCCTCTTCGGGTGCCCGTGGTAATCTAATCACGTCAACTCCCGCCCCTTTACCTTCCCCATGGGAAACATCCAGAATGTCTGATAAGGTTGGGAGCCCTTCGTTCCGACTGCTGAGATATCTGTACGACACGTCGAAAAACCCTATTGCTTATCGCAGTAGTCAAACATGACGAGTTATTATTTTTTATTGACGACGGTTGGGATCAATAACTGTAAAAAACTGTACGCTCCTGAGAACCAAGCGTACGTGAGTAATGAGGCTGCGTTTATTTTCGAATCTGTACAGGAAGACAGATATAACTCAGAAGAAAACCTGATCGTACAAAGAGTGAATACGTGCGTGTAGGTTCTCCATTCATTCAAAATTGTTGGAAGCCGGTCTAATCACAAAGGAACTAGTAATAGGTACCAGTAAACAGAATTTGTAAATGAGGACAGATAAACCTTCCTTCATTCTCATTTATTTGCCAATTTATTTTATCCAGCCCATCCTGTGTTGGAGTTAGTTAGGTAGCGCCACCGTGTCCGTGGTCGGACTAATAGTCAACTATTAGTAAAATAAAGTCAGTCGTGTCATTTCCTTTGTATGAGAATGTTTGTCGGCAGTGCGCCCGTGTTTTTCTTTTCTTATTCCACCAATTAAGCTTCCTATTTAAATTAAACTCTAAGAGGTTATGGGCCCAGAGCCATTGTGTGGAGTTTGAAAGTGTTAATTTTTTTGAAAAGTAAAGTTTTTTTTGTGAGTGTACTCCCGTGAGTGAAGTGCCTCAGCAACCAGCAAGATGGACGCCGCAAATGGAAATCCCAAGAATCCCAAGTTGACTGCAACTAATTATTCAAACTGGAAATTCCGAGTAACCTGCCTACTTGATGAAAAGGGTGTTAAAGACGTAATTATGAACGAGATGACGGAAAGCCAAATGAAGGAACATCGAGGCAAGGTTTTGAAACTTAATAAAGCCTTGTATGGATTAAAAGAAGCTCCACGTCTGTGGAACGAAAGATTTGACGAGTTTATTACAAAAAGTGGACTAATGCGATCCAAAAATGATGCTTGCTTGTATAAAGGAAATGAAATATACTTACTTGTATGGGTAGACGACATACTTGTAATGGGAAAACCCGAAAAAGTTGAGTCACTTATCACGAAATTAAAGTCTGAATTCAACGCCAAGGATTTGGGAAATTTATCGTCGTTTCTTGGAACTGAAATTGCTAGAAGTGAAAGTGCCATACAGCTAAGTCAAAGTAAGCTAATCGATAAAATTCTCGATCGTTTCAAGATGAGCGATTGTAAAAATGTTGCATCGCCTATGGACGTTGGCTGCCATGTGGATATTACTGATGAGAAGATAAACGTGCCTTATCGTGAAATTATAGGATGTCTTACGTACTTGGCAGTTAATGCAAGACCTGACATCGCCTATTCAACAGCATATCTTGGAAGATTTTTGGATCACCCCACAACCTGTGCATGGAACGCTGCTAAGAAGATTCTGGGTTACCTCAAGAATACAAGAAACCTGAAGCTAACTCTCGAGAAGACTGAAGAAGATGAAGATCTACAAGCGTTTGCAGACGCCGATTGGGCATCTGACAAAAATGACAGGAAGAGTGTGAGCGGATTCGCTATTTTTTTTAAGGGAAATTTGATATCATGGGGTTCAAAGAAGCCGCAAACAGTTGCTTTATCTACTGCTGAAAGCGAGTATGCAGCTGCAGCTCTATGTGCTACCGAACTCATCTACCTACAAAAATTGGCCCGTGACTTTACAGGACGAGTCGTTCATTCAACACTCTACATGGACAATCAAGGTGCTCTCTCTATGGTAAATAACTACGAAAATACTCGCAGAGCTAAACATGTTGACATAAAAATACATTTTATTCGCGATGTTGTTCAAAAAGGATTTTTTGAAACTGGTTTTGTTCCTTCAGAGCAAAATAAAGCTGATATTTTTACTAAAGCTCTCAACTCAGTGAAATTTCAGTGTATGAGAAAGTTACTTAAATTGAAAGAATTATAAAATGTATCTATGTTTCTTTTGGTGGCGCTTATTAGGCTTTGCTAAAAATTAGTTCTAAGTGATATTTTGTATGTTGTCTTTATTTCTTTACGGCAAGTTTTTTTTTGTTACAGTGATTATGTACTGACTTGGCTAGTTCAAATCGAGCCAACTATTACACAGTTTGTCGATTAGACCTAGAAGGGGGGTGTTGGAGTTAGTTAGGTAGCGCCACCGTGTCCGTGGTCGGACTAATAGTCAACTATTAGTAAAATAAAGTCAGTCGTGTCATTTCCTTTGTATGAGAATGTTTGTCGGCAGTGCGCCCGTGTTTTTCTTTTCTTATTCCACCAATTAAGCTTCCTATTTAAATTAAACTCTAAGATCCTGCTGTCCTTCTGCTTACCTACAGGTAAGGTACTTGAACGGGTGGGTAGCATAAGCGCGAATCCCTCGGAATGTGTTTCAAAAGCGCGAATTTTTGTATATTCAAAAGCGCGAGGTCCTTAGCTTGGGTTTGGTGGCAAACGCGCGAGCTGTAATGGTGACTCAGTAACAGTTACTTGGTAACAGCTCACGGTTCAAAGCTATCCCGTGAATGAGCAGGTTGTTTGGGACTTCTGAATAGATTAGTGGAATGCATTGTCAAGCGATCTGGATGCTCGCTAGCGCTCGCATCTCAAAAAAGATAAACAATCCCAGAAACTATCCCGTGAATGAGCAGGTTGTTTGGGACTTCTGAATAGATTAGTGGAATGCATTGCCAACCACCAGTATCCGAACTACTAACGGTCCCGAATCGTACCATAGACTTAGAATAAACTGTTTTCCGAGAATAAACTGTTTTCCGACTATCTAGGTTCTCAATTGTTGGTTGATAATAAAAAGTACTCCTACCACTCGCGCTTTTGAAAATAAAATTATGGTTATATTTGGCTACCTCGCGCTTTTGAAAATCACCGACTTGAACGTTTCGTTTCGGGATAGTCCTTTATTATGTACGAATTAAACTAAATCGTAAGTTGTGGAATTGAATCACATGTCATTGTGATACATTTGTAACCTCATCCAGAGCAAATCCTACTAGTAGGTATCTCTTGTTGTTTTGTGATCTAATGGGCAATTTTTGTCGAGTTTTTTTTTCTGAAAAGTAATGGTTTAAAAGAAACAATAATGAATATTCGTAGGCCAGAAACAGTGTAGCCATAATTATTGTAGAAAATGTATTGAAATATTGAGATTTGTCGTACTGCGGGAAAGTTACAAGCAAAAAGACTGGCTAACCCGTAAGGTGAGACCAACCGAACAACACGCAAAACAAAGCCCAAAAAGTGCTCGAGTTGTAATAATCTTCTCCGATCACCCTCCGTCGTCTGCAATCACGAAGAGTTATTGTTCACATTTCGTGTTTCCACATTTTTTTTTACAATTTCATCACGATAAAAAAACGCTGCAAATCCCTGCACAACGGTTTATTATTTTGTATAGAATACCCTCCTGTTACAGATCACAGCTCTATGTATAGATAACCCTTCTATATAATATGATATGTACTATTCTATTATATACATATTATGTAGATCGCAGACCCTCCGTAGGTTAGTACCTAACCCCGTACTCGTTACTAGGTACCTACCTAAATCACGAGTTAAATGTTGCTAAAATAATTCTGCCGATGACAAACAGTACCTAACAAAAAGAAACACACATAATGAAGTTCTGAAAAGAAATTGTTGATGAGGAGTGAAAAAAGTTGCAAAAGTACCTACCAACAAACTCCAGCCCCTTCTACGTAGATGGTATAATGAACCGTTGTGTAATAATTTACCGTTGAGTAATGATTTACCGTAGTAATAATTTACCCATCAATAATACTTCAACGTTTGTTCAAGTTACACTACCTACCAACAAACTCCAAAAGAGCCATCATTTTTCAAATTAAATAATATCACAGAACAACCAACTCGACTTCATACTCCGCCAATATAATCAGGTGATCCCTACCAATGATTGGCCGTATTCACAAATTCCTATTGTGGGCGCGTCTCTGGTTACGAGATTTGGTTTGAATTGTATACAATTTCATTCACACTGGAGTCGAAAATGCCTGTCGGTGCAAACTTCGGGGCCTTACTGTGAACGAACGGCTGGACGTACGATGCTCCGGATGGTCTTAAAAAACTCGCAAGTTCAAGAACTATTTAAAACCGTAAAAATATTTACGTAAAAAAATGTTATAGGCGTTTTGAAAATTTCAACCCCTATTTTGAACCCCTTAGAGATGACTCACAGTAACGTCGAGCTTCGAGGACCAACTAGACGCCGAACGGAACCTATAACCCGAATTTCATCAATTTTTTTTCATGGTAACTAAGAAAAGTGGCCCGTACGGCGTACGGCGTACGGCGTACGGCGGACAGACAGAAATATTTTTATTGCAGTTTTGGATTCTACATACCTTGAAACGTAAACCATCAAATTTTGAGGGGGGGTAAGAATTTTTTTTTTCATGCTCGATTCCAATGGTTCATTATTGAAAATAATAAACCAAAATAGCGTTCAGTTCTTCAGTTCAGTTCAGTTCTGCGGTTCAGTTCTTTTCTTGACATGGAAAAAGGTTTCTCCTGAACCTTCGGAATGCCGCCTTTTATTCAAACTGCTGAGGTTATTGCCCTAGTCTTCTCTGCTCCAGAACGATGTAATATTTTTTCTTCGTTTTAACCGGGTTATTTTATTACAAATAACAAAACAAAGGCAGAAAAGGGTTTCTCTTACCCGATAATCACATGTTCAGCTAGAATAGGTTCCAGGATACATGGGAGCATGAGACAGCTGTCACGGGCTTCTTGAGTCAACTGTGTGCGCAATTTGGGTACCAGCCAAAATCTTTCGTTACTTTCCACTTTATCATGTTGTACTTAATTTGTTGCGTCGGCCAGTTTATCTTCAGTGTAGATATTCAAAACGCAAAACTGTGTGTGCGTTTGCAACTAACCATTTAGGATGCCAAAACCAACTCCTTTCTTGCACTAGTTATGTTGGTACCTACGTAAAATCCGTAAAAGGGAGAAAGTGTCGAGTTCGTGGGCGAGAATTTCCTGTACTTTATCCGAAGTAAGAAAAGGTGAGGCCTCTGAAGGACCCAACACAAGAAGACAAAGGGCCTGAGGTGATTGGGAAGGTGGTATTAATGGCGGGTGAAGGACGTGAGCCTCGCGCCAAGCACGCTACTCAGCCATTACCAGTAACCAACAAGACTTTCGACTAGGTGCATTTGGAAATCCTCCGCTATCCGTCATGGTTCAGCCTCGATTTCCTATTCCAAACTATCTTCTGAGTGAAGAGTTGAAGGAAAAATACGATGTGTTAAGTTGGTAACTCGGGTGTGCAAAGCGTCAAAAGCGTACCAAAGCTTCGGGAGTAATTTACTTTTCTTTAATTGGCATTATCCAGAAGCAACAGGCGTGCAGATTTATTATTTTATGTCAAAAATAAATATAGGTACGAATAAATATAAAAGATAACACTTTATCTTAAATAAAACCTTCCTAAAGTTTTTACTTAACCATTTAGATCATAAAATCAAGTAAACGAATGAACTATATTTTCACTGTCACTGATAGATGATAGAAATATAGCTTCAAGTATCAGTTGTGATTTAGAATGTACCATTTGGTACTGGTGGTAGTGGTGTGTGATCTGTAAAAGAAAGGCGAATAAAATTGAACAACTGCAAGATAGCTATTAGATATCTAGCTGTAATCAGTGAACATGCAGAAGGGGCATCTATGCAGGTAATCAATAAACCGTTGTGTAATAATTTTCAGCGATACCTAGTTAACAACAGTGATGTACGCAGAAGGAGCACCTACGCACGTAAATAATAAGCCGTTGTGTAATAATTCGCAGCATTTTGTTGTTACCCGTTGTATAATATATACCACCTAGTCATTGAAAAACCCGTCAACGGTAGATGAAAAACGGTAAAGTACGTTAATTCACCTTCAGGATTATTTATTGAGACTGAACACACTAATTTAACATATTATTTTATGCTCAGTCAGTATTACTTCTACAACTTTGCAGATTTTTTCTATAAATCAATTCTCAATAGAAATGATTGTCCGCTTTTGAAAATTTGTCCATTGTTTCATTTCTAAGACACGAGTACCTGTAATACAGTTTACAGTCATTCGTTTCTTTCAGTCACACTAGAAACTGTTTATTACAAGTTTATTACGATGTTTTATTACTAAGTTGATAGGTATCCTTCTTCAATGGAAATCGCCAGTTTTCCTTCTTCCACTCAAATGCCCAATTTAACAGGTGTCGTTCAAAACAATTACCCAACCCAGTTACCAACTACCGGGTATACCACGTTGCACGTTATGGGCTGTTGAATTGTACAGATGAATGGAATCGAACTAATTGTAGCTTCAAGACGGAGAGACGAAAAAATGCTGTATTACTTAATGATGACCTCGCATAATGAATATTGATTGTAATGGGCCAAACTTGTTGTTTGGTCATAAAGAAAGTTATTCCCGTATACGAATTTGTATATACCGTCTACTGCTCAGGTTGTGTTCGTTGAGGATTGGAATGTACATTTCTAACGAACGTGAATATCCCTGTCACTCTTGCTCATCTACATATTTATGTGCACTTACTAAGTAAAAGGGCGTAGGTTTTAATAGCAGTTGAAGTATGACTATCAGCGTTTCCTGTTTTCAAGAAAATTGACTCATTGGACTCCACGCACTCCCTTGACGTGCTGTTTCCTTATTTCGCTCGCACGATTTGGTGGTATTTACCATATCTGCGAAAAATATGAATGGTGGTCATTATGCTACGTGTTTTTCTCGTAACATGAGAGTTTCAAGTTAGCCGTTTCACAAAACTGAATTCAAGTTCGTTTCGTGAACTGCTTCTTTCGTTCACTCATCCTCATCATTCGTCTTTTCTTTCTACTGTTGTGTCAAAAAACTTCTGCTGATAGAAACAAAGCACAAATAATTAAAAATGAAATTAATATCAATGGAAGTGTATAGTGTGTGTTTTGAGATGCGAATGTCTCCATACAATTACGATATAACCCCAAAATCAACTAATTAAGGTTTAATAACGTCCATAATTTAGGATAGTGTGATTTTATAAATATGGTCTTATTATTAGCTTTCCTTTGCCCCGTCTTGTATTAGCACCTATGTATTTGAGCACATTAATGTGAGAAGATCCATACATCAAATGGTATTCTCGCTACGGGCTGGGTGGATTCGGCTCAAGCATTTAGTACTGACAGTTGAATGTTTTAGCGCATTATTGAATAGTTTATTCGACAGTAATTTGTTTTTTTCCGGCTGCAACGCGCCGGGTAACCGGCTAGTTAATAGTATGATTGTGCCTAATTGTATTTTTAGTTGTCGATCTGTCGTTGTCAAGTTGTCTGAAAACTTTTAAAATTTTAAGTAAGTCGTACTCTTGAAATACTTGAAGAGTTTTCCTTGAAGAGGTCTCCTGATGCTTTTTTGGTGATAGCTGAGAATTGTTTTGGTAAGAAATCGCTTCCTAAACTCGCCTTGGTTGTTGGTGTTCAGTATTATATTGTGGTATTTACGTACCTATCTGTGGTGACATATATCTGTGTTCACGGTGACACGCTAGTCATATGTACTGTTGAGTTATTTACGAGAAGTGAATGTGCGTCATTTCAAGTCTAATTTTAAAGGTTCCCTGCTGTTCCCATATCACACGCCTAAATGATCCGTCAAGAATTGTAATCACAGATGTTCCTTCCCAAGTTAGTGGGGTAATGATTCATAAAGGGCCTAAACATTAGGACTAGTTTACAAACGATTACTCGCACCCGTCATTATCTTAAGTGACATTTAAATACTGGTTGGACACATCGGTAAATTAAGGAAGTTCGTTAAGGGGAGATAAACTCGGCGTGATAACCTCTCCGTTATTAATATCTCGGGAAACAATGTTGACAATAATTTTCTGACGTAACCGTCTCACTGGGTAAGTAGCGTCTTCCGACGTCTTGGATTATTACGGCTGCGGCCACTGGACCGTTGCAGCGAAGGGGAACTGACAGACGACACTCGGCAGTTTGAGAGGGTGAAAGAGGCTTGAATGTATCGAAGTCCGTTGTCATGCTGATGACGACCGTAATCTCTACAATTTGGACCTCATCCACATGTCCACATCGTAGAATAATTTGAAATATTGAACGGGCACATATTGGAAACCAACCACAGTCAAGTTGATAACTGTAACATCATGTACCGCATGAAGCTAACCTCGTTTATTTAATTTATTTATTTGTTTCCACAACGGGCACTGCCCACTATTACAAGGGTGGTATTTACATTAGTTGTACAATTAGTTACAAGCTAAGTAATAAATAACATATGTTGAACAAAAATAACAGAAGAGTGATATGTGGCAACAATAGCTTAAATAAGTATAATTTACAAGAAGTGAGGGTAGATAGCAAGGATGGTAACAAAAGGAACTATAGGGTGAATTTGTATGCGATATTGTTACGGCATCTTGATTTGAAACGCCGTTTATTTTCGAATGAAGACGCCTTTTTTCGAAGTACGTAGTTTGCTCCTCCCTAAGGTGAGAATGGAAATAAAGTCTTTTAATTTTGCCTGTTAAACTGTTGATAGGGGAACGGTCTGGGCAGCCTCTACTCTTCGTAATCCGTCAGATTTTGGTTGCATGTTGATGGTGTCCGAATCCCTCAACTTATAAGCGGGTGGAGGCTTCTTACTGATCGATACCAATGAAATCGAAACATGAATGGGACCACATACAGATGGTGAACTTGCACCATATGGGCACCTAGGTATCCCTACCCTAAAAGTGGTGCACAACATAAGCGCCAATCCCCCGTCAAAAAGGTTACATAAGCGCCAATCCCCTGTCGATTCGTTTTGACGAAAACGCCAGTTTGCACTGACATGACAGCCAGTATATACCAGTCAGCGAGACTTTTGACATAAGCGCCAGTATTTCGAGGTGCTATGTACCTAGCTTTGGATTGAAATGAAAGATGTGGTCGGTAAGGGGATAAACACAGTTAAACAGCATACTGAACAACAACTAATTAAACAGTATCTATACAGTCAGAATCCTCCCTCGCTTTTCTTACTGCTCCTAAATATTCATTTGGTCCCTCGATTTCCAGTCCCTAAAAATATTCAGAACCATTTTCAACGTGTGCACTCTGAGATGAAGCTTGTCGTGAGTCCCTCCCGGGAACACTCCACTAACAACCTTAAAGCTCTCACCAATATTCCTATGTAAAAATTACCTTCCGCTAATAAACATCTGAGTGGGGAGACAGGCGACAGAATCCGGGGGACACAACCTGGTGCCCCACTACCAGCTCCCAACAGGGAGCTGGAGGGAGAGGACTCCAAGTCCTATATAACCCCGGATCCTGGAGCTTTAGCTTCATTCGACACTTCCTCTAACCAGCTCTCTCTTCTCTCTCTACCTTCCTCCTCCCAGATGCCTGGTGGTATCCGCCGCTCTGGGAATTCACCTCCTACCTTCTCCTCTTGTCTACATCGGTGGATATCCGCCGCCTAGACAAGCACCTTCCTTCCTTCACCTACATCGGTGGATTACCGCCGCCTAGGTGAATTTCCTTCCTCTCGCCTACATCGGTGGATTACCGCCGCCTAGACGAGATTCCTTCCACTCACCTACATCGGTGGATTACCGCCGCCTAGGTGAATTTCCTTCCTCTCACCTACATCGGTGGATTACCGCCGCCTAGGTGAAATTCCCTCGCTCTCATCTATTCACTCCTTCACGCCACCGTGATGATAAATTTAAATTCATCACAGTGGTGAACCCGACGTTCATCCAACCTTCTACCCTCTTACCATCTCATGTGTCGCCCCAGTCTAGTTCGGTGTCCCGCATTTTAAATTCACATTTAAAACTGTCAGTATAAATTCGCAATTTTTGGCCCACCCGCAACCGCTCACACAGCTCTCAACTCTCCGCCGCATACAAACCCGCCGCCGCTCATTGCGAATTTTCAAATTCAACCGCTCAAATTGAATTTTGTTCACAGACACCTCCACCATGGACCCGAACTCGCCATCGCCGCCGCTCCTCCGGCCGTCCCTGCTGCAGCCGCCGACCGCTGCGACTTCTGACGCAACCGACAACCCCTTCACAAGCCTCTCACCACCCGGCTCCACCGCATCCGCCGCCGCCGCTGCCGCCGCCGCTGCAGCCGCCGCTGCAGCTGCCGCACACGCCGCCGCCGACGTCACGACGGCCTCGGCGTCATTCCCGCTGTCGCTACCCCCCTTCTACACGCACGACCCCGCACTCTGGTTCTTCCAGGTCGACGCTGCGTTTTCTGCCGCCAACATCCGCAGCCAGCGTACCCGCTACTCCCGCATCATCTCTCTGTTACCGTATGAGATCCTCCTGCAGACGTCGGACATCTCCCCCGACGCCACGGCCGCCTACGACGACCTCCGCACCCGCCTCATCAGCTTATACCAACCCTCCAAGATCGCACGTGTCGCAGCGCTATCCCAACCCCAGCATCTCGGCGATTTGAAGCCCTCCCACCTGTACCGTCGCCTACGTCATCAGCTACACGACGTCGTGACGGCCGACATCGCCCGAACGTTCTGGCTGCGAGCCCTCCCCCACCCCATCCAGATGGCGCTCGCCAGCCACCTCGACGGACCGGACGAGCCGCTACTCCGTCTAGCCGACACGGTTTACGACCTCGCCGCGGCCGCCAGCGTCACGGAAGTCGCCGCACCCCGCACCCCCGCCCCGCGCAGGGACCGATCGCCGTCTCAAGAGCGCCGCCGGCCCCCCTCCCTCCACCGGCGCCGCTCCCTCTCCGTCGATCGCCGGACAACCCCCTCCTCCGACCACCGACGCCAGCGCTCGGCCGACCGCCGCACCATCTCCCCCACCCAGCAACGAAGAGGGAGGTCCCCAAACACGACAGCCCCCTCCAACTCCGCGCGCCCCACCAGGACCTACCTCCCGGCGGACCCCCCCCACCGATGTTTCTACCATGTGAACTTCGGTGGGGAGGCCCGCAAATGCCAGCCCCCCTGCTCCTACTCCTCCAAGCAGGGAAACGCGGACGCCCGCCGGCAAATCCGGCGGGCCCCCCTCCTCGCCTACACGGGGGGGACCACCACCAACCCCTCCCCGCCCGCATTCACACCACCTCTACCAAGCCTCGCTACCCCTCCTACGCCGCCGCCACGGCTGCCAACCTCCCGACCGCATCTGACGTCGCCACAAAACACGCC
The DNA here is from genome assembly GCA_954871275.1 of Leptopterna dolabrata. Taxonomy (NCBI): domain Eukaryota; kingdom Metazoa; phylum Arthropoda; class Insecta; order Hemiptera; family Miridae; genus Leptopterna; species Leptopterna dolabrata. The sequence continues at coordinate 46,471,282 of OX940980.1, forward strand.
ACCTCTCCATCAACTGACACCCCACCCCGAGTCAGCCCCTCCAAGCCCGCCTCCAGGGCAGCCAACCTTCCGGCCGCCACTAGCGCCGCCGCTACCGTTCCCCCACCCCGGAACGGCCCCTCCAAGCCCGCCTCCAGGGCAGCCAACCTTCCGGCCACCACTAGCGCCGCCACTACCATTCCCCCACCCCGGAACGGCCCCTCCAAGCCCGCCTCCAGGGCAGCCAACCCTCCGGCCGCCACTAGCGCCGCCGCTACCGTTCCCCCACCCCGGAACGGCCCCTCCAAGCCCGCCTCCAGGGCAGCCACCCTCCCGGCCGCCACTAGCGCCGCCGCTACCGTTCCCCCACCACGGAACGGACCCTCCAACCCCGCCCCCAAGACAACCACCCCTCCGGCCGCCACTCGCGCCGCCGCTACCATTCCCCCTCCCCGGAACGGCAAAAAAACGCCCCGCGTCTCCTTCGCGGAGGACCAACCACACACTACACCCACCTTTTCACTACACCCACACACTCAATACACTTCACCACACACAACCCACACCCAGGGAACGGCGGATCTCGCAACCCCGCTCAATTCTGTCTCCCCTGAACCCGTACCTAAACATTGTACATACCTGTAAATACCTGTACATACCTGTAAATACTACCTGTAAATACCTTGCAAATATCTAACTATCTAACTACTATCTAACTATCACTCCTCTTATCATCATCATCAACCTCATCACCTTTGTAAATATTGTCACTTCATCAAATTTTTCATCACACCCTCCTTGTACATATGTTTCCCATCATCAAATTTCGTCTACTTACATCTACTTATATCTACTTATGTCTACTTATGTCTCCTTATGTCTACTTTTGTCTACTTAGCCCTACTTATGTCTACTTATGTCTACTTATGTCTGCTTATCCTACTACTTGTATATCACCCTAGATTTAAGACACCTCCGATCACTCTTCTGCCTTCAGCACTGCAATTGTTTGTTTCAGCCTTCAGCTCCTGTATCCTTGCGCCTTCAGCTCCCCTTTTTTGTTTCCGCAGCCCTCAGCCACTGTCAACTTGAGCCTTCAGCTACCTCAAACATTGGTTCGAACTGGGGGGACCTCTGTCGTGAGTCCCTCCCGGGAACACTCCACTAACAACCTTAAAGCTCTCACCAATATTCCTATGTAAAAATTACCTTCCGCTAATAAACATCTGAGTGGGGAGACAGGCGACAGAATCCGGGGGACACAACCTGGTGCCCCACTACCAGCTCCCAACAGGGAGCTGGAGGGAGAGGACTCCAAGTCCTATATAACCCCGGATCCTGGAGCTTTAGCTTCATTCGACACTTCCTCTAACCAGCTCTCTCTTCTCTCTCTACCTTCCTCCTCCCAGATGCCTGGTGGTATCCGCCGCTCTGGGAATTCACCTCCTACCTTCTCCTCTTGTCTACATCGGTGGATATCCGCCGCCTAGACAAGCACCTTCCTTCCTTCACCTACATCGGTGGATTACCGCCGCCTAGGTGAATTTCCTTCCTCTCGCCTACATCGGTGGATTACCGCCGCCTAGACGAGATTCCTTCCACTCACCTACATCGGTGGATTACCGCCGCCTAGGTGAATTTCCTTCCTCTCACCTACATCGGTGGATTACCGCCGCCTAGGTGAAATTCCCTCGCTCTCATCTATTCACTCCTTCACGCCACCGTGATGATAAATTTAAATTCATCACAAAGCTGATCTCGATATTTAAGGCTTTATTGAACAAAATTCAGGCATGTAATGAAATGAATAATCAGAATTAAGTAACCAATGTTGTAGCGTCCATGGCGACTAATAACTTGCCAGGAAACACAAAAATAATGTTTGCGAGTTTATCACATTTTCCGCCCCTTTTATTTCAATAGGGAACGTAATCTTCCAAGTAGCTTGGCGGCCGCCTGTTCCTCTGAGGATGTTCCCTCGGAGCCTCAGTTGCTGCCAATCTCGCTGGTGACGATTCAGGGCTGTCATCTGATGGTACTCCTGGTTGGGGCTCTGGAGACGCTGTTTGGAGTTCAGGAAGCACTGGTTGGAGATCTGGGTGCACTTGTGAACCGTTTTGTCCTGTTGCTGGGATTTCGTTTGGTTCTGTCTCGACGCCTACAGGAGCAAGCTGCCTGAGTGAGACTGTAGTTTCCCTACCATCAGGAAGACGTACGTGGGCGTAGTGGGGGGTTGACTCAACGAGCTCTACTTTATCCACCAGTGGTTCGTGCTTGCTCGCTCTGACGTTCCTTCGCATCCACACTGGGAGAGACGTTCCGTTGGAGCTACGAAGGTTGTGTTTGAAGAGGCGTTCATGTGGAGTCTCGTTGGATGACGAACAGAGGAGCGATCGAATTGCATGCAGAGCTTCCCAATGTCGAATGCCCATATGCTTAGCACGGGGAGCGAGCTGAATAGCCTTCCAAATTATCCCGTTGTAACGCTCCACTTGACCGTTACCTCGGGGGTTGAAGGCTGAAGAGCGACTCGTGACAATCCCATTCTGTGTAAGGTATGTCTTTAGCTCCACAGAAATAAAAAGCTACCCTGGTCGGAGTGAACGAGTATTCACGGTTCCTATTCGCATTCGCATGCAACGATACGTCGTCTGCCTGAGTGAGACTGTAGTTTCCCTACCACCAGGAAGACGTACGTGGGCGTAGTGGGGGATGCAAGGGTTATGCAAACTGAAATCATGCTCTTTTGTTTCACCCTATACTGACCAGCTGTTGGGTATGGACATTATCACCTACCTCAATGTTTTTTTAATTTATTTATTTTTTAAATTGTTTAAAAAAATAATTCAACTTTATTGTTCAAAGAACATTACAGTTTTGATAATTTAAATACAAAATAAATTAGCAGACTAAGTTGCTGGTGGCACGTGATTTGAGGTAAGGCTCATCAACCATCCTCAGCCAGGTATTTGTATGTATTTAGTGTACATTATTTATCTATATGTTTAGATAACAATAACAATGTTTATAATGAAAAAGTCAACTATAAAGTAAAATTATATCAACAGTTTGACTGGTTATGAGTCAAGGGCGTAATAGTTAACTCCAGGTCGCACATTTTGTTGTTGTCTATAGCAAGTCCACTGGTCTTTTTCGTTTTAGTCTCCGGGGTGCTGTGTATTTTGGGCTCCCTGACTACATCAACGTTTTATTACGATCTCCCTCGTGAAACCGGGCAAGGACTAATGCCGTGCCTGGGTACTACAGTATGGCCATTTCCACGTCTGTAGCCGAGGCAGGAGCGAAGATTTGGAATGCTCTTCCTTTGGGTATTCGGGGCGCTGGCACTGTGGGCGCATTCAGGGGTACTGTGATACAGCTATCGCACATGATCACCTCTACATTTTTTGTGAACTTTCTCACCTAGGGTAGCCGGCGCATCTGTCACTGTTTGTCATTCGTTGTTTACTGGTCATATTCGTACCTATTCTTGCTGAAAAAGCTAGCGCTTCTGTCGCACAACACAAGTCACTGCTGTAATTACGACTGCAAAATATAATTGGCGCTTTTGACACAGTACTTAACGGGGGATAGGCGCTTTTGTCATGCACCCCCCTACAAGCTTTTGTTTGAATCGGATCAGGAATCGGTGCTTGTATAATACACGTTAAGCCATACCTACGCAAAGATTCATGTCGGTCTGGATAGGATTTAAGGCAGCATACAAGGATCCATAATGAAGGCTTTCGACTCTGAGGGAGTAACGTACTTCGAATTAGTCAAAAACATTCGTAAATGGGGTATGCGCATGGGTGACAAAAGCGGTTTATATTATTTTTAATGAATGTAGATTCCATTATGAGAACATAGACACCAATCGCATTCTCTACGATAAGTCTTTTTCTATGATTTTACAAAGATTCCAGCACTTCCTACGTCACAGCAGGCAGTGGGCCCAGGCGAGAAGGATGCAATGACTAATAATTATCGTAGGAAAGTGCGGTTGATGCCAAAATTCTTAAAATGGAGCATACTTTTTTTATAAATAAATGCGTGCACATACCCCATTGTTTTGTGTTTTTTCTCCTAAAAAAATCCTACAAAAATTAGAAAAGTAGGTTGGCAGATGCCATGAAACCTACTTCCTATCTCTTGAAGGATTCGAGCCGTTTGGAAAACATAATTATGCTAACTCATTTACATTGATGAGTTCTTTAATTTATTCCAGAACTAATAAAAATTTGACGATTATTCATCCTCGTGTCGAAAATTAGTCTACCTATTGTGACTAAAAATCATTCCCCACCGTCAAAAATTAGGAAGCAGTAAGTAATAGATGACTTTTGGTGGGGTTTAATATCAAACTGTGCTTATCCAAAGCGGAACAATAAACTGGTGGAACGTCTGGGTAATCCTAGGTACGTCGTTCCTACATTAGATAATCCTTACCATGTACGAGACGAATTCAAAAAGCTTTGATGAGTACGTTACAGATCGTTGAATTCTTCCTTGGCTCTCCCTAATTAGGAATATCAGATTTGGATCAACCCCGTATATTTATAATAAAAGTGATTGGTGTGCGTAAATGGCGACGTCCCCACCTGTCCAGACATCTCACAATTACCTTTCTCGAAACAACTAACAACATCATAAGATCCTATCACGGCCAAGCTTACCACAAGCGGATCCATAAATTTTGACGACCGCTTCACAGATTTCCGAGTTTCCTCTTTCAAAATCTTGAGAACAGAGCGTGAAAACCCTTCGTTCAATAGAGAATGAAGACATTAAGCAACGCAATAAACGTTCCAACCACAAAATATCGTCGAATTTGCATCTCTAATGAAACGATAGAAGATCATTACGAGCGTTTTTAAATGGCTCAATCCTCCCCCAATGCGGGACTGGCCTTGTTCTTGTTTTGGATACGGATAGTTTCCCAATAAACGGACAAGCTCCGGTACCGGGCAATAACTATAGAACATTCTTATCTGATGGCTAGTGAAAACGCCTTCATTGTTTTACAGGCTGTTAAAGACGCCAAAGGGGGGGTTGCCATTATTGGATTTTTATCCGGTGCGAAATTATGGATGTTTCCAACGGCGCCAGTGTACTTAAGTGTGGCACTTTTAATTTTAGTGTTAACATCCTGAGGGGAGGGAGATACTTAAGTTGTTCAAGGAAGGAAGGAGGCGCTATAACGACATCCTTGTTGTTCATCGCCTTCGGTCAAGCATGAGAAAAAATACATTTTCTCAGGTAGAACTAATGAGAAACTTGGATGTGTATCCGAGGTGTGAAATGATTGTGAGAAACGCTCGGCTATTGGGTGCGAAAAACATTGAGCAAATAGATAAGGAGGTGGCTGGTATGCTGACCTGCTGTACAATGTTGTGTTAAACGAAAGCCGAAGCGCATTTTTAGCCCCCGCGCATGCGCGAACTCGAACTCCTCGTTACGAGCATAACATCCCGTAAGGCCGATATCGAAGAGATTTACATATTGGTCATGAGGCTTGAGTGTCAAATGGTCTCCAATGAATTTCACAGTGGTACCACTGTACTTGCGTTTTACTGCCCACCCAAATGACGCACGATTTTGGTTTATTATTTTCAAAAGTGAACCTTCGGAATCGAGCATGAATTTCAAACAAATTGACCCCCCTCTCAAAATTTGATGGTTTTTTGTTTCAAGGTAGGGACATAGACGTAGAATCCAAAAATGTAATATATAACACTGCCCCTCTCCGTATACGCCGTACGCCGTATTCCGCACTTTTATTGGTTACCATGAACCAAAATTAATGAAATTTGGTTTGAAGGTACCGTTTGGGGTCTAGTTGGTCCGCGAAGCTCGGCGTCACTGTCAGTCATCTCTCGTCAACATGGTTTCCGTTTCAATGTGCTTACAATCCGAGAATGGCATGAAAAAAAGTCTGTAAGTCGTACTTCGCACTTTCCTTGGTTACTATGAACGAAAATTAATGAAATTTGGTTTGATGACGATCCCGTTTTGGGTCGTTGTTCCGCGAAGCTCGATGTAATGCCAGTCATCTCTTAGGGGTGAAAAATAGGGTTTGAAATACAGCGATCAGTTATCTCGCATCAGTTTTGATCTCCATCTTGGGAATTTTCGGAGACCACCCAGAGCATTGCACGTTCAGCCGTTCGTTCACCAGTTAGGCCCTGAAGTTCGCACCGAAAAGCTCCAGCCCAGATATCACCCCAGATATTGCTAGGGAACACCTGGTCGAGGCGTATAAAATCGAGTTTGTTGTTCCGTGGTATTATTTCATCTGAAGAATGATGTTTATTTTGGATTTTGTTGATAGGTAAGTACTTTTGTTACTTGAAAAAACGTTACGCTTCATGAATAACAACAAATAAATCAATGATAGAATATTCTTGAATCCACCTTATATTTAAATCTTGAGCCCACCTTATATTTATGAAACTGTGATTCCCCGGCCGGCTCCAGTACTCGGTGTATGGCTTTCCTTGGCTGGATGGAGGGGGGGGGGGGGGGGGCACGGGGGTAGGTATTGACGACAGAACACAGTGATTTACACAGCAGGGACACCAATACAGGTAAATAATAAACCGTATATAATAATTTGCAGAGGTGTTGAAAAATTGTGGTTATTTTTAATTTTTTTAAAATTTTTTTATACAAAGATTAATTTTAGATTATTCGAATCCACCGCATATTTATTTATGAAACTAATCGCCCGGCCGGCTCCTGTACTCGATTTAGGGCTTTCCTGGAGGAAACATACTTTCCTCCAATACTGACCACAGGGGGTACTGACCACAGAAAACAGTGATCTGCGCAGAAGGGGGCATCTATACAGGTAAATAAAAAACCGTTGTGAAATATTTGCAGCGTTTTAAAAAAGGTTTTCAGTCGATTGTTCATTTGCAGCATTCTCTCTGTGTAAAAAAAATCATTCCCATCGCCGTCCTGCGAACCATCATCACATCCATCGTTTTTATAACTTTCGCTTCTATAACGGCTACAAGCGCGACTCTATTCTTGAACCTATGATTATGTTAATAAGTCGGAGACCGTTTGAAAAAGCCACTGTCTAACTCGAAATTCTGGGGTGCCCCACAAATCTCGACCTCACCATTCTCACGAAAAACGGTATAATAAAGGCTAAATCTCAAGAAGAAATGTTCATCAATGATATTAATAGCACCCGCGGCCTTCTACGTGTTCGCTGGTGGGGGTCAATGACGTTGACCCCGAAAGCCTAGATTTCTAGTAGCAAGATTCTCTTTTGAGGTCGGTTCATATTATCAGACATCTTCATGTCTCATTATTCAATATCTATAACTTATAAATAACGGCGGATCGCTGCATCGTTCGTCTTCAGCGCATTTCCTTAATGAATCCCTTGCCGGCTAAAACAGTTCGTACACCAGCATATTATTCCTTTGAAAGGTTCAAGACCGCTCGTGTTTTGGATTGGTGGCTGGGTAGGTATGCCAAACATACTGTTGTTCTCCTGATGGGATGTTCTTCTCGAGCGGGCTCTCATACTGCTGAGTGATAATTATTATAATGTAGGTAGTGTTCTTGAAGCATTTTACTGTTGGTTTTTTTTTCAGACGTTCTTCTGGTTTATTATTTTCAATAATGAACCTTTGAAATCGAGCATGAAAAAAAAAAAAATTAAAAAAAATAAACCCCCCCCCCCCTCCCTCAAAATTTGATGATTTACGTTTCAAGGTACGTAGAATCCGAACATGCAATAAAAATACTGCAAATTATTACACAACAGTTTATTGTTTACCTGTATAGATGCCCATTCTGCGTAGATCACTGTTTTCTATGGTCAGTACCCTCGAGCTCCCTTCAGGAGAGCCCTAAATCGAGTACTAGAGCCAGCCTGGGAATTACAGTTTCACCCAAATGCGCGGGATTATTGAATCATTAATTATTTGTAGCTTTATTCATGAATCGTAAGGTAAATAATAAACCGTTGTGTAATAATTTACCTGTATAGATGCCCCTTCTGCGTAGATAGTATAATAAACTGTTGTGTAATAATTTACCCAATAATACTTCAATGTTTGTTCAAGTTGGTGGAGTACCTATATCCTCTTCTTTTCTTTGAATTCGGTTAAAAAAGAATCACCACATTTTTATTTTTTTAAGCGTTTATTTTCATATAAAAACTAGTTACACAAATGTAATTTTACGAGTAACTATCTAGTTATTTACTTCAAATGTCTTTACGCATTGTTTTTATAGTGAAAATTCACAAGCAGGCACCACACTAGTTTTTTACGCTACAACGTCAGCATCCAAGACCCAGGGGTTTGGTTCTTTTCAGACGCCGACCTTGTTGCGAATTGTCTAGTAGGTGAAGCAGTAGCGGTGCGTGGCTCTGAAAACGGTGGGGCACCAAACCAGAACACAAAACCAAGAGATGTGTCCACAAAATACCTCGAGGCAACAATAAACACCCTTCCGTTATTTACTGATAGATATTCAGCAATTTCTCTTTCAATCAACAATCTATCGTCGTACGAAAACGTCCACAATTTCTACTGCAAATTAGCCACCGAATTCATGTGTTATAAAAGGTAGTTGTCAGTGTGTTAGGACGCCGATCAATCCAGAAGACCACAAACAGCAAACAGGAAAAATGCACGTATGCACCGCGAATACAAATCTGTCATCAGAACCGGACCGAACGCAAAACGCGCTCAATTTGACGCAAAAAATTAAAAACTGACAACTGACTCAACAGAGAAAGCGAATATAGTTCACAACCAAAACAAATCAGAAGACGAAGGATCATCTCGTATGGAGATGACAAATTGAATCGAATGCACAAGAAGAAGAAACGCAACCTCTAACCACCACTGTCGGCATGAACAGTGTTTCTTCGCGGCACCCTCAAGAAAAACAACAACAACAAATTGAATCGAAGGGATCGGATCGATTGTGAAAACGAACGATTTTGGAGTAGAAGGCAAACAACATCTTTACTCTACTTGGCATGCGCGGATGGGCCACTTTTGGTTTATTATTCCGTGAATAATACACCTATGTATTCGCTCAGCAAAAAATTTTTATAACACCCCCTCAAACTTTTTTCTTTTCCGTTTCAAGGTGCGTAGATTCCAAAAATGCAATGTCCGTCCGCCGTAGGCCGTATCACGTGTACTGGCTTCATTTTCGGTCTAAAAAAGTCGTTCTTTCGCACACATGCTCCATTTGGGCCCTAGTTGTGTCCCGAAACTTTTCAGCCCGATCGAAATATACCCAGGGGTGTTATGAGTGAAAATGTGTATAAAAATAGGTACTTTCTGCGTTTTAGCAACATGTTGGTAACATGAGCTTCTGAGATATCGTTTTCCATGTTTTTGGGGACGAGAAGACCGAATATGAAGTCGATTTTGACCAAAGAGTGGAAAATTGAGTTCTACCAAATGTTCAGGTCCCAAAATTGATTTTTTATGATTGAAAAACCTGGGAAATCGTCTGAAATCACCATCAGTTTGTATAATAACACTGGAAAAATTGTCAACACGTGGATCAAGACGATTAAATGGCACTGCCAATGATCAAAGATAGTTAAAAAAAAAAAGTACCTAATTTGTGTTTTAGGGGCAAAAATTAATGGAAACCATCAGAAATAGCTATTTCGATTATTTCGCATGAAAGAAACAGTAAATGAACAGCCAACATTTCTGTTGGTATGTCCAATAGAATAATAAATCCATATGACAAGGACTTTACAGCGTTTTCTCAGTTGCCATGGTGACACCAGGTCCCAGGACCCAGAACCTACCTGCCAGTTTCAAGAGCCTAGTTTTCGATTTCGATTTCTGGACATTGATTACTGTCGCTTTATTCCGATAACTTGCTTGGCCTATGGAGCACACCATGGATGCTTTACTATAATATTGAATATCCATAGAATTTCCATTCCATAGCCAGAGAAATCTTGCGAGACGCTGTTGAACTTTGTGAAAAATGCTAGGTACAGTTTACGGAGGGAAATTCAAATGCCAAACTGAACAATGGAGTTTTTTAATACCTATACAATGTTTTTGGGTGCCGGGGCAGTGGCCCAAGTGGCCTTATGGACGCAACGCCCCTAATGCTGTATTTGAGTGCACGTGAAGTCGGTTCTCGTAACTAAAATCGCTCCATTGAATGATTTCGTAAGTGGGCCCAGAAAAATGCGTTGGTTACGTTCTGTCGTATGGATATGGGATTTTGAAGGGATCCTTTTGTATAGAGAAGACAGACATCACAGGTTTTTTTTAAATCGGAGATTGAACTGAATATCTACCTACTCAATAGATAGTGCGTTGAAAGAACTCTCGAGCGGGATGGGGGCAATAGTTGGCTGTTAGAAACTGTCAACGATCTTTATCCGATTATTTCATGGTCTCGAGTTCCGAACTATCACGGATCGAAGAGCAAGTTGGTTTAGGTGGCAATGCAATTGGTATTGACAAGACAAACGACCTAGAAAGAAACCACTGGATGGATGTCGCCTCTCCACCTCTAAACGGTGATTAATAACGTCACCCCGGGAAAAAAGGGAACTGGCGCGGGAGAAATGTGCGAGAACAGCTCAGAAAAGGGGGACAATGACTGAACGGTTCGGATTGGAATCCTATTTTGAAAGGAGGCTCCTGCGGCAAAGTGAGGGCGAGCTGGGCGAGATTGATACATTAGTCAAAATATCCCAGTGGAAGAATCAACGTTGTATCAAAGGTTGTGGATGGGGAGCGATCCTGGCCGCCGAAAGGATCGAGAGATGTCGGAGCATTTGTAAAACTGGTGGTACCTTTTAACGACTTCCACAGAAACGAGTCTGAGCGGGAGGTGTTAGAAGGCTTAGGCGCATTAAGATAACCAACTTCAGGCTTCACGATCATAACGGCAGTCACCCTTACCTACTTGTGAAACTACCGTTAAATCGTCGTGTATACGAGTTTTATCGTTGACACTTGCGAATGTGAAGTATGAATGAGGAATTCAATGGCGGTTTTTGAATTTGATCAATAAACTAGTAATAATTTACCGAAGTGGATAATGAGGCTGTTCCTGAATGAAGAGAAACCTAAGTAGTCAAACCTGAAGATAAAACAGTAAAATCGGACTCAGTTTTCAACGCGGTTGTTATATGTGGAGGCACGTAATTATGTAGTAGATGTACTTACTTACCTAATAATTTATTTCATGTAATAATTATTTTTTTCATTTTGCGAGGTGAAATTTGTCGTCCGTAAAATTTTCGCAGTAAAAAATCGCTACAAATCATTAAACAACGGTTTATTATTTAGCTGTATAGATGCCCCTTTTGCGTGGATCACTGCTTTCTGTGGTCAGTGCCTACCCTCGAGCTCCCCCAAGGAAAGCTCCTAAACTGGAGCCGGCCTGGGAATTAGAGTTTCATAAAAATGCGCGGGATTCAATAATTCGATAATTAATAATTTATTATTTGTTGTTATTCATGAAGCATAACGTTTGTTCAAGTTGCAAAATTACCTGTCAACAAAATCCAAAAGAGCCATCATTCCTTCAAATGAAATAAAATCACAGAACAACCAACTCTACTTCATAGTCATCCGTAATTAATTATAATCAGGTAACAAGCAACGATTGCCGGGCCGGATTTATACCGTTTCATTCACGATCGTGTTGACGAAGCTTTTCGATGCAAACGAACGGCTGGTCGTACAACGCTCCGAGTGGTCTCAAAAAATTCTTTAGTTCAAGATCAATGTAAAAACGTAAAAAAAACCCATAGGTACCCTTCTACTGAATGTTTTTGAACAACGGCGTTCTGAATATGTCAACTCCAATTTTTCACCCCAGTTAACTTCGGGCTTCGCGGACCAAGTAGGCCCCAAATGGGACCTACAAACCTAATTCATTAATTCTACCGAGTTCATGGTAACTAGGAAAAGTACGGCGGACGGGCAGAAATTTTGTCACCCCATTTTTGGATTCTATATAGCTAGAAACGGAAACCATCAAATTTGGATTAGGTGGGGGGGGGTTAGATTTTTTTCCTTTTTTTTCCATGCTCGATTTTAAAGGTTTATTATTGAAAACAATAAACCAAAATTGCGGTAGAGCAATTTTGGAACAACTTTTATATCATTATTATGGTGTTCTCAACAAGAATGCGATTGTTTAACTACCTACTTGGTCGAGGAATTTCTCACAATTTGTGAAACTGAGACCACTGAGTGCCGGTTTCACCAAAGTTTTTGATCAACATTTACTTCAATTTTCAATTTCAAATACCTTTATTTGTCCTTTAAGACATCAGGCTGAGTTACAAACGGAAAAGCGTATACTGCATTGTACAAATTAATAAGAAACGAGAGTTTCATTCAAGTGTTCATTAAATAAAGAAAAATAAAATACTGATTCACTTTGGGAAAAAAAAATTAAAAAGTTTGTGTGCTCATAGTAGGTAAAATGCGAGTAGATAAAGAGAGATAATTAAAGCCATTTGGCGCTTTAGCCCATCTTTAGATAGTACATAATTATCTTCAAATTTACAGATCATGAGGCAAGTTGATCAATACAAGCTGACAGAGCTGTTTAAGAGCTAATTGTTAATAGTCAAACAGACAGAGATTTCTGATATTGAGCACTGCAATTACAAAATGGTGAAGCCTCTGTAAATCAAGTTCGTTTGGCGAGCGAATAATTGGAATGGCGTGTTCGGGACGAAGAAGATATGGACATGTGGCTTCTCTTGCGCTTTTGTACATCGGGCACTCGAAGAGCTAAAGTATTTAGTAGCTAAGAGGAAAAGTACGGCGGACGGGCAGAAATTTTGTCACCCCATTTTTGGATTCTATATAGCTAGAAACGGAAACCATCAAATTTGGATTAGGTGGGGGGGGGTTAGATTTTTTTCCTTTTTTTTCCATGCTCGATTTTAAAGGTTTATTATTGAAAACAATAAACCAAAATTGCGGTAGAGCAATTTTGGAACAACTTTTATATCATTATTATGGTGTTCTCAACAAGAATGCGATTGTTTAACTACCTACTTGGTCGAGGAATTTCTCACAATTTGTGAAACTGAGACCACTGAGTGCCGGTTTCACCAAAGTTTTTGATCAACATTTACTTATTACTGAAGATCTCAGGTGTTGAACAAACAACGACTTTGGGTTTCACAAACCGCGTTTAAGATAAATCAATGATGAAAAGAGACAAATCGACGATCAAACCCAATTTTGGATGGTCAGCGTCCTAAATAAACTATTTACCACTTCGCCATCTTGCTAGTTCGACAGTTTTCATGCGAACCATTCTTCTATTATTATTCTTCTACGTCCACAAAAATGAGTAGGGGACTGATAAGGGCATTTCGGTTGGTATTGGAGGACAAAGGTGCAGACTTCACAATTCGTCGTCCTCGATGGATGGTAAGACAGAGAGAGAGCATGTTATTTGGAGCTCGATGATTTCGATTTTGTGACGAGGTACCTACAACATAATCAAGTGAAAAGGCACATATCTTACTCGTTTCTTTGAAAGAGGATCAAGTTTAATTGCCTAACAACAAAAAAGTTCTAGTCGATCATGCAGTTCTTTGGATAATGAATACTGCGATTTTTCTAAAACAATTTTTAGCGATTCCATGATTAGGATTTCGCATTTGCCCAAGCGTAGTTGAGCTATAAAATCTAAAGCGGGCAATTTCACCTGTTTTCTTTCATTTTCGTAAAAGATCTCGTCGAGTGCTTTCCGAAAAGGTGCTATATGAGGGGTATCTGACGGTCGAAAGTAGGCGATAAACCAGCGGAAAGAATGCGAAATAACGTCATAGCGTCATAGGTAAAGGTTCACCCCCGCGTCCGTATGGCGTACCCCTGAGGACCATCCACTTATGACGTCATATCGTTTTCTTTCCATCCGTTTGTTGCCCAAACTGCACGGAGTTTTGAGTTGAAAATTGGCAGTGGGCGGTTTTCAAAGGTTCTAAATCCGATTCTGAGATCAAAAATGAAAAATTCCTACTCGCGGAAATTGCCTAATAGGCAATTTTCAGTAGAACTGTGCAATGCAATTAAATAATTCATAGAGGACAATCAACTACGTGCCCACGAAAATTGTGAAAAATCAGACCATTTGTTAGTGAGAAATTTTGTAGGTACATAACCTACCTACCATGTTAGGCTCAGCGAGACACATTATATTATTGATAATACTACTAAGTACTTACTTTATAAAAAATATATTTTATAACAGGAACGACAGATAAAGCACCATCAGTTTTCTTACACTCACTAATGTTGAAATACTTGCGAACAGTGTCAACAAAAATATGTTTTTCACTAGCTTCAAACTTCGCTCCGCGTTTTCGTTTTTGCGACGTTTGACCCCATGCTGGTTTCCTCGATTTCGACAGTCAAGAAACTTTCTTTCAAAAATAAACGTAACAACAAACGTAAAACGTCTACCAGTTCGAGTAGGCAGTATAGCTTCCTCACTTCAGTCACATGAACGTATAGAATAGTTGCGTAGGTTCGTTTTGATAAGGGACCACCTGCGATCCAATTCGCGAGTACCCTCAAAATTTCAGCTCTCTACGACTATTTTTCGCGTAGTTAGAAACAGTACAATAAAATGGTCAACATTTCATGTTCGCGCTTGCGCAGACGAAAATTACATTACGATTTCAATGAAATTCATAAGGAATTCTGATCGACCCTCCAAATCTGAACTCATTTCAACGATATTTAAGGTAGTTATGGGCGTTTCAAGTATTTTACGTTTGCGCATGCGCAGACAAAACGATTTCCATGATTTTGAAACGAGACCATCTGCAATCCAACCCGCGTGGACCCTAAAAATTTCAGCTCTGTACGACCATTTTTCGCGTAGTTAAAAATGTTACAAGAAATGGTCAACATTTCATGTTTGCGCATGCTCAGACGAAAATTACTTTACGATTCCAGTGAAATTCATTTGGAACGATCAAAGTATTATTCCTGATCGACCCTCCAAGTTCGAACTTATTTCAACGATATTTAGGGCAGATATGGGAGTTCCAAGTATTTCACGTTTGCGCATGCGCAGACGAAAGTTACCGTAATTTTTCAATGATTTTGTTGTGGGACCGTCTGTGACCCAATTCGCACCTATGCTCCGAATTTCAACCATTGTTTCGGATAGTTATGGGCGTTACAAGGAATTATCACAGACAGACACAGAACCAGAAATGTTCCCTGATGTCTGATACGCAAAATGGTAGTGAACATTTTCATTTTGGAGGACATACATATTTTTTTACTCAATCATGAATCCAAGGCTTCCCTACTACCTTCGTACTTAGTTAGGAAGCAAAATAAACGTAATTTTAATCACCAATAGAAACAACAAAACAAACTCCAAAAACGCTGCAAAGTCCTTGTCACATGGGTTTATTATTCTATTGGACATACCTACAGAAACGTTGGCTGTTCATTAATTGTTTCTTTCATGCGTAATAATCGAAATAGCTACTTCTGATGGTTTCCATTAATTTTGGCCCCCAAAACACAAATTAGGTACGCTCTTTTGGTTTATTATTTTCAATAATGAATCATTGGAATCGAGCATGAAAAAAAAAATTCTTACCCCCCCTCAAAATTTGATGGTTTACGTTTCAAGGTATGTAGAATCCAAAACTGCAATAAAAATATTTCTGTCTGTCCGCCGTACGCCGTACGCCGTACGGGCCACTTTTCTTAGTTACCATGAAAAAAAATTGATGAAATTCGGGTTATAGGTTCCGTTCGGCGTCTAGTTGGTCCTCGAAGCTCGACGTTACTGTGAGTCATCTCTAAGGGGTTCAAAATAGGGGTTGAAATTTTCAAAACGCCTATACCATATTTTTACGGTTTTAAATAGTTCTTGAACTTGCGAGTTTTTTAAGACTATCCGGAGCATCGTACGTCCAGCCGTTCGTTCACAGTAAGGCCCCGAAGTTTGCACCGACAGGCATTTACGACTCCAGTGTGAATGAAATTGTATACAATTCAAACCAAATCTCGTAACCAGAGACGCGCCCACAATAGGAATTTGTGAATACGGCCAATCATTGGTAGGGATCACCTGATTATATTGGCGGAGTATGAAGTCGAGTTGGTTGTTCTGTGATATTATTTAATTTGAAAAATGATGGCTCTTTTGGAGTTTGTTGGTAGGTAGTGAAACTTGAACAAACGTTGAAGTATTATTGATGGGTAAATTATTACTACGGTAAATCATACTCAACGGTAAATTATTACACAACGGTTCATTATACCATCTACGTAGAAGGGGCTGGAGTTTGTTGGTAGGAACTTTTGCAACTTTTTTCACTCCTCATCAACAATTTCTTTTCAGAACTTCATTATGTGTGTTTCTTTTTGTTAGGTACTGTTTGTCATCGGCAGAATTATTTTAGCAACATTTAACTCGTGATTTAGGTAGGTACCTAGTAACGAGTACGGGGTTAGGTACTAACCTACGGAGAGTCTGCGATCTACATAATATGTATATAATAGAATAGTACATATTATATTATATAGACGGGTTATCTATACATAGAGCTGTGATCTGTAACGGAAGGGTATTCTATACAAAATAATAAACCGTTGTGCAGGGATTTGCAGCGTTTTTTTCTTTTTTTTTTAACTATCTTTGATCATTGGTAGTGCCATTTAATCGTCTTGATCCACGTGTTGACACTTTTTCCAGTGTTATTATTCAAACTGATGGTGATTTCAGACGATTTCCCAGGTTTTTCACTCATAAAAAATCAATTCTGGGAGCTGAACATTTGGTAGAACTCAATTTTCCACTCTTTGGTCAAAATCGACTTCATATTCGGTCTTCTCGTCCCCAAAAACATAGAAAACGATATCTCAGAAGCTCATGTTACCAATATGTTGCTAAAACGTAAAAAGTACCTATTTTTACACACATTTTCACTCATAACACCCCTGGGTATATTCCGATCGGGCTGAAAAGTTTCGGGACACAACTAGGGCCCAAATGGAGCATGTGTGCGAAAGAACGATTTTTTTAGACCGAAAATGAAGCCTGTACACGTGATACGGCGGACGGCGGACGGCGGACGGCGTACGGCGGACGGACATTGCATTTTTGGAATCTATGCACCTTGAAACGTAAAAGAAAAAAGTTTGAGGGGGTGTTATAAAAATTTTTTGCTGAGCGAATACATAGGTGTATTATTCACAGAATAATAAACCAAAACAAATGAGCACAATTTGGTACCTACCTCACAATGCACGTCAACAACTTCAATCGTAATCACCCCAATGCCTCCCTTTTGGTGGGCCAATGCCACCATGATACCGTTAAATCGACGTTTTATGAAAAATAACGTTTTATTAAAACATTGTAGACGTTTATTACCACTCGTGAAGAAACCCACTTGTCCTTAACCACAGCTTCAAATCTCCGATTCGGTATAACAATGATATACTTTAAACCTTGGTTAGGAAGTATTGGTAGAACCGGCCCTGAACCATCAACCATTCGCCGCTCACAATCCCCGGAAAGAAACCGAATGAGCTACAATAATTATTACTGTCGCAGACCAGCAGCTGGAGACAGCCGAACCTGAATCTGACAGCAAGGAAGGGTTTGCGGTATCATCAAAGGGCCTCTTCCCGCCTTTGGTACAAACGATACGATGGCATAGTAGTCATATTTTTTGCCCGAACATTGTACTCATCTAGTGATGATTTCCGTTTCACTACCCCTTCATCCTGCTGGCGCTCCTTTAATCCGATTGTACCTGTTAATCGCGTTAATGCCCGCGTTACCGACGGTCTCTCAGACCCAAAGAACATCCTGTCGGTGCCTTCCACCTCTTTTTCGGTGTCTCCCAGTGACATTTTAAAAAGCCCTTCGCAGTATTGCATTTCACAAGAGTAGCGCCTTTCTCGTTTCGAGTCGTTAGAACCAATACCTTCGCCGTCGACACCGATCTCTGATTACGCAGCATCCCGTCTATTATCAGGGAGGCCCTGCAGGCAGCTGGGGGCAACTGCTCGTGGTTACTACCCTCTGCTCTAAAACCTATTTTTA
Source organism: Leptopterna dolabrata (assembly GCA_954871275.1). Classification (NCBI taxonomy): domain Eukaryota; kingdom Metazoa; phylum Arthropoda; class Insecta; order Hemiptera; family Miridae; genus Leptopterna; species Leptopterna dolabrata. The sequence continues at coordinate 46,489,348 of OX940980.1, forward strand.
CCATCCAAGCGCACGAGTTCCCCTTTTAAAAAACACATCTGATTGATGGGACATTGCTCTGCTTTTTCTTTCTGATCTTCGGTTATAAAAATATCTCGACGTTAAATAATAACACCTACGCATTGAGTTTCTAGGAACCTCATGATATGAGTGAGGTTCTTAATTTATATTCTTCTTGGATTACCCTCAGATCAAATTCATAGTACGCACCATACATTATATTCAGTAATGTGATAGCCTTCCTAACATTGTAATAACCTGCCCGAGAAGTACATTACTGGGTAGGAAGGTCAACGTCGATGTAAAAATACACATATTATACACCTCGATGGGCATTACTGGTTTCGTAGCTAACCATCATTATTTTGTTATAATCGTCCTGGTGTTTTTGAAATTAGCATCAAAATCGCAATGAAAAATATTGAGGTAAGTAAGTAAGTAAGTACCTACATTGTCGGTAATTCGCGAGTGATTTAGTTCGTAAATAAGTACCTACCTATTGGGTTTTTTTTTTCGTTTTTGTGAGTGTTTTTGTACCTACCTTTGTACATTTTTTCAAAAGATATTTTTAAAAAATTCTCCGTTTTCGCGGAAAAACATTGAATCGTGGACATGTTTTTGGACGCACGAATTGACAGTATATCCACATTCAACGTTTTTCCGTGAAAACGGAGACAATTACGATTACCTTTTTTTTGTAAACAGAAATTTGGTGATTTAAGAAAGGCTCACTCAGCTGATTAGGGAGGGCCCTCACCCCGTCATTTTTACTCGTCAGTCCTACAGAGGCTTCATTTTGAATTAAATTTCAAACTTGTAGGTCGAAACAGGAGTGAAATTAGCCTCGGGTCAATCTAGTAACTTAGTAATCGCCATCAGTAAACAACTACCTTGAATGCTAGGGCATCAGGTGCATGGAAACCAGTATTGTTTATCGGCAGTCCAAAAACATGTCCATGTTAAAACTATGTTCTTAAAGCTATCTTTAAACTATCTTTAGAAAATTAAAATGTTTGACCATTCCATTCTCCCACTTGCACATCCCAAAATTGTCATTAACAACAATAAATAATCCTATTATTAACCGTAACCGTTTAGTAATAATATAGATTGTTGGTTGTATTGATTGTTGATTAGGTAGTAATAAAATACGTCTCATGCTGAAATGAACCCATCCCCGAACATATTAAAAACGTACCTTGTTGTATGTTGGTACATGGATGTTTGATGGTTGAATATCAATCGTCACAACATTCTCTTTATATTTTTTGCTCTACCGGATGTTTGCAACTCATGTTTCATTATATCAGAGTCACCTTTCAATTTTTTGTTTCACGATTATTCCTGAGACATTATTATAAATATTTTGGTTTCATATTATTTCCGTCGAATCCCAGTATACTTACATGGATGATATCCATCAACTGTTGTGACGTAAATTCGAATACATACCTACCTATAAATGGCGAGAGGAGACTTGTGTGGATCTCATTATGCCCACGGATTCTCCGTTCGAACATCCAAATGCCATCAAAGATAGCCATCTAGACGGAGACCGAAAGGCTTATTATAATATTCATAATCAATGAAACAGAAGCGCCAAGCTTCAGTCAAGATGAAAAAGCCCATTATTCAGTTGCGTAATATAAGACTATGAATGATATCCAAGATTGATGTTGGAACGAATGGTCATTAATATGCGTAGGAGAAGCTTACTGAGTATCTTGATGAATGTTTGATGTTTTGTCTCGATAATGATAACACTGTAACGTTAATAATACTTGAACATGTTTTAGTGCCCATATTATTTTGTTTATAAATAATTATATGACTGATAGACATTTTATACGCGGTGAACCATTAAGACTCTTATGATGCTAGATTATGAAAACGCGTCATGGCAAGGAATACATACTATTGTTGCCAAAATACTCGTATTATAACCTAATATTTATATTACATGGACAGGTCTTGTGACCTATTGTAGGCCAGATCGCAAAAAAATGGGACTATGTAAACTACACAATATTTAAATTATTTAAAAATATGTGTAGTTGTAACTTGAAACATATGAGACGCAAATGCCCGTGTTACATTACCTATAGCCTGTAAGTATGTACTCAAAGTGAAGATCCACGTTTGATGAGCGGGTTGGATGGTGCGTTCAATCAGAGGTGTTGGGGTCGTGTAAAGTAGGAATGAGGTGTGGGTAGCATAATATTTATATAGTCTGGTTTACTCGTTTCATTAGGAGTATCAGAACACCTTATTTACACGCGCTCTTGTCGTTCGAGTCACATCTTCAACGAAAGAAAATATGCCAAGTGGCAGCCACATTATTAGGATCATTCATAACACGGGTGGAAAAGTCCTCTATCCAAATCCCCCACATAACAATAATTATAATATATTTATTCGTACGATTTCGAGCGCTAAACCTCGCATGAGAAGCCAATCGTTATTAATGGTTACTTCGGCAGACTTCAGGATTTGAAATATTCGAGTAGATACGTATTTTTCAACTTACACCTCACGTCCCATGTACATTCTAACATACTGGACACCCCCCTCGCCACTACCGCAACTCCTATCATTCGGGATACTCTCGTTTTGCACGTAAACGACCCCCTCACTCCTCTTCATTATGCTGAGTGAGTCGATGTGATTTAAGCAGTTGACATCCCCATTTAAAACGCATGCGTGATCCTTGATTCATGAACGGTTATAAAATGCAACACATGTTAAACCTATGGACATGGGCCCTGGGCCGCCGATAATTACCGATTGTGCCAGTCCAGTTAGACAGGTTACAGGAGCAGGTTCTGATTCACGCGTCCCACTCATTCTCTCATTTACCATTCAATGAATCCGCTCCAATCCGAAATTTTGATTTACCGCATCGAGTCAGCGCTACTTGAAATAAAAATATATAACTATCTGCCCTCTGCGCTTTCTATTTTATTTTATTCCATTCGACCATCCCCAGAAGGAAATCGAAGAACACCGAATTGCAGGGTTATAATTGATAATGAATATTTTATTTGTAAATCCATCCGCATCCGGTTCAGTACAACTAACCTTGTTTTCTATTCTCTCTATCGAAACTGATTTATTACTTTGAAATATAAATGTAGATGTGATCATTACTAATGATTTGAATTCTAGAGTGGCAAGTATAGCAGAACACGATCAAGTGAAAACAACATGCTTAATGGACTTACTATGATCATGAATGTATTACCTAATGTGTTTTTCGATCATACAATGGATATTGCGACTGCCTCCTGGTTATCCGTTGATTTGCATAGTCTCTGCTCTGCTCTGGCTTTCGCACGGAGTACGAGTATTACATTTGCATAGTACATTTAATACGTTACCTTGGGACATGGGAGATGTAGGCGAATATTATGAGCAAGCCTCAGCGGAATTTAAAAAAATAAAATTGCAATATTCAGTAGGTAAGTAGAAAACAAAATCAGAAAATATTAATTGTGTTTAAAAATATATATATTAATTGCTATGCAATTTTAACGCCGGGGGTCATGTGAAAAAAATGTCCTGTCACAATATCCTGTCACAAAAACGCGTCACGCAAAGAGGAATGTGATGAAGATGAGCACAAAGAGGAATGTGATAAAGATGAGCACAAAGAGGAATGTGATAAAGATGAGCACAAAGAGGAACGTGATAAAGATGAGCACAAAGAGGAATGTGATAAAGATGAGCACAAAGAGGAATGTGATAAAGAATTACCAACGTTATCTTTGTTACCTATGAATAACTAGTTACCTACATTCAGAAATAAATGTAAATAAATAACGTTTAAACAGAATCGTTTTATTTTTTTGTGTGTTGGTGGTGTGGGGGGGGGGGGGGGGGGGGTAAATTGCATAGCAAATTCTCCTTTGTTATACGAAGTATAAGAACACATCCTTCGGGGGTGAGGAACGGCGAAGCCGTTCCGAGGGGGCGGAGCCCCCTTTGGGGGTCCAGGGGGCTTGCCCCCTGGCGAGGCCCGAAGGGCCGAGTTATATATTATAATACCTACTTATTATGTTGATCCTGACCATGACATTTTGAAAATACCCTGTTTCAATTCCAAAATCATAAGCCAAGTGGGTGGGCAGTGCTCTTTGATTACCTTCTTCTCGTCGGTACTACAATTCGTGTAATGGCTAGGCATTACCCTAATTTGATGCACCTATGAATTCTCGCCACGGCAAGTAATATCAAACCAATTTCCGGTCATATTTAATCGTTAAATTATATTTAAAATATTGGAAGACAGGAACGGATAGGTCGTAATTGCAGTCAGTTATAGTGTGCCTGGACAGAAGGGCATTGCTAAGATCAAGTGACACGGAGATCTTACGTAGGTGATATTTTGTGCGGTTCAAAAACTACTGGACAGGGACGTGTTGCTAGCATTTGCCTAGCCATGTCATGTTGTCTCCACGGTTGGAAGCTAGTGAGGCACTTATATTTTTAATAGAAAAAACGCTGCAAATTATTACACAACGGTTTATTATTTACCTGTATAGATGCCCCTTCTGCATAGATCACTGATTACGGTGGTCAGTACCCTCGAGCTCCGCCAGGAAAGCCCTAAATGGAGTACCTACTGGAGCCGGCCCGGGAACTTAAGTTTCATACAAATGCGCGGGATTAATAACTCAAGTCATTAATTATTTGTAGTTATTCATGAAGCATAAGGTAAATAATAAAACGTTGTGTAGTAATTTACCTGTATAGATGCAACTTCTGCGTAGATAGTATAATAAACCGTTGTGTAATAATTTACCATTCTTGTAACAATTTACCGGTGTGTAATAATTTACCATTGTGTAACAATTTACCCAATTATACTTCAACATTTGGTGAAGTTGAAAAAGAATCCAAAATATCCATCACTTTTCAAATGAAATAATATCCCAGAAAAACCAGCTCTACTTCATACAGCCACCCGTGATTATAATCAGATGCTCCCTAGTGATGATATCTGGGCCGGATTTATACCGTTTCATTCACAATCATGTTGACGGAGCTTTTCGGTGCACGCGAACGGCTGGTCTTACAATGCTCCGGGTGGTCTCGAAAAATTCTTTATTTCAAGATCAATTTAAAAACGTTAAAAAACCCCTCTACTGAAAGTTTTTGAGCTACGGCGTTCTGATAGTTTCAACCGCTATTTTTCACCCCTTAGAGATGGCGGAAGTTTTGAGGAGGTGTTAAAATTTTGGTTTATTATTTTCAATAATGAACCTATGGAATCGAGCATTAAAAAAAAATTAACCCCCCCCCCCCCCCCAAATTTGATGGTTTCCTTTTCAAGGTAGGTATGTAGAATCCGAAAATGCAACCGCAAAAATTTCTGTTCATCCGCCGTAGGCCGTACTTCGCACTTTCCTTAGTAACATGAACCAAAATTGATGAAATTTGGTTTGTTGGTCCCATTTGGGGTCTAGTTGGTCCGCGAAGCTTGGCGTTAGTGTCGGTCATCTTTAAGAGGTGAAAAATAGGGGTTGAAATCTCCAGGACGCCGTTACCTTGAATTTTTTTTGCGTTTTCAAAACAGTTTGCACGGCCCCGAAGTTTGCACCGACAGGCTTCATCAACAGGAGAGTGAATCAGATTTTATACATTCAGCTCAGATATCATCGCTAGGAATCACCTGATTATAATCACTGGTGGCTTTATGAAGTCGAGTTGATTATTCTGTGATATTATTCCATTTCAAAAATTATGGATGTTTTGGATTTTGTTGAGAGGTAATTTTGCAACTTGAACAAACGTTGAAGTATTATTGGGTTAATTATTACACAACGTTTATTATACTATCTACGCAGAAGGGGCATCTATACAGCTAAATTATTACACAGCGGTTCATTATTTACCTTATGCTTCGTGAATAACTGCGAATAATTAATGATTTAATTATTGAATCCCGCGCATTTGTATGGAACTTTAATTCTTGGGCCGACTCCAGTACTCCATTTAGGGCTTTCCTGGACGGAGCTCGAGGGTATTGACCACAGATAGCAGTGATCTACGAAGAACGGATATCTGTACAGGTAAGTAATAAACTGTTGTGTAATAATTTGCAGCGTTTTCATGCTCGATTCCAAAGGTTATTTATTGAAAACAATGAACCAAAATAAGAAGAGGGTCAACGAGTAGCTTTCGGTGTTTTCTTGAAATTGTCTGGCGCTCATTCTGCCGACGCCTTTTTTTTTCAAGGTGGAATGCAGATCGAATGTTAGTAGGTACCTCGTGAGAACGCTCGTTAGACTGCATTGTTTGGGATTGACTTGAAATCCAACCAAGCTCCAAATGTGGATCACTGAGTAGAGAAAATGTCCTCTCACAATGACGAGGAACCTTGTGTTGATAAAAATGAATGAAACAACACAAAAAATTAAGGCTACTTAGTTGAGAATGGAAAAAATAAATATAACCATACCATTAACGTAAGAAGGATGTAATGAAGCATAATAGGAAATCACTCTTCTCATCTTATCCGTCTCTAAAATAACCCAACGAGCTTTGGCGGGGCCGGTAGTTTATTTCATTTTCGCGGCCTGTTTGGCGTAATGTCGGCTGAAGGCGGAGAGTTGTAATTATAGCCGGCCCTGCATAGAGAGCGGACAATTATTATGTTGTTGCCGGTGCCCACAAGGCGTTTTCTGAGGTTCACTCCGAAGCCTTCTTCTCATTTCGATGCGTTTTTGAGCCCATCTTCCCATTAAACTTGTTGCTTCACTTTGCCCGTTGGCTGCGGGATGGATTTCTCGAAGTGTGTTGTTTCATGAGTTTTGCCCCTCCTATGGGAATGTATCTTTAGTGCAAGTTTATTGTACTTGATTGAGCCGAAAATATCAGCAAGGGTTGAATGTGTAGGGGGATCGACGGAATACTGACCTCTCCTCTGTTATTAGGTTATGCAGTAGAATATTACTTGGACTTCACCATCCTGGAAGTTACAGATCAACTCTTCGATCAGTGGCTCGGAATGCTACCTATTGTGATGTTAATGATCAACCAGGTAATAGGATTGCGCTCAAATCTTTGTACTAGTAGGCACAATCTCTAGGATTAGAAGTAGTGACGACCGGCCACCCCTAGTTCGTGTGCCTACTTATAACTGACATAATTATTTACCAAACGTAACACGAGCGTTGATTAAACTCAGGTTGTATAAACTTGAAATGTTGAGGACATAGTTACCTACTAACTCGTTCGACCTTTATAATTTGCTGCCACGACGCTGCCAGAAATGGCGATGCTACATGCGAATAACAGTAATATTATTTATTTTGGGTCATGTGACTTATTCGAATATGGACAGTACGAACTCTCTGTGTTTTTAGGTATAATTTACTAGTTTGCTACATACAGTTGCTGTAAAATTTTGTTACATTCAAATTCCAAAATAAGAGGGGCACAAATGCCACCTTCCTGCCTTCTTCTGACAGGCCGCTGAAGCCGAGATAGATACCCAGCCGGTTTGTGGTCAGATGTGTGAATGAAGATGTAGAGTTGGGAGAATAGTTTGGGATTATCAGGTTAATTAATCAATTTTTTCTTCTTTAGTTCGTAAATGTTGGATATTCTTATTGGTTCATTATTTTCAATAATGAACCTTTGTAATCGAGCATGTAAAGAAAATTTTTTAACCCTCCTCAAAATTTGGTGGTTTCCGTTTCAAGGTATGTAGAATCCAAAAATGCAATAAAAAATTTCTGTCCGTCCGCCGTACGCCGTACTTCGCACTTTTCTTAGTTACCATGAACCAAAGTTAACGAAATTTGGTGTGTAGATCCCGTTTGGGGTCAAGTTGGTCCTCGAAGCTCGGCGTTACTACTGTCAGTCATCTCTAAGGGGTGAAAAATAGGGGTTGAAATCTCCAGGACGCCTTTAACTCGAATTTTTTTTTCGGTTTTAAATAGTTCTCGAACTTGGGAGTTTTCTAAGACCACCCGGAGCATTGTACGTCCAGCCGTTCGTTCACAGTAAGGCCCAGAAGTTTTCACCGACAGGCATTTTCAACAGTGGGTGAATGAAATTGTATACATTCAGCCCAAATATCAACACTAGGGACGCGCTAGCAATCGGGAATCGGCCCGAGATCATCATTGCTAGGGAGCACCTGATTATATTCACGGAATATGAAGTCGAGTTGGTTGTTCTGTGATATTATTTCATTTGAAAAATGATGGCAATTTTGGAGTTTGTTGATAGGTAGTGAAACTTGAACAAACGTTGAAGTATTATTGATGGGAAAATTATTACACAGCGGTAAGTTATTACACGACGGTTCATTATACCATCTATGCAACTTTAACAACCGTTGAAGTATTGTTGATGGGCAAATTATTACACAACGGTAAATTATTACTCAAAGGTAAATTGTTGCACAACGGTTCATTATTCTATCTACGTAGAAGGGGCACCTATACAGGTAAATTATTACACAACGGTTTATTATTTGCCTTATGCTGCTTGAATAACTACAAAATAATTAATGATTGAATTACCGAATCCCGCGCATTTGTAGGAAACTTTAATTCCGGGGCCGGCTCCAGTGCTCGATTGCTTTCCTGGGGGGAGCTCGAGGGTATTGACCATAGAAAACAGTGATCTACGCAGAAGGGGCATCTATACAGGTAAATAATAAACCTTTGTGTAATAATTTGCAGCGTTTTTGTTTAGGTGGTGTCGCAGTGTAGGTAGATCCTCGACGGGTAGTGTAGCATACCGACTTCACTAATGCTATTGAGAGAGAAAATCGCATGCAGAACAGTCCCCGTGCGTCGGAAATTTCGTTTTAGGGGATTATATCCAACTTTTTGTTGGACTTGGAGATTAATAAGTTGAACAACTATTTCAAATCAGAAAGCAGGATGTCGTGTTGTTATATTGTACGGGTGAGGTGTGAGGTATATATTAGGGCGTTACGCAACTAGAAAGTGGTTACCATTGCGTTGCCTGTTAAAAACATGTCTTCACTCCACCCAGAACTATTCAACAAATAGCGGTTGGCGGTTTTCGTTCACTTTATAAAAAGGCACCAATAATTATCGTCCCGCCTCCTCACTCCGGGGGCCTTCAAGTTCACCACCGAAAAAGAACAAACTCGAGCCTCGCGTGCTTATATTATTCAGTGGAAGTCCATCGTGGTGCCCTCTCTCCATGGGATCTCAGGCATATAGAAAACTCCTAAAGAGATACAGACTGGGCGGAGAAGGGACCGCCTAAATCAAAAAGAACACGTAGTACGTCCACTGCACTCACACTCTGCTCCCTACGCACTCACACCCTCTATCAGGCTGGTTACTGGGCCTATGATTCATGGCCTCCTCTTCATCCGAGTGCCCAAGTCTGCTTAGCACCCGCTCCGACAACTCATTCCATTTCACCTCGAAATGACTTAGTCCTTCGGCCAAATCCCTTTGAACCGGCGCCGGTTTCCGCTGTTCCATAAATCACTGGATCGTTTTATCACCATTTGGATTGGAGTTTCATGATCGTTCGAAGCTACGATTTTTAACGAGTACAGCGTAGTTGGGTCGCACGAACATCGAGCCCGTTGATTTTGATTTGTTGTACGGCTTTGTTTTGGGACTCCCCAATTCAAGAAAACAGAAACCAGTGATAATCAGAGAAAAACGGAGTCATTGAAAAATTAGTCTGTTTCCAATAATCCACGAAAAACGCGAAAAAACACGTTTATACCGGTTTCGGTGATCAAACCATCGTCAGTAAAAACAATAACTGAAGGCACATTGGAGAGGTGACGTTATAAATAGTCAAAAAGTGAAATGAGGTCGATAGGGATTGGTTGTGAAGAAGAATGGTGAAGGGAACCAAGGAAGGGGGGTCGATTGTGATTGGCCCAGGAAGAGAATGCTAAAAATTGAAAGAAATGAACGCAATAATGGGGGAAAACTTAAAGGAATTACATCATTCAATGATTTACCCAACCTTTCACTCTTAATAATTTCTAATTTTTAAAGTACATCCAACAAGCTCCCTTTCGGGCAGAAATGAAGATACTCAACCAAGACCAAAATTGAAGCTATGACTGGATTCATTCAAGTGACGTGCAAAGGCCGAATCACCCTTATTACCCCTGAAATCTTTTTTTTCCGTGTATTAGTGGAAATAGACTATTTTTTCAATAACTCCGTTTTTCTTTGAAATGGGTTTCCACGATTTCTTCGCGAGTGATTTAGTTTGTCCTTACGGGTGATAATCCTCTACTCTTTGATAATCCTACAGGATCCACATGCTCCTCACGATGGCAGGTTACATTTTGTTACGAGACCTATTTACCGATTTGAGTACCTACCTAAGTACCCTGGTGTTTGGTGTAACTTGTGGAAGCAACATTATTGATATAAATTATTACCCAACACATACAATCATGGGAAGTTGGTTAAGTAAACTCATTTTGATCTTACAGATTGGCAGTTCGTTGAGTAAATTCATTTCTTCCCGGAAAGGAGCATGTTGGATGTACTTGAAAAATTCCAAATTATTAAGAGTGATAGGGTGGGTAAATCCCCCCCCCCCCACCATATTTGTTCATTTCTGTAACAGCTTAATCCCCCTCCACCTCACCCAACCATCCTTTCACTTTTTGGCATTAACTTTCAAGGGCCAGTCAGAATAGACCTCCTTCATTTTGTTCCTTTCACCATTCGTCTTCACAACCAATCCCAATCAACCTCCTGTCACTTTTGGAACTATTTGTAAGGTCACCTCTCCAATGTGCCTTCAGTAGTTATTGTTTTTTGATCACAGAAACCGGTATAACAGTGTATTGTTCGTGTACTAGTGGAAATAGTCAACCTTTCAATAACTCCGTTTTTCTTTTTTTAGTATGAGGAATGAAACGCACGCATTAAGGCGGTCATTCCTCATTTTTCAAAGGTTCCCAATTTCAACCTATTTGTGAATCTGTTTTCCAAAACCCCACTCCTCGGGAAGGCAGAACTCATTCAGTGAGATATACTAAACTAGCAATTTTACCGAATTTCGGCCGGAGAAAGCAAACGAAATTAAATTAACTGGAGGGAAAAATCTTCAGTTTACAAAAACACAACGACCTATCCACCAAATAATTTTGCCAAGACGCCGTTGCTGGTTATGGCCGCTTTACTGAGAAATAGGAAATCCGGAAAGGATACGACCGGCTATACCTTCCCCGGACAACTCCAAGCATTATGCGAAACACCTCATAAAAATCCGTTTTTCCGTGATTCGAACAGAATCATCAGTTTCTAGTATAGATAGCAAACTTAACCACCCTTCAAGCAAGCGAAATTAAATTTAATTGGAGGGGAAAACCTTCAGTTTACAAAAATGACCTATCCACCGAATGGTTTTGCCGAGACGCCGTTCCTGGGGATGGCCCGCTTTACGAAGAAATAGGAAATTCGGAAAGGATACGACGGGTTATGAACCTTCCCCGGACAACTCCGAGCATTATGCGAAACACCTCATAAAAATCTGTCAAGCCGTTTTTCCGTGATTCGAACAGAATCATCGATTTATAGTACAGATTAACAGCATCCGAACCACTCCGTATCAATAGGTTTCTCGTATGCGCCTAAATTTGGTGTTGTGTGGCCCAGCTTAATGGAACTGTTGGTCAGTTTCCATGAGATGGCACTGTATCATTGTCCTCACTTATGTCTAGAAAGTCCATTCCAAATCCGCAGATCATCTTTAAAATATAAATTCTGGCATCAGCGGGCCAGGAATGGCTCTGTGACCGAACTGGACCAACTACTCAGCTGAAATCGCTGATAACCTCCAGTATCAACAGCCTGATAAAGTAAGCATTTCTACTTGAGTTACCTTTATTTCTAGAAGGCTGTTCCTTTTCTACACTGCAAGTAGGTACTTCTCTTAAATGTAACATGTAACCTTTCATAATATTTGGTAAGGTTAGAAATCGGTTGCGAGCATCAACTTGTTTTGATGATAGCGTCTACCTCGGCTCCAGAGAATCCACTGCCATAAGTTGGTCGCAGACATTCCAGAGACGGACAACCGCGGGGGACCCCTGAACCACTTTCACTCAACCTGTCCACAGTTCGAATCCCGAATCCCTCTATTTAACGCCTGATTTCCGCGTATGCGCCACAAAACTTGGAGCACCTTGGCGCGGATAATATTTACGATCACTGCGGCCATAAACCCTCTCGACAAAAGGTGGTAGAAAAGGCGGGGGCCTCGACCTGTTTGACTCACAACATTTCGCCCCGAAGAATAGAAACAACATAAAACCCCAACTGTTAATCAGCCTGTGTTAGAGGAAAACCTTCCCTTTACGACCGAATAAATTCTTTTCATCGCCCTATTGTACTTGAAGGGACGTATATTGCTTCACGCCGATTGAAAATGACAATGCTCGGCCAACGAAAGGGCGTGCATAATTGACCGAGCTCATTCCCTCGCCTCATTCGCTAATAAGATTTCCGTGCCTACGTTTTTCATTTGGTTCAAAAGCGAACCCTTGAATGTGATTATAGGACTAAAGCCGTTGAAGCTTATAATCCAAGTACTGCATCACTTGCAACGAAGCTCCTCCTTAGCAACAACGGCTCCAGCCTCTTTGGTGCAAAATAGGTAATTCCACACAAGCAACGCTTTTTTAATTTCTCTAAACCCGTGAATGCAACTCTCAACGCTCCTTTGAACTCTACAGAAATAGCCTCTCTGAAGTTCCACCGAACGAGCAATAACGAAAAAATACGTACCTATATACCTACTCCCATATACGTGGTAGCTTTCATCCGTTTCATTATACTCACCGCTACTGCCACGTTAAATCCTTTGTTGGATGGAATGATGCCTTCCGCCATGAACTGCCGTAGACGAGAGTTGGCGGGTGCTCAACCGTGGAGCAACGTCGATTGTCTAGGATACACACGCTTGGCTCGTCGGTATAAGAAGCGGTTGAGCTAGAGCTCCTCAATTTTTTTCGTGAAGGACGTTAATCATGTGTCATTTGCAACTTCGCTGTGACCGCATAATCGTCACACAAACATTCTGAATTCGGTACGCCCACCTAAATTGATCCTTGACTAAGATTTCTCAAAAAAGTAAGTTTGACACCCCATTTTTCATTCTTCGACTTTTGCATTTAAGTCTCCATTTTGAGAGAAATCAAAAGTATGCTGAACTGTGTCGCGATCGCCCACAGCGCGTCTTCAGAGGCACAACACATGATCGATAGCGAAATTTGTTATGAACGGTTGTTATGATTCTAAACGAGGTCTTATGACTTTGGTAAAGATTTCTCGTTTACGCAACACTAATCAAGCCTAGTTCACATAGAATTATCGATTTCTATTTAGGTATATTGTTCTGAAACATTATTTATATAAAAGGGAGGCTCACTTCATAAATTTGATGCAATACTTCCCAACCAAGATGCAATGGAAGAAGATGATATCTAATGGTACAGAAACGTTTAGAGGCTTCTCAGCTGTTCAATTTGGATTGATTAGTTGTACCTATCGATAGAAAACGATTCTATACGTAAAAGAACGAAGCTTCACTTCATAAATTTGATGTAATACTTCCCAACCAAGATGCAATGGAAGATGATGATATTTCATTGTACAGAAACGTTTAGAGGCTTCTAAGCTGTTCAATTCGGATTGATTAGTTGTACCTATCGGTGGAAAACGATTCTATTATATTCTGTATAATCGGTAGAAGAGCACCTACCTAGTTGATGTTGTGTTGATTTAAATTCGCTTTCCAGATCATGTTCAACGACTGGAGCTCAAACGTTCCATCTGATTCGTGTTGAGAATTGGAAATAGCGTATTGTATGATGCAAGCAAAACTTCAAGACGATATAACTGATGAGCCTGAGATTGAAGTTACCCTTCAGTTTAGGTACCGTTTGGTAACTAATTCTGTGTAAAGCCCAATGGTAGTCATGAGCGGTTTCAGCATTCAACAAAACCACCTATTACTCAGCCTGCCGATGAGCAATGGGAAAATGATAATTTTCCCGAATTCTAATGAATTGTATGACTAAGGTTGCCTTGATGGGGAGAGCGATAACAACTTAATTGAAACGCTCCCCTTCCAGAAAAATGATAATGTCGAACCAACCGGTCATTCAAATGTCCTCGGCTCACCCTGGCGTTCTCATCTAGATATGGTGCTCCGTCTAATCACACCCATCCTTTGTAAGGCTCCGTTCCGTAGAATCCCCGGCTAGGACACCTCCAATTATTGAAGGCTATGAAACCTTGTTTGAAGAATGCCCGGCTCGTATTGGTTAGATCCACACCCCCCTCGTCCTATCCTTCTTTCTCATCCGATCCGTCTTTTTTCATCTGATTGACGGCTAAGTCACGTACCGAGCGTCATTACAAACTAATTCCAGTTATCCGGTGGAAAAGAAGGGATTCACCTTTCTACGGCGCTGTGTAGGACTGGGATAACTCCTCCGTGTGGGACTGGAGAACATCGTACGTATAGATCCTTGGATCTCTTCACCTTACATGAATATGCAGTTGAGGATCATGTTCTGTCAACCGCTTGGTGGTTCAATGACTTAATTAAATTTCCAACGTCGGCACCCGCGGAACGAGGTGTAGGTTTTCCTGTTCCGTTCTCGTTGGGCAGGATTCCATATTCTCTGGCGCCGGTCCACTCCATACTGCAAGTTACACCAGCTGCTGTTTACTTAGGAATGCACCCGTTTAATATAAAATGTTATCATGTTTGCCTATAACAAAAAACAATGACAGATTCGTTTTTATCCGCTAACAACGTTTTAACATGGATGATTAATCTACTCTCCTGGCGGTCAGACCGAATTTTGCCCCATGACAGATTTTGGTTTATTATTTTCAATAATGAGCATGAAAAAAAAAAAAATTCTAACCCCCGCTCAAAATTTGATGGCTTACGTTTCAGGGTATGTAGAATCCGGAAATGCAATAAAAAAATTTCTGTCTGTCCGCCGTACGCCGTACTTTTCTTAGTTACCATGAAAAACGAAATTGATGAAATTCGGGTTATAGGTTCCGTTCGGGGTCTAGTTGGTCCTCGAAGCTCGGCGTTACTGTCAGTCATCTCTAAGGGGTTCAAAATAGGGGATGAAATTTTCAGAACGCCGTAGCTCGACAACCTTCGATAGAAGGGTATGGGTTTTTTTACGTTATTGAATTTGTCTTGAGCTAAACAATTTTTTGAGACCACCCGGAGCATTGTACGTCCAGCCGTTCGTGTGCACCAAAAAGCTTCGTCAGCACGATCGTGAATCAAACGGTATAAATCCGGCCCGGATATCATCACTAGGGAGCACCTTATTATAACCAAGGGTGGCTGTAGGAAGTCGAGTTGGTTGTTCTGCGATATTATTTCATTGATAAGTGTACTATTGGATTATGTTGGTAGGTACTTCTGACAAACGTTGAAGCATTATTCATGGGTAAATTATTACACAATGGTAAATTATTACACAACGGTAAATTATTACAGAACGGTAAATTCCTACACAACGGTTCATCTACCAAGAAGGGGCTGGATTTTGTTGATCTGTACTTTTGCAACTTGAACAACCGTTGAAGTATTATTGGTGGGCAATTTATTACACAACGGTTCATTATACTTGACCACGAGGGTAGGTATTGACCACAGAAAACAGTGATCTACGCAGAAGGGGCATATATTTCACTCCACATCAACAATTTCCCTTCAGAACTTCATTATTTGCGTTTCTTTTTGCCATTTTAGTTACTGTTTGTCATCGACACAATTATTTTAGCAACATTTAACTCGTGATTTACGTAGGGACATAGTAACGAGTATTTCAGCAGCAGGGTGAATGAATTGTATACATTTAGCCCAAATTTCATCACCAGGGACGCGCTAACAATCGGGAACTGCCCCGAGATAATAATCATTGCTAGGGATCACCTGATTATATTCACAGAGTATGAAGTCGAGATGGTTGTTGTGATAATATTATATTATTTCATTTGGAAAATGATGGCTCTTTTGGAGTTTGTTGGGAGGCAGTGAAACTTGAACAAACGTTGAAGTATTATTGATGGGTAAATTAATACACAATGGTAATTTATTACATAACGATAAATTATTACACAACGGTTCATTGTACCATGTACGTAGAAGGGGCTGGAGTTTGTTGTTGGTAGGTACGTTTGCAATTCCACATCAACAATTTCACTTCAGAACTTCATTATTTGCGTTTCTTTTTGCCATTTTAGGTACTGTTTGTCATCGAAAGAATTATTTTAGCAACATTTAACTCGTGATTTAGGTAGGTACCTAGTAACTAGTACGGGGTTAGGTACCTACTAACCTACGGAGGGTCTGCGATCTACATAATATTTATAGAATAGTACATATTATATTATATAGACGGGTTATCTATACAGAGAGCTGCGATCTGTAACAGTAGGGTATGCTGTACAAAATAATAAACCGTTGTGCAGGGATTTGCAGCGTTGTTTTTTTTTTTTGAATGTGCAAGTATTGACCACAACCACATGTAATAATTGCAGCTGAAAATAGTAAGGCCACTTCGTGTACATGTGTGTTGATGAGTAGAGTCATGTGGAGGTGCGTGGCTTATGGAGCTTACGGTAATATTCACTAAAATATCGTGTTAACCCATCAAAACATTTCCCATCCTACTTTTTCAGTCCAAATAATTCTAGTTTCATCTTTATTGCAAAGTGTATAATGTAGCGGAAGAATAATTTGAATTTATTCAAGGCAGGGTACAACGGGTGCTTATAAAAAGTTCTACTCGTAGGTACCTATTTTCAGCAATTTTCTACTTTTGGCGTCAATTTGCTGGTTTTATTGATAAATTTTACCCAATAAAAATGCGCATCATTTCTTCAGTCAACGGTAAATTTACTATACTTAAGGAACGGATGTCGAATAAAATTATCATTTCGAAATCGAGTTTTTTTCTATTTTGCCTCACTCCGAGCTGTGTGATCAACCCATCTATCATTTGCGAGAAATTCATTACTCCCGTAATAATTATAGAATGGATAGGAACATCTTACATCCGCTTATGACTGGTGGTGTTCGGGGAGGTGTCGCTGTGTTTAATTGGATTCTTAGCCGACTACACTTGTCAGGGAAACCGCCCTAAATAAACGTCCCGTCTATTCGTTTAAATGATTGCGGATGCGCAAAGACAGCTGCCGTAGAGTCCCAGTGGAAGGAAAAGGTGACCTAGGTGAACTTGCTTCCCGTACTCCGACCGGAATTATCTTCTTCGCTAACAGTTCTTCGCGTTTCTAGGCCGTCGAGTCGCCGCTGTCAACACGTGCACCTGTAGCGCCTGCACGGCGAGGGCGCGAGCTTTAGCGGTCCGGAGGTTATCCTATCCCCGGAAAGAAAACTCTCACCCGCGGGCGACTCGGCTAATGACTCGGCGGAGTCCCGGTTTGTCTACATAAAACCCGCCTCGTCCGTTTTCCAGCCAATTAAAAGTCGATCAGGGTGCGTGCGTTTCTTCAATTCGGATGATCCGTGTCACTGACCGCAGAACTTGCAGCGCTGCAGATCATATTCACATAGCGGAATGCTAAATCGTAAGGACTGGAATTAATATGCACAAAATTTGGCCAAAACATGCACTCGAAATGGGCAAAATATGCACTCGAAATGGGCAAAATGTGCACTCGAAATAGGCAAAATATGCACTCGAAATGGGCAAAATATGCACTCGAAATAGGCAAAATATGCACTCGAAATGGGCAAAATATGCACCCCAAGCAAAATTACGTAAAAAAATTAAAATATTTCTAAAACGAACTGAATTTTGCTGTGAGACGTACAGGTAGTACGTATGTACGTAGTACGTATTATGTTCCAGTCATTATCGCGTCCTTAAAAAATTACAGAAAAGGATCAAGGAAGAAAATGTACACGCCTTTTTTTTCTCGACTATACAATATTTATATTTATACAAAAAAAGTCACTCGGTATCACAATTATAGCACTGGATCACAATTGATTTTTCCAAATTGTCAACCGTAAATCTCCTATGGTTGTCGCTGAGGAGGAACTTTTAAGGCAGAAAACGACCTCCCGGGGTAAAAATTTCAATGCTGAGAGTCCACCTGGGGTAAGGCCAGATGAGTGGTCAGAGTGCAGCCCTCTCAGAATTCCCCAATTTCGATTAAGAATGCAGAAATATGCACAAAACGGGCAAAATATGCAAAAATCTCCGAAATGGAACAAAATATGCTATTTAAATTTCAATTTAACACACGCTAAATGTTTCAGATACCCTTAAAACGGAAAAGTAGAACGGTAAACGACATACACGATAAAACACACATACAAAATATGCAAATTCCAGTCCCTACCGACTTACCTGCCGAAAACATTAAGGAAGTGCGTTTTTTAAGTGCACCTCTGAGGCTAATTCGTCTCAGCAGCATTTTGATTTACCTCAGCCCCTCTCCTGCTGAAGTTCTTGACCCCTCCATTCCAACACTCAATAACAAATTTGAACAATTTTTGCATCCCCTGAAATGAACTCATTTGTTTGACTAAATGAAGAAGCCCTGTAAGTATTTGACGCGTTGGGCCTTGGGAATACCTTTGAATTGAGGGAATCGTCTGAAATCACTATAAATGTATATAATAACACTAGAAATTTTATCAACAGGTGAATTAAGACAAATAAATGGTACTGTCAATGACCAAAGATAATCTCCAAAAAAATAAAAATAGCCGAGCCTAATTCGTGTTTTTGGGGACCAAAATTGATGTAAACCATCGAAAACAACTATTTCAATTATTTCGCATGAAAGAAAAAATAAATGAACAGCCAACATTTCTGTCAGTATGTTGCAGCGTTTTTCTTTCACGTTTCAAGGTGCGTAGATGCCAAATATCCGTCCGCTGTACGTCGTATTATCCATATATTATTATCTACCTTTGTTTCCGGTCTAAAAAATTCGTTCTTGCGCACACAAACTCCATTTGGGTCCTAGTTGTTTCCCGAAACATTGCAGATCGATCGGAATATGCCCAAGGGTGTTATGGGTGAAAAGTGGGCATAAAAGTACCTAGGTGTTTTTTGTGTTTTAGTAACATGGGCTTTTGAGGTATCGTTTTCCATGTTTTTTAGGACGAGAAGACCGAATATGCAGTCGATTTTGACCAAGAGCGAAGAATTGAGGTCCCAACAAAGTTTCTGCCTTAAATTGATCATAAATGCTGGTCTAAAATCGCCTTTCTTTCGCACAAAGGGTCCATTTGGGCCCTAGTTGTGCTCCGAAGCTCGGCCGCCTGATCGGAAGACATCCACGGTTGATATGGGCGAAACATTCGTGTAAAAATAATGGGTTTCAAGGTTTTTTGAAGGTTTTAGTGACTTCGACTCTGGTGTTTTGGTTTATTATTTTCAATAATGAACCATTGGAATCGAGCATGAAAAAAAAAATTCTTACCCCCCCTCAAAATTTGATGGTTTACGTTTCAAGGTATGTAGAATCCAAAACTGCAATAAAAATATTTCTGTCTGTCCGCCGTACGCCGTACGCCGTACGGGCCACTTTTCTTAGTTACCATGAAAAAAAATTGATGAAATTCGGGTTATAGGTTCCGTTCGACGTCTAGTTGGTCCTCGAAGCTCGACGTTACTGTGAGTCATCTCTAAGGGGTTCAAAATAGGGGTTGAAATTTTCAAAACGCCTATACCATTTTTTTACGTAAATATTTTTACGGTTTTAAATAGTTCTTGAACTTGTGAGTTTTTTAAGACCATCCGGAGCATCGTACGTCCAGCCGTTCGTTCACAGTAAGGCCCCGAAGTTTGCACCGACAGGCATTTTCGACTCCAGTGTGAATGAAATTGTATACAATCCAAACCAAATCTCGTAACCAGAGACGCGCCCACAATAGGAATTTGTGAATACGGCCAATCATTGGTAGGGATCACCTGATTATATTGGCGGAGTATGAAGTCGAGTTGGTTGTTCTGTGATATTATTTAATTTGAAAAATGATGGCTCTTTTGGAGTTTGTTGGTAGGTAGTGAAACTTGGACAAACGTTGAGGTATTATTGATGGGTAAATTATTACTACGGTAAATCATTACTCAACGGTAAATTATTACACAACGGTTCATTATACCATCTACGTAGAAGGGGCTGGAGTTTGTTGGTAGGTACTTTTGCAACTTTTTTCACTCCTCATCAACAATTTCTTTTCAGAACTTCATTATGTGTGTTTCTTTTTGTTAGGTACTGTTTGTCATCGGCAGAATTATTTTAGCAACATTTAACTCGTGATTTAGGTAGGTACCTAGTAACGAGTACGGGGTTAGGTACTAACCTACGGAGGGTTTGCGATCTACATAATATGTATATAATAGAATAGTACATATCATATTATATAGACGGGTTATCTATACATAGAGCTGTGATCTGTAACAGAAGGGTATTCTATACAAAATAATAAACCGTTGTGCAGGGATTTGCAGCGTTTTTTTTTTTCTGGTCGCGTGTATGTGGACGTGTGCGTGGGTGGGTAGGTAGGTATCCACCGCAAAAAGGCGGCCCTAATAGATCATGGTCGTATACTAATAGGAATCCAGTGTACTACGTAGAAGGGGCATCTATACAGGGAAATAAACAGTTCTGTAATAATTTGCGGCGTTTTTATATCCAGAGCCAGAAATGTAATTTTTTATATTATTATGTTAGGTTTGTTAACGTAAGATTATAAACTTGTTAATGATATAATGTAGTTGAATGTCTGTACCGTAGTACCTACAATATAGAACATCCAAAAACTTTCGGCCACAGCACTGCCGCGTCATGACGGGCTTGGGATATCCGGACTGTCTCAACCCGCTCTTTCTGCGTTTTTATGGCCCCAACTGCGTTTTTAATTCTCGGAGCACGTTTCAGCAAACATGGTCCTCAGGGGTCCGCTTCACCCTAATGGGACATGCGGGGTCGGGTTTTTGCCTCGGCTCAAAAATTCAAATCTGTCTCCCAAGATCGGATGAGCTCCTTCTACTAGAACAGAAAAACTCCTCGATGGCCCAGAAACAAAAGAAGTCGAACATGGTTTTAAAAGAATCCATTGCAAGCCTTTAGCGCTTTTAGCTTTCAAACGCAGATCGAATTTGATATCCCAAAGCAAAAACTGAGCGCGGGCACTCGGTGGATTCTAGTCATAAATATTTCAGAACCGACGGTTAGATTCTGGGGTGATAGAGGTGAAATGTATAGAATACCTACCTACCCACTCTCCTCCCGTACAAAAAAGTATCAGTAAGCGTCATCGTAGCGTTCAGACTTCGACATCGTGAATTAATGAAAGAAATCGTGATTTCTGAAGACGTTTGCTGAGACTTGAATGTTTACTAAGAATTCAATGAGGCAAAATTACGAAGGAGAAGAAGCACTTTCTTCATTTTGCACAAATAGGCCTCTTGGGCCCTCGTAGTAGGTAAATTACATTAATCACGGTATCGTGCATGAATCAGCATGAAGTATTAAAACGTGAGGAAAAAGAAACCAAATATTTAAAAAACCTCCCCTAAGAATAGCCCTCCACTATATTCATATATTACAGAGGGTTCCTTGTTGAAAGTAGCTCAAGTTTGTAAGTTGGACCAACTAGACCTCAAGTGGGACCAACAAACAATATTTCATCAATTTTCGTTCATGGCAACTAAGAAAAGTTTTGCGTAACGGTGTACGGCGGATGAACAGAAATGTTTAATTACCTATTCCATTTTCGGAATACACGTACCCACCTTGAAACGGAAGCCATCAAATTCTGACGGTGATTAAAAAAAAATTGCCATGCTCGTTATTGAAAATAATAAACCAAAATTAAATTTGTGGAAATATGAACGACGTTCTTTCATTATAACCATAGAGAGACCGCTGTGAGGTCTGTTTGAGGAATCATAAAATTAACTGTGAGAGTTAATTTTATGATTCCTTAAACAGACCTTAATATCGGTTTGAAATAGCGATAAATTTTTAGATAGGCGAAGGAGAGGAACTTGGAAACAGCGCTCAAGGACGAGAATACGGAGGAGTTGAATGAGAAAAACTACAGTTAGGAAGTAATTAATTGCAGTTATTACAAAACCAAATACCTGCGGTAATTAAAATTTAAAAAATCACTACCTATTAAATGTATATCGGAAATGAGCGGTTGAGAAAAATAATTATGACCCACCTCATTTATTCTACGTCGAATAAAATTTAGTACCTTTGAAAGGGGATTTGAATGAAATTCATGTTCTATAACCCATTGTATAGGTATTCATGTCATGTAAAATATTTCAATACTAGCAATACAAGACCTGATGTTTACTATAGATATACCTACTAGATACTATAGTAGGTAGGTACTATAGATATTTACTATAGATACTATAGTAGGTAAGGTATTTGTCGTGAGTCCCTCCCGGGAACACTCCTATCATATTAAGTTCTCACCAATATCCAAACGCCAAACTAAAAGCTCCGTAAATAAAGATATGAGTGGGGACAGGCGACAGAACCCAGGGTTACTCAACCTGGGGCCCCACTACCAGCTCCCAGCAAGGAGCTGGAGGGAGAGGCCCCCAAGTACTATAAAACCCCGGATCCTGGCGCTCAAGCTTCATTCGACACTTCCTCTAACCAGCTCTCTCTTCTCTCTCTTACCTTACCTCCCAGATGATCGGTTGAATACAGCCGCCTGGGAATTTCACCTCCTCTCTCCTCCTCCTTGTCTAGATGATCGGTTGAATACAGCCGCCTAGACAAGGGACCTCTCCTTTCCTCTCCTTCACCTAGATGAACGGTTGACTACAGCCGCCTAGGTGAAATTCCCTCATCCACCTCTCTCTCCTCCAAAGTCGTAGATGTTCGGTTGACTACAGCCGCCTGCGACTTTTCCTCACCTTCCTTCCACACCACCTCTCTCTCCTCCAAAAGTCGTAGATGTTCGGTTGACTACAGCCGCCTGCGACTTTTCCTCCTTCTCTCTCCTTTACCTAAATTCACTCACTCACCTTCCACGCCACCGTGATGAGAATTTTAAATTCATCACAGTGGTGAACCCGACGTTCACCCAACCTTCTTCCTTCCCACCTCATGTGTCGCCCCAGTCAAGTAGTTCGGTGTCCCAAATTTTAAATTCAACATTTTAACCAGTCAGTTTAAATTCGCAATTCTTGGCCCAACCCTCAACACTCACCTCTCAACTCAACGCACCACCGCTCCCGCCGATTGCGAGTTTCAAAATTCAAAACCACGCCAAATTTTTGAATTTTAGTTACAGACATGGACCCGAACTCACCGACGCCGCCGCTCCTGCGACCAGCTACACTGCAGCCGCCCGCCGCTGCGACATCCGACGCATTGGCCGACAACCCCTTCTCCACGCTCTCCCCGCCGACCTCTGCGACATCGGACGCCGCCGCTACGGCCGCAGCCGCCGCCAACGTCATGACGGCGTCCGCTGCGTTCCCTCTGTCGCTGCCCCCCTTCTACACGCACGACCCGGCACTTTGGTTTTTCCAAGTGGACGCAGCGTTTTCGGCCGCCAACATCCGCAGCCAGAAAACCCGATATTCCCGGATCATTTCGCTACTGCCCTACGAGATCCTGCTGCAGACCTCTGATATCTCCCCCGACGCCGCCGCTGCGTACGACGACCTCCGCAGCCGCCTCATCAACACCTACCAGCCGTCAAAGATCGCCCGAGTCGCCGCCCTCTCCCAACCTCAACACCTCGGCGACCAGAAGCCCTCCCACCTCTACCGACGGCTGCGACACCAGCTGCAGGGAATTATGACCGCCGACATCGCACGCACGTTCTGGTTACGTGCCCTTCCCCACCCCGTCCAGATGGCCCTAGCCAGCCATCTCGACGGCCCCGACGAGCCCCTCCTACGGCTCGCGGACACCGTACACGACTTGGCCGCTGCGGCCACCGTCGGTGAGGTGCGTACGCCGCGCCACCCCCCGCCTTTCCGGGACCGCACACAATCCCGGGACCGCGGCCGGGCACCCTCCCTTGACGGACGTCGACCCCTTTCGGCGGATCGCCGACGCGACTCGTCCGCCGACCGCCGCCGCCGGCGCTCACCCGAGCGCCGCAACGCATCCCCTCCCCGCCAGCGCAGAGGACGGTCCCCAGCAGCTACACGCGCATCCAACTCGGCCCGCCCCACCACAACCAACTACCTCCCTGCGGACCCCCCCCACCGTTGTTTCTATCATGTAAACTTCGGTGGGGAGGCCCGCAAGTGCCAACCCCCCTGCTCCTTCGGCCCTAAGCAGGGAAACGCAGCCGCCCGCCGGTAAATCCGGCGGGCCCCCCTCCTCGCCAACACGGGGGGGACCATGCACATACCCCCCCCGCCCGCATTCACACAGCCACCACCGCTAAGCCACGCTACCCCTCCTACGCCGCCGCCACGGCTGCCAACCTCCCGGCCACGCCTGCAGCGCCGCCAAACCCCTCACCCCGCCACAAACGAAACAACCCCTCCCCGCCCGCCACCAGGACAACCAACCTTCCGGCCGCCACTCACGCCGCCGCTACCGTTCCCCCACCCCGGAACGACCCCTCCACGCCCGCCACCAGGGCAACCAACCTTCCGGCCGCCACTCACGCCGCCGCTACCGTTCCCCCACCACGGAACAGAACCTCCCCGCCCGCCTCCAGGGCACAACCCCCTCCGGCCACCACTCAGCCCCGGAACAAGGCGAAGCCTCCTCCCACCAAACCAGCCAAACCCCCTACAGACCCCACCGTTCCCCCCCTCCGGAACAGCAACAAACCACCCCGCGTCTCCTTCGCGGAGGACCTGCCACCACCAACACACGTCCCTACCTCCGCCATCAAACACAACGCCCTACCGACCCACCAGCGACTTTTCCTGCGCTGCAGGAAAACTAACGTTCCTTTCCTGGTGGACACGGGGGCGGCGCTGTCGATCTTCCCCAACAACATCCTCCGTCGTCAGGCGCGCTGCTACCGGCAGCTTCTCTACGCCGCCAACGGTACTACCATCCCCTCCTACGGGACGTACCGCTCCTCAGTTCACATGAGCGGGCTCGCGTACGAGTGGGAGTTTACCGTGGCGGACGTGGAGAAGGCGATCCTGGGGGCCGATTTTCTTGCCTATTTCGGTCTCCAGGTCGACGTCCGGAACGCGCGCCTGATCGACCCCACCACCAAAACACCCATACCCGGATTCATTCACGCCATCAACCACCCCCCAACACAGTTTGAACGCCTCCTCCTCAACTACCGTCCCCAGCGCCGCCCCTCTGCACACATCTCCACTGTCCAGCACCATATTGAGACCACAGGACCACCCATCACCGCCAAAGCCCGCCGCCTACATCCCCTTCAATTGTCGAAGACCCGCCAACACTTCGACAAACTCATCGCCGACGGTATCATACGCCCCTCAAAATCCCCTTGGGCTTCTCCGCTCCACATCGTCCAGAAGCCCAATGGGGATATCCGCCCCTGCGGGGACTACCGGCGGCTCAACTCGAAAACCACACCGGACCTCTATAATGTCCCCCACCTGCGTGACTTTTCGTCACATCTCCATGGCGCCACAATCTTTTCCACCCTTGATATTTCGCGAGCGTTCCATCACATCAACATCCACCCCCCCGACGTCCCGAAAACCGCTATAATTACCCCGTTCGGGTTATTTGAATATGTGAAGATGGGCTTCGGATTAAGGAACGCGGCGCAAACTTGGCAGCGGTATATGGACAGTATCTTGCGAGGCCTGCCTTTCGTATTTTGTTTTCTCGACGATATACTGATCGCCTCCAAGACCCAGGAAGAACACCTCGCCCACCTACAGCAAGTCCTCAACATCTTTTCCACCGAAGGCCTCCTAGTCAACACGGACAAATGCGTCCTCGGCCAACCCTCCGTCCGCTGCCTCGGCCACCACGTATCCGCGGACGGCATCACACCCCTCCCGGACAAGGTCCACGCGATTATTGACTTCCCGCAGCCCCGCACGGTCACCGAGCTCCGCCGCTTCCTGGGTATGCTCAATTTTTACCGTAGACACATAAAACACGCCGCTCAACATCAACAACCACTCATACACGCCATTCCCCAGCCCTCCAAAAAAAATGATAACCGCCCCATCACCTGGACCCCCCAACTCTCCACCGCCTTCAAAATTTGCAAACAGGACCTAGTAGACGCCGCTCTATTAGCCCACCCCGACCCTCACGCTCCCCTTTCCATCACTACCGATGCGTCCGATTGGGCCATCGGGGCAGTGCTCCAACAGCACACCGGCGCCACCCCCCAACCCATTGGCTTCTTTTCTAAAACCTTATCCCCCACCCAGAAAAACTACTCTACCTTCGACAGGGAACTCCTCGCCATCCACGAAGCCATAAAACACTTTCGTGACTTCGTGGAGGGCAGGCAGTTCTCTGTCATTACAGACCATAAGCCCCTGACCCACGCCCTCCTTCAAAATCGCAAGTCCGCCTCCCCGCGTCGCCTCCGGCAGCTCGAGTTTATCGGACAGTTCACGTCCGATATACGATATCTGCCGGGGGCCGACAACTGCGTGGCGGACGCACTCTCCCGACCCACCCCTATCCCGGCGCCGGTGGCGGAGTTACTGCCATTCCCTTCCCCTCAATCCATCAAATCAAAGCAAACTCCACATTCCGACCCTGCCCTCTCCAATCTCATTTCCGCCTCCAAATTGGAACAGCTGCCGCCCCTCGACCTCTGGTGCGACGTGACGGCCGATACACCGCGCCCTTACGTCCCACCGGAGCTGAGGCGGCAGTTGTTCCTCCACTATCACTCCCTTCACCATCCTGGCATTCGGGCTAGCCGGGACCTTATCAAAACGCGGTACTTCTGGCCCCACATGAACACAGATATTCGTAACTGGGTTCTGGGGTGCCAGAAGTGCCAGCGGTTTAAGGTCTCGGCCCACCCCCATGTCCCACCTCAAACCATTCCCGACTCCCTGCCGTGGGAACACGTTCATCTGGATTTAGTGGGCCCCCTTCCCCCGTCCGAGGGGAAAAAATACTGCCTCACGATGATCGACCGTGCCACCAACTGGGTGGAATGCATCCCACTCTCAAACATCACCGCGGACACCGTCGCGACGGCTTTCCTTTCTCAATGGGTTAGCCGTTACGGTTGTCCGCGGACAGTCACGGTCGATCAAGGGAGGCAGTTCGAGTCCGCCCACTTTTCCGATTTACTACGTTCCCTCGGCATACACAAAATTCACACTACCCCATACCATCCCCAATCCAACGGGAAAATAGAGCGGTGGCACTCGGTCCTGAAACAAGCCATTTCTACATCGACAAATTCCCCTTCCTGGACAAAATCTCTCCCCTACATATTGCTCAGCCTTCGAACATCCGCCCGTCCTTCAGACCAAACTAGCCCCGCACAAAACGCATTTAAAGACCCGCTACGTTTACCGGCCGATATTTTCACTCCACACCACACACCGTCAATTAACAGGGAACCGCTACACTCCACAACACCCACAAACGACACCACTTATCCCAAACGATTTTTCACCACAACACACATGTACCTGAAAGAGCCCGGCATCCATAAAACTTTCCAACCACTTTACGCCGGGCCCTTTCAAGTCATTCGCACAACACATACAACCGCAACCCTGTTAATTGACGGCAAACCACATACAGTCCCGTTAGCCAGGTGCAAACCCGCACCTGTGCTAACCCCAACACCTAACACTATCAGTCTCCCACCGTCCGTTCACGATGCACCAGCACCTCTTCCCACAACACCCGTCACCTCCGTCGTTTCCGGATTTCGACTCGGATCCGGAAATGGCGGCGATTCTCCGGGACGTTTTTGTCCCGGAACCGCTTTCCCCCCCTACCCCCTTCGCCCGGGCCTACCACACCGCTTTATTCTGTTCCGCCACGGATCTCCGGGTTACCTCCCCGGCCCCGACGATGGAAGTACCCCCAGTGGCGAATTCTACGCGAATTTCGCGTAGCACAAGCCACGGGGGTACACCCCCCCTACACCCCAACCGACCCCCTGATGGATTCCATCCGTCACGAGTTCCGCCTTGCGGAACTCATGCCTCCCCCGCCTCCCGTTCAAATTTCAGCCCCCCCCGTCCAAATTTCAGCCCCCCCCGTTCAAATTTCGACCATCCAACTTCAGAACCCCCCCATACCATTCAAAAACCCAACACCCCCCGCCCAACCGCCGATTTCGGAGCCCCCCCTTGTAATCCCCCCCCAATTTTCCATCTTCGATCCCCCTCCCTCCCCTCCATCGTCGGGGATATCCCCAATAGTTCCCGCCGGGACGAAACGGCCCGGGCGACGGAACGGACGGAGGGAGCGTCCCCACACCCCCCTCGTCCCGGCGGCCAAGTCCCCCGCCCCGCTATGAGCAATCACGGCGGGGCCTTGAGATTCCGGGACAGTGCTGGTGTCTCATCAACCCACTCGCACTGTACCGGAACTCGAGGCCCCTCCGTGGCCGCCTCAACACGTCGGCCGCCGGTGACTGCCCCCAACACACTATACTCACACACACACACACACAACCACTCGCCACACCACACCCAGGAACCGGCGGATCCTCGCAACCGCCTCCCACAAAGTGACCAAATGTTTGTACATACCTCTGTATTTTCTGTATATACTACTTCCCCTTTTGTACATACTCACCCGTCATCTGTAAATACTCATTCATCCGCTGTACATACTCCATCTCATTGTAAATATTGTTCATCTGCCTCATCTCGCCCTTGCTGATCACTTCCCTAAATGCCACATGTTTAGGGATCCTGACCACTGCACTGTACATACTCCCGCCATCTCATCCTACTTATGCTACCTTATATTGCCTACCTTATCATCTACCTTCTATTCTACCTTATGTTACCTACCTTATGTTCTACCTACTTACTTATCATCTACCATGTTACTACTTATCATCTACTATGTTACTTACTTATCATCTACCATACTAACTCTGCCATGTTACTATTAGTTTTTAAGGACCGCCTTCAGCTCAACCTCGGTTTGCATCGGCCCTCAGCCCCTGTCTCTTTGCGCCTTCAGCTCCTCCTCTTATTTGCCGTAGCCCTCAGCTCCTGTCATTTTGCGCCTTCAGCGACCACCTCTTGTTTGCCGTAGCCCTCAGCTCCTGTCATCTTGCGCCTTCAGCACCAATATTGGTTCAAACTGGGGGGACCTCTGTCGTGAGTCCCTCCCGGGAACACTCCTATCATATTAAGTTCTCACCAATATCCAAACGCCAAACTAAAAGCTCCGTAAATAAAGATATGAGTGGGGACAGGCGACAGAACCCAGGGTTACTCAACCTGGGGCCCCACTACCAGCTCCCAGCAAGGAGCTGGAGGGAGAGGCCCCCAAGTACTATAAAACCCCGGATCCTGGCGCTCAAGCTTCATTCGACACTTCCTCTAACCAGCTCTCTCTTCTCTCTCTTACCTTACCTCCCAGATGATCGGTTGAATACAGCCGCCTGGGAATTTCACCTCCTCTCTCCTCCTCCTTGTCTAGATGATCGGTTGAATACAGCCGCCTAGACAAGGGACCTCTCCTTTCCTCTCCTTCACCTAGATGAACGGTTGACTACAGCCGCCTAGGTGAAATTCCCTCATCCACCTCTCTCTCCTCCAAAGTCGTAGATGTTCGGTTGACTACAGCCGCCTGCGACTTTTCCTCACCTTCCTTCCACACCACCTCTCTCTCCTCCAAAAGTCGTAGATGTTCGGTTGACTACAGCCGCCTGCGACTTTTCCTCCTTCTCTCTCCTTTACCTAAATTCACTCACTCACCTTCCACGCCACCGTGATGAGAATTTTAAATTCATCACAGTATTGTTATTGAGATAATATGGTAGCTTCTGTATTTTTCAGAAATTTCACCCGATTTTGGTTCCTCTATGCGACATTCAATGACATAACATTATGCATTTCCCTTGGAACAAAAAACAGTATTTTCACTGCTCTGCTTATGTAACCCGCTTGGAAGTTATCTCCCCATGTCGCGCGTGTGGTAGGTAACGTTTGAATGGTAGGTACCTAGTTCCTGCAATCGCAAATTAATATTTTGTACTCACTCCCTGTTATAACACTAACATTATTCACACGAGCTAAATTCGTATTATTAAAGAAAAGACAGGTTGAGATGGAAACGTTGTTCCTCATCCTCCTACTTTCCGTTTTTACCTGCTCCTCTTCTAACCTCTTTTGTTCACAGTTTTTTCCGGTCTTTTAGAAATTTCAATGTTATACAGCATTTTTATCGATTTTCCAGGAGATAATGAGAGCCGGAAATGAAATGAAGGCATCCAAGTGAGGAAGTTCGATGCATATTGCATCAAAAGATCAAATGTTGACATTGGACCGGGAAATTACCATGTGAGCCTAGCTATATTAAAATTGAAGGAGGATATCGAAACTATATCATAAACCAAGTTTTACATCAACTGATAATCGATCTTCCCTACTCACAATTTTTTAGCACTGAAGCTCGAAGAAGTGGGAGCAGTGAATAAAAGATAATTCGTAGTAGCTATTATGCGGGTTGCACTTTTACCTCGACAAGACCGTATGAATGAATGAATGAATGAATCTTTATTCTTCATGTATTCTTGGCCGGGGAAGGTTCATAGCCGGTCGTATCCTTTCCGTATTTCCTATTTCTTTGTAAAATGGCCATCCTTAGCAACGGCGTCTTGGCAAAATTATTAGGTAAATAGGTCACTGTGTTTTTGTAAACTGAAGACTTTTCCCTCCAATTAATTTAATTTCGCTTTCTTTCTCCGCCCGCAGGGCAGTAAGTGTATAAATTGCAGATACATTCAATTAATCAATAATTTTTTTAAATAGGTACCTACCAACAAGATACAGTCGTCATAAATGGAATTAAAACGAGGAGTAAAAATTAAAACGAGAAATAAAAATTACGATTACACTAAAAACTTCACGGTACACCAAGATATCATATTGGCAATATTAAACATTGTAATATACCTACATGAGCTGATTTAAAATTTACGTCAAAAAAGTCTGAAATCTTATACAATTCTGATCAGTTAATTCATCTGAGCATAGTTTTTCCGAAATATGTATTTTGTTCTTAGATTCCGGCAGAGTGTTATAAGGGCGCACATCATTCCGAGTTATATGAATTTGAGGTACTGCGTGGGGAAACTGTACTGCCTACAACACTGCTCACACTTTTTACACTTAGCAGACGTTTTCCGAACGTCCTTCTACAGTGATTTGTTGGGTAGCGCTCTTATGGACGGTCTTGGGAATATTGAATTCTTTATGTTATAACAACATAAAATATATGGGTGTATACAATGGAATAGAAGTTTTACAGTCTAATTTAAATGGCTCAGAGCTTTACGAGCTCTAAAGTTTACAGCTTGCAGTGAAACGTTCAGCGGATTGCAAAAGTGGCGGTAGAATGCAATAAGATATCAATAAAATCGGTTAAGATAAAACGACTCCGTGATGATCGAACTAACTAAAAGAACGAATGATGTAAGTAGGTAGTCGTCACTTATACAATAAGCTCTTCTACCGAGCACCACCGCTGAACTGTCTTGGGCGTAACATTCCAAATGCTTCGGCTCATAAGTATTTAAGTCGTGAGAACTTTCCATGACTATATTTCCGAGCTAATAAAAAAAAGTGAAAAGCCGTGTATCGCATCTGAGACTCTTGCTTGAAAGTCCTCATTTGTACATTGCAGACGAGTTGATTATGTATACCACATACGAGTTGATTGTGTATACGAGTTGGTTATGTATATGTACGTCCCCTTTGGACCTGTAGTATCGGCATATGGGGAACATGTTTACAATGAAATGAAATGTACAGTAGAAGTCGCTCACTAGAAAGGCGGTTAAAGGTATAAGCAGGATATAAGGATAGAAACAGTCAGATCCAGATCGGCTGTATGTAAACACAATAGTGAATTGGCCTGTTATAGTGATCAAAAGGTCGGTTATAGTGATCAGTTTTTGAGTTTTTGGGTGTTAGAAGTCGGCAAAATAGGTGAAAATGGCTGAAATCTCTCAAAAATGGTATATATGTATTCACCAGCAGTCGTACCTATTGAACGATGATCCGAAACAGAAGATAAAACTACTTATCGGTTTTAATGAAGATTTCCTCAAAAAAATAATTAATCAAGATCAGATCAGTTCTGGGGGTCACAATTCACCAATATCGGTAAAAAAGGCTAAAATCACCACCTAGTATATTGGTTTTTTATTCTGTGAATAATACACCTATGTAATCGCTCAGCAAAAATTTTGTGTAACACCCCTTCAAAATTTGTTCTTTTACGTTTCAAGGTGCGTAGATTCCAAAAATGCAATGTCCGTCCGCCGTATCGCGTGTACCGGCTTCATTTTCGGTCTAAAAAATTTGTTCTTTCGCACACAAGCTCCATTTAGGCCCTAGTTGTGTCCCGAAACCCGATCGGAATATACCGAGGGGTGTTATGAGTGAAAATGGGTATAAAACCCATTCTCCCCATTAACCCCGAATTCGACTTCTTCCATTCCTCACTCTCTTCCTTAAAGACTTTGTTATCTTCCTCCCCCATCAGTTATTCATGAAATATTTTAGTTTTTTTTCAAGTTTTTTTGTATATTATTTACTTATTTTAGTATATTTTTCTTCACTCCTCTTGAATGTTGTTATGTAATTGGGCTCGCCCGTGAAATAAGTGAATAAATAAATAAATAAAAATAGGTACTTTTTGTGTTTTAGTAACATGTTAGTAACATGAGAGTTTGAGGTATCGTTTTTCTGTTTTTTTGGGACAAGAAGACCGAATACGAAGTCAATTTTGACCAAAGATTGGAAAAATTGAGATTCGACCAATGGTTCTGTTCTCAAAATCGATTTTTTACGAGTCAAGTACCTGGAAAATGTCTGAAATCACCATCAATTTGTATAATAACGCTAGAAAAAGTCTCAACAGGTGAATCAAGACAGTTAAATGGCACTACCAGTGAGTGATCAGAGATAATTTGAGATAAAAAAGGAGCGTACCTAATTCGTGTTGCGGGGGTCAAAATTGGTGGAAACCATCAGAAATATATATTTAAATTATTTCACATGAAAGAAACAATAAATGAACACTTGAACAGCCAACATTTCTGCAGGTGTGTCCAGTAGAATAATAATCCCATGTGACAAGGACTTAGCAGCGTTTTATACAGTAGAATTCGCTCATAGAGATTGGTCGTGTACAGTGATTGTTTCCAGACGGTCCCAATTCGATCACCATACGCGACTTTTACTGTATTTCCTTCTTCTGACGTTAAACAGTGTTAACATAACTCAAGTGTCAATTGCGTAATGTACCTACTTGTAGTTGGTATAAATTATTATCAAAGGACAATGTAGGCCTGTTATCAGCATAGCTTGTGCTGACCCTCTGAGCTGAGTCTTTGTTATAATTCCTCTGTTACATATACGCTGTGTACCTTATAATTAATAGGTGTGTTGCAATCGGAGTTTAAGAGGGTTGGACAGCAACGAAACTCTGAACTACAAAAGAGAATCACCCACACCGCTCCATAACATTATGCAAGGAACGGAAACAGTGTACAGCGATTTCAAAACTCAAACGCCCTCGGGAATCCTATATACAGAAACACAACGATTTCTACAAAACAACCCTGACCATCACAATGAGCTAGCAGCTGCAGGATATAATTATACTAGAAATCCGAAGATTGACAAGGCCGCGACACATCAGTGACACAGTTTCACAGTGATTCAGTGGTAATAACCAACATTATGGATGAAACATCAGCTATGAACTGACATTGATCGCTACATAACCACGATTAGATGTAGACTATTGATTTAGATACAAGGACCGCTTGCCCAATGAGGAATGTTTTCGTAAGAAATGGTCTCAAACAACCATTTATAAAACAACGAAAAAGAATGTGTAGTGCCTTCGCATTGTTTCCCTCCAATTCTTGTACAGTAGTAATTTTTGCTTCCTCACTACCGAAGTTTGTATTCGTACAAGAGTCGAAAAAAATTAATGTCCTCCAAAATGAAAATTTCCACTCGCATTTTGCGTTTCAGACATCGAGGAACATTTTTGGTTCCGTGTCCGTCTGTGGTAATTCCTTGTAACGCCCATTACTACCCGAAATAATGGTCGAAATGGGCTGAAATTTAGAGGGTAGATGCGGTTTGGTCACAGATGGTACCATACCAAAATCATTGGAAAAGTATAGTAACTTTCGTCAGCGCATGCGCAAGCGTGAAATACTTGAAAGGCCCATAACTACCTTAAAAATCGTTGAAATGAGTTCAAACATGGAGGGTCGATCAGGAATAGTACTTCGATAGTTCCATATGAATTTCATTGGAATCGTACAGTAACTTCCGTCTGCGCATGCGCGAACATGAAATGTTGACCATTTCCTTGTAACGCAATAACTACGCGAGCAGTAGTCGTAGAGAGTTGAAATTTTGAGGGTAAACGCGGGTTGGAACGCAGATAATCCCTTATCAAAATCATTGAAATCGTACCGTAATTTTCTGCTGCGCATGCGCAAACGTGCAATACTTGAAACGCCCATAACTACGTTAAATATCGTTGAAATGAGTTCATACTTGAAGAGTCGATCAGGAATAGTACTGAGTGATAGTTCGTTTTTAATTTCACTGGAATCGTACTTTGGTCGGCGCATGTGCAGACATGAATTGTTGAAATGTTTGATCCTATTAGGCATGTTACGTAATTTATTTCTACTCAGTTTATTGCTATTCGATCGTTTTGATGCTTCTTTTTTTACCAACTGATTCTACACTTCCATGCTTTTTCATTTCCACTCATGTTTGGCGTTAAAGACCGCTGGGAACAGATTTGGTTCTGTGTTGTCTTTGCATATGAAAAATCTTTGTAATGCTCACAAATAAAGAAAACTGCGGGGATTTGGGCCCTAGGTAGTCCCATTTGAGTTACATCGAAAGATGAAAGACCCATAAACACCTCATGAAGACTGATTTGATTGGAAACAAATGTTCAGTTGCTATGCATTATTTACAGTTTCCGAGTTGGTAAGTCATCGTATGACGTGATCGGCATCATCGCAATGTATTTAATGTTTACTTGTCACATTTTGAATGGCGTTCTATGTGGGGATGTGTGCAAAACACCTGCCATGTGGTACGTCTTTTTGGGACACCCCCTCATAAGCTAGGTTTCTGATGAGGGCATATTGATTATAATATTAGGAGAGAGACAGCTTTCTAAAGCCTATACAAAAAAAACGCTGCAAAGTCCTTGTCACATGGGTTTATTATTCTACTGGACATACGTACAGAAATTTCGGCTGTTCGTTTATTGTTTCTTTAATGTGCAATAATATTATTGAAATGGCTATTTTTGATGATTTCCACCAATATTGGCCCCCAAAAACACGAATTAGGCTCGTTTCTTTTTTCAACAGATTATTGTTGATCATTCATAGTACCATTTAATTGTCTTGATTCACCTGTTGATACTACTTCTAGTGTTATTATACAAATGTATGGTGATTTCAGGCAATTTCCCATAACTAATAAAAAACGAATTTCGGGAGCTTAACGTTCGTTACAACCTCAATTCTTCACTCTTCGGTCAAAATCAACCTAATATTCGGTCATCTCGCCCTGAAAAACATGGAAAACGATACCTACCTCACAAGCTCATGTTCTCTAGAACCTCAAGAAAACATCGAAAAACCCTATTTTACACCCATGTATCTCCCATAACACCGCTGGGTGTATGCCGATCGGGCTGCCGTGTTTCGGAGCAACACTAGGACCCAAATGTGTTCCCAAATGGGGACCCAAACAGTGTGCGGAAGAACGACGATTTTAGACCAAAATTTAACGTAAATTTAAGGTTGAAACTTCGATAGAACCTCAATTTTCCACTCTGGTCAAAATCGACTTCATATGCGGTCTTCTCGTCCCAAAAACACATGGAAAACGATACCTCAAAAGCTCATCTTACTAAAACACAATAAGTACCTAATTTTACACCCATTTTCACTCGTAACACACCTGGGTGTATTCCGATCTGGCTGCAAAGTTTCGGGACACAACTAGGGCCCAAATGGAGCATGTGTGCGAAAAAACGAATTTTTTAGACCAAAAATGAAGCCGGTACGGCGGGCGGCGGACGGACATTGCATTTTTGGAATCTACGCACCTTGAAACGTAAAAGAAAACATTTTGAGGGGGTGTTAGGTACTTATCGGTTAACGGGAGGCCACTCATTTAACGATTTAAAATTATTTAAATGATTATTTTCTGAATTATTAGTTATCGCTTTCGTTCGTTGTCTGGATGTGTTTTCAGTCAGTGTCGAATGATGGCAAACGTGGAACGTGTGGCAGGCGGTACCAAGTTGGGTAAAGACGCGATTTTTTACAATTATTTCAAATTTGTTTTACAAAAAAAGCTGAAGGTTGTTTGGGACTTCTGAATAGATTAGTGGAATGCATTGTCATGCGATCTGGATGCTCGCTAGCGCTCGCATCTCAAAAAAGATAAACAATCCCAGAAACTATCCCGTGAATGAGCAGGTTGTTTGGGACTTCTGAATAGATGAGCGGCCTCCCGTTAACCGATAAGTACCGGGTGTTATAAAATTTGTTTGCTGAGCGATTACATAGGTGTACCTACTATTCACAGAGTAATAAACCAATTATATAAAAATACCAAAATCAGTTTTATACCTATTCTAAAAGCAAATCTAGTGGATTTCATTGATTTCTATTTATCTCTAACTAATGACAGTTTTCAAGGTTATTTTCACCATTCATTCACTCCAGGTGCATAGGCTTGGGGAAACTTGTTCGTTCGAAATACTTCTTACTCCGTACCGTGTGAATGCATGAATTTGTTTCACAGCAATAAAATTCTTATTTGAACCGTTCTTGTTTTTATGTGGTTTTCTCTGGCCTCGTGTACCTAGCTCTCACACCTGATTAGTTACCACGTTCTAAGCTCACGATTATACATCTCGCTTAGATTAAAACTCTCTCTTCCAGTTGACAGAACGAAACTTCATTTCATCGGTTAGATAGCAGCCCGAATGAGTCTCCCAGATGGAGTCAAAGCGGGGTCCTTTCCACAGCTGATCGGTTGTATTTCCATTCCCGCTAACAGCGACTCTCAGATGTATCGGCGTCTGGACCACATAAGGCGACATCAGGTTGACTCTTTCTGTGAAAATGCCACGGACCCTTAACCAGGTACAGAGCTCGGCTAATCGTCGATAAACGCGAACAATGTATGACCTTTGGTGAGTTTGCTCAAGAGCGCCAAGCTGCACTTTCATCTGCCACCTCCGGTATCGAGGACTCGGTTAAATTTCAAAGGGGCATCGAGATATAATAAGTTGGCCTTTTGATTTATGCGGTAAGAATTTGCCAACACTCGGCAAGAGAGATTGTTTGTCGTATCTAATCGGTATCGAGGATATTACGCTGCATGCACTCTCATATTGTGCGGAAACAGTCGGCCACATTTGCCTATGATTGCTTCATGAGTGGTGTTGAAAATTTGTCGGAATATTGAATGAAACTGCGGTGGACAGAAATATTACCTACCTATGTCTCCAATGGTGATCATTGCTGTGTTGCATAAAAACTCGAAAACACGTGATCAGACTGACCAATTCAAGAAGCCAAAGAAGGATAGTGACTCCTATTTTAAAGAACAGGCGTTGTGACGATCATGCGATTGGTAATTTTTTTTTTTTGACAAGTTTATTTATGACCGTTATGCAATATAACATACCATAATGACAGAAGATCAGTGTACACAATTTCAGTTAATTTGGTTTGAAGCTATTACAGGGGTAGTTCGAGATACGTGATAATTTTGTATCAACTATGATATTTTAATTTTTTACTCAAATAATATTGTATTTACTAATCCATGTCAGCAAAATTACAAAAAATGTAGCGTGGACGTCTTAGGCGAGGATTCGATGGCGGTGGTAAGAATCCCTGAGCAGCAAGTGGGTTGGGGTGGTCCTGGTTATTGCGAATGAATGAGGTGGTATACTTGATGAGGAGTTCGGAGGGTGTAAGGATGTTGAAGTCGTCGTAAATGGTTTGATTCCTGACGTAAGGTGGTGTATGTATGATTCTGCGCTGAAGGGTTGAATTCTGTTGCTGTTCGATTCGACGGAACTCAGAATTTGAACAGATAGGATTATTCCCCCAGATAGGAAGGGCAATTGGTAATCTTGACGAATGCTGATGGGCATTTTTGTATACCTCTGTTAGGTATAAACAATCTGCTTTAATAATTCATGTAATATAATTCATTTTATGTAAAGTTTTCAATTATTCGTTGGAAAAAATTCAAATGTTTCTAAAAGTTGTAATAAATTAGTAGGTACTACAATGGGTAATTCCACCTGGTTTGTTTTATTTATTCAGCTCCAGGTCTCAGCGTTTTGTGGTCACAGTGGGGTATGTGTATGGGACACAAAAGCGATTTATATTTTTATTGAAACTAGATTCCATGCTGAACACTTTGACACCAACCTCACTGTCCTAAAATGAGTAGTTATTTTAATTTTATATTCCACGTTTCAACCGTTCTGGCGTCATAGTGGACCCGATGGTGGTGGGGGGGGGGGGGCCCTGCCTAACCGGCAGGGGTGCTATGACGTTCGAATTGGTTGACACTTTGAAAAATCATAGAAATTAACAAACGTGAAAACCATGACTCTCTGGTCACCTGATGAAAACCAAGAAAGCAAGTATAAACCAATCTCTGTAAAGGAGATACGTTTAAGAAACGCTTGCATACGAGTCTGCAACACATTGGGACATTTTATGTCCCAATGGGAATTTAGGGATAATTTATTGACGGTATCATTTACGGGTTGCAAGATTACCACGATCCGGGTTACATGGTGGTGCAAGGTTACCACATTCGATTCTAGTAAACAATGACTTTCTTCACTACCTGTTGCTGACTACCTTGTTTACCCGCCTTTTTTTTCATCATGCTCAGCTCAGCTACCGCGCCAGGTACGGGGGTACGGTTGACAAGAAAATGTTCAATAAAATCACACGATTCCAACGAGTGGTGAACGATTTTTGTACGATGAAAAATGGCAAACATGAAGTTCCGTAGAAACGAATCGGTTGTAAGCGAAAATCATCAGAATGGTCGGTTAGAAACCGGCATCCCGCCGTCCTTTCCTTGTTTAGTCTCCATTAAGTACTACTCACTGTACGCTTTTATTTACCGGTATCGTATAACGGTTTCGTACAACGCTTTTCGGGTCCATGTGCCAAAGTAAAGACATAAAATGTCAAAATAACTATTTACCGTAGGACAATGCGGTTGGTGTCAAAATTCTCAGGATGGAATATATTGTAAAAATAAAATAAATATAGATATAGAAATAATAAAATGATTATAGATTTTTTTTCCCCTCTCTTGTTGGCCAGTTCATCGTTTTCATAGTCATTTTTGCCAGTTTTCGTAACAAATGAAAATACTGATCTGTTCGTACGCCTACATCAACACCTGGATTTTACAATGGACTACCTGTCCAAAACTAGTTTA
Organism: Leptopterna dolabrata; assembly: GCA_954871275.1. Taxonomy (NCBI): domain Eukaryota; kingdom Metazoa; phylum Arthropoda; class Insecta; order Hemiptera; family Miridae; genus Leptopterna; species Leptopterna dolabrata. The sequence continues at coordinate 46,529,045 of OX940980.1, forward strand.
TGAGGCAGTTATGATTAAGAAGTGCAGAGGGAATTGCTGAATGTAAACCGGAAGCCATGTACAAGCGGGGATTTACCTTTGTGGTCTTTGGAATCAAGGTGTTAACGAGACTGCATGTAGCATTTTATTCCACCTGGCCACACTTGGTTTATTATTCTGCGAGTAATACGCCTATGTATTCGCTCAGCAAAAAAAAAAATTATAACATCCCCTCAGAATTTTTCTTCTACGTTTCAAGGTGCGTAGATTCCAAAAATGCAATTTCCGTTCGTCATAAGCCGTATCACCCATATCTGCCTTTATTTTCGATCTAAAAAATTCTTTTTTTATGCACACATGCTGCATTTGGGCCTTAGTTGTGTCCCGAAACTTTGCAGCCCGATCGGAATATACACATAGGTGTTATGGGTGAAAAATGGGTGTAAAAATAGAGTTTCTTGGTTTTTTGGTAACATGGCTTGAGAGGTATCGTTTTCCATGTTTTTTAGGCCGAGGAGACAGAATATAAAGTCGATTTTGACCAACGTACGAAGAACTGAGGTTCTAACAAAGTTTCAGCCTTAAATTTACCTTAAATTTTGGTCTAAAATCGTCGTTCTTTCGCACACAGGCTCCATTTGGGTCCTAGTTATGCTCCAAAACTCGGCAGCCCGATCGAAATACACTCGGGGGTGTTATGGATGAAAAAATGGGTCTAAAAATAGGGGTTTTCGAGTTTTTTCAAAAAGGTTTTAGTGAACACGAGATTGTGAGTTATCGTTATCCATGTTTTATGAAACCGTTCCAGGGCTTTCGTGGTGGTATCGATGGTGGGGGGGGGGGGGGGAGCACGAGGGTAGATATTGACCACAAAAAACAGTGATCTAGGCAGTAATATGGCATCTATACCGGTAAATAATGAACCATTGTGTAATAATTTGCAGCGTTTTTGAAAGGGTGAGCTCACCAGAGAGGAATGCTTGGAGTTACTTTATGAGAGGAATTGGGGTCAGCTGTTTGCCTTTTATAGGGTAGCCTGGCGATACAGGAACTCGTGGTCCCGGAATTTAATTGTGAAAATAATAATTAGTATTCAAATGCTGTACGTATCTGTGTATGTACGAAAACAAATTTGTAAAACTAGGTGCAATATCAATAATATATCTACAAAAATGTATAATAACAATAATTACTCGTGTATAAGTGCATAATTATATACCTAGTGAATATCTAGGAAAAATGAATATCTATGGGTATCTAGGATGATATCTAGGATCTATAAATATCTATTTCTAGTTAGTTTTGGTTATTTATTGATCATCCGGTAAAATCGAGCAAATTTTATGATTAACTGTTATTATTTAATCTTTATAATAATATTATAGGTATAAATTTTGTGTAGTTAATAAAGCTAATTTGTAGTTATGTTGATGCTGCATAGCGTCTAGGATAGAAATATTTTTGTAATGGAACCCCCGCTGTCGGTTCTCCAACCAAAGCGGTACCTACTTATCACGTTTTGTGTTCACTGATATGTATTGTAATCTGCTTGAATAAACGTGTTATCGAGTGTTTGGTCGTCATTTTTCCTGACAGCTGATGTCCCTGGGTTCCTCCCCGCCGTCTTTCTGGTGAACGCACTGGGTGTTCCAAACAATCCCCCGGATACCTCCGAAAAAGTCACTTTAAAAATTGACAAATCCCCGTCCCCCAGCGGTCCCCCTCTCATGAGAAGTGGTTCGTATCATGTGGTGCAAATAAGTGGAACTCTTCTCCTTCCTCAAAAACTTCCCAGAAGGGTCGTTATAGTCTGCACCTGGTGTTGTTAGTAGGTCCCGACACACAGACCCCGTCTGCTGTATGTTGACGAAATGGTTACGCCGTGTTTATAACTTCGGGAACGGATACCCAAACAATTTTTTTTTCTTTCTGGACCGCATCCTCATATACGAGCCCTTTTCGTAAATCTTTCGAAAGAATGTTTAGGTTATCGTATGTTTATACGGTTGGTAATTTTTTTCAGTGATACATGTATCACGAGTTGGGTACGTGTCACCGCATTTTTATTTGGATGTTTCCACAAGGGTTTTTTGATGGTCGTTATTTCGTAGATCGGAACCCGAACAGAAGGTGTATGGGAAGGGGAATGGAGACGTGATCTCAGGAAACTAAACATAAATAAACAAAGATGATTCTTCACGTAGCCAAAAGTCACGCACACACTTTCCACGTTCTTCATGTACCTACTCAATTTCAAAAAGAGTCAAAACTTATGAAAACATACACATTGCTTAATCGGTTTCCGTTACAAATATTTAAATTTGGCATTTTTACATAATAATATTACCTCTTGCTTGTGGAAACTGCATGCATTGTGCTAAAAATCGATTGTAAAAACGCGGCAAAATCCTTGTCACATGGGTTTATTATTCTATTGGACATACCTACAGAAATATTGGCTGTTCATTTATTGTTTATTTCATGGGAAATAATTGAAATAACTATTTCTGGTGGTTTCCACCAATTTTGGCCCCCAAAACACAAATTTGTTACTTTTTTTTCTTCAAATTATCCTTGATCTTTGGTAGTGCCATTTAATCGTCTTGATTCACGTGTTGACGCTTTTTCTAGTGTTATTATACAAATTGATGGTGATTTCAGACGATTTCCCAGGTTTTTGATTAATAAAAAATGAATTTTGGGAGCTGAATATTTGGTAGAACCTCAATTTTCCACTCTGGTCAAAATCGACTTCATATTCGGTCTTCTCGTCCCAAAAACATGGAAAACGATACCTCAACAGCTCATTTTACTAAAGCACAAAAAACACCTATTTTTATACACATTTTCACTCGTAACACCCCTGGGTATATTTCGATCGGGCTGCAAAGTTTAGGGACTCAACTAAATAGGACCCAAATAGAGCCTGTGTGCGAAATAACGAACTTTTTAGACCGAAAATGAAATAGTTACGCATGATACGGCGTACGGCGGACGGGCATTGCATTTTTGGAATCTACGCACCTTGAAACGGAAAAGAAAAAAATTTTGAGGGGGTGTTATAAAAATATTTTGCTGAACGAATACATAGGTGTATTATTCATAGAATAATATACCAAAATGAGGTTGTGCATTTGGTGAGAATTTCAATGGGAATCAGGTCTTAGCTATTGTTTGTTCACTGAATTGGTACAGGCATCCATATAGTGATTAGAGTGACATCATGAATAAATTAATAAACTAAAATAGGTAAAAATTGAAATTCACGCCTAATAAATTTTGTACAGGTAGGTACCTAGATCACACGGTATTATATCGGCATTTTCGTATCTATTATATTAATCATAGCCATTGCGTGGTTATCATTCGCTGTTGATTCAATTGTTCAATGTGTTGGTTCAATTCGTACCTATGTTGTTTCAACATTGTTCGTTGACTTGACAATATCCATAGAGAATTTTGTTTAAACCAGGACTTGATAAAGGTGCCTACCAGGTATTAAACGGTGGACGGCATCTGGCCTTAGAAAACCTGTAAGATAACGCTATACATCAAAAATAAGTTGCCAATTAAAGTTGACGTTTCGAAATTACAGTCCAACCCTCGGAGGATGGTGATTCAAAGACAAGATCTGGAAACCGAACGAATTCGAAGATCCGACCGATTAGATTTGCGAAATGAGGCGTCCTCAGCGCACTCCATTCATTCATTTATCGGAAGACGAAGAATTAACTGAAACCGATCCATGAGCAGGGGACTGGTTGTATCAAATCAGTTAATCCTCCATTTTAATCAGGAAAATAATTTCTCCATCTTATTTCCATTTAGATGGACCTCATCCCGATTTCATTACGACTTGTGGTGGTTGAATCGAGATATTTACAATTCGTAGGTACCCACCCCATAAGTAGCTGCATGTACTTAACTTGTCAGTGAGCAGGTGCCTACTAAGTTGTTTTTACATTACGCTAATCCAATGGATTCACGAGATGGAAATTCTTGTATAATAATATTATGCACCTATTTACAGTCTAATAGAGATTAATGGACCGTAATCTTATATATTTTGTTTTGCCAATAATAATATAATATCCTAGAACTGGCCGTAAGCAAAATTTGTCGAAGCGCTCCACCTAACCTGCCAAAGTTTAATGTTACCTACCTGTACATTAATTTTCAGTCTCAAATTATATTCATATTATCGTTTTTATTTTCTAGGTTTTGAACTTAGGTACGCAGTATGAAAGTTCATTAACTAATGGCAAGTTGTCCCACGGTATTATTGCTATTATTCGTAACTTTTTATGGCTAAATATTTATCAGTCGCTGTGAGGATGATTGATAGAGCTTGGAAAGTTATTCCATTCGATTCAGCTGGAAAACACGAAATACTATACCAAACACACATTTTTCTGACAGATGGCACCACGTGTGCCATCGTGGCGCGCTATTCCCTGGCACCTTGGTGGCACCAAAACTGTGCAGCTAATTCTGGAGGCCTAAGAAGTGTACCATCCACATTTCACGTAAAGTATCGTGTTGTGAGTGGGTGGTTTGGATACTCACAACATGGCGGATGGAAGATGAAGGTAGAGGTCGGACGAAGGTGGGTGAGGAAGGATGTGCTCCTTCGGAATCTTCACTAACGCCCCGCGGTTCTCACCACAGCAGGTGTTAAGTCGTAGGGAATGTTAGCTCCCCACGGTTTTCACCGCAGCAGGCGCCCGGGATGTGGGAGCTAGTACCCCGCGGTTTTCACCATGCCAGGTACTAGAGGATAGGAATGTGTCCTGCGGTTTTCCCCACAGCAGTCACCGGGCAGATGGAAGCAAACACCCCGCGTTTTTCAACACAGCAAGTGTTAGAGGAGAAGGAGGCGTCCGGCGGTTTCACCACAGCAGACGCCTGGAAGGTGGATGCTGATACCCCACGGTTTTCACCACAGCAGGTGTGAGGAAGTGTAAGAGAGAGAGCGAAAGAGAGAAGGTCAAGAGAGAATTCGCAAGTCGGGGGTCGGATCATAGAATGAAGAGCTGGCCAGAAGGGCTGTTTTATAGGGACTTTTTCACTTGTCCCCTGACCACAATCGACGTTACGACCGTTGAGGCAGTTGACGGTTGGGGAAAACCCTCGGTGTTGACCAGCTCAGCGTTCTCCGCGTTTATTTTGTAAAATCTCTCGTAATATTACAGGAGTGGTTACTGTGAGTGAGTCACGACATATCGCAAAATATTTTACTAGATTCCATGATACTGTTGTCTATGTTCCCCGTTCTTCTTCCAAGATATTGGTAGTTGAACTGGTCTTCGCCCTGGTCCCAAAATAATTTCAATGTTCAACAACTTCCAAATTTAGCGAACAAAAATTTGCTATTTTGACGACAGCAGAGTTGCAACGGGAGCAGTCTGTTGGAAGGTCTCTTGCCGAGTGGCAGTATATTGGAAAGGTCTCGATCACATTTCACCTCATTCGTTCTTTTTTCAAAACAGAAGAACATTCCTTATTCCTTCCTAATTGTGTCGGTCTGAATCCGGAAGTGCCTTGGAGTTGACGAACCCATTACCCAACCCGTTCATCAAATCAGTGAACCGATGAAATCTCCCACATCCTCTTTACAACAGACGATGCTCAAAGCTCGAGTTGTGTAAGAGATATTCCTGAAGATATCAGGTAAGTCGAGGGATATTACGGGAGAATCTTCAAAGATAAGGATATCATTACGCGATAAGTTCACACCTACGAGCCCGTCAACGAGGGACCCATAATGTCGGGATAAACGCCAATGAAAATGTGTGAAAGACTTCATTTTTATTTCGTTTTTCTACAAGGCTGCGCCGCCAAGGATCAAGCTGCACGACGGAATCCCCTCTAATCTTTACCATAGTCAGGATCGGGACTCCCAGTTCTGAAGAAACAAAAAATAAAAAATACCTGTTTAAAGTGATTGATACCTTCGAGGGAGGAGTGGAATGGTAAATGAGTTCCAAGCATGGGAGATGTGATTAGATAGCATTGGCTTCTTAAATCGGTAGCCTCCAAAACGTTACGTAATCGCATTAAATCAAAAGTTGAGAGGTGGTTTCAGTCAGGTTGGATACCATTCCCGTATTGTAATTATTCTTTCGAGACAACCTGCAGTGCATTTATGTATACAAAGTGCATGATTTGGAGAACTTCGATTTGTGAGATAATCTCCATCAACGTAATAATTGTCACGGATGTGTCTCTCTGTCTGTTAATCAAACTGCTGAAGCTATTTCAATAAGATTTTTCTTGCTGATGCAACGTGAAATCCATCGATGTTGCTATTTCTAGCCGTCAGAACCTAAATAAAGGTTCGAATCTAACTGGGACCCCCTCCCCCTCAGTAGGTACTTGATTTACTGGTACCTACTTTTGAAAACCTTCTATGATCTGCTAGAAAGTTTGTAAATCCTTGACAAAAACGCTGCAAATCCGTGCACAACGATTTATTATTTTGTACAGAATATCCTTCTGTTACAGATCACAGCTCTCTGTATAGCCCTTCTATATTATATAATTTACTGTTCTATACACATATTATGTAGATCGTAGACCCTCCGTACCTTAGTACCTAACCCTAAATCTTACTAGGTGCGTACTTAAATCACGTGTTGTTGCTAAAATAATTTTGTCAATGGCAAACAGCAGCTAAAATGCCAAAAAGAAACACAAATAATGAAGTTCTGAAGGGAAATTGTTAATGTGTAGCGAAAAAGTATTCTGTCCCAGTAGGGTTTTGATCAGTATCAGTTCCTTAGGTTAGGTAGACCACTGTGCTATGTCGCCCAGCTAGCTGGAGACCAGTGATGTGCGCTCTCAACACAGCTTGATGCCTGCATCCACCCTGCTCTTTACGGCAAATCGCATAGGAAATGTATATGCAACGGATGGTTGCATCAGCATTCTACGGCAGCAGAAAAATCTAACTATTTAAAAATGCGACAAAACCCCCACACCTCAAAATATTATTTTCCGAGATAGCAATACTCTGGACATTTCAACCCCTATTTTTCACCCCTTAGAGTTGAGTGACAGTAACGCCGAGCTTCGAGGACCAACTAGAGCCCAAACGGAACCCCTATACCAAATTTTGTGCATTTTGGTTCATGGAAACTAAGGAAAAAGCCGTAGTCGGTGGACGGACGGAAATTTTTTTAAATTCTACGTCCCTTGAAAAGTAAACCATCAAATTTTTGAGAGGGGGTTACACTTTTTTTTCGGGGTCGATTCCAAAGGTTTATTATTCAAAATAATAAACCAAAATATAAAGATTCTTCTTGGGGATCAAGCTATCCATGAATGTCATTGATCCAGATGGGTATGAAATACATATTACCTATATTCAAAAACCCTTAGCAACTGTGACTATTGTTTTTAAGCGCTTATTTCACTCAATGCACTCATTTGCAGCATCGTAATAATCGCGAGCTTGTATGCACTATACTCCGGTAACGGAAATAGGATGTGGAATATAAAACCCACAGATGGGATCTTGAAATGAAGACTGTCTTGAGAGTGATGTTGGAACGAACAGGGACGAGAGATGCAATCACCGACTGATTGTCAGTGGTGGTTGATCCAAATTACTGCATCCCATGAAATCCTATTTAGTTACCCGACTATACGGCTACCTGCCTATAGAAAGGAGATCGGATCCGAGTTTTTTTTTGTTTTTTTTTTCAGTACAGTAAACATCAGAGCAACGAGGATGCCCCGTAGATGGTTCACCTCGTTACCTTATTACACAAAGTCGGGATTGAGAAAGAAGAGACGCCAGCGTTAAAACCAGAGCTCCCGGAGACGGGCGTAATAGCTGCCGACCCCCCCCCCCCCCCCCTTCACCTCCATCATATACTACCACAAACCCTGTACCTTCCTCCAGGCCAATCACTTTGAGGGAGCCACTGATGACAATCATTACGATTTCATGTCTACTTAACCCACAGCCCCAGCCGTCCTGCTTTTCCGTCTTCGCTTACTACAACTTCCCGAGGAGAGCGTCACTTGGTCACTCAGTCTGTTCGTCCCTGAATCACATTTTCACACACAGAAGCTACTACTGAATATTCGAAACCATTCATAAAATAAACACGGATTCCATAAAAATTATTGCACGATCCTAATGAAATTCGTAGATATGAACCTACAAGTGGCGTAACCGGTGGAGGGAGGGGCTAGTGGGGGGGTCATCCCCCCACCCCCACCCCTCCCTGATTGGCGATTGGCTAAAAAAAATTCTTAATTTATCACAAATTATTAAAATTATATTTTCAAGAATGATATCAATCTCATAAACAAACAACAATAACAAATTAAACGGTAAATCAAACATGACTACACAGTTAAATATTATTACGTTTATTTTATTACAAACAAGCAATGTCATGGCCTTTGTGAATATTTTCCGAGCAAGTACCTAGAAGAGGTGGTTGGATGTGTTGTGTAGAAGATTCCCCTTTCTTACCCATAAAGGTCGCCTCACACGAGGCCGACAAGAGACCGGCCCGTCACCGTCACGAGATTCCACTAGGAATCTCTTCCGGTCCGTGATTCCTATTCACATCGGACCGAGTTTCATCCGTCATGAACCCGTCGAAAAACAGTGCAAAGCATTTGGGAAGTGAGAGCTGAGAAAATAATAATGTAACATCTAATGTATCAAAAACGCTGCAATTACACAACGGTTTATTATTTACATTTATCGATACCCCTTCTGCGTAGATCACTGTTTTCTGTGGTCAATACCTGCCATCGTGCTTCCCACATGAAAGCCTAAATAGAGTACTGGAGCCAGCCGGGCTATAAAAATTTTGTTTTCATGCTCGATTCCAAAGGTTAATTATTTTGAAAATAATAAACAAAAATGATGTCTCTTCTGGATTTTGATGATAGGCACTTTTGCAACTTGAACAAACGTGATGAATACAGTACAGTAGTAATTAATTACAGTAAGTAATTAATTATTAAATTATTGAATGCTGCGCATTTTTATGAAACTATATTCCCGGGCTGGTTCCAGTACGGGATTTAGGGCTTTCCTGCGGGGAGGTCGTGGGTAGGTATTGACCACAGAAAACATTATCTATGCAGAAGGGGCATCTATACAGATAAATCATTACACTACTGCTTATTATTTACCTTATGCTTCATGAATAACAGCAAATAATCAAGTACTGAGTTCGTTTTCACTTTTCTGAAACTAATTAGTCTATACATATAATAAAACAGTGTCTGTTTGTTTGTTTGTCTGTTAGTTTGTCTCGGCATCAATTGAGAACGGCTGAACGTAGAAAGTTGCGGCTGGTACCATTAGACGCAGAATTTATCTGGGAAGGTTTATGAAAAATCCGCATTTGAATCTGTCCATCCGTTGAAACGCTAAGAATGAAATACTACTAAAAAACGTGTTATAATCACTTCTATGAGGACGTTTATGCTTATAATAACTTTGAACGGTTGGACGTAAATCCGATTGTAGAAAGTTGCGGCTGGTACCATTTGACGCAGAATTTATCTGGGAAGGTTTATGAAAAATCCGCATTTGAATCTGTCCATCCGTTGAAACGCTATGAATGAAATACTACTAAAAAACGTGTTATAATCACTTCTATGAGGACGTTTATGCTTATAATAACTTTGAACGGTTGGACGTAAATCCGATTGTAGAAAGTTACGGCTGGTACCATTTGACGCAGAATTTATCTGGGAAGGTTTATGAAAAATCCGCATTTGAATCTGTCCATCCGTTGAAACGCTATGAATGAAATACTACTAAAAAACGTGTTATAATCACTTCTATGAGGACGTTTATGCTTATAATAACTTTGAACGGTTGGACGTAAATCCGATTGTAGAAAGTTGCGGCTGGTACCATTTGACGCAGAATTTATCTGGGAAGGTTTATGAAAAATCCGCATTTGAATCTGTCCATCCGTTGAAACGCTATGAATGAAATACTACTAAAAAACGTGTTATAATCACTTCTATGAGGACGTTTATGCTTATAATAACTTTGAACGGTTGGACGTAAATCCGATTGTAGAAAGTTACGGCTGGTACCATTTGACGCAGAATTTATCTGGGAAGGTTTATGAAAAATCCGCATTTGAATCTGTCCATCCGTTGAAACGCTATGAATGAAATACTACTAAAAAACGTGTTATAATCACTTCTATGAGGACGTTTATGCTTATAATAACTTTGAACGGTTGGACGTAAATCCGATTGTAGAAAGTTGCGGCTGGTACCATTTGACGCAGAATTTATCTGGGAAGGTTTATGAAAAATCCGCATTTGAATCTGTCCATCCGTTGAAACGCTATGAATGAAATACTACTAAAAAACGTGTTATAATCACTTCTATGAGGACGTTTATGCTTATAATAACTTTGAACGGTTGGACGTAAATCCGATTGTAATTAGATTCTGGATTCAGCTCGACGAGTACATTCAAGTGGTACTTCAATCAGGATGTTAGTGGGAGGGGGGTACAGGTTATGAGAGGGGGGGGGGGGGGGGTCTACAGAAATTTCAAAACTACTTGTCCAATTGGAGTGCAACTTTGGGAATTTGTTGTGTGAACATTGAGGAATGTTTCTAACCAGGTAGGGAGGGTTCATAGGATACGGGGTGGGGGGGGGGGGGTTAAAGGCAGTTAGGGTTGGCATTGGGGAAGGTTTCTGATCAGTTGAGGAGGGGGGGTTACAGGGGGTGTCTGTTCTACCGTTGCGAAGCGCGGGTACACAGCTAGTTTTAAATAAATCCAGTGATCGCACTGGAAAAATAAAAAAAATTTGCACGAAAACAAGGTCCGACCTTAAAAAAAGATACTAACTAAACTAAACTACAAACTACTAAACTGCAAACTATAAACTAAACTACAAACTAAAAAGTAATAAACAATTTGTATGCTGAACAAACGTAATTTATTCAAAGCCGATACAACAAAAATGTTTGATATTAAATCTAAAGGGTTATTTCCGCTAGTGTAAGAAGTAATATTACCATACCTTCCGGAGGAGTCCGTCGTCCTTACTCAACCAGCTAGTGACGGAAGGTACCTATGGTAAAAATGTTTGAAGTCCGCCAAATTCCAACAAAAATTTATAAAACCAAGGGATACAATATAGGAAAGCTGTGTGTGGGTTTTTTTAGTTAAAATTTGGCGCCGACTTCAAAAGTTTCATAGTACCTATCGTCTTTGAATAAATAATTACGCTTATTATAAACGTTATTCTTTAATTTTTTGTTTTATACACCTTTTTTGGGGTCGGTTTTTTTTTAAATTTGTTTTCCGTTTAATTGATAAAAACTACATACCACAGGTGGTATTATCAAAGGACTACCTTCTTGGATTTTCGAATATTGGGAAACTTTTAATGTTTAGAGCGCTTGATTTTGGGCAGTATTAGGGTGTAAGTACATTCATCGGAATATGAATGGGGGAGTTGGTACTCCATGAATGATTTTTTTCATGTACCTTTATATATATTATCATCTCATGGGTAAAAGATGTTCCACATTCGGTCCCCTCCTTAAAATGTGTGATCAAATCTGTTGTTGTTGTTCAATGTTTAATGATTGTCGTTCCCTTTTAGTATGATCCAGCGAACCCCCTAAGAACGTTCGTATCCGACAAGATTTTAACAAAGTGTTGCTAGTCGTAAGTGGAAGTTCTTGAGGGCGAGGAGGGACGGTATGACATTGGGGAAGGGCCCGTACCCTGCGGATCCACTACCAAATAGAGGTAGCGACAGCCACACAAGGTGACGGCGCTCCTAATGCAGACAGACGACTCTAGTCTTTCAGGCCTTACTCCTTCAAGTCTCCTACTTAACAGAGGAGGCACCTAATGGACCTGGCCGCGGTCGCGAGGTCCCTTACCCCGCCGACTATATCAATTGGTAAACACTATATTAGGGCAGGGAAGAGGTAAGGCCGGGACCTCGGGACCCTCTGGAAGGAGGATGGTGGAGGTACTAGAGAAAGAAAAAGCTTTTGTTACGAAAACGCTGAGTGAGAGCAAAAAGAGGGAAAATAACGGTTGACCCGTCCCTTTTTTTTAAAGGATGTAAGTAGAAAATCGCCTTGGACGATAGAAAAGGGCTTGATCATCAGATAGTCAAGTTCCCTTTGAAGAGCCGGCATTCCTCCGGTGAAGAAGTCGAACAGTTCCGAGAAAACTTATCATAATACGGCTACTGTATACTTTTGATGGTTGTGTCGATAGGTTTCCAACTCTCGGAGAGGAACATTTTGATGCAGTCTTGGCGACTGTGACTGACTGTGTCACATCAGTGAATAGTTGAGTATTACACATCAGTGGGCTCCTTAATTGTAACTACATACATAACTTGTCAGGTGGTGTACCTCAGTAATATCCTGGGTAATCCACCTAGTATGTAGTTGTTAGTAGTATCAAGTGCTAATCGTATTGTTTATCAAAGTAGACAATTACTACAATTAGTGAGCTCTGAAATTGAATTATTCAAATATCTATCCAGAATGAGCGTTACCCACACGTCAAATTTATTTATTTATTTTTAACATGAAAGCAGATTCCTTCCTGAGAATTTTGACACGAACCGCACTTTCCTACAAGTAGTTTTTATTCTATGATTTTTCCGTTTCCTACACCAGTGACGTCATCGCACCCCTCCCACCTGTGAGGGACCCCCTTGCCGCTGTGACGCCACCAGTGCAGGAAACTTCTAAAAACCATAGGATAAATAATTACTACTTATCTTAGGAGAGTGCGGTTGGTGCCAAAATTTTCAGGATGGAATCTGCTATAATGAAATCGAAGAAATAATAAATTAAAAACAAAAAATTACTAACTTACTATTTCTAATATTGCTATTATTTTGGTACTTTTTTCTTTCCTTGTCCCTTATGGTTCCTGTACAATTCACCCTAGCCATGAAACATTGGTGAGTTGTTGTGCTCACGCCCCCAAAGGTTTCTAGTCCCCCCCTCAAATTTTTTTAAAAGTAAATGGTAACGAAAATATTCCCCTATGTAGGGTAAGGCCCGAGTTAGGGGTAAGAGTTCCAAATGTTTTAACAAAAAATACCATAAAAGACAACTCGGCATAATAGTACCACTTACCATATTTTAGTAGTAGGTACCACTTCACAACATCTGGCGCGTGAGTATTTAAAAAAAAAAATTTAAAAAAATGCGAGTGTATATTAGAGGAAGTTCGTATGTGACATAACAAGAAAGAGGTGTTGATTGTGAAAATCTATTTGCTCTTTTAGAAATCTTGAAAATAGTCAAAAATGTAGCTGGCTGGGGCTGGTGAGGTATGCCTAATCCAGTAGGTACCTCGCACCTTCAAAGCGGTTAATGCTTCAAGGGATATCGTGTAGGTGTACTGTATTGTTGTATGGGTTGCTCAAATCAATATAATAAGTATATTCTCCGTGTATGGCTGGCATTTTACTGTATTAGTGGTTTTCAAGGTAGGTACGTACTACCAGTTCACCCTTTTCTAGGCGAAGTGGTTTTCATGGTAGGCAGGTACTACAAGTTCACCCTTTTTTAGGCGAATTTGCTGTTATTTAACAATGAACGTTTCTTTGTTTGCCTCGTATGCGTTCCTATACCATTCATCCAGTTCATGAATGGTGGAAGCGATGGGACCCTTGTGAGTTGTGCTCTCGCCCACGAAGGTTTCTGAATTAGTGGAAACATTTTACTATCTGGTGTGCGAGTCTCTTACACGTATAGTATGTGGCTCACGCGCCGGAAACCTTCTGATTTCATATGAGCACCAGACTCACTGTATCCAAAAGCATTCCAATTGTATCCGACGCACCAGATTCAGATTGTATCCAAAAGCACTCCAATAAACAAAATCGAAACACAACACTTTCTTTTTTAGGGTGGCATTACACCGCATGCCAGGTATAGCTAGTGATAAATAGAAGTACGTTTTTCAGACCGATGGGTTGGTAACCCTGATTACTTTTCAGGCACAGCGTGATTGACTGCCCAATCCATCTAAAAAAAAAATTAAGAACCACTTATTTGGATCGTTGGATTGAAACTAAGGGGCTGCCATGGGCAGGGAATAATGCTATCCAGGAGTTTGATGGCTGTTTGAGATGTTTTGGATATTTGCCCTCTGAGACTTAGCATCAACGCACATCTGTGAAAGCGATTTGGAACCGACACAGACCACATAGAAGTAGGGTGCATAATTATATAGTTTTTAATTGCATTTATTTTGAATTCACAAATAAAAATATGAGCAGATATTATACCAAATAAACATTTGTACTCCTCTCTGTAAGACTGCGACTTGTGCTGTGAGGAGGAGTTGAATTTACAAGCTTACCTACATAAAGAACGAAGTTGGGCTGTTGACCTCTAAGGGTTATAGTGGATTTTTCCGAGCACAAAGCTTTTGTTGATCATGTTCAACCACAGCAGTGGATTTCTGGAAGTTTGACGTAGATGGTGCCCATCGTTGTAACTAGAACTTACCTACCCATACCATTGAACGACTAGTCAAAACAAGCTTTCATTTTCATAAATGCAAACAGAAGGTCGTGTCTATTGATGGTCCGAACGAGTTACATCGAATTCCACGATGAAGGTTTCAGACGTCTTTTGGGTTCGTTCACATTTTTAAGCAACGCTTACACAATCTTTAAATGATATAAGCACACGCTTGCCCAAGGTGACTGTGCGTTTGATGCATCTATCCGACATCCGAACGTGGCAAGATAATCTGTTCCCAAGATGCAGTCGTCAGTGATGTCTGCCAGCAGTTCTGAATGAAGTCGCTTGCTCCGCTCCCTCAAGTCGACGGTAACTTCCGTTCGCCACAACACCGGAAACGTGGAGCCGGTCACCGTCCGCAGCATATGTAGCAGTCCGTTCCTTCAGTGCCACTCCATCCAGACTGAGGACATCCTTCCGTACCACTGTAGCAGTTGCTTCAGTGTCTACAACTATTGCACAGGGCACCCCATTCCCCCAATCCTTGTAAGATGATGGACGAGCAGTTGTTGATTCGGTACACTGCTACCTCTTGAGGCTGGTGCCGGTTCACAGGTCGCCTCCTGCCTATGACCGCTGCCCTTTTCCCTGCTGGGTTGGGCACTCACGAATGTTGTGTACAGGTGCTCAAATTTTGTTGAGTTTGAGGTAGTTATTGACTGCTCATCCAGGACAATCATGAGACTATAATATCAATTTCATCAGTGGTAATTAGTCTCTGCATGATACTGTTCATAATAAACATTTGACATTAAACGAAATGTGTGTTACCGCCCACCAGCTGGCAGTTGTTTTGATGCTGCATGGTACGATGCAACAAAAATCATGATAGCATCATGCATCACATTGATTCATACGAAAACTGAAGCCGGACTACCTTCAGCAATATCCATCACGTCCAACAGTTGTATAGTTGTCCCGCTGGGTCATTTTTCATGTGCGCAACTCTAGCATTCTTCCTTCGTGAATAAGTGTTCGAATGGAGCCTCGTTGGCGGGTGGTGAAGGAATATAGTAAAAATCAATCCGGACCCTGTTCACCCCGGCACACCCTGGGTGCATTATGTCAGATTGTTGTAAAACCGCCGAGTTATTGCATGTTCGGACGCCCACTTCGAGCTGTCTTTTTTGTCTTCCACTCCTTATCTCTCGCCCATGATTTAATAGGTCATAAACAAAATCCGTAACAATCACGACGTGAATTTTATTGCTTGCGAGGCGTGGTGGCTCATTACTAGTCGGTATTGGGTGTTAGGGACTGTTCACAAGACCTCAGCATGGAATATGATCAGGAACATTCCATAGTTAGTTGTTACCCATCATCTTTGTGTTTCACAAAAAACAAGTGAACGATTCCAGGGTAGGCTTTGTTTAGAGTCCAAAAACGAAACCCCTCGCTACTATTCGTTCGTTATCAAACATAGGTACGCCAACCTTGAAAACAAAAGTTTGACATATTTTTCTAGCTCATTCCTGTTGGTCATTCCCTGCGTGGATGTATACGTACTACTTGAATAAAGATGAAACAATTTTTGAATTTCTAGAGGCACGTTTTAGAGCCTTCTTTAAAGAATTATTTTACTGTGCCCGTATTAGAACCAGTGAGGAGTGGAATTTTTTATTCTCGCAAATTGTAGATATAACGGAGAGCTTTCCAAAAAGGTGCTATATGGATTGGTCGGAAATGATTGGTACGCTACAATTCACTCTTAGTACAAATGACACTTCAATGTCGCTTTTGCAAAAATGAATTGTTCTCCACTTTGGTCCCTTGCGTAGAAACCATTTCTTTGTACATCCACAGCCTCATCCAGACGGACGTCTTTGATATTATATACCCGTTGGTATCCAAGAATATTATCATATCGTGATTATTCAACTTCCTGATAAAACAAATACCGATACTGACAAATGTCGATTCTAAAAAGGACAAAATTAAATTGCGTTTCTTGCTCACTCCGCAATTACCGTTAAATCTCCATTCCATAATCTTCCTTCATTTCGACTTTCTACTTTAGTCGTAGACGACTGATGTCTTGGGTAGTTAATTCTTTACTTTAATGCTAATCCTATCGACATATCTCCTTTCTGAAACATCTGGCTAGCTCCAAGTTAAGAACATGTGAAATCCGTTTGCCTCATTCTTATGTCAGAGGTAGGTTTTGCTCAACTTAAACATCGATTTTGATTTTACTGCTAAGCTCAAATGGGAGATAGTTTTTATTGAAAAATTGGAAAACTCATGAAGAAGGTACGAAACAAATTAACGCATTCAACGGTCTACGCAATTATACCCCTTATTTCATGTCACCTACCTGCCACTTTACAGAAAACAGAGAACACCGTTATATGATGATTTTGAAATGAACTCAAAGGGCTTTCCTCCTTGCTTTCACACAGCTCCCTGCTGGGAAAAATCAACCAAAGACATGTACCTATTTAGCGGTTTACGCGGTTATCCCATCTTCATGTTTTCAGTCTCATAAATATAAGAAAACCGCTAAGATAATTTCGAAATGAACTAAAAAAGGGCTGGAAGGGATTCTTTATCTTCCTCAGATTGATGCTCCGTACTTCGAAACGCTGCAAATTCTTCCACAAAATTTTTTTTCGGTACAGATAACGTAGTAGGACCTTAAAAAATAAATGTTATACAAGTTGGTCAAGTTCGAGTTTTTATAGGGTATAAATTGCTTAGGTTCAAATGTCTAAAATAACCTGCAGTTGTTATAAAGTCACCGAAAGTGGTAGAGAATGATGTTCGCTGAAAATTTTTAAAATTCCTCCCTCCTCCTCATCGTCCCTCCTCCTCCTCCTCCTCCCTCAACCTCCTCCTCCTCCCTCATCCTCCTCCTCCTCCTTCTCATCCTCCTCATCCTCATCCTCCTCCTCATCCTCATCCTCATCCTCCTCCTCATCCTCATCCTCCTCATCCTCCTCCTCATCCTCCTCCTCATCCTCATCCTCATCCTCATCCTCATCCTCATCCTCATCCTCATCCTCATCCTACCAACTTGAAAAATTGCTTGTGTGGTCTTGGTGAAATTTTTTCCTCTCTTGCTTGATTCCAATGGTTTTTGTTATTGGAAATTACCTGGATCTGTAATAATTATTGATGTCTTAATGTTTGGTCTGTCGCTTTTAAGGTAGTTAAAACTGAGTAGTTGAGCAAAGAGGGTATTTTCTTCGATGAATCTCTTACTAGGGAAAATATTGAATCATGTTTACACTGCCGTCAGAAGCAGAAAAGTCGTATCTGACAAAACCGGACTTTTGGAGACCGGACCCTTAGGTTTCGAGTTGAAATTAGCCAATATGAGCGTTAGTTTTCGGAATTTCGATGAACTTAAATACTCGTTTTCAAGGGAATTTCCAGCTGAATCGATGGTGAAGTAAAAAAAACTAGTTTTTTGATCGGCAGATACCGGCAAACAGCATACGAATTTTACTCTCTTATTTTGATTAAAAACGCTATTTAGGAGCTATTTAGAGAGAGATATTCGAGTGAGCACTTATTGACGTACTTGTCTAAAGTTCAACAAATGGATATTGTTATTATTAACAATACCATTTTACTTACCCTTATGTACAAAATACGTAGCAGAAAAATTTATCTGCTGTCAGATACGACTTAGTATTATTATCCACTGAAAAAGACATTTACGAGTAATTGCTTAGTAAATCCAACCGAAAATACATTATCCCCAATAACATTCCCATTTCTCGTGCAGATACCGCTCTGAGACTCTAAAATTCTGTAGAATACCCCCCCCCCCCCCCAATAACTGTGGGAGACCGTTAACTCATTTCGGCCAAAAATGCAGGTGCGACTTTTCTGCTTCTGACGGCAGTAGTGAAGTCTAGGCGAGGGGGGATTTGGATAGCGTGAGATTTTACGATAAATAGTTGAGAGCACGATTTTCTTAGGTTGTTTACTGATGGAATTTCAATTTCTACTATTTACGTTTCTGCATTGAGTATTGTCCGTGAAATATTCTCTGTATCTGAAATCTGGTATGTCGTCAGTCCGACCTGGAGAGAAACATAATTCATGTTAATAATAAATCCAAAGGCTTATCAATGAATCGGTATCAATAACGATTGACTCGCATGTTGTGGATTGAAAATGGTTTGCGTACCAACACCGGGTTAACGCACTCCGATAAAAGTTGTATAGGAATACCTATCGTTCTTTCGAGCATCTCCAATGAAACGTACACTAACATCCGGTGCTCGATGGTTTATTACATTTCCTCTCAAAATAGCCTTCGGAGGGGTTGACCTCCTTCCTCGTGAATCGGCCTAGGGTGTCCATATGGCTGCGGCGGTCCATGTCCCTACTCTATCTTATCTCGAAGGAGCCCATTTTTCAAGAAACTGTTCCTTGAGACATGTTTTCAGAGACGAACGAGGGTTAGACCTCCGCTAACGGGCCAGTATTCTTCCCATTCAAAAAGCCATCCTTGGTCCCGCCGGCCGCCTTATCTGCCGCGGTTGACTTGACGTCTTTTATCGTTCAGGAAGTTCGGCGAAGTTTCATCACCACCAAATACCTCCGTATCGGTTTTTTTTTCCGCCGATACCGGGTGACGAACTTCCATGTAAATACGCCGTCTTCTAACGCTATTGTCGTAGTCTATGGATAGTCTTCCTATAACTTTCGCGTGCTCGTGAGGAGTTTCACGAAGAAACTCAGACCTGGGGAGAAAATATTTTAAGAATATGAGCACTTATCCAAGTACACTACCTCGTTTGCCCGACTCAAACTCACTAATAGGAAGATAATAGTGTAGGTTAGTACCTACCATAACATACCGAGATCGTAAGCCACAATGGTATCACAAAACTTCGACTATGAGCCGGAAGGATACTAATTACTTGCCTGCCCTCTCTATTGTTCTTGCTTATAAGCAGAAAACGCGGACTTGTTGAAATACCATGGGAGTATATTGAGTTTTGTCTTAATCATGGTACAACCGCTAGGAATTTTCGAGCCAATGCACGTATAATTTCAAGGATCGATTCTTCCTCGGGAGCGCACCTATACTTAAAGGTGCTTCGGCTTTCAAAAGGACTTTATTGAGCTATTGAGCTCGCTGAATAATCGCAAACGATTAGTTTGCGTGACGATGGCCTAAAACTTGGCTTCTCATCTGTGAAAGAATTTTCCTAGAATAAGTTTGGTGCTCTGTGTTCGTTCGAAACATAGCCTGTATAATAAAGAACTGTTGCAGTGATAAATTTGTATCTATAGAACTTGGATGCTTATATCTATCTAGAATCTATATACAAGTGGATGCCTATACGTAAGGTGGTGTGCAGTGCCTCGGGCGTTGTCGATGATCCATCAGAAACTGCAGGAGGTGGCTTCTGGGCAATGGCAACCGGAAATGTCACCTGAGCTCAGTACTTTTCCTTTGCATATTTCTTCTTTATGGAAAGCTTTGAAAACAGTTTTGAAAAATCATATGGCACCACGTGGAGAAGTTGTCAATATTCATATACTGAGATAGGCACCTCATACCCACACTATACACACGCGCGAACATAATATAAGAAACCGATCCGATATCTTTGTCAAGGCGAAACTTCGAGGGAGTGAACCTTTTGAAAGATGATTGTTGGGAAACAAGTGCAATCACAGTTATTCCAAACGCCGACAAAGAGCGTAATAACATTCACACGCAAGCATGAGAAATCAACTTTTCCTCGAGTTTGAAACCCAACGCACTCATCTGCACTTTGAAACTCTGTATCACGTCAATTCAGCAGACATTCAGTATATTAATAATTTCCTGTTCCGCGAATAAATCAGGAATTCAGTACCGAACAATAATTATTACCCTCCAGTGAATGAATTCTTCATTTTCTTGGCATTTATAATCTACCAAGAAGACAGTTATTAATTTTTTCCCTTAATATTATTTCACTTCGGTGAAGCTAGCGTTGTAGTCGGAAGAAAAGCCCCAGCCTCAAATGGATGTTCCTTTCCTTATTTCTCTACCAATCATCGGTAAACGTATACCAGTATCTATGTAGTTTTCCTCTTCTGAGCAGTTCTTAATTTGTTTTCGTCTTTGTTTAGGCTTGTTAAATGGCAAGGTATTTGTAAAATAAATAAATGTAAACTGGAAGGAAATGAAGGTACCGTTATTCACTCTGAATTTTTTTACTGGGCGACGCGACGTTTCCTCCACAGATTTTGGCCCTAGTCATGCCAGTGTAAAACAAGGGGAGAATGTTAGCATCATATGAAGCTTTACAGCGCATGCTGTAAACCTCCAACGCGGTTTGCCTTCTCCTCTTTTGTTACACTGGCATGACGGGCCAGAAACTTTTGCGGAAACGTCGCCCAATAAAAAAATAAAATAAAATAAAAAGCTGCAAATTATTACACAACGGTTTATTATTTACCAGTATAGATGGCCCCTCTGTGTAGATCACTGTTTTGTGCTCCCCCCAGGGAAAACCAAAATCGAGTATTGAAGCCGGCTGGTGGAGTTACATAATATTCGGTGGATTCAACTATCATTGATTGTTTGTTATTATTCATGAAGCATAACGTTTGTTCAAGTTACAAAAGTACCTCTCAACAAAATCCAAAAGAACCCTCATTATTCTAATGAAGTAATATCGCGGAACAACCAGCTTGATTTTATTCAGCCACGTTTGATTATTATCAGCTGTTCCCTAGCACTTATGTCTGGGCTGGATGTATACTGTTTCATTCACGATCATGTTGGCGAATCTTTTCAGTGCAAACGAACGGCTGGTCGTAAAATATTCTGGGTGGTCTCAAAAAATTCTCAAGTTCGAGGTACATTTAAAAACGTAAAAAAACCATACCGTTTTATTCATTTTGGTTCATGGTAATTGAGGAGATAGCGAAGTACGGCGGTTTCAATTTTCGGATTCTACATACCTTGAAGCGGAAACCGTCAAATGTTGTTGGGGGGAAGGTTGATGTTATTTATTTTATTTTTTATTTATTTTTTCATGCTCGATTCCAAAGGTTTATTATTGAAAGTTAAAAACCAAAATCGGGTTCGTTAGGAATATAATGAACGACAAAGAAGACGTTTATGTTAAGTAATCATCTGATTTTGATAACGGGGTTTTATAACTTAGAAGTTTACGTGGAAATGAACTATTCTATTTTTATCCTGTCGTTTTTTTTTAACGGGGTTTTGACCAGGAAGACAGTCATTTCGCCCAGTGTGCTGCGGGCCGTGCTCAGCCAGCCGGACTTCATAGAGATGTGCAGAGATGGAGATCGGTCAGCGAAAAACACGTGTTCCGGAGGTGCTCTCGGAGGCCCCAGGAACTTTTCGTATGCTGATTCAACACGTTAAATCGTGACCGGGACTGGGAAAGGAGTCGCGCACCATCCGAGCTCCGCAGCACTTTGTCAATCCGCTCGGGATTTATGACTTCCTTCGTACAAATCAAATGTTCCCCCAATAGATTTAGGAAGGATGAGAGGGTCTGCGGATGATGCAGCCCTGCAGATGTGCACTTTGTGTTTTCTGTGCACTTTTATTGGTTCAGAACAGGTTCGTTTCCGGGTCACATTATGTTCAGTAACAACGACGACCTGAAGTTGCTGAGCTTCGTTTGAATATAGTTTATTCTTATGTATACAATGTGACAGAGTGTGACAGTGTTGGTGGACCCTCGAGAGTCCCCCTCCTAGACCAGCGAGATTATGACCAGTGAAGGGATATCGATTAGGCTTCCGCTCACCGATCCCGTCTCCATCGGACCAAAAAACGACTCGAGAACAGCCGCACTGTCACACTCCTCCCCACATGACATATTTCTGGGTAGCAGAAGTATGGGAGGGAAAAGGGGGGTTGAAAAGTAGTACGAAGTTCTGGTTCAGGAAACGGCATCTGAACAACTTAAGGTGATTAACCTCCATCGTATTGGTACTACCTCAGTAATATTTTACTGGTGGAGAACAAAGCTCCTACATACGGGTATTGGCGGATAATGTTGTCGGACATGAGTGAATTTTGCTCATCTGGGCAACCTCTAGGTGATCAACCTCCATCGTTAGGATGGAACAACTATTGGGACTGTAAATTGGGACATGGCATCAATCGCCTTCTAATGAGCTCATTATATTCTAATTATATTGACACTGTAAAGTGTTTAAAGGGGGTGGGGAAGCCAATAGATGTACGTATTATCAAAGGGACTGGTTGTTAGTAAAGGAATCCTTCTGGGAAACCTTTGGGCTTATCCTTATGGTAAGCCCACAAAAAGTGGATGGAGTATGTGAGTTGCTCAGCGCATACTATCAAACTACGCTCTACTACCATGTGACAGAGTGTGACAGTGTGGGCCAGCGATATTATCACCTGTTAAGAAGGGATATCGATTAGGCTTCCGCTCACCGATCCCGTCTCCACCGGACCAAAAAACGACTCGAGAACAGCCGTCCTCCGAAAGCAAAACGTCTGAAAATTAGGACATTTCATGTGCATCCCTGATTGATCCAGTACCTATGAATTTGACCATTATCGCAAACGCGAGTGGAAATGAGAATTTCGGTGGCCTTTTCCTCCCCAAAATTATTTACTAAGTGGCTGTGCGGTATCGAAGGCTACTTCCGGCCCTTTGACATTCGACTAGCGAAACGTAAATACAGTTTTTGCACACACTAGGACTTGAAACCACTGTCAGAAGTATAAAACTATTGGAGTGTTCACCTTAGGTCTCTGTTATCTATTATCTGTTATCTTATCTTATCGTCATACTGATAGACGAGAAAATGCACAACAAAACTTAACGAAATAATACAAATATGAATTTCGATCGGTGATTCAGAGAAAAGAGAAACCCTAGAAGTTGGCACAGGTTCGAACAATTTATTCACTACTATCATGGAAGTTGGCAGTACCGACAATTGTGCATTTTTTGGTATATTATTTTCAATAATGAACCTTTGGAATCGCGCATGAAAAAAAAAAAAATTTGACCCCCCCTCAAAATTTGTCCCAGCCCAAATAATTATCATTGCTAGGGAGCACCTGATTATATGCACGGAGTATGAAGTCGAGTTGGTTATTCTGTGATATTATTTCATTTGAAAAATTATGGCTCTTTTGGAGTTTGTTGATAGGAAGTGAAACTTGAACAAATGTTGAAGTATTACTGGTGGGTAAATTATAACACAATGGTAAATTATTACACAACGGTTCATTATACCATCTACGTGGGAGGGGCTGGAGTTTGTTGGTAGGTAATTTGCAACTTGAACAACCGTTGAAGATGGGCACAACGGTAAATGATTAAGCCAAGATGATTTGTTGCACAACGGGCTATTATACTATCTACGTAGAAGGGGCATCCATACAGGTAAATTATTACACAACGGTTTATTATTTGCCTTGAATAACTACAAAATAATTGATGATTAAATTATTGGATCCCGCGCATTTGTACGAAACTTTAATTCCGGTGCCGGCTTGTGTACTCAATTTAGGGCTTTCTTTAAGTGGGGGGGGGGGGGGGGGGGATGACGGTATTTACCACCGAAAACAGTGATCTACGCAGAAGGGGCATCTATAAAGGTAAATAATAAACCTTTGTGTAATAATTTGCTGCGTTTTTTTCTTTTCTGTAGTTTTCTCCTTTGAAATCAGAAATCCATTTGCATAAAAGTTATTTCCCTCACTTTGCCATGAATAACAACAAATTCGTTCTGCAACTTACTGTGACCCCGTTCTTTTAGCCCTTTTGTGACGCGTGTTCTTGTCTGGATCTTCGAGAAATTAGTACTTACGTCAGAGCTAAAGTTTTGTAGGCTTTGATATGTACTTAGTGCTCAGTATTGCTTGAAATTGACGAAGAAGAAGCGAACTAGGAAGCAAGAAAAATAATTACAGGAAAAAAAAGAAAACTACCTAAACTTCATCATATTATTTTCTCTTTAATGGGTACTTATTGCTTTTCTAGTTTTCCCAGCCTTATACATCGTTTCTCAGTGAAGCGCAAAGTATACCCCCTCGTAGAAATCTATGGCGGATCGTCGCCGTTTAAAATCTACGAAAACCGGAGGCCAGCAAAGTGGCTTGGAGCGCAGTCTGAGTTCCCTCCGGAAGTTGGAATAGTTGTCTCACGCTCGGGCGGAGTCGTCGACTGGTTGATATCGACGGGAAACTCGAGTTTGGTTGACTGCGGTTATCGACGTGATAAGGGGAAGGAGGTTTTCTCTAGGGGTCGGGCTCCATGACGAAACTTTGCGAACTTCCTTTACTTCGGACGATAAAACTGTCAAGTGCAGGCGGAGATAAGACGGTCATGGGGTGCGGAAAGGAACTCGCGTCGCGTGTTACGATATCATTTTTGTTCAACATTTCGGGAGGATCCCCAGGAGTTGGGCTTTCGCGTGTGAGGGAATCGACCAAGTACATACGTTCCTACGTATTTCCAATCACGCTGGGAAGGGAGTTCACCTGAGAGAAAAAATAACCAGATATTAAATCTGTTCATAGCCATAATAAATTTGAACGAAATCCATGGGTAAACCAAGGTGTGTGTGTGTGTGTGCGCCCGCGTGTGTGTGTGTGCGCGCGTTTTTGTATGGGGAACGTTGTATGCGAACCCCCGCCCGCATTACCATCCGATTCATTCAGTTTTGATATAGTTATCCAACAAATTTCAAGAAAATAAATAATACCATAGTTATTGAAAGATGTATATTTCCACTAATGTAAAAACACAAAACAATACATAACAAATACTATACCGGATTCGGTAGTCAAACCATCGTCAGTAACAAACAATAACTTAACAACAGTTATTGTTTATTACTGATGATGCATTGATCGCCGAAACATCAGTATGTTTTGTATGTTAGTGGAAATAAACAACCTTTCAATAACTCCGTTGTTTGAATTATGAAATAGGTTTCTGGTTCCCTGCCTTTTATACCACTCCAACTTTATACACTCGTCTGTAATCCCCCCCACTTGATCCTACCCAAATACTTAAATCCATGGAGACAGAAAAATCGTTCAATTGCGTATTTGATGAAATATTGATTTTGGTTTATTATTTTCGATAATGAACCATTGGGATCGAGCATTGGAATCAAGGCATGTAGAATACGAAAATGCAATAAAAACGCTGCAAATCCCTGCACAACGGTTTATTATTTCGTACAGAATACCCTTCTGTTACAGACCACAGCTCTCCGTATAGATAACCCTTTATATTATATAATCCGTACGTCAGTACCTAACCCCGTACTCGTTACTACGTACCTACCTAAATCGCGAGTTAAATGTTGCTAAAATAACTCTGTCGATGACAAACAGTAACTAAAACAGCAAAAAGAAACGCGAAGAATGAAGTTCTGAAGTGAAATTGTTGGTGTGGAGTGAAAAAAGTTGTAAACATACCTACCAACAAACTCCAGCCCCATCTACGTATATGGTACAATGAACCGTTGAATAATAATTTACCATTGTGTAATAATTTATCCAACAATAATACTTCAACGTTTGTTCAAGTTCCACTACCTATCAACAAACTCCAAAAGAGCCATCATTTTCCGAATGAAATAATATCACAGAACAACCAACTCGACTTCATACTCCGTGATTATATTCAGGTGATCCCTAGCAATGATTTTATCTCGGGCCAATTCCCGATTGTATGCGCGTCCCTGGTGACGAGATTTGGGCTAAATGTATACAATTTCATTCACCCTGCTGTCGAAAATGCTTGTCAGTGCAAACTTCGGGGCCTTAGCTACTGTGAACGAACGGCTGGACGTACAATGCTCGGGGTGGTCATAAAAAACGCTGCAAATCCCTGCACAACGGTTTATTATTTTGTATAGAATACCCTCCTGTTACAGATCACAGCTCTATGTATAGAAAACCCTTCTATATAATATGATATGTACTATTCTATTATATACATATTATGTAGATCGCAGACCCTCCGTAGGTTAGTACCTAACCCCGTACTCGTTACTAGGTACCTACCTAAATCACGAGTTAAATGTTGCTAAAATAATTCTGCCGATGACAAACAGTACCTAACAAAAAGAAACACACATAATGAAGTTCTGAAAAGAAATTGTTGATGAGGAGTGAAAAAAGTTGCAAAAGTACCTACCAACAAACTCCAGCCCCTTCTACGTAGATGGTATAATGAACCGTTGTGTAATAATTTACCGTTGAGTAATGATTTACCGTAGTAATAATTTACCCATCAATAATACTTCAACGTTTGTTCAAGTTTCACTACCTACCAACAAACTCCAAAAGAGCCATCATTTTTCATATTAAATAATATCACAGAACAACCAACTCGACTTCATACTCCGCCAATATAATCAGGTGATCCCTACCAATGATTGGCCGTATTCACAAATTCCTATTGTGGGCGCGTCTCTGGTTACGAGATTTGGTTTGAATTGTATACAATTTATTTCATTCACACTGCAGTCGAAAATGCCTGTCGGTGCAAACTTCGGGGCCTTACTGTGAACGAACGGCTGGACGTACGATGCTCCGGATGGTCTTAAAAAACTCGCAAGTTCAAGAACTATTTAAAACCGTAAAAATATTTACGTAAAAAAATAGTATAGGCGTTTTGAAAATTTCAACCCCTATTTTGAACCCCTTAGAGATGACTCACAGTAACGTCGAGCTTCGAGGACCAACTAGACGCCGAACGGAACCTATAACCCGAATTTCATCAATTTTTTTTCATGGTAACTAAGAAAAGTGGCCCGTACGGCGTACGGCGTACGGCTTACGGCGTACGGCGGACAGACAGAAATATTTTTATTGCAGTTTTGGATTCTACATACCTTGAAACGTAAACCATCAAATTTTGAGGGGGGGTAAGAATTTTTTTTTTCATGCTCGATTCCAATGGTTCATTATTGAAAATAATAAACCAAAACTAAGTTCAAGAACTATTTAAAACCGTAAAAAGATTCACTTAAAAGAAAAGGTGTAGGCGTTCTGAAAATGTCAACCCCTATTTTGAACCCCTTAGGCTAATGACATACTAGGTGGAAACGCGGAGCGGAATCCGCAACAAGAAAACGCGGCTCGGAAATCGCATTCCCTAGCGAGATGTCATACTATGTCAAACCGCAGGCGGAAAAGAGGGGCGCGTTTTGGTTTAAATCCACCTTTTGGTTTATTATTTTCAATAATGAACCATTGGAATCGAGCATGAAAAAAAAAAATTCTTACCCCCCCTCAAAATTTGATGGTTTACGTTTCAAGGTATGTAGAATCCAAAACTGCAATAAAAATATTTCTGTCTGTCCGCCGTACGCCGTACGCCGTACGGGCCACTTTTCTTAGTTACCATGAAAAAAAATTGATGAAATTCAGGTTATAGGTTCCGTTCGGCGTCTAGTTGGTCCTCGAAGCTCGACGTTACTGTGAGTCATCTCTAAGGGGTTCAAAATAGGGGTTGAAATTTTCAAAACGCCTATACCATTTTTTTACGTAAATATTTTTACGGTTTTAAATAGTTCTTGAACTTGCGAGTTTTTTAAGACCATCCGGAGCATCGTACGTCCAGCCGTTCGTTCACAGTAAGGCCCCGAAGTTTGCACCGACAGGCATTTTCGACTCCAGTGTGAATGAAATTGTATACAATTCAAACCAAATCTCGTAACCAGAGACGCGCCCACAATAGGAATTTGTGAATACGGCCAATCATTGGTAGGGATCACCTGATTATATTGGCGGAGTATGAAGTCGAGTTGGTTGTTCTGTGATATTATTTAATTTGAAAAATGATGGCTCTTTTGGAGTTTGTTGGTAGGTAGTGAAACTTGAACAAACGTTGAAGTATTATTGATGGGTAAATTATTACTACGGTAAATTATTACACAACGGTTCAATATACCATCTACGTAGAAGGGGCTGGAGTTTGTTGGTAGGTACTTTTGCAACTTTTTTCACTCCTCATCAACAATTTCTCTTCAGAACTTCATTATGTGTGTTTCTTTTTGTTAGGTACTGTTTGTCATCGGCAGAATTATTTTAGCAACATTTAACTCGTGATTTAGGTAGGTACCTAGTAACGAGTACGGGGTTAGGTACTAACCTACGGAGGATCTGCGATCTACATAATATGCATAGAATAGTACATATTATATTATATAGACGGGTTATCTATACATAGAGCTGTGATCTGTAACAGAAGGGTATTCTATACAAAATAATAAACCGTTGTGCAGGGATTTGCAGCGTTTTTTGCGTTTGCACCACAGTTCGTCCTCAGCCATGGAGAGTGCTAAAAGGGCTAACTTTATCAATGTCGCAGTTGTTTGCGCTGCAGAAGCTGAAGGCTTATTGCAGCCGCGTCGTACACGCAGGTTTTCTGTGCACCCATACCATGATGGCCCCGATCCATTTCCGGCTTTTTATGCAGACATTAGACAGTACAATGATAAATTTTATACGTACTACAGAATGTCAACGGCATCATTTGACCATCTGCTTGAAGTCATACGTCCTATCATCACGAAAGAAGACACCACCTTCAAAATGGCATTCCCTCCCAATCCTGGTGCACTCCTCTTGCGACAGCTAACCAAACCTCCTTAGCTCCTTTTCAAATTTGTCTTTATACATATAAATCACTCCCCTTGTCCCAAAGAGCTTTTTGTTTCTCAACAAGAGCTATAATTTTCTCAGCCATGATGTTTGTACCGCGTCCCAAGTGCGACTAATTTGACACTACCCATGCCCTTCTTTGTGTTCTCCCCTCCAAATCGCTCCGCTCCGAGTTTTCGGAAATCGCCGATCCGCCGACAGGGCGCGACAGAAAATCTACCGCTCGCGGTTGAAAATAAACGCGCGCGTTTGTCAGCCGAGTATGTCAGGTCCCGTATGAGAACGCTGTTGGCGACTTTGCGGATAACGCTGCGTTTTGCGTTTTTGCGTTTTATCGCGTAGTATGTCATTACACTAGGCTAGGGACACACATGGCGATTCCGACCCGGGCGTCCTTCCGAGAACTCCGCCCGCCTCACTACCTGACATCTGTGCAGTCAAATGGAACGGAACACAAGGCGTGTAGCGGATTTTTCGCCCTTTGGTAGGTTTTTCACGCGCCCGCTCCACGCCGGATTCCCGTCGGACGACGGAATAAAACACGCGGAATTTCCCGCCTAAGTTTGATAGGTCAATAGCCCACCTCCATCCCCTCCACTTCCCAGCTACGAGCGACGGCAGGATAAAAACGCTGTTGTGTGCCACCTAGTCGCGTGCGTGCGACGGATTTTTCTCTGCTCGCGTTGTTCTTGGAAGTCCGTCCGCGTGGAAAATAAAAGCTATGTGTGTCCCCAGCCTTAGAGATGACTGACAGTAACGTCGAGCTACGAGGACCAACTAGACCCCAAACGGAACCTATAACCTGAATTTCATCAATTTTTATTCATGGTAACTAAGAAAAGTGGCCAGTACGGTGTACGGCGGACAGACAGAAATATTTTTATTGCATTTTCGGATTCTACATACCTTGAAACGTAAACCATCAAATTTTGAGGGGGGGTAAGAATTTTTTTTTTCTTGCTCGATTCCAATGGTTCATTATTGAAAATAATAAACGAAAAAATTTCTGTCTGTCCGCCGTGCGCCCTACTGACCACTTTTCTCAGTTACCATGAAACAAAATTGATTAAATTCGGGTTATAGGTTCCGTTCGGGGTCTAGTTGGTCCTCGACGCTCGGCGTTACTGTCAGTCATCTCTAAGGGGTTCAAAATAGGGGTTGAAGTTTTCAGAACGCCGTAGCTCGAAAACTTTCGATAGAAGGGTATGGTTTTTTTTCCGTTATTAAATTTGTCATGAGGTAAACAATTTTTTGAGACCACCCGGAGCATTGTACGTCCAGCCGTTCGTGAGCACCAAAAAGCTTCGTCAACACGATCATGAATCAAACAGTATTAATCCGGCCCGGATTAATATCATCGCTAGGGAGCACCTGATTATAATCAAGGATGGCTGTATGAAGTCGATTAGGTTATTCTGCGATATTATTTCATTTGATAAGTGATGGACTATTGAATTTTGTTGGTAGGTACTTGTGAAACTTGAACAAACGTTGAAGTATTATTGATGGGTAAATTATTACTCAATGGTAAATGTTTAAACAACGGCAAATTATTACACAACGGTAAATTATTACACAACGGTAAAATATTACATAACGGTAAATTGTTACACAGGCTGGAGCTAGATTTTGTTGATCGGTAGTTTTGCAACTTGACCAACCGTTGAAGTATTATCGATGGGCAAGTTATTACACAACGTTTCATTATACCTGACCACGAGGGTAGGTATTGACCACAGAAAATGGTCTACGCAGAAGGGGCATCTGTTTCACTCCACATCAACAGTTTTCCTTCAGAACTTCATTATTTGCGTTTCTTTTTGCCGTTTTAGTTACCGTTTGTCATCGACAGAATTATTTTAGCAACATTTAACTCGCGATTTAGGTAGGTACCTAGTAAAGACTACGGGGTTAGGTGCTAACCTACGGAGGGTCTGCGGTCTACATAATATGTATAGAGTAGTACATATTATATGATATAGACGGGTTATCTATGCAGAGAGCTGTGATCTGTAACAGAAGGGTATTCTGTACAAAATAATGAACCGTTGTGCAGGGATTTGCAGCGTTTTTTAAATGAAGGAGATGCTTTTAAAATAAACAAAATCTTTTCTCTGATATGTCAACAACCTCTTTGGAGTGAAGTGATCCCAAAAAAGGATTTATACAAGGACCGGATAGGTTGACAGGGCGCTGTCATTGGGGATCACAAATCCCGGGTGAAGCGAAGGAAGAGAAGAAAAGTTGATGAAGGCTCGATGGAAGCCAAAGGAAGTTTGACTCAAGACCCGCTAGACTTCGATAATTATTACAACGGATTTCGGTTTTTTAAAGGCCTTCGAGGGCCTCCTCTCGATTATAAGTAGTCACTTCTCCTTTGGATAATCGAACTCGGAGTGAACATCTTATAATCCTCGTGATTAATTATTCAGCTTTCGGAGGAAGGAGGGAAAAAAATCTCTTGACTTCCACAGTTTGTTGAGAAACTGTTAATTTGGAAATATGAATATTTCCCGAGCAACCTGCTGCCTTTTAGCTTGTTTCCTCGAAGAATGGTTAATATTTTACTTAGTGAAATTGAACGCGAATGAAAGACCCATTATTCATTCAGTAAAACTCCAACTGGCATCCGAAAAATAAACAAGTCCCAGTCAATTCAGTGGCTGTGAAATATTGATTGCAATTGATTTAATCAACGTTAACAATATTTACAACGCAGGTAAATTCGATTAAAAATATTCGATAAAAAGTTTTTCCTTATAATGGTACCTATTATTTTAGGAATGAACATTTGAATCCCCACGCGCGAACAAGCATCACACGCTGATAACATAGAAATAATCCAAAGATCGTAGGTATAAATTAATAGGCACCTTTAAGGATCCGCTTTCACAGAAAAATTTGCTCTGTCTTTGAGTGAACTTTGAGAAAATAATTTCAACACTGGTATCCTACACCAAATTGATCAAAACAGTGGAATGTACTGAAATCGTGATTAAAGCTACAGTGACCTACTTGCGAGACGTCCTGCATACCAGTAACAAAGACCTTCTTCCTTCAAACACTACCTGCCTATTATTGGTCTATCCGTACGAATCAACGATCTCTCTCAGGCCGGCGATGGTTTCCTCCCATATTCAGGCAGCTATCTGTAGACTGCCAGGACCAGCTGTCAAAACCGCATTAGTCGGTCCACTTTCCTTTCACACAAACGTGATCGTCAATCGACCCAGAAGCCTATATACCACCAAGTTACATTATTTTAGTCGGTTACACATGCCATAGGCATTCTGGATCTCTTGGTTTTGTGGAAGAACATCATCTTCGGTTCAGTTCTTAGAATATATTCAGTGGTTATACTCATATTGTACTTCTAGTTTGCCCTTGCACGACGAGCCATTGCGATCATAGTAAGTGAGGAAGCCACGTGATGAACATTGGGAGAATTCTCAATGATTATAAAATTATGCCGTTGCAGTGTTACTTTTCTTACAATGCTCTACGCGTAACTGCGATCCTAGTAAATCTGGTTATAAGTGCTAAACTATTGAATGAATTCTCGATGGTCATAAAATTATCTACTTCAATGCGTCCTTGCTTTTGCTTCTACTTCATCATTTTCTTTCATTGCGGTACAAGGAAGCGTGGGAACTATTTAAGAAACGTTGGCTATAATTATGGGTAATTGTGAAATTACTGTGAAATAATGATCCTTGTTTTTTAAAGTGCAACACTTTTTCACATATATCCAGACAATAACTGAAGCTAGGAACAGTCTAAAAAATCCAGGATGATTCCAAAATGCCAATAGAATCAAAAGAAATGACGAGTTTGTGGGCCAGAATTTTTGGAACATTCTTAAGGGTGAAATTTAATGGTAAAAAATTGCTAGGAAACTTTTTTTGGTTTTAGAGAAAATTACCATCCTAAGTATAGGAAAATAATTATGGTACGATAGGAATCAGCAAAAAGTTTTCCTTTAAGAATGGTTCACCAAACATAACGAATTTCCATAGGTCAAAAATAGCTAAAAATTGGTAGGGTTTTTTCTCCCGATATCATTCCCCACTGTACGGCGGACGGACAATTTTTTTCCCCATTTTCGGATTCTACGTGGCTTGAAACGGAAATTGTCAAATTTTTATGGTTTATTTATTTAATTAATTTATTTATTTTATTTCCCCCCCTCCTAATGCTCGATGCCAAAGGTTCATTATTGAAAATAATAAACCAAAAGTATGTAACTAATATCTGAAGTCTTCAGTAATTTGTGATTATCTTTGGAGGTAGGTATATCTTCGAGAATAGTAGCGAGAAAGTCCGTGTTCACCAGCTTACTATAGATATTATGTGCTACGCAGGTTCAAGGAGCCCAATGGGACCCTCGAGCGCCTCCATCTCGTTAGGCCCTGCGCAATTAATGTTCAACATAATAGGGTTCCCAACGTTTAGCTTTAGTAGCCCCAGTTAACACCTGTGTCACGATTTCAGAAATAATTATACGAAGGAGAGCTCTGCGCAGGGCCTCGTAAAATCGTCTTAGGTGAATTTTAATTTACTTTCCACTTGCTATATGCATTCTCCGAACGGTTCTGAACTTGGAACAAAGAATCAACATCTTGGTGTCAAGGCGCCAATAAATGGGCTGACTGCGGTCTTCAAGACCAGACTGGTACTCATATAAATGAACATACGCCCTTCTCTAGGCTTCCCAGTGTCGTTAATAAATTCTACGACGACTTAGATAAGAAAACGCTCAGCACCTCTGCGTTTTTGCCGGGTGTTGGATACCTATGGAAATTCGTGTACCTACCTCTCTGTGTGTACTCTGAGACTACATTCTATGATCATTTTAGGGCTACATTCTATTACGGAGTGTTGAAAGAAATGCAAATTTCTTCTCTTCTCAAAGACATTTGAATAACAAAGTCGGTGAAAGAGTTGCAGCCTGAAAATAATGAATTTTGTCTGCTTTCAGGTCGAGTAACGGATTTGGGTGGTTCGAGAATTCCCATAATTTAGATGCTCGTTAAATGTGTAAGTATTTTAAAACGACTTATACTGTAGAAATCTGTGATTCAACGTTGACATTCTGAATTGACTGGGCAAAAGTGAGTAGCAATGCTGTCGGTCGAATTTGAATGCAACGTGATATTTTGCATTAGAATTCCGAATTCGGAGAGTAGCGGTGCGTGGGCTCTGAAAACGGTGGGACACCAAACCAGAACGCAAAACCAACAGATTTGTCTACAAAATACCCCAAGACAACAACATCCTTCCCTTATTTACTGATTGAGTGGTATTCAATCGTATCTCTTTTAATCAACACTCTATCGTCGTACAAAAACGTCCAAAATGTCTACTGCAAATTAGCCACCGAATCCATGTGTTATAAAAATATAGTAGGTAAACTAAAATATAACAAAACAATTACCCGTCGGTCGGTACCTACTTAAATGGAGAAGCTGTTGACTAGAAGCTAGGTAGTTATCTGTGTGTTAAGACGCCGATCAATCCACAAGCAGCAAACAGGACAAAATGCACGTATGTACCACGAATACAAATCTGTCAGAACCGGACCGAACGCAAAACGCACACAATTTGACGCAAAAAATTAAAAACTGACAACTGACTCAACAGAGAAAGCGAATCTAATTCACGAGACAACAAAAACAAATCAGAAGACGAAGAAGCATCCCATATCGAGATGACAAATTGAATAGATGGTGAAAACGAACGATTTTGGAGTGACATCAGATTATGGGGACAGGGCCCAAAGTGGGCGTGGCGATCAACATTTTTACTCGACTGAGCATGCGCGGATGAGCCACTTTTCTCAGTTGTCATGGCGACACTAGGCCCAGGACCCAGAACCTAGCTGCCAGTTTGAGGAGCCTAGATTTCGATTTCGATTGCAGAACATCGATTACTGTCGCTTTATTCCGGTAACATGCTTGGCCTATGGAGCTACTAGAATATTGAATATCCAATGAATTTCCATTCTATAGCCAGAGAAGTCTGGCGAGTAGCTGTTGAACTTAGTGAAAAATTCTAGGTACAGTGTACGGAGGGAAATTCAAATACCAACTGAACAATGGAGTTTTTTTTTTACTCCTAGTGGTTTTGGGTGCCGGGGCAGTGGCCCGAGTAGCCTTATGGATGCAACGCCCCTGATTCGGAGTGACTCCACTTTCCCCACAATAGTCTGTTGTCATTAATGATGGCTGATGGACATCTGATGCAGGATCAATGCATTTTGGTTTATTATTCTGTGAATAATACACCTATGTATTCGCTCAGCAAAAAATTTTTATAACACCCCCTCAAAATTTTTTCTTTTCCGTTTCAAGGTGCGTAGATTCAAAAAATGCCATGTCCGTCCGCCGTACGCCGTCCGCCGTATCACGTGTACAGGCTTCATTTTTGGTCTAAAAAATTCGTTCTTTCGCACACATGCTCCATTTGGGCCCTAGTTGTGTCCCGAAACTTTTCAGCCCGATCGGAATATTCCCAGGGGTGTTATGAGTGAAAATGTGTATAAAAATAGGTACTTTTTGCGTTTTAGCAACATGTTAGTAAAATGAGCTTTTGTGGTATCGTTTTTCATGTTTTTTGGGACGGGAAGACCGAATATGAAGTCGATTTTCACCAACGAGTGGAAAATTGAGGTTGTACCAGATGTTCAGCTCCCAAAATTGATTTTTTATAAGTCAAAAACCTGGAAAATCGTCTGAAATCACCATCAATTTGTAGAATAACACTAGAAAAAGTATCAAGAGGTGGGTCAAGACGATTAAATGGCACTACCAATGATCAAAGATAATTTGAAAAAAAAAGGAGCGTACCTAATTCGTGTTTTGGGGGCCAAAATTGGTGGAAACCACCAGAAATAGCTATTTCAATTATTTTATATGAAAGAAACAATAAATAAACAGCCAGCATTTCTGTTGGTATTCCAAGTAGAATAATAAACCCATGTGACAAGGACTTTGCAGCGTTTTTGGTTTATTATTCTGTGAATAATACACCTATGTATTCGGTCAGCAAAAAATTTTTATAACACCCCCTCAAATTTTTTTGTTTTCCGTTTCAAGGTGCCTAGATTCAAAAAATGCAATGTCCGTCCGCCGTACACCGTACGCCGTACGCCGTACGCCGTCCGCCGTATCACGTGTACCGGCTTCATTTTCGGTCTAAAAAATTCGTTCTTTCGCACACAGGCTCCATTAGGGCCCTAGTTGTGTCCCGAAACTTTTCAGCCCGATCGGAATATACCCAGGGGTGTTATGAGTGAAAATGTGTGTAAAAATAGGTACTTTTTGCGTTTTAGCAACATGTTGGTAACATGAGCTTTTGAGGTATCGGTTCCCATGTTTTTTTGGACGAGAAGACCGAATATGAAGTCGATTTTGACCAAAGAGGGGAAAATTGAGTTCTACCAAATGTTCAGCTCCCAAAATTGATTTTTTATGGGTGAAAAACCTGGGAAATCGTCTGAAATCACCATCTGTTTGTATAATAACCCTGGAAAAAGTGTCAACACGTGGATCAAGACGATTAAATGGCACTACCAATGATCAAAGATAGTTAAAAAAAAAAAAAAAAACGTACCTAATTTGTGTTTTAGGGCCCAAAATTAATGGAAACCATCAGAAATAGCTATTTCGATTATTACGCATGAAAGAAGCAATAAATGAACAGCCAACATTTCTGTAGCTGTGTCCAATAGAATAATAAACCCATGTGACAAGGACTTTGCAGATTTTTTATTTGGTGGTTAGGTGTTTTCCACACTCTGTTGACAGTGTGAGATTGTCACAGTCTGTAGGTAGGTATCGAAATTCTTATATAGCTCAGTGAAGGAATAAATCGAAAGATCAAGTTTGTTGGGTAGATGGGAGCTAATCCAGTGATGGTCACACGTATATTTACCTATAGTAAGTACACCCTTCTGCACACTCAGATTTCAAGGATCGGTACCTAGTTCAATAGGTAATAAGATGGAGCAATTATTACAAATTTGTGGAATAAATTAGGAATAGGTTCTAAATTCGAAAAACAGACCGTCTCCCCCCTCACCCCACGTGCACCATTTATTTTCTTTAAGTTGCAAAATATTTACTCACCTACTGAAAATGAACTGTAATTCATCTGATTAGTAGGCACAGTCTTGGACATTTTCCGAAGTATGTGACAGTGTGGCTGTTCTCGAGTTGTTTTTTTCTTCCGGTGAGACGGGGTCGGTCGTGGAAGCCCAATCGGTATCCCTTCTTAACCGGTGATAATAATCTCGCTGGTCTGGGAGGGTGACTCTCGAAGATCCACCGTCACACTCTGTCACATGGTAGCAGAGCGTGGTTGGGCTTTCCAGAAAGATAAGCCCAAAGGAACAGAAGGAACAGGAGTCAAGGAACAGAAGGATTCCTTGGCAAACGTCCTGTCCCTTTGATAATACATACATCTACTGGCTTCCCCACACAATATAATTAAAATATACTGACCTCATTTGACGGCGAGCAATGCCGTGTCTCAATTTACAGTCCCAATAGTTGTTCCATCCTAACGATGGAGGTTGATCACCCAGAGGTTGCCCAGATGAGCACAGTTCACTGGACAACAACCTCTGACAACATATTTGTCTCCGCCAATACTCGTATGTAGGAGCTTCGTCCTCCACCAGTAAATATTATTGAGGTAGTTCAGATGTCTTTTCCTGGACCAGAACTTCATACTACTTTTCAACCCCCTTTTCCCTTTCATACTTCTGCTATCCAGAAGTATGTCATGTGTGGAGGAGTGTGACGGTGTGGCTGTTCTCGAGTTGTTTTTTCTTCTGTTGGAGACGGGGTCGTTTGGGGAAGCCTGATCCGATATCCCTTCTTAACCGGTGATAATAATCTCGCTGGTCTAGGAAGGGGAATCTCGAGGGCCCACCGTCACACTCTGTCACAAGTATCTCATATAAGTGATTCTAGACGTATGTAGTTCGTTTAGGTTAGTTTAGAGTCCATTATAAGTACATGGCATGAGATGCAGGAAACTGGTAGAGACTGGTAAGGTAGGTATGTCAGGATCAGCGAAACCGGAGGACTCACGTGCTTGAACGAGGGGAAACACGCGGATATCCATCAATCAGTAGCAAGTGCGGTTACCGAGAGTGTTGTCACGATACAAGGCAAAGGCAACAATGACCTCTTGGGCTTATTGTCTTGGAAAAGTTACCTACAGGACTATCTGAGCCAGCCATCTCCTTCGCTATCAGTTGGCTCCTCGAGTCATTTGTAGCTTCACCCCCTTCAACCTCTAGGGGTCTCCCATTTCGGTCCGCCACTTTCACAATCTCGATTTCATTAGTAGCTTTGCAACGGGTCATCACGGAACGAGGGGAAGTTCATTCCCAGTCATACTTTGTTGAGAAACGATTCCGCTTTGAGCCTTTCTCCACCTCGTCCACAAATGGACATCGGCCCGTGCAACGATTTGAGTTCATTACCATTCCCATTATCCACTGACCTCCAAGGAAGTGACAACCTTTCGACCGAAACTCGGAGATGAGCACGGACACCGCAGGGCCTTTCACTTCCGCAACTTTCATGATGTCCACGGCACCTGACTTCGGCTTGACAGTACTGTTGAAGTACGCCCGAAGAAAATACACTGCAAAGTCCTTGTCACATGGGTTTATTATTCTATTGGACATACCTACAGAATGCGGGCTGTTCATTTGTTGTTTCATTCATGTGCAATAATTGAAATAGCTGTTTTTGATGGTTTCCAACAGTTCTGGCCCCCCAAAACACGAATTAGGCTCTTTTTTTAAACAATTCATCTTTGATAATTGAGTGTACCATTCATTTGTCTTGATTTACCTGCTTATGCTACTTCTAGTGTTATTATACAAATTGATGGTGATTTCAGACAATTTCCCAGGGTTTTGATTGATAAAAAAACTGCAAATCCCTGCACAACGGTTTATTATTATGTACAGAATACCCTTCTGTTACAGATCACATCTCTCTGTATAGATAACCCGTCTATATAATATAATATGTACTACTCTATACATATTATGTGAATCGCAGACCCTCCGTAGCTTATTACCTATCCCCGTACTCTTTACTAGGTACCTACCTAAATCACGAGTTAAATGTTGCTAAAATAATTCTGTCGATAACAAACAGTAACTAAAATGCCAAATTGAAACGCAAATAATGAAGTTCTAAAGGAATATTGTTGATGTGGAGTGAAATGGTCCCCTTCTGCGTAGATCACTGTTTTCTGTGGTCAATACCTGTAATGAACCCTTGTGTAATAACTTGCCCATCAATAACACTTCAACGGTTGTTCAAGTGGCAAAAGTACCGATCAAAAAAATCCAGCCCCTTCTAGGTAGATGAACCGTTGTGTAATAATTTACCATTGTGTCATAATTTACCGTTATGTAATAATTTACCGTTGTGTAATAATTTACCATTGTGTAATAATTTATACCCACCAATAATACTTCAACGTTTGTTCAAGTTTCAGAAGTACCTACCTACAAAATCCAATAGTCCATCACTTATCCAATGAAATAATACCGCAGAACAACCAACTCGACTTCATACAGCCATCCTTGATTATAATCAGGTGCTCCCGTCTACGTAGATGGTATAATGAAGTGTAATAATTAACCGTTGAGTAATGATTTACCTTGTGTAATAATAATTTACCCATCTATAATACTTCAGCGTTTGTTCAAGTTTCACTACCTATCAACAAACTCCAAAAGAGCCATCATTTTTCAAATGAAATAATATCACAGAACAACCAACTCGACCTCAAACTCCGTGGATATAATCAGGTGGCCCCTAGCAATGATTTTATCTCGGGCCAATTCCCGATTTTTAGCGCGTCCCTGGTGACGAGATTTGGGCTAAATGTATACAATTTCATTCACCCTGCTGTCGAAAATGCTTGTCGGTGCAAACTTCGGGGCCTTACTGTGAACGAACGGCTGGACGTATGATGCGAGGGTGGTCTTAAAAAACTCCTAAGTTCGAGAACTATTTAAAACCGTAAAAAGACAACGATACCTCACAAGCTGATATTCATTAAAACCTCAACAAAAAAACCCCTCAAAAACCCCTATTTTTACACGCATCCCCCCCCCCCCCCCCCTCGGTAGCACGTCTGGGTGTATTCTGATGGGGCTGCTCAGCTTCAGAGCACAACTTGTATGTACCCAAATGGGGACCCGAACTGTGTGCGGAAGAACGACGATTTTAGACCAAAATTTAACGTAAATTTAAGGCTGAAACTTCGTTAAAACCTCAGTTTTCCACTCATCGGCTTAAATTGGCTTCATATTAGGTCTCCTCTTCCTAAAAAACATGGACAACAATACCTCGCAAGCTTACCTATGATACTAGAACACCCAAAACCACTATTTTTACACCCTTTTTTCACCCATAACACCCCTGGGTATATTCCGATCGAGCTGCAGTTTCGGGTCACAACTAGGGCCCAAATGGAGCGTGCGAAAGAACGAATTTTTTAGACCGGCAATAAAGGTATACATGTATGTACGGCTTACGTTGTTATACTAAGGTATACAGGGTGTCTTCTATCCAATGGATCACCCCCCTAAAATCGCCAAAATGAGGGTAAACGAAAAATTTTTTTTGAATCTTCATATTTTTTTGCGAGGATTTCAAAAATGAAAAAATTTTGCTGCGCGCAATTGCGCAACTATACGCAACTGACACCAACTTTCTTATTTCAAATAGGAACCCCCCTTTTTTTATTGCAAATTCAGATTCTACGCAAAATTTCATGAACTTTTGACCCCTCAATCGATTTTTTTGACCGCGCGCAACCCATTCAACGAGCATGCAAATTTATTGAAATACCAAATTGCGCAAAATATGGTGTCATGTAAACCCCAAGTGTGGTACATGAATTTCCATTGTTTTTCAACGCTGATTCACGTGGTGCTGTCAGTTTTGAGATTTAACTCACTTTTTATCGATATTATGCCCATAACCTATGTTATTTGGTGAAATATTACAGTTTTTCCGAAGTACCAACTTTGGCAGTAGATTTATTTTTAAACCCGCCAAAGCCGGTTCCAAGCCCGTGTTTCGAAAGGGTGAGGAAAAATAAATCTACTGCCAAAGTTGGTACTTCGGAAAAACTGTAATATTTCACCGAATAACATAGGTTATGGGCATAATATCGATAAAAAGTGAGTTAAATCTCAAAACTGACAGCACCACGTGAATCAGCGTTGAAAAACAATGGAAATTCATGTACCACACTTGGGGTTTACATGACACCATATTTTGCGCAATTTGGTATTTCAACAAATTTGCATGCTCGTTGAATGGGTTGCGCGCGGTCAAAAAAATCGATTGAGGGGTCAAAAGTTCATGAAATTTTGCGTAGAATCCGAATTTGCAATAAAAAAAGGGGGGTTCCTATTTGAAATAAGAAAGTTGGTGTCAGTTGCGCATAGTTGCGCAATTGCGCGCAGCAAAATTTTTTCATTTTTGAAATCCTCGCAAAAAAATGAAGATTCAAAAAAAAAAATTTTCGTTTACCCTCATTTTGGCGATTTTAGGGGGGTGATCCATTGGATAGAAGACACCCTGTATACAGCTTACGGCTGACGGACATTGCATTGTTGGAATCTACGCACCTTGAAACGTAAAAGAAAAAGAAAAGTTTAGGGGGTGAAAAAAATTTTGCTGAGCTAATGCATAGGTGTATTATTCACAGAATAATAAACCAAAATTAGAAACTTCTTTTGTTTGACGACAGAGCATTCAGGGGGAGCGTTTGCTGAAGACGTCAAGCGTCTACTTTTCGCTGCATTTGGATGAATAATGAACGAGGAGAATAAGTACTACCAATAAAAAACAACGTTCGTACGTAGTCTTTAAGTGCAGTAAATGACTTGAAAACCATGAAATTGAATGTCAGAAATTGCTAGCTGTAAATCAAAATGAATCGATCAAGTCTAGAGGGTTCGTTATTCAATTGTGGTTTATTGAAGCCAAAGAAACTAATCACATATCAGTCAGCTCTGCACATGCGAATCTCTGAGTAGGTTTACTCTTAGATTACCGTGGCTTGTTGTAGCGCTATTGAGAAACCTAAGGTGTATGGGATGGAGGAGTGCGCTTGTGCTTCTAATTGTAGTTACCTAAATGAAGTTTGAAGCGGAGGAGTCATGGTAGTAGGTACTTGGCTGGATGACCCCTGCACGAACAGGATATTTATACCTAGTAGTGATAATACGGTTTGCCGAATGTGGGAGAGCATCTTTGTGGAATCCAGAGGCACTTGACTTTGTGTGTGTTCCGCAAAGCGACCTTCTTAGTGGTTCTACGACTACGGATATTGAGGGTCTACGTGTCTACTTGTTGGACCATCAAAATTAGCTGTATAGTTATTAATTATTAGCTGTATTAGTTATAGGTAATGGCTTCGCAATATGCGAAAAAGAATAGTGTAAATATGCGTGTGAGGTATCCTTTTCCAAATCATCCTGCGTCGATTATCGATACATTTTACATTATTTTTGACGTTCGGTACTGGTCTTTAAGCCCACTAACCACACCCAAATTCATATTTAAAGCAATCAAGTAACACTAAACTAATATTGGAGCTTCCTTAATTTGAGCCGGTTGGGCCCAAGTCTATTCAGGCCTCTACAGTCACACAGCCATCTTAATCTTCAGCCATTTCCCAGTATTTTCACTTGGCGAATAACCAATTACTCAGTCCCTCAATCCCTTGAGTAATAACCAATTACTCAATCCCCTTGCATAGGACCTGTCCACTTATCAACAACCCACCCCCGCTTGAGAACAACTCAAGTACAAAACCACTATATTGTCTGAAAGGATCCCATAAGTGCTAGAGTAACTTGAAATTTCATTCAGCTCTAAATGAAACTTCCATTTCAGTACTGTCAAAATGAAGTGTAATAAAATTAGTCGAAATCGTGAGTATTGTGAATGAATTGGTGGATTAAACGTTGAATTGGAAATTTCAAGTAAAATTTTCAAACGCAAATTTCTCGAATCGGCTTATTCTGACTCATCTCCCTTTTACTGTAGGGTAATTACGATAACGATCTACTTAATTTACGATTCTTGGGGTCGAGGTTCCAACAATTCTTGGTTAAGGGCAGAAATTTGTTTCCAGGAATGTACATATAAAATGTGCGCTGAAGTTGGGGAATGTAATTAAAACTCATTCTAAGAAGCTCTTTCTGGAATCGAGATTGGGAAAGTGTCCGGGTGAAATACGAGGGTGTGGGAGGGCTGAAGCAACAAATGACTCAAGGAGCCTCCGGAGATAGCAGGAGGTACCTTCCTCCAAAGACAATAAACCAGGAGAGGTCATTGTTACCTTTCGTCGTGACAACTCCCAGAGAACCTGAATCTCTCGAGTCGTCGCCTGATTGATGGATATCCCACAGCTAAATCCCTCCTCCCCTCGGCCCCTTGTAGATTCCGCCCACAAACGCGGTGATAAACAGTAGTTTGAGTCCGAAGTCGTTCTCCTGTTCCCTGATCGCACTTCTATATCTATTAGTTGGGGCTCAGCTGTTTTCATTACCCTCCCGCATCTCTTCCACCAATTACCTTCGGATCGGAGCATCAAG
The DNA here is from genome assembly GCA_954871275.1 of Leptopterna dolabrata. Lineage (NCBI taxonomy): Eukaryota > Metazoa > Arthropoda > Insecta > Hemiptera > Miridae > Leptopterna > Leptopterna dolabrata. The sequence goes on from OX940980.1 coordinate 46,572,820, forward strand.
AGGCCGCCCGGAGCCTTCCAATCGCGTTACATGAATTATTGACCATCTTCCGAAGGCTACCGCGTTCCGCTAATTAGTGAAACGTTTGGAATCGGTCACGACTTCCACACACTTGTACGACATATTTATGCCTCCTCCACCTTTGTCAGTGTCATCTGCCGGCAAATCTATAAACGAATCGTGGCGAATCCCTGCGGCCTGGTGTACAATTAGTGTTTGTTATGGACCAACAAACAAGATCTATCAAATACGAAATGCTGTCAGTCGCTTTTCACTGCCGGAGCATTAGTAGTACAGTTGTTGTAATCTCGCTGCATATCTTATAAACGGTATATACGATGATATATTTATCATCGAAATGTAAATCTCAAGTCTTCTGGATAAGCCAAGTAATCGAGTTTTACTGCCCTGTGACAGAGTGTAACAGTGGGGGTTGACCCTCAAGAGTCCCCCTCCTAGACCAGTGAGATTATCAGCGGTTAAAAAGGGATATCGATTAGGCTTCTGCTCACCGATCCCGTCTCCATCGGAAGAAAAAATGTATCGAGAACAGCCGCACTGTTACACTCCTCCCCACATGACATACTTCTGGGTAGCAGAAGTATGAGAGGGAAGAGGGGGAATGAAAAGTAGTATGAAGTTCTGGTTCAGGAAACGACATCTGAACAACTTCAAGGTGACCTCCATCGTAATGTTACTACCTCGATGATATTTACTGGTGGGGAACAAAGCTCCTACATACGAGTATTGGCGGATAATGTTGTCAGAGGTTGTTGTCCAGTGAATTGTTCTCATCTGGGCAACCTCTGGGTGATCAACCTCCATCGTTAGGGTGGAACAACAATTGGGATTTGTAAACTGGGACATGGCATCAATCGCCTTCAAATGAGCTCAGTATATTTTAATTATACTGACACTCTAAAGCCCACAAAAAGTGGATGGAGTATGGTGAGTTGCTCAGCGCATACTACTCTGCTACCATGTGACAGAGTGTGACAGTAGTGGTGGACCCTCGAGAGTCCCCCTCCTGGACCAGTGAGATTATCACCGGTTAAGAAGGGATATCGATTAGGCTTCTGCTCACCGATCTCCACCGGAAGAAGAAATGTATCGAGAACAGCCGCACTGTTACAAACTCCATCTCAGCTTTGGAACTTCGAATATTTCCATTGTAGATGGCACCCGCCATTTTAGGTCTTTGAAAACTCCTCGGAATATGAAAGTCAAATCATTTCTTATGTTTACCATTTGCCACATTTTGGACAATCTTCCGTGCTTTCATCAACTGAGCGCGTAACATTTGAATATCCCGAACACGAATGTGAGATGAAAAATTCTATATTCTACCATCTTCTTCTGTATATGCTATCAGATGTGGAACTCGACGAACTCCCTATTATTCTCGATAGGTATTAATTTTACTGTAATCCAACTGCAATATCCCAGTGTGGCATGGTGTTCTGTGTAAAATTATTACGACGAATTGAAATTTTAAATAATCATTCTCACTTAGCGGAGTGTTAATAGGATACAGCACGATACTTGTAATAAATGTCGTCAACCGAATTCCGAGTTGAGCGTAATAATCCGTGGATTACACTATACCAAAATCTAAAAAATATAAATAGGATGCTGCTTTGGTTTATTATTTTCAATAATGAACCATTGGAATCGAGCATGAAAAAAAAATCTAACCCCCCCCCCCCCCCCCCCCTCTCAAAATTTTCTAGTTTACGTTTCAAGGTATGTAGAATCCAAAACTGCAATAAAAATATTTCTGTCTGTCCGCCGTACGCCGTACTGGCCACTTTTCTTAGTTACCATGAATAAAAATTGATGAAATTCGGATTATAGGTTCCGTTCGGGGTCTAGTTTGTCCTCGAAGCACGGCGTTACTGTCAGTCATCTCTAAGGGGTTCAAAATAGGGGTTGAAATTTTCAGAACGCCGTATCTCGAAAACTTTCGATAGAAGTGAATTTTTTTCCGTTATTAAATTTGTCTTGAGCTAAACAATTTTTTGAGACCACCCCGAGCTTTTACGTCCAGCCGTTCGTGTGCACCAAAAAGCTTCATCAACACGATCGTGAATCAAACGGTATAAATCCGGCCGGGATATCATCACTACGGAGCACCTGATTATAATCAAGGATGGCTGTATGAAGTCGAGTTGGTTGTTGTGCGATATTATTTCATTTGATAAGTGATGGACTATTGGATTTTGTTGGAAGGTACTTGAAATGTGAAACTTGAACAAACTTTGGAGTAGGTATTATTGATGGGAAAATTATTAGGTACGCAATGGTACATTATTACACAGCGGCAAATTATTAACACAACGGTATATTATTACATAACGGTAAATTATTACACAACGGTAAATTATTACACAACGGTTCATCTACCAAGAAGGGACTGAATTTTGTTGATCGGTACTTTTGCAACTTGACCACCTGTTGAAGTATTATTGATGGGGAAGTTATTACACAACGGTTAATTATACTTGACCAGAGGGTAGGTACTGACCACAGAAAACAGTGATCTACGCAGAAGGGGCATCTATTTCACTCCACATCAACAGTTTTCCTTCAAAACTTCATTATTTGCGTTTCTTTTTGCCATTTTAGTTAGTTTGTCATCGACAGAATTATTTTAGCAACATTTAAATCGTGACTGTAGATAGGTACCTAGTAACGAGTACGTGGTTAGGTAGTAACCTACGGAGGGTCTGCGATCTACATAATATGTATAGAATAGTACATATATTATTATATGATATAGACGGGTTTTCTATACAGAGAGCTGTTATCTGTAACAGAAGGGTATTCTGTACAAAATAATAAACCGTTGTGCAGGGATTTGCAGCGTTTTTCAACCTCATCTGTTTCTTGCTGTTTCACTGTTCCGTGAATCCTGTTCGTTTTGGCGGAGAGGACGGGGTCCTCGTTTAGAGGAGCAGTAATCGTCCATTATTAAGCCACTTAAGATACCTCAAGGCCCGTGTCACTTAGACGGTGTAAGTAGGCACAGATACCAATCAGAATCGCCTCATGCGGCTCCGTTGGAGACGGCGGGTGGTAGCTCCCAAGTATGTTTATGCGATCGCCCACAAACCTCTGGTCCATGGGACCCAGCTTTCCACCTCCTCTTCCCTCAGGACATCTACATTACAAGGACCCTCCCGACACGTTCCCACCGATATATCACCTTCGCGGCCGATGTGACAATATCTATTTAAATGCGATATAAATTCAAACTCTTTCTAATTTAAATAAAAATAAACCGGTATGGCGAGGCTAGTGGACACCAGGGCAGTTTAGTTCCTTAAATTATTAAAATAAAGAACCTTGGCTCTCTCTCTGCCTTCAGAAAAGAAAAGACATTACTTACAGGCCTAAATGTTTTTTCTCATTCGTATTCAACTTGAATGTCCCTATTTCTTATTCATCCCACGTTCAAGTTTTATTGATTCTTCAATGCAGAATACGTCAAGTATGGTTGCTCAGCTTTAGTTTATCACAGTCTATAACACACCGTTTAATATGATACGAATCCGATTACATTATAAAGTCATAAAATACACAATGTAAAGGCAGTGTCCCATGCCTCTTTCCAGCAGGCACATCACAAGGTCCCCAAGGTAAATGGAAAAAATACCTCCATGAAACACTGAAGAAACTCGTACATTGGTTATACACGTAATAACAAATCAAAAATTAAACAAAAATTAAATAAAAACCGCAACGTTCAGGGAGTCAAACCTTACCTATTATTTTCGATTTTTGACTTGAGCAAACTCAAACGAAACTCCTTTTGGTTTATTATTCTGTGAATAATACACCTACCTATGTATTCGCTGAGCAAAACATTTTTATAACACCCCCTCAAAATTTTTTCTTTTCCGTGCGTCGATTCCAAAAATGCCATGTCCGTCCGCCGTACGCCGTCCGCCGTATCACGCATACCGGCTTCATTTTCGGTTAAAAAATTCTTTCTTTCGCACACATGCTTCATTTGGGCCCTAGTTGTGTCGCAAAACTTTGCAGCCCGATCGGAATATACCCAGGGGTGCTGTGAGTGAAAATGTGTATAAAAATAGGTACTTTTTGTGTTTTGTAACATGAGCTTTATCGTTTTCCATGTTTCTGGGGACGAGAAGACCGAATATGAAGTCGATTTTGACCAAAGAGTGGAAAATTGAGGTTCTACCAAATGTTCAGCTCCCAAAATTGATTTTTTTATGAGTCAAAACATGGAAAATTGTCTGAAATCACCATCAATTTGTATAATTACACTAGAAAAATTGTCAACACGTCGTTGTAGACGAATAAATGGCACTACCAATGATCAAAGATAATTTGAAAAAAAGAAAAAAAAGAGCCTACCTAATTTGTGTTTTTGGGGCCAAAATTGGTGGAAACTATCAGAAATGGCTATTTCAATTATTTCGCATGAAAGAAACAATAAATGAACAGCCAACATTTCTGTAGGTATATCCAATAGAATAATAAACCCATGTGACAAGGACTTTGCAGCGTTTTGTGAGCTATAAAATCGGTGGTTGAAAACCAGCAACTCACGCTCAGTTCCAATGGTGAAAATTTTCGAAAGAAACGGTGAAAGACTGGGCCGATTTCTCGAAAAGACTGAACTATTTTTCGAAATCATTGTATAGACCAGCAGAAAGCACCGCTTGGCGTTGGCATCCACTTCGACCCAGCTATAATAGTACCACCTGCATTTTCCTTCCCATTTCATGCAGCCAGCCTGCCGGACTGCCAGTGCTTAGTGTTAAAATTAATTTAATCCATAGTATTAAGCAAATACTCTGGAAGTATAAATTATGGATGATTGAAGTAGTATGTAAACCATGTATGTAAACTGCCAGTGCTTAGTATCAAATTATTTAATCCATGTATGTAAACCTTTAAACCTTGTATGTAAACTTGTAACAAGTAAACCTTGTTTGTAAACATGTAACATGTAAACTTTGTAAACGTGTAAAATGTAAACCTTGTATGTAAACATGTAACATGTAAACCTTGTATGTAAACATTTAAACCATGCATGTAAACTGCCATTGCTTAGTATTGAATAATTTAATTCATAGTATTAAGTAAATACTCTAGAAGTATAAATTATGGATGATAGAAGTAGTAGGTATGTAAACCATTACAAATTTTGTAATGCTTCATTTTGTTATAGTACTACTTCAGTTAGGTATCCATTATTTATAATTCTGCACTGTACGTATACGAGTACAGTCGGATTTTATTCATTCTGGTCGATCGTTATGCGTAGGCATTGTTAAAATGCTGTTCCATAAATATGTCATTAGGATGATTATCCAGTAAGGACGTTTCTGGACCAATTGTCAACGAGTCATTATCAAGTAGGTATTACTGTTATGATTCCGTATCTATGCTGATAATATTAACCTGTAATATTCCTCTCTACCTTTGCTTTGTTCTCGGTTTCCACTTAAGTTGTCGGTAGGTTTAGTGAGTTGGATAATGGAATGTCGATAACATTCTTTAGATGCCCTTGCATCTTACAGCAGAGCTCCTGTCTTCACATATTAACGTATTGTAATATTTTACCTACTAGTTTTTGATCATACTCATCAACATTGTTTGGATTTGGCGTTGGTAAATAATTCTTATAGTTTCAAATTGAGTTTTTCATTATTGTCCGCAGTTTTTCATCTACAGAGTATCATTTGTGAGTCCTCATATGCTCAATATTTTTCTAACGGCACATAATATCGAACATTCGTTGCTTAATTCGCTTCCATAATTAGGTACGACCAATTCTGTGTTTTACGATTAGTTTCATCCAAATGCGCATCGAAGTAGGTGGGGCTTGAAATATTGTGCCTGCTAAGAAATTCAGAAATTCCTACTTTTGCTTCCTCACTACCGAAGGTAGGGAAGCCTTGGATTCGTGATTGAGTAAAAAAAAAAGTATGTCCAGCAAAATTTAAATTGCCACTACCATTTTTCGTTTCAGACATCAATGGGCATTTTTGGTTCCGTGTCTATCTGTCTGTCTATGGTAATTCCTTGTAACACCCATAAATACCCGAAATAATGGTTGAAATCGGCTGAAATTCGGAGGGTAGGTGCGGGTTGGGTCACAGATGGCCCCATACAAAAATAATTGAAAAAGTACTGTAACTTTCGTCTGCGCATGCGCAAACGTGAAATACTTGAAACGCCCATAACTACCTTTAATATCGTTGAAATAAATTCAAACATGGAGGGTCGATCAGGAATAGTGCTTTGATAATGCCTATGAATTTCATCAGAGTCGTACCGTAACTTTCTTCTGCGCATGCGCGAACATGAAATGTTGACCATTGCTTTGTAACGTTTCTAACTACGAGAAAAATAGTCGTAGAGAGCTGACATTTTGAGGGTGCAGGCGGGTTGGATCGCAGATGGTCGCTCCCCAAAATCATGGGAATCATACCGACTGCGCATGCGCAAACGTGAAATACTTGAATACTTGATGAGTTCAGATTTGGAGGGTCGATCAGGAATAATACTTTGATAATTCCTTATGGGTTTCATTGGAATCGTACTGTAACTTCCGTCTGCGCGTGCGCAAACCTGAAATTTGAACGTTTCCTTGTAACGCTTCTAACTACGCGAAAAATAGTCGTAGAGAGCTGAAATTTTGAAGGTGCACGTGGGTTGGATCACATAATATATGGTTCCGTATCAAAACGAGCCTACCCAACTATTCTAACGTTCACATGATTCAAGTGAGGAAGCTATACTGCCTACTCGAATTGGCAGACTTTTTTTTCATATTTCCAAAGTGATGTGATTTGGCTTCTTGGGCTGAAACAAAAATCCGTTAATTTGATGAAATTTGATTGTTGTTTGGTAAAAGAATCAGTAGCCCAGGTTGATTGGAAACAAAGTTTGGAATTTCACACATTACCCCGTTTCTCCCCAAGCTCAGTTCAAAGAGTGAGTTTCACCCTGGCAATACCATCGAGTGTCGGTATCGCTACTACAGGAGTTTCGGACGTCCCTTGGAAGTGCTCATTTTCATTTCTTTTGTGCTGGGTTGAAGCGATCGATGATCTGTCCGATGACTTAGAGTCCGAACATCCGATGGAACGTGGCTCTGATGGATGATTAATTTGTCATCGCCTGAAAGTTTCGTTTGAGCGTGTAGGGTCGTTGTGTCGAGCTCGGTTGGAGATATGTTTGTTATGGGGCTGCATACCGACGCCCGGTAGTGTATGACCAATGGGATGTACGGTCGAGGTGTACGGGGAACCAACACAACACTCCCGGACTCCTTGAGGAAAAGGCGGTCTCCCTCGGTCTGGCTCCTTCTATCTACATCTACTCCTTCGCTCATTTCAATAATTTATAGCCGACCCGCTCCTGATCTCCGATACGACATTGTTCACCCGGCACCTTCTCCACTGCCCTCCTCTTTGCCTCGGCTCTCTCTTTTTATTCCAAAACTCCCTTTGGAACTTGGTTTGGTGCCGTGCAGTTATTGAGGCCCGCCACCAGATATGATCGTCAATGGCTGCACGACCTATCCCCAATTCCCTCTTCGAGAACCACTCTCCCCGAAGCGGAGGGAAACCTTCCGATAAAACTTGTATAATAATAAATTCTACCTGCGCTAATATTCTGATATCCCTGGCGCATACAGAGTAATAAATAGTCTGTATCAGCTTCGACTGCCCTTTGCGACCGCGCCACAATCGAGAACTGTAGTATATACAATGGTAGGTATAACTTCGACGTGACTACCTTACATGGGAACGTGTTTGATACTGTTATCGGGAACACATCCTGATATTAGAGAGTTGTCGCAACCATTTTCCGAAAAACGCAACTCTGTTCTAGGGTGACAAACTCGGATGCTAACTATCCAACGTAAGTTCTGTGAGAAAGTTACGTGTTCACGTAACTCCGGGCATATGTTGAAGTGACGTTAAAGTAATAACTTGTCAATGATATATTATATTATGTTGTCTGTCAAGTTAACCTCTTTATTCTCATACTAGCTCGTAACATAATTATTCAGTTATAGTAATTATTTTATTTTGATGGTTTTCTATGAGTTATGAACAATTTATAGAAGCGCAATCGTGCCCTTTTACTGTACAACCACACGCACGGCTCGTTGAGACCTTGGGTTCTTTGTATATTTTATATACCCACAATGATTGCGAATTATAAGGCACTCACTTACCGTGCTCATGGCTTTCGGATGGCAATGCTCAAGATGAATAGGTACAAATGAATTTCGTCAAATATCAGGTCAACTTGATGTAACATACATTCGAAACATTCGTGAACCAAGATGTGTCGAATGTAGAGAAAACAATGTTAAACCATCGTCGGGGATTGTTACGAGTCTGAGTCAATCTGTAATTTTAAGCATTTTAATTTCGAGATTTTGGTTTATTATTTTCAACAGTGGACTTTGGGGATCGAGCATTAAAAAAAAAAATTAACCCCCACCCCCCACCAAGATTTGATGATTTCCGTTTCAATGTCTGTCCGTACGCCGTCCGCCGTACTTTTAGTTTTGTGAATTCACTTATGTATTCGCTCAGCATTTTTTGAACTACCTACCCCTCAAAATTTTTTTCTTTTACGTTTCAAGGTGCGTAGATTACAAAAATGCAAGGTCCTCACGTTGCATTTTTGTAATCTGCGCACCTTGAAACGTAAAAGAAAAAATTTTGAGGAGTAGATATGGATGGTCCATATCTACCTTCATTTTCGGTCCAAAATTCGTACTTTCGTGCACAGGCTCCGTTTGGGCCCAAGTCGTGCTCCGAAGCTCGACCGCCCGATCGGAATACACACAGGGGTGTTGTGGGTGAAAAATGGGTGTAAAAATGGGATTTGTTTAGAGTTTTTTCGAGTTTTTAGTGAACGTGAGCTTGTGAGGTATCGTTTTCCATGTTTTGCACATGAAAGAAACAATAAATGAACAGTCAGTATTTCTGTAGGTATGTCCAATTGAATAATAAACCCATATGACAAGGACTTTGCAGCTTTTTTTTCTTTGCTACTATGTACCAAAATGAATGAAATTTGGTTTGTAACCATTCGGGGTCTAGTCGGTCCGCGATGCTCGGCGTTACTCTCATTCATCTCTTAGGGGTGAAAAATAGGGTGTATACATTTCCAGGACACCGTTATATCGGAAACTTTTGATGGAAGGGTATGGTTTTTTTTACGTTTTTACGTCATGCTGCGTCAGCATGTGTGAATGAATTTGTCAAACGCTTGGAAATCGAGTTGTTTGTTCCTTGATTTTATTTATTTTGAAGAATGGTGGTTATTTTGGATTTTGTTGACAGGAGGTACCTACTTTCGTATCTTGAACAAATTAATATACATAAAAACAAATTATGGGTAGAATTCTTGAATCCTCCACATATTTATGAACTAAATATTGCCTGGCCGGGGCAGAGGGGACATCTGCAGCGTTTTTTATTTATTTGTTTATTTATGTATTTTTATTTTATTTTTTTTCATTAAGTTCCACCTAATGTAGAGGCGTCGTAGACCTCGTCATTTACAACACGTTTTGCGAACCAATTTCTGACGATGGCGCACAGGTGATGGCGAACTTGTCTCGCAACTGCATCATCGTACCGATTAGGGTTCTAAGCTAATCAGAAAATCGGTTCGCTTTCTCGCCCCGCATGTTAATTCGGAGAGCTAAACAAGGCAATGCGAGCAAAATGGGTCCCAGTAGACGTTACGCTCTGAGTTCCTCGTCTTCGCCACCTTCCCTTCCTGTGACCTTTTTGAGCTAATCGCACGGGTGGATTCTCTCCGGGTCTATACTCCTAATTATCGGGGGTTAATATCTTCGTAATCGAGGGAGAGAATGACGTTTCGAAGTTATCTCGTTGCGCTTCTGTACGGTTCATGAGGCCTCGGCCATTAGTATGCAAATGAGGGTCTTGCCGATCGGGGTTGAATCAGAATACAAATGAATATCACCGGGGAGTATTTTCGCAGCTCCCTCCCTCCTCCTGGCAAGGCCCTCCCAGTCGTTACTGACGAATGAACTTAACTGATCGCAATTTAAATTAGACTTTTAGGCACCTCATCCGAAACGTTATTTATCTAATTCACTAACAGTTTACAATTCTTCAACATTTCCAATATCCAAAATCTAATTTGTGCGAGTGGGTTCTAAATCCCTTTCAACAAAAAATCCGTCTAAATTTAACTTCGGGTGAGGTTAAATTCGTCTAAATTTAACTTCGGGCTCTTTATTTCCAAGAAAAGTTCAATTGGATGGTTCCATTTCATTGAAACTTGGAGAATAAGGCAAAGACGGACAGGATGGGCAAATGAGGAGTGCTCGTGACTAATTTTTTTTTTATTTTTTTTTTTATTTTTTATATTACTATCCAATTTTTAAAATTTCATTTTTTAAATTTTGTTTTCCCATTTTTATTTTTAAATTTTAAAAAATGAAAGTAAGTTCCATTCTAAGAATTTCGACACCAACCGCACTCTCCCAAAATCAATAGTTCTTTTTCTTTGATATTTCGAATTTTCGGCGGCAGGTGACGTCATTGCACTCCTCTGCCCAGTGTGGCGTCATACAGTGCCGAAATTTTGAAAGGTCATAGAAAAATAACTATTCATTGTAGGAGAGTGCGGTTGGTCTCAAAATTCTTAGATTGGCGCCCATTTCAATTCAAAAATATAAACAGAAGTCATGGGCACTCCTCATTGTTTGATTGGTGTACCAACTTGAGTACTCAACAACTCATCAAGTCACTATAGTAATGAACATTTTCCACTGTTTTCAACTTCGAAAATCCAAATTTGAACAATATTTCGCCCACTCCACTCAGTGTTTTTGTACCTACTTCAAAAATTATTATTGTGTTTATGTAAATTTCATGGAATTTTTGTAATGTTGAGCAATTTTCATTTTGAGAAAGGAAACGCAACTTTTATATTGACAATAATTTTAATAATTTTTTGGCCCACAGAAACCCCTATTATTTGTATTAACTTGTACGACGACTGTTGGACGAATGTTGTGGTGGTGGGTGTATACAGTGTGGGGTGTGGAGGGGTGTAATAACTGTGAGTAGTAGGTATATCGCAGCGTAAAACGAACATATACCGTACCTAATCTGAATTGACCTCTAAAATCAAATAACCCACCACAGTTACGCTCACAGAACTTGCAAAAACTGACTGTGTTATTTTAGTTTTGGGGTAAAGGTACTCAATTTTATAAAAATCGTGGTTCTACTGAGACGAAACTGACGAGGACTACTAACCTCATCGAACCAGGTGTAGATGTAAGTTACGTGAAGGTGTGTATGTCGTAGGTTTCACAACTTGAAACCTGTGACTTTTGACCATAGTAATTTTAAAAATCAGGCCCGGAGGGATCAAACCCTGTTTTGAGGAAAATGTTCATCTGGATGGTACAACTGTATGAAATTAGGGAATGTTTCAATGGTCATCTGGCTTGAATGATGATGTTATTATCTAGCCTCTTTGATTTGAGTGAAATAGGGCTCAACTACCGAAACTAGTAGCAGCTGAGATTCCCCGATGTTTGCAACGTATAATAACTCTGCATCGCACGAGTTATCTAGTTGTTGTTTGATACAGGAAGGTACCTAGTCCACATAAATATTATAAGGTCCGTTAAAAAAGTGACGCGGTTTTAATGTTATTTATGTGTGACATTCTAGTGTGCCACTTTCTAGATAATATTCGCTTGGAGAGGAGTTAATAGTATTTCTAGGGAAACTCTTGAATGTTTATTGTCTACCATGAAATGTGGGCGATAAGAGGAAACCTGTTCTATGGTAGACGTTAGTTTAAATTGATTGTGTTCAAATTAATTTGTGGCTAATGGTTACGACGCACTATGAGGGCGCTGAGGGCGTGAGTGTCTAACCATAAATCGGACCGGAACTGGCAGTTGCAACGGTACCCACTCAGCTACGTCAGAAAGCCCACAGAGAAGATATCTCTTCTCCCAACCCGATAACTGAGGGAAGATTTAAGGCCGAGTTTAGATTTCATGATTGCAAATTCGTGTTGTCCGAAGGGAGACTATGAAAAAGGGAAAAAGTACGTTTCATCGTCGAAGTGAAATAGCTCGGGGGTCCCTATGGCCAAGAGCAAATATTTCCTTCGGAGCTCTACCCGAAAAAAGCATAAATCCGCAGCCGACGCCCCTGATTACCGTCTTGCCTTCAAGAGAGCTCTTGGACCAATCAGCAAGTCTGGACATAAATTACTTGGGGAAAAAATTGGAGAACGAGTGCAACTCATTATCTGTCGTGCATTGGGAAGTGTAATCAGTATCGGATTTAACGAGGTGTGAGGCATATCTGTGTGAGGCCTTTTCCCATATAGGGACGGTTTTTCCCAAGATCCCACACCCTGTAATTGAAGTGTATCATCGGAAAGGCAATTTGTCGGTCTCCTCACGTTTTGAAGCCGCTCCTCATAATCACTGTGTGTTTTTCGATTTGTTGGTTTTTACGGAACCACGAACAAATCTTTCGAAAAAGAATCCTTTGAGGAGCGACGGGTAATTGATCTATAGATCATATCGCCCTGCATTCCGCTCGGACACGACAACATCGGGAACTCATCGTCGAGGGAACTGAGCAATCTTTTCAGTTCTTTCTGTAGCACCCTTCCCTTTTTCTCACGTCAAACACTCTTCGCAACGGTCCTTGGAATAATGACAATGGAATCATCGCTGCGATGAATTGATCTGCACTCCCTCACGTCCCGGTGTCATGCGAAAGGTCCTCACGCTTCTCTATGCTCCTCCAAGCGTCGCAGTAAAGAGAGAAGAAAAACCCTCTTTCACGTTTAGACAGGCTCTACACTGTTCGCCGCTGCGAAGTTTTGTTAGGGTTTTCAAGCATGGTGGTACCGTTAGTAAGTACCGGTATTCAAATGAACAGTTTCGATTTTGCTAGCACATCGCTGTTAGTCGAAACACAGGTGAACATGTCAGTGTAAAAATAGTGTTCGCTGCATGAAAAGTGAGGGTTCGACTCCCGGTATTGGTGGATAATTTTGTGAGTACACTGGCATTCCGTGTTGCAGTAAGTTTTCGACCATCAACCTGTGCTATTACACAGGGTTGCCAGCGAGTGACTATTGTCACTTTTTGGTTTATTATATTCAATAATGAACCATTGGAATCCAGCATGAAAAAAAAAAAAGATTACCCCCTCAAAATTTGATGGTTTACGTTTCAAGGTATGTAGAATCCGAAAATGCAATAAAAATATTTATGTCTGTTCGCCGTACGCCATACTGGCCACTTTTCTTTGTTACCATGAAACAAAATTGATGAAATTCGGGTTATAGGTTCCGCTCGGGGTCTAGTTGGTCCCCGAAGCTCGGTTTTACTGTCAGTCATCTCTAACTGGTTCAAAATAGGGGTTGAAATTTTCAAAACGTTCGTGTGCACCAAAAAGGTTCGTCAACAAGATCGTGAATCAAACGGTATTAATCCGGCCCGGATATCATCGCTAGGGATCACCTGATTATATTCAAGGATGGCTGTGTGAAGTCGAGTTGGTTTTTCTTCGGTATTATTTCATTTGATAAGTGATGGACTATTGGATTTTTTTGGTAGGTACAATTGTGAAACTTGAACAAAAGTTGAAGTATTATTGATGGGTAAATAATTGCACAACGGTAAATTATTACACAACGGCAAATTATTACATAACGGTAAATTATTACGCAACGGTAAATTATTACAGACCGTTAAATTATTACACAACGGTTCATCTACCAAGAAGGGGCTGGATTTGTTGATCGGTACTTTTGCAACTTGAACAACCGTTCAAGTATTATTGATGGGCAAGTTATTACACAACGGTTCATTATACTTGACCACGGGAGTAGGTATTGACCACAGAAAACAGTGATCTACGCAGAAGGGGCATCTATTTCACTCCACACCAACAATTTTCCTTCAGAACTTCATTATTTGCGTTTCTTTTTGCCGGTTTAGTTACTGTTTGTCATCGACTGAATTATTTTAGCAACATTTAACTCGTGATTTAGGTAGGTACCTCGTAACGAGCACGGGGTTAGGTATTAACCTACGGAGGATCTGCGATCCACATAATATGTATAGGGTAGTACATATATATATTATATAGACGGGTTATCTATACAGAGAGCTGTGATCTGTAACAGAAGGGTATTCTGTACAAAATAATAAACCGTTGTGCTGGGATTTGCAGCGTTTTTTTTTACTATTTCTGAAAATCGGTCACTTTTGTGACTATTCCAGAGCTTGTGAGCTTTAAGACTCGTATTTTATCGCGTTTCACGGGATCATTCTTCGATTCATTTCCGAATTCCGCGCCATCACTGCCAGCCGCGTCGCCCAGGAGCCCTGGCCTAAATAATTTTTCCAACTACCGCCACTCAAAGACCTTCTTCAGGGCCGGTGAAGAGAAGGAGATGATGTTAGTTTTACCCGGTGTTTCGATGAGACTGTCAATAACAAAAACATGAAAGAGCTTCAATTCGGGATTAGAATTTGGTCAGAAAAGTGTAATGAAGTGGTGTATCACCACTTTGAGACAGATTTTACTCGGTCTGCAACAGGTGCTGTTGTGTCAGGTCACATAATGTCAGCGCTAGAACGAGCTGTGATGGACCAAATGTGAACGAGACGGTATTTAGATTAATAAATGAGAGGAGTGTCGCCGAAAGGGCTTGTTGAACCCGGGGACCTGCCACCTTCATGTATTACACAATTCCCTTCTAGCTGGATTGAAGAGTTCGGCGTGGAGGTGTCAAGAATTCGTTATTTCTATTTATAACCATTTTGACGGTTTTCCTATGGGTCAGAGGAGTATGAGAAGTCTCAAGTTTTGAAGGCTGTTCCTCTTCACGATTTTGTAAAGCATGCCCCGATTTAGATGGCTTATTTTATCTAATTCTGCTGAGCGAACTCTTGAGCAATGGTCGGCCTTGGAGCTTTATTTTCTTCTTGTGATCCCTAAGAGTTCCTCTCACAGTCACAAAAAAATTAGAGAAACTCAGAGATACATTTGCTATCAGAACAGCCCTTCAGGAAGCCCCCAGGGCATGTGGGAGGGTGCCAAGTCGATGCGGCAGAAAGCTGAGACCATAAAACGCGCAGAAAAAGGTTCAAAAGAGAACCCAGTCTGTGATAGAAAGATCATTCCAAAATCACGCCAAGAAGAGGTAGGAATCCAACGATGATGGAGATCCGAACGATCCGCCTGTGTTGGTCACAAAGGGCAAAAAGTCACTATAACGCTATTTTTGAGAAAAATCCACTATATTGTCACTATTTCTCTTTATTAGAAGTCACTATTCTACTTTGTTGCGTGGTGTGAAGCGCTGGCAACCCTGCATTGGAAAATTTTCAAAATGGAAAATTTTTAAGTACCTACGGTAAGTTTTTGATACTGTGACGCATCAAATCAATGGAGATTATGGAAAGTCGAACAAATTTCGATGGATTTCTTCTATTCTGAAACCACATATCTGTTGCTGATTCCATGGCCGGCATAACCCACAGTGTGCCAGTTTTGCTGAGGCGTACCATTTTCGAGTAGGTAGAACTCACTTTGAAAATTCAACCGGCCTTTAAAATGGAAAAATAAATAAACAGTAGTCACGGATACTCCTCACTGTATCCGATTGATCGTCATATTATGATATAGAACTACAATCAAATCTACGGTTACAGCTACAGCCTACAGTTTCTACAGTTAATAGGGCTACGTTGCCCAGAAAATCTCACTAGATCTAAGTTTTAAAAGATAATCTTCTCATTGTTGATTTAGCTGGTAATGAAAAATGTACAATGTTCCTATCAAGCGTTTATACCCCGAGACTTTAAAAATATAACTATTATTTCATTCATGTTAGTTATGTAATTATTGTTTGTGTAATAATATATAATAAAACAATATTTAATATATAATAAAATAGATTGGTGGTATATATTATACAGGGTGAGACACCCTGTATAATATATACAGGGTGTCTCAACTTAAGTCCGCAGGACTCCAGGGATAAATTTTACAAAGAATTTGCAACAAAAAGCGTCTCTTAGACTTTTTTAAAAATCTGCTCTAAATGCCACTTTTTCCACTTTTGAGATTTTTTCGTCAGTCTTTTAGTCAGTAAAATGCCCATAACCTCCTTAATCCGTCAGATAAATTTAAATCTAATTATACCGTTTTCAGAATTTATATTTATTTTTCTTTTAAACGAGAGTAGGTACCTACCTGTCTAATTTTGTAAATTGTAAGAAGAGCATCTACATTATTTATCATTACTTATTATTAAATAATTATTCGTAATTTGACCCATCAAATGTGTTTGGAATGAAAACTCTTCAGTCGACTGTGGAAAATTTAATGCTACCAACCATGCCAATCCTATCCGAACTAAATGCTATCTTCATGCCAAAACCTCGATTGCTGAAAAATCTCCTGTTTTTTTGCATTAAAACGTCATTTTCTCCCTTAAACTCATTTACTAATTTATTTTTACTTCACCGTTGGAAAGGTGATTTCATGCAAGTTTTTCTCATAGACGCCCCACCGAAAGAAAAATTTAATAGTAAATGAGAGACAAACGATGTTAGAACGTCAAATTTTCAGAAAATCTCAAAATGTGCACTATGGTCTCATTTTATACGCATTAAACCCGCTCAAAAAATTTTGATTGTGCATTAGGGAATGAGACATTTAACGCTCTTTCCAACGGCATAATTAGATTTGAATTTATTTGACGGATTAAGGAGGTTATGGCCATTTTACTGACTTCAGATCGAAAACACGTAAAAAATCTTAGAAGTGGAAAAAGTCGCATTTAGAGCGGATTTTAAAAAAGTCTAAGAGACAATTTTTGTTGCAAATTCTTTGTAGAATCGATCCCAGAACTCCTGCGGACTTGGGTTGAGAGACCTTGTATGTGTTTCGACAGCACAGGAAACTTGTGTCAGCGTTTACTCTCGTACTAGTCCTATAGAATTAAGAAAACTGTGATATGTGGAACTGAGCTGTGATAATATGATATGGGGGGTGTGGGGTGACTGGAGCATGACTGTATTTATACTGTTGTTCGAATGGTTGCTGCACGTATAGTTTGGATGAGGTGTGGCATGCCTGCACCCCCGCAGGTCATGCGCGGAAGTGAGCCCATCAAGTTGTACATTTGTACATTCGGTCTGTCCGATAATCACATTTTTAGTGCGCTGTAGCCTATTCAGTATATCCACCTATTTCTTAAACTATAAATAAAAACAGTAGGTGTGCATTTTGCTTACTGTATCTAATTCGGAAGTCGACTCCCCTCCCACAACACAAAGCCCTAGGCTTTTCAGTGGGAAGGTAATTTCCAATTACACAAGATATCTATCTATATGGTATGGGCTGCGTTTGAAAGAGAGACAAAAAAAACAAAAAACAGGCAAACAGAAGGAGATCGGGAAACAAGTAAATGATGTTCTCTCTCAACCCAGACACTGCGGAACCTGACTTTGAAAATTAATGGACCCCGGAGCTTGTGTTAGTGGTTTTTCGCATGACACTATATAGAGGTACGTAGGTACCCCATTTGAAAAGGAAATCAGTAGTTAGATCCATATAAGGACCTCTCGCTAACCAATATGACAACCCGGGCAATTGTCGCAATGAAATACCGCTCTCCTGGACAATGTACATTGTTCTGGAGATCCGAGATAGATTTACCTAATAGTCCGGGATTCTTTATTTTCACGCCGTCCGCGTCTTTCCCGTAGTGTTGCCGAGTTTTCAGGGGACGCAGGCCGCGTAGGTATTTGTTAGAATCAATGCGTAACAAATTGATCGGCTGCAAGAACGTTTTTCTGGTTGAAACACGTCTTTTTTCGTGTCTGCTGATCAGTGGATTTATTAGAGTCAGGGTACCGCTATAGTCATGTATCGTGTAGAATCATGCACATTCGCCTATTCAATTTGTATGAACTTGATGAAAAATTGAACTTCATAAAATGATTCAGAATTATGTTTTACCTGCGCAGATGTATTTGCAAACCCAAACCTTACGTCCACGCTTAAACTTTCTAACATGTTTAATGTTTTAGGGCTGTGATAATTTCTCCCTTGAGAGGGAAAAACATTAAATCATGTTTAATGTTTTTCCCTCGCAAGGGAGAAATTAGATATAGTTTTTTAATGTCAAGAAAAAATGAAAGCCACAATTTCACTGAACTCTACAAGTATAATGTTGCATTTACTGTACTTATTATAGAACTCGCCATCAACATATGGTTGCTACAACAGAAGGTAGTAACTGTGTAGTAACCAATGAAAAACGTAGCTATTGACTCTTGTTTCTTTCGAGTGCTATATTCTTTATGGTTGCTACAACAGAAGGTAGTAACTGTGTAGTAACCAATGAAAAACGTTGCATATTTGCGTGTCGGAATTCACAGAATGACCCTAAAACATTAAACATGTTAAAATGTTTGGAAGTCAAACCCTGCTGAAAATATATGATCACCAAAATTTGATACAAATTCACAAAAAGTGAAATAGAATGGGGACTTGATTGACGAAAAGCTGTTTCAGTAGTCTGAAATATATAAATATAAATATATTGTACAAACTCGAAAATATGCAGCTCTACTTACCCTCAGCATCTTCCCTACGATTATAACCATTATCTTCATCAACAATGTACCAATAAGGCTCTTACCCAATTCGACTGCTCACAGTAGCCCAAGGGGCCGTCGCAAAGGGTTAATTTCAGAGCTATTCATCAGATTATGAGGAAGGGAAGGTTCTGTTAGGAAACATCTGCGGTGGCGGGTCCATTGTTTGCCAAACGCGTCGGATTGATAACATCCGCGAGCAATTACCTTTCACTCATCTGAAGAACACCATTCGCTCTTTTGTTGAGTCTCACTGTTCTGTTGTCGCAGGGAGAGGACCTTCCAGGTTATTGTGGCCCGTGGGACCTTCTGGAGGACGCTAGTACCCGTCTTTTATAAAGTTCTATTGGCTGATGAGCTCCTTCAGATTCGGGATTTCTTTATCGGAGAAGAAAGAAAATCTTTGAAATTACTCACAAATTTTTTTGCGGAACAATGGTGCGGTTTCTTGCAGAGAAAAGCAAACACAACACCAAAATGTAAGAGGAGAAAAAGACAAAATGAAAAAGTTTTGCGGTCAGCTCAGCTCCAACAAATGTACAATCTATACTTTTTTTTCCAAATCAGTTTCACCTGCATTGGAATTATCAACATAATATAGACCTGTAGTGCAGATACCAGTGCAGTGCTATGTTGAAAATCACAATTATTAACTTGCTGACAGTATTATAATTATGAATGGGAACTTGTTGTTTTGGATCACTGGAGCGGCAATCGTCAAACTCCGTGCCGCAATGCACAAACTCCGTGCGAGCCTCAGAAGGGTCATGTACCGTTTCCGTGCGGCTATGAAATGAGACATGTACAATCTCCGTGCAGCTCGTTTAGCGTGACCCAGGGTGCACCGTTTGGAGGCGAACTGCTTCACACCCCAAAAGCCTCCACGAAAATTGGTGGAGTTGTCAAAATTTGCAACCTCAAAACACCCCAAAAGCCTCCACGAAAATTGGTGGAGTTGTCAAAATTTGCAACCTCAAAACCCCTATACAGCAAATGGTAAAAATTTGAATGAAACTGATTTAACAAAGTCCATCCGGGAAATCAGACCGCTCTCAAACGCAGCCATTTGCTCGCGGAGGAATTCTTCCTTCTTGCGAAGCGTTTCTGGATATTTCTCCACCAACTCTGGGCGAGGTGGAATCGGCAACCTCTAATTTCGCTATTTGGCCAAACTGATCGAACTGCTGTGTGAATAGCTCGTTCGAAATCAATGAAAACAGTTTTCGGCTCAAACTTCAAGTTCACCTCCTCACATTTCGTCTTGACACTACTGAAGACGTTCTCGTAACTAGCTGTTTCCTTATTGGGAAGTAAAAAGAACACTAAGGGAATGTAACTTCCATTCTGAATCGCGTGAAGCGTGAAAAGTTGGTGAAACAATTTCGGAACGCTTTTGAACCTTCGCACGCAGTTTGTACGCATTCCCTCTCGGTCTCCGCACGGAATTTGACCTCCGTCATCGGTGAACACTCATTACCGGCACGGAATTTGTACACAGCCACTGGAGCAACACTGCTGGTAACTGGTAGGTAACTTCTCGAAGGACGACGAAATAATAGGTTAATATCATACTAACTGCCGATCTCAAAAATAAATTATAATGATGATGAATTAATAATAAATCGTTTATTTACACATTTTGCATAATACAGATAGGTTCACAGGTAAAATTATGAATGCAACGTTCCTTTGTTTATTACCTGAGCCTAAGGTCAGTGACCTGTCCAGGCTCGTTTCTCTCCCAGCTCAGCTTGTGTATGCGTTCGTTCGGTAATACATTATAGTTTATAATTCTTATAAATTATATCTACTTCTTAAACATCCTAATTTTAACAAACTTAAATCGAGTATACTTAATTAGGTATATTTAATTAGGTATAATTAGGTATCAACAACGTTTATTGCGGTTCTTCGGTCTGTTTCAAATCTTGTGACTCTTAATTTGATACCTAGGGTAGAGAAAAGAGGAAGCAAAATAATAGATACGTCGCTAGAGTGACTAGAGGTTACATGTATATGTGACCTAGAACTCATTAGGCTAATCTGGGTGGGTCTCCGGTAGCTGGGAATTCGAAGTTAGGCAACTTGGAGCGTTGCAAGGCGCCTCAAAACTCACAGTCCAGTGAAGATCCAGTGCTACATCAATGGAGCTCCACTCCTTCTGAGGTTGGTAATTGATGAAGTGCACTCGAGTTGTGTTACTCCTTCATGTTCACAAAGTCAAAAAAACCAGTCATGCAGCATGACTTAATGAGCGAATTTTCAAAGAAATATTCGAATTATTGGGTAATTTTTGCGCACTTTAAATGCTCTAATTTAAGAACGGATTTAGATATCTAAAATACGATTTCACCATCGTGTTCAGCGTGCAAAAACCTTTAAAATGAGGGGTCACTTGTTAGAAAATAACATTTTGGGGATTTTTGGGTAATTTTTGCACACTTTAAATGCTCTAATTTGAGAACGGATCAAGATATCTAAAATCCGATTCCACCATCGTGTTCAGCGTGCAAAAACCTTTAAAATGAGGGGTCACTTGTTGGAAAATAACATTTTGGGGATTTTTGGGTAATTTTTGCGCACTTTAAATGCGCCAAAACCCTCCTTAGAGTAGGCCAATTTCGCCCATCTTCGAACTTAGCCTTTCGATTGCCAAGATAGATTTTTTGTGCAAATTTGAGCTGTTTATCTCAATTCTATCGAGAGTTATCGTCTGGAGTGACACATATATATATAAATATATATATATATATACATATAAAAAAGTGTTAAATTTCAGGAATCGTTTTAGAATGGTCTGAAACGGATTTCTATGAAGAAAATTTCCACAAATTTATATTATTTAAATTTCGAAGCCATTGCAATAGCTTCATTTTCTTTGAAAATTCGCTAAAAACGCTGCAAAGTCCTTGTCACATGGGTTTATTATTCTATTGGACATACGTAGAGAAATGTTGGCTGTTCATTTATTGTTTCTTTCGTGTAAAATAATTGAAATAGCTATTTCTGATGTTTTCCACCCATTTTGGCCCCTACAACACGAATTAGGTACGCTCCTTTTTTGGTTTATCATTTTCAATAATGAACCATTGGAATCGAGCAAGAAAAAAAATAATTCTTACCCCTCCTCAAAATTTGATGGTTTACGTTTCAAGGTATGTAAAATCCAAAACTGCAATAAAAATATTTCTGTCTGTCCGCCGTACGCCGTACGGGCCACTTCTTAGTTAACATGAAAAAAAAATTGATGAAATTCGGGTTATAGGTTCCGTTCGGGGTCTAGTTGGTCCTCGAAGCTCGACGTTACTGTCAGTCATCTCTAAGGGGTTCAAAATAGGGGTTGACATTTTCAGAACGCCGTAGCTCGAAAACTTTCGATAGAAGGGTATGGTTTTTTACATTAAATTTGTCTTGAGCTACACAATTTTTTGAAACCACCCAGAGCATCGTACGTCCATCCGTTCGTGAGCACCAAAAAGCTTCGTCAACACGATCATGAATCAAACGGTATAAATCCGGCCCGGATATCATCACTAGGGAGCACCTGATTATAATCAAGGATGGCTTTGTGAAGTCGAGTTGTTTGTTCTGCGGTATTATTTCATTTGACAAGTGATGGACTATTGGATTTTGTTGATAGGTACTTTTGCAACTTGAACAACCGTTGAAGTATTATTGATGGGTAAATTATTACACAATGGCAAATTATTACACAACGGCTCCTCTATCCAGAAGGGGCTGGTTTTTGTTGATAGGTACCTACTTTTGCAACTTGAACAACCGTTGAAGTATTATTGATGGGTAAAGTATTACCCAGTGGCAAATTATCACACAACGGTAAATTATTACACAACGGCTCATCTACCAAGAAGGGGCTGGATTTTGTTGATAGGCACTTTTGCAACTTGAACAACCGTTGAAGTATTATTGATGGGAAAATTATTACACAACATCAAATCGTCACGAAGGGACCTCCATGCCACGCGAAACTTCGCCGAATATTACCGGACCTCAACGCGAAAGCGTCGCCCCATTTCGGTGAATTACTAGCGGCTGGCACCATCGAACGCCAACAGCTACCCGACGTTGACAACTCGCCTTTTCGCCACGCACGCACCGTCCGACGGCTCCCGGCTCACCGCCTTACTCAACCGACTTCCGACGACGAACCGTCAGTCCTCGCCCGCCGACTCACTCGAGCACTCCCGGCCGACACACCGACCCCGCTCGTTCGGCAGCTTTTCACACGCGCCCTTCCAGACAGCATTCGCCTTCACGTAGCGGCGCGCGACGAACCCGACGTCACGAAACTCGCTGCTCTCGCCGATCGCCTCAAACCCTTCGCTCCCCCTCCTCGAGTGGCTACCGTCACCGAAGAGGTTCGTGTGATTCGAACAGACGACAACAGCGACCGCCGACGCAGCCACGACCGACCACACGCAGCGCGACGAACGGCTCGTGCTTCTACCGCCGCACATGGGACCCCCGAGCACAAAAACGCCGCACCTAATGCACCTGGCGCCCGCAACAACAGCCGCCGCGGCCGCACCCACGCACTCAACCTACACCCCGGCTCTTCATACGCCGCAAACGTACCGCCCCCAACGACACCGACCCGGACAGCCACAGCGAACCACCGCAACCAGCACACGCACCTCCCACGCCCGGCAACCGCCACCGCAACAGAACAAAATTTAACTAAATGCGTTACTTAAATTCTGGGGGGAGCAGTGTTGTGATCGGCTGCTCCTCCACAACCAATGTAATGTACATACATGCTGTACCTCAGAGTGGGGACCCCCCGACCCCCCTCTGATCATGTCAGGGGACTATAAAGAGCCAAGGGGCCAATAATTAAATAACCATTCTCCAGCTAGCTTTCGCCTTGTCTGTTCTGCCATAATCACTACACTGGTGACCCCGAGTGGTGACACGCAGCCTCCGCCCGCCGTCTGCGACCGCGGTGCGACGACAGCGCCTAGCAACGACGAACAACGCCGCTCAGCGCCCGCCGACCGTCTGCGACGAGCCCCACCTCCGCAGCACTACGCCCGGCACACGCACCCCACTCCGACGCCCCACAGCGCCGCCGCTACCGACGCCACACAGCGGCGCCCCACTCCGACGCCCGCCTCGACGCCCAACGCAGCGGCCCCCCGCTACTTCGCCCCACCATCCGATTCCTATATAAGGAAACGGACGCCGGCGCCTCGCACACTTCCTGCTGACACTTCCAGACGACACCTCTCTGGGACTGGCGCCTACAACGAGAACACGGACCCGAAACCACCGACACCCGCAGAAACGACTCCACCGACATCAACGCTCCAGCTCCGGCCGTACGACCCCGCATTCCCGCACGTCTGATTCGCCCAACTCGAGATCAAATTGACTCAGGAAGGCCTCACGACGCCACATGCTAAATTCGCCCGCGCCTTCGAGCCCCGACAAGCGGACCTGTACGACGACCCCAACCGACTTCCGAGCACGAGAATCCGTCAGTCCACGCCCGCCGTCTCCGTAGAGCCCTCCCGGCCGACACACCGCAACGCGTAGAACATCAAATCGTCACGAAGGGACCTCCATGCCACGCGAAACTTCGCCGAATATTACCGGACCTCAACGCGAAAGCGTCGGCCCATTTCGGCGAATTGCCAGCGGCTGGCACCATCGAACGCCAACAGTTACCCGACGTTGACAACTCGCCTTTTCGCCACGCACGCACCGTCCGACGGCTCCCGGCTCACCGCCTTACTCAACCGACTTCCGACGACGAACTACCGTCAGTCCTCGCCCGCCGACTCACTCGAGCACTCCCGGCCGACACACCGATCCCGCTCGTTCGGCAGCTTTTCACACGCGCCCTTCCAGACAGCATTCGCCTTCACGTAGCGGCGCGCGACGAACCCGACGTCACGAAACTCGCTGCTCTCGCCGATCGCCTCAAACCCTTCGCTCCCCCCCCTCGAGTGGCTACCGTCACCGAAGAGGTTCGTGTGATTCGAACAGACGACAACAGCGACCGCCGACGCAGCCACGACCGACCACACGCAGCGCGACGAACGGCTCGTGCTTCTACCGCCGCACATGGGACCCCCGAGCACAAAAACGCCGCACCTAATGCACCTGGCGCCCGCAACAACAGCCGCCGCGGCCGCACCCACGCACTCAACCTACACCCCGGCTCTTCATACGCCGCAAACGTACCGCCCCCAACGACACCGACCCGGACAGCCACAGCGAACCACCGCAACCAGCACACGCACCTCCCACGCCCGGCAACCGCCACCGCAACAGAACAAAATTTAACTAAATGCGTTACTTAAATTCTGGGGGGAGCAGTGTTGTGATCGGCTGCTCCTCCACAACCAATGTAATGTACATACATGCTGTACCTCAGAGTGGGGACCCCCCGACCCCCCTCTGATCATGTCAGGGGACTATAAAGAGCCAAGGGGCCAATAATTAAATAACCATTCTCCAGGTAGCTTTCGCCTTGTCTGTTCTGTCCTCAATCACTACAATATCGTCGGCTTACAAGAGAAATTCACTAAGTCAATTTTTTCAATTTTCGGTTTATTTGCTACTCCTATGTATTTTTCAACGCCCGATCGATTGGTGACGTCAATTTTGAGATCCTAGGAACCGTTCTCACGGAAAATGCGAAATAGTTTTTCACTAAGTCAGAATGTTAAAAAAATTAGTCAGGAGAAATTCACTAAGTCCTTACCGTGATGATTATCGAGACTTAGTGAATTCCTCCAAAGGCAATAAATTATTGCCGTTGATGTGAAATTCACTAAGTCACTTGAATGGATTCATATTTCTGATCATTTCGTGTGGATCCGGGATAAAAATACGACTAGGCAGAAAGGATTTTCGCGATTCACCTACCCACAGCATCAGTTACCTCGACTCGAGACAGTTATTAATGAAATAAATATAAAGAGATATAAATGAATATAAAGAACACTGTGTCAGAAAAGATGCAGCCATGAAGGAAAAGGATTTGGACAAAAAAAGCCACTCATGACAAAAGCTTCATGTCGATAACTTGTGATCTTCAAAGCGTGCTTCAGATCCCCAGTTCTGGTGTAAGTTTGCTGTATTACCTCAGATAAATAAATGTGTACAACTTTACTGTGTATGAGGCAGCACCCCCGAACAACGGATACTGTTTTTTCTGGACTGAAGTAAATGGCAAAAGAGGGAGCTGTGAGATCGGGTCCTGTTTGCTGCAGTTCATAATGGACCACGTTCCTCACACAGTAGAACGCCTCACTATCTTCTCGGACACTTGCGGGGGTCAAAACCGTAACATTCAAATATCGGCACTGTTGTTGTACGCTGTACGCAATCACCCCAGCTTAGAAATCATCGAACAGAAGTTTATGGAGAGCGGCCATTCTTACATGGAGGTCGACTCAATGCATTCTGCAGTCGAAACAGCAAAGAAAAATGTGGATGTCTTTAGTGTTCATGAATGGGAAAACATTTTTCGAATTGCACGAAAAAGTAAGGATGGATACCACACTAAAGAGCTCTGCTTTCAGGACATGTTAAACTTAAAACACCTTGTTCAGACAACAGTGTTCAACAAGAACGTGGACGATGCGGGTCAAAAGGTTAACTGGCTGAAAGTAAAAGTGTTTCAGTACAGAAGGGATGAGCCAGAATCCATTGGATATAAGTACGGTTATCAAGATGAATTCAGGAAGATTCCGTTGAGAATGGCATCAGCCAGAAAAAGCCGGGCCTCCACTTTGAGGATGACTAAAACATATTTAGCTCCACTGTACCGGAATCAGCTCCCGATTTCAGTGGCAAAAAAGAAAGACCTAACAACTCTCTGCCGTAAGGGTGTCATACCGCAGAATTTGCAGCAGTGGTTCTATGGTTTACAGACAAGTAACGCCATAGTTGACCGGGCTGCTGAACCTGCACTGTCAGACGCTTCTGACGAAGAATAATAATTTTGTGAGAAGTGAAGTTTTGAACTGAATTGAGAGCATTATTTTGAATTTTAAAGTTCCTTTTTTTCCACAAAGTTTCAAATAATAATTGTATTGCAGTCGAAACTCAGATTTTAAACAATAAATTACTTTTAAAATCCTTAAAAAAATACTTATTAAAATCCTTCACCCCCCTCATTAATGCGATCAAAATTCAGGGAGAAATAGATAGAAGAATCCCTAAGTCATCACATCTCAGAAGTTTTTCGACAAGTGAAAATCATTAAGTCACTATAGTCAGGTGAAATTCACTAAGTCAGGTCCCTTCGTACGAAAAGTACATTTTTAAGTTAGTTGTGAATGCGCTAACCACTTGGGGATCACGTGGAAGTAAGTAGACATCACGAAGCAGCTGCACACCAAATTTCAACCCTCTAATCCAATTTCTTCCTAGCAAAACGGGTCTCACCAAAAACTGAATTTTTCAAATTTGATTTTCTCAAAACTATAATATTTGACTTAGTGAATTTCACTTGTAAGCCGACGATATGTTATATAGAAGGGTTATCTATACGGAGATCTGTGATCTGTAACAGAAGGGTATTCCGTACAAAATAATAAACCGTTGTGCAGGGATTTGCAGCGGTTTTTTTTTCAAATTATCTTTGATCATTGATACTGCCAATTAATCGTCTTGATCTACGTCTAACACTTTTTCTAGTATTATTAATTATACAAATTGATGGTGATTTCAAACGACTTCCCACGTTTTAGACTCATAAGAAATCAATTTTGCGAGCTGATCATTTGGTAGAACCTCAATTTTCCACTCTTTGGTCAAAATCGACTTCATATTCGGTCCTCTCGTCCCCAAAAACATGGAAAACGATACCTCAAAAGCACATGTTACTAAAGCACAAAAAGTACCTATTTTTATACACATTTTCACTCATAACACCCCTGGGTATATTCCGATCGGACTGCAAAGTTTCGGGACACAACTAGGGCCCAAATGGAGCATGTGAGCGAAAGAACGACTTTCTTAGCCCGAAAATGAAGCCGGTACACGTGATACGGCGTACGGCGGACGGACATTCTGGTTTATTAATCTGTGAATAATACACCTATGTATTCGCTCAGCAAAAAATTTTTATAACACCCCCTCAAAATTTTTTCTTTTCCGTTTCAAGGTTCGTAGATTCCAAAAAAATGCCGTATCACGTGTACCGGCTTCATTTTGGGTCTAAAAAAGTCGTTCTTTCACACACATGATCCATTTGGGCCCTAGTTGTGTCCCGAAACTTTTCAGCCCGATCGGAATATACCCAGGGGTGTTATGAGTGAAAATGTGTGTAAAAATAGGTACTTTTTGCGTTTTAGCAACATGTTAGTAACATGAGCTTTTGAGGTATCGTTTTCCATGTTTTTGGGACGAGAAGACCGAACATGAAGTCGATTTTGACCAAAGAGTGGAAAATTGAGGTTCTCCCAAAGGTTCGGCTGCCGAAATTGATTTTTATGAGGCAAAAACCTGGAAAATCGTTCGAAATCACAATCAATTTGTATAAACACGTGTGTATAAAAATGTGTCGACACGTGGAGACGTTGAAAAATCGACCTCATCAAGGTTTTAAGCAGGAGAGTGTCCAAGAGCAGGAGGTTGGTGTCATTCGATGTAGAATTTAATAGTTGTGTCAATGTGTGATCAGTGTTGGTTCAATGGTGTTTCATTGAAGTTGGTTTCAGTGGGCGTAAATGTGAATGGATGTGGAGGTTTTTGAACATTTTGGGGTTTCGAGGGTTTAGGGGAGGTACAAAAATTACCCTTCAGGCTCACTCATAAATGGACTCACTTCTTCATATACCTGACGTAGAATTGTATAGTTGGAATTCGACTCAGAATTTGATAGTTGGGTAAGTTTCTGATCAATGGTGGTTCAATGGTGTCAATGGTGTGTCATTGAAGTTGGTTTCAGTGGGCGTAAATGTGAATGGATGTGAAGGTTTTTGAACATTCTGGGGTTTTGAGGTTTTAGGGGAGGAACAAAAATTTCCCTTCACTCACTCGTAAATGGACTCACCTCTTCAAATACCTGACGTAGAATTTTATAGTTGGAATTCTACGTAGAATTTGATAATTGGGTCAGTGTCTGATCAATGGTGGTTCAATGGTGTCAATGGTGTTTCATTGAAGTTGGTTTCAGTGGGCGTCAATGTGAATGGATGTGAAGGTTTTTGAACATTCTGGGGTTTCGAGGGTTTAGGGGAGGAACAAAAATTACCCTTTAGACTCACTCATAAATGGACTCACTTCTTCAAATACCTGACGTAAAATTTTATAGTTGGAATTCGACGTAGAATTTGATAGTTGGGTCGGTGTCTGATCAATGGTGTGTCATTGAGGTTGGTTTCAGTGCGTGTAAATGTGAATGAATGTGAAGGTTTTTGAACATTTTTGGGTTTCGAGGGTTTAAGAGAGGAACAAAAATTACCCTTCAGGCTCACTCATAAATGGACTCACTTCTTCATATACCTGACGTAGAATTTTATAGTTCGAATTCGACGTAGAATTTGATAGTGGGGTCGGTGTCTGATCAATGGTGTCAATGGTGTGTCATTGAGGTTGGTTTCAGTGGGTGTAAATGTGAATGGATGTGAAGGGTTTTGAACGTTTTTGGGTTTCGAGGGCTTACGGGAAGAACAAAAATTACCCTTCAGGCTCACTCATAAATGGACTCACTTCTTCATATACCTGACGTAGAATTTTATAGTTGGAATTCGACGTAGAATTTGATAATTGGGTCAGTGTCTGATCAGTGGTGGTTCATTGGTGTCAATGGTGTGTCATTGAGGTTGGTTTCAGTGGGCGTAAATTTGAATGGATGTGGAGGTTTTTGAACATTTTTGGGTTTCGATGGTCTAGGGGAGGAACAAAAATTACCCTTTAAACTGACTTCTTCTAATACCTGAAAGTTCCTCTGAGCAGGATGCACACAATCACCATTGTACATACCAACCCTGATGTGAAGAGAAAGGGAGATGGCACGAGCGAGGCACGAGCAATTCAGATTCGTAACGGGTGAACGAGAACGAGAGTTTCGTGCACTAAAAGGAAACTTCCTTCAATAAAGGAGCGGGGCCCTAAATAGACAATATTGGTTAGAAGGAGCCGCGCAATTAGCAGCCAAGTGACTGATAATGAAAGAGGTTGAGCCCTGGGAAAGGAGGGTGGTCCCATTTGAATGTAAAACGTGCGTAAAGATGCGGGACCCATCCAACACGAGACCTCTCAAAGCCCTGGAAGACTTCGAATGGGTGAGTTTACTGTTTTCCAACGACGGGAAACGACCACCGCGAACCTCTCGGCATATTTTTATGTAGTCACTGACTCGTCCATCATGCTCAAAGCGGAAATTTTGCGTAGTAATCACAGCGAGCATGAACTCTGGAAATATGATTACTCACGTGGCTGTATACCGCGGCGTTGAAATAGTATCCTATTTGTTGTTGACGTTTTTCCACGTGAATAAATCAAAGCTTCATGTCGAAAAAATCCAACGCCGTGACGATTTTCCACTCAGTAGACATCATATTAAATAATTTTATGTAAGTGTCTACAGCATTCGATCAAAATCAACTCCATCAGGGCCTACCACGTGACAGATTCCAACTGACCCAAACTTGAATGCGTGACCAAAATCAATAGTAAGTGAATATAATATCTAATAATTTTTAGTTTGGGCTATTGGATTGACCGCGTGGCCCCAAAGAGTCCTAAAAAACGAATCAGAAATTCATCCAGGTTCGTTAAAACAACGCGTAAAACCCTTTACTGAAATTTTCAAGTTATGGTGTTGATTGCGGTGGCATGCCAGTTATTGTTCTTTCAAAATTGAAAATTTAGTTTGATCAATTTCATTCATCGTCGTTTATACGCCAAAATACTTTGTTAACTTTATTAAAAAATAAGTAACAACCTATGAATAATTGTGTAATGAGATGACTATCGGTGTAATACAACTGTAATGAGTGTCCTCTGCATTAGTCATTGTAACTTCTACCTCAACTTTTCTTGTTCTCTTAGCAAATTTTCAAAAAATGAAGGTATTGCAATGGATTCAAAGTTTTCAAAACATGAATTTTTGAAACTGTTTTATAGGCAAATGCGTTTCAGAGCACCCTGAATTCATCCCGAGATTTTAACAAAAATGTATATATATGTATGCATCATCAAAAATGTATATGTATGCATATTTTTATATTAAGGTTCTTATTGCCAAACAAAAGGATGAGTTGAAGATGGGCAATTTCCAAAAATCTTGAAGGGGGACAAATTTGAGTTTTGAGGGGTCACAAATCTGTAAAAACTGCTAAATTCACGAAAAATTTATACAGAATCACTGAAAGTGGTTTGAAAGGTGAGTTAAGACAGAAAAATACCATTTCAGTTGTTTTTCATACAGAATTGCTGACAGATTTGGATTTTTGGGGGTAAAAAATTAGTATTAATGGCTAAAATCAATATTAATCCACCTGACGTTGTGTGGGATGGCGATTCACGACGCAGGTACTATTTTGACGATAAAAATATTTTCCTCAAAAAGAGTGGGTCAGATTTCATTTTACAAGAATCAAAAATCGGTAAAAATGGATAAAATAAAGGTACAATTATATAATTTTACTGAAAGTGGTATGGTTTGTCGCTGTATCATATTTTTTTACACAATAGCACGAATATTTCTTTGAAAATTTGCTCTTATTGCCACGCAGCATGACTGGAACTTTTTTGACTCTTGCAATGGATCTCATAATTTTTTCTCGTACCTGCAGCAGGATATCATATTCCTATAGATTTGCGACACTGCCAACCTCTTCCTCGGCAGAAGCCCAGATCTGGAATGCCGACCTTCCCGGCACGTGGTGAGCCAGAAGAAGCCGGCTCCGGCGACCCTCCCAAGTCGTTATGAGGCTTCATTCCCATTTACGTGCCCTCCCTCTAGTTTATACTTGCAAGATAAGTTATTTTACTTCCTCGGAAGCTTTCTTTGTGCCCTCTTCCACTTGATGCATCCACGTCACTTTCACGTTTCCTCGACTTCAAACGAGCTTTCGACTGCCAGTTGGGTCGACCCTTAATTAAACCGGCGTATTTTCATATCTGGAGCCGCGATAAGCGGGGGAGAAGAGCGATCCATTACTATCTGGATCCCGTGTCAACATTGCGATTACCTCTCCTTCGTCGACCTCCTCTCCTTGTCCCTCTTAATGGAAACAAAAGGAAGAGACTGAGATCTTCCTCTTTTTTTCTGGATTCTTGACAAGGGATCTCTCCATCACTAATGGACTCGGCTCATGTAAGAAAATTGATGAATGCTATCCGCTCCATTTCATTCAATAATTCATCAGATTAAAACCCTTAACTTCACCATTGACAAAGGATGTATTTTAGTGAATTTTTTCGAATCATCTATAAGAAAAGTACCATGCATTTTGATGAGCGGGTAGATGAACATATAAGGATTTTAGAGCTTCCCTGTATGTCACACAGAAAAACCTTCCCATCACACGATTTGTCTCTTCATTGTTTTAGTTAATAGGTGGCTATGCAATTATTTATTACAGAACAATACCTTCTTGATGAAGGTTCTCGATGTAAAATGAATGAAATATTTCAAAAACAAGAAATGAACTTTTCAATAGTTCTTCCATAAAATTTACTTCCTTTGTTCCGGTGTTGTGTGTAATTGCTCAAAGCCGAGCAAAAGGTCGTGGGCCATTTATTCCTGTGTTGAAACAACTGATGAGCATTCCATTTCAGCGAGTGATTTGAAGACAGGTATAATGCAATATACTACTGAATTTGCCTAGTAACCGTTGGTTATAATTATAACACATGGGTTCCCAGGTTCCAGTCCCGGATCGGAGGTAATTTTTTTTTTCTTTTTTCTTTGTTTGGACTAAGTATTGATCCGTTTTCGCTCGGAACACTATAATTACGTTTCCTTGAAAAATATTCTTGTAGATACTCAGAAGGTAAATGCCTATTCTCCTCTACTCTACTTATAGGCATATTTTTCTGATGTTCATTACACGTAGGTACACCTGCTTACCGGACATCTTACCGTCTCTCTTGTAACAGTGTGGCTGTTCTCGAGTAGTTTTTGGTCCGGTGGAGACGGGGTCGGTGAGCGGAAGCCTAATCGATATCCCTTCTCCAGGAGGGGGACTCTCGAGGGTCCACTGTCACACTCTATCACATGGTAGCAGAGCGTGGTTTGGTAGTATGCGCTGAGCAACTCACCATACTCCATCCACTTTTTGTGGGCTTTCCAGAAGGATAAGCCCAAAGGTTTCCTTTACTAACAACCTGTCCCTTTGATAATACATACATCTATTCGCTTTCCCACCCCCTTTGGAGTGTCAGTATAATTAAAATATACTGATCTCATTCGAAGGCGACTGATGCCATGTCCCAATTTACAAGTCCCAGTATTTGTTCCATCCTAACAATGGAGGTTGATCACCCAGAGATTGCGCAGATGAGCACAATTCACTGGACAACAACCTCTGACAACATTATCCGCCGTAGGAGCTTTGCTCTCCACCAGTAAATATTATTGAGGTAGTACCAATACGATGGAGTTTAGTCACCTTGAAGTTGTTCAGATGTCGTTTCCTGAACCATAACTTCATACTACTTTTCATTCCCCCTTTTCCCTCTCATACTTCTGCTACACAGAAGTATGTCAGAAGTATTTCTCTCTACTCTACTCTGGAATACATTTTGGACAATTAAAAGTTCCAAAAAGATTATGAAACTTGTTGACGAGCTTCAATAGGTAACGGCCTTCTCATTGATATTCACGGTTTTATGTTGGCGGGCCCTTCCTGGCGAACGTCTTACCTTATCCGGTCAGTCAACGATTGAATAGTTTGCGGTTGGGGGCCCCTTGTAGCCGCAATTACTTGCCGAACCAAAGCAGTAATTTCTCATTTATGCTTCGAGTCCGTTAGGCAGTAAACATCTCTTTAGTTTATGTTCCAATACGGCACGGAA
The DNA here is from genome assembly GCA_954871275.1 of Leptopterna dolabrata. Lineage (NCBI taxonomy): Eukaryota > Metazoa > Arthropoda > Insecta > Hemiptera > Miridae > Leptopterna > Leptopterna dolabrata. The sequence goes on from OX940980.1 coordinate 46,606,544, forward strand.
GGAGTGAGTCGAACTCCCATATTTTCTATCTGGATGTTTGAAGAGCCCTTGTTTGACATTTTATAGTCGAACGCGGGCTCATTGAACCCGTGAGAATGAACACCGCTACTTATCTGATCCGTAATGGTGACCCTTCATTCAAATCATGCTTGATGATTCAGGCATCGAGTTTAGTATGCAATATCGCCCGGTTACCAAAACTCCACAGTACTTGGGATGGTTCGAATAACGAGTAACCAGTTACAAATAACATCCTATTCGAAAACAACGAAATCGCTGTTACTCAGTCCATAAAATAGCAGTTTAACAAAAAACGAATGAACGAACATGGATATATTTTACTGTATAATATCCATGAACCCAATGAAGCGTCTTCAGCATTTAATTTTGCTGTCAATTTAAATGTCCGAGAGTGACATCGGAGTAAAACGCTACCGTCATTCTGTTACGAAGGTTGCTAGGTCCACAATTTTTTCTGTAGGTCTACAGATTTTAAATTTGGTACAAATACAGGCTATTCACACAAAATCCAATGTTTATCTTTCTTTTTTTCTTGTCATGATCCACCGATCTAAAATCTTTTTATTCACTGACTTTATCTGCTATTTTCTGTACTTCGTTATCCGTTCCTGTTCCGCTATTCTGTTAAACATTTTTGTTATTCCACGGTTTTGGTTACGCTTCATTTCGACTTTCGACGCGTGTTCGATCCGTTACTCCGTTATTAAACTCTTGTATTTCAAACTAAGATATTTCATCAACATTTATCTGTTTGGAGAGACTGTTTGACTGTTTATTTATTAACCTGCACAGAAATTAGGGCCATAAGGCCCTCTCTACCACTCTGGCAGGAAACTTAATTATACAAATAGGTACAGTAAGAAATTATCAGACTTCATAATACATATTGCGCTCAGAGTTCACTTCACTTAAAGTTCATTAAAGTATCCACTTAATCTTAATACAACTCATATTTAAATTTACTCTCATACTAATATTTAACACATAAAACTCGAATTTAAATTTATAATCATAATTTAAGTATAGTATACAATTGTACAACAGAAAAATCACTCTTCAAAATTCAAAAAAAAATCACTCTTCAAATGTGCAACTGAAAAATCACTCTTCATACTCATAAATTTTTAATAACTTTTCCTTTAGTCTTTTCTTAAATGTACCGATAGCTAAATCTGTATCGAACAGCTCAATATTATCATTTTGCATGCGCACTGCTTGAACATGGAATGATCTATTAAAAATCATTGTTCGATGTAAAGGACATTGTAGGAGCCTATTACTACCACGAGTATCAATATTATGAATATTAACCATTAACAAAAACTCATCATACAAATAAGAAGGTTTACTATATTTTAAAATCTTAAAAACAAGCACTCCAAGGCGATACCTTCTCCACTCTCTAATCTTTAGCCAACCAAGTTTTTGGAAATACGGCGTGACATGTTCCCACCTAGGAAATTGAAATTTGAAGCGAGAGAGAGAGAGAGACAAGGAACCAGCATTAGCGCTATTCGAGTTAGAATAAATAAATAGGTACTTAATAAACTTTTATTTTCATAATGGGTAGCATAGCACAATTTTTCCCTCCTTGTGTAACGCAGGTACGTTACCTACATGATATTAGTAGGAAGTTGAGAAAAATTAGGGTAAAATGCAGATAAAATTGACAGAAAACCGATAGGTGAAATAATCACTATGGTCAATAAATGTAATTAGGTATAATTCCATCGACAAGTGGTGTATTGTAACAAAAACGACGGGGAAAAACGTGAAACAACGGAAAAATGTACTGTGTCAACATTAAAAATAACGAGCGTTTCGCATAGGTAACAAAAATTAACAATGGTGGGGGGGGGGGGGGGGGACCGGTGGATTTTTTCTGCTAATCTTTCCAAGTTGCTATTTAAAGCCGATCAAAATAACAGCTACTGTTTTGTAACGAACGAAATGTAACGTTACGTGAAAGTAGCACGCCCATCCCTCACAGTACACACGAAACAGCTATTGACCGGTTGATGCTATTTCAAGCAGTTGAGGCCAACTAGAATTTATTAAAAACAATAATAAACTGTGTAGTTATCAAATACCTATTTGATGTTTGTTACTGACGAGGAATTAGTCACTGAAACCGGTAAAACTGTGTACTTCTGTTTTGATTGGAAATAGAAGAATTTTTTAATTGGCTCTCGACGATCTCGTCCAATCATGAATCTCACCTTCCCATTATTCAGGCCAAGACCTGGACGGGAATTCGCATCAATTTTTTTCGTATTTTGGTTTATTATTTTCAATAATGAATCATTGGAATCGAGCATGAAAACAAAAATTCTAACCCCCCTCAAAATTTGATGGTTTACGTTTCAAGGTAAGTACGTAAAATCCGAAAATGCAATAAAACTATTTCCGTCTGTCCGCCGTACGCCGTACGGGCCACTTTTCTTAGTTACCATGAAAAGAAATCGATGAAATTCGGGTTATAGGTTCGGTTCGGGGTCTAGTTGGTCCTCGAAGCTCGGCGTTACTGTCAGTCATCTCTAAGGGGTTTATAAACGGGGGTTGACATCTCGAAAACTTTCGATGGAAGGGTATGGTTTTTCTTACGATATTAAATTTGTCTTCAGCTAAACAATTTTTTGAGACCACCCGGAGCATTGTACGTCCAGCCGTTCGTATGCACCAAAAAGCTTCGTCAACACGATCGTGAATCAAACGGTATAAATCCGGCCTGGATTTCATCACTACGGAGCACCTGATTGTAAACAAGGATGGCTGTGTGAAGTCGAGTTGGTTATTGTGCGATATTATTTCATTTGATAAGTGATGGAATATTGGATTTTGTTGGTAGGTACTTGTAAAACTTGAACAAACTTTGAAGTATTATTGATGGGTAAATTATTACACAACGGTAAATTATTACACAACGGTAAATTATTACATAACAGTAAATTTTTACACAACGGTAAATTATTACAGAACGGTAAATTATTACACAACGGTTCATCTACCAAGAAGGGGATGGATTTCGTTGATCGGTACGTTTGCAACTTGACCAACCGTTGAAGTATTATTGATGGGCAAGTTATTACACAACGGTTCATTATACATGACCAGAGGGTAGGTAATGACCACAGAAAACAGTGATCTACGCAGAAGGGCATCTATTTCACTCCACATCAACAATTTTCCTTCAGAACTTCATTATTTGCGATTCTTTTCGCCATTTTAGTTACTGCTTGTCATCGACAGAATTATTTTAGCAACATTTAACTCGTGATTTAGTTAGGTACCTAGAAACGAGTACGGGGTTAGGTACTAACCTACGGAGGGTCTGCGATCTACATAATATGTATAGAGTAGTACATATTATATGATATAGACGGGTTATCTATACAGAGAGCTGTGATCTGTAACAGAAGGGTATTCTGTACAAAATAATGAACTGTTGTGCAGGGATTTGCAGCGTTTTTCCTTCGTTTTAACTATGTATTATTTAGTTATTCATTTATTTTTATTATTTTTACATAAATTTATTAATATGCAGTGACAGAAAAAAAACGGAGTTTCTCATCACGATAATTGCCCAACGGGACAAAGATATTTTTCGACAAACTCCACCACGAATACCTACCTACTTTTAGAAACAATTATTGAACCTTCGACTCTCTACTACACCACTTATATGTGAATGATATTTTATCCTACTTTTTACCTACACGTATTTTATACCTAACCATTACAACACCATTACAACATTTTCCGCTTCCACTTATACCAGTAAACTCACGTTGAGTAAACATTCGTTCCTCCAAAAGTAACTCAAGGTTTTAAATGCGGCAGAAAACGGCTACTTTCAGAGATCCCTTCCCCGTTATGACGCAACGTCACGTTACTCCTACATAAACATTAAACTTTTCCCATAGTCTGGAAGTCACTTGGCTCCGAGACGGCGGAGTTGAGAGAAAAACAAAAGTAAAATAAATAAAAAAATTAAAAATGTGGGGGAAAAAAATCGTACACGCATTCTCATACGCCTTGTAAACTCCGAGATGCCCCTACGAAGGTTTGATGCATGATAATAGAATGAAGAGCCTTTGTCAGTTGGAAGAGAAAATTATAGTCCGAGTCATCTGCTTGGCTGACACGGTTGTTCCCCGGCCTGAAATAATAATTACATTTTGTTAGTTATACATTCAGCGTATCGTTTTTATGGAGAGCTTTACAAGTTTTTATGCATAGGAAGGCCTCTTCTGTTTCATTTGGTCCGTTTAGACGACCGATTCATTAGGGGATTGGATAAAGGGAATTAATTATTGGGAACATCGAAAATACTGTCATTCAAATACATCCGCCGCATCTATAACGGTTATCAGTCGCCTACCGACTAGTTACAACATCGAATGTTGTAGCTTTGGCGGGTTAAAAGGGAAGACGAGCCTGATTTTTTGGTTTATTATTCTGTGAATAATACACCTATGTAATCGCTCAGCAAAAAAGTTTTATAGCAGCCTCTCAAAATTTTTACTTTTACGTTTCAAGGTGCGTAGATTCCAACATTGCAATGTCCGTCCACCGTGTCACGCATATCTACTTCATTTTCGGTATAAAAAATTCGTCCTTTCGCACGCAGGCTCAATTTGGGCCCTAGTTATGTCCCGAAACTTTGCAGCCCGATCTGAATATACCCAGGGGTGTTATGAGTGAAAATGTGTATAAAAATAGTTACTTTTTGTGTTTCAGTAACACAAAATAATAAGGTATAAGGTATAATTTTCTATGTTTTATGGGGCGAGAAGACCGAATATGAAGTCGATTTTGATCAAAGAGTGGAAAATTGAGGTTATACCAAAGGTTCAGCTCCGGAAATTGATTTTTTTATGAGTAAAAAACCTGGGAAATCGTCTGAAATCACCATCAATTTGTATAATAACACTAGAAAAAGTGTCAATACGTGAATCAAGACGATTAAATGGCACCACCAATGAAAAAAATTTTCGAAGTTTTCGTAAAAAAAAAAGGGCGTACCTAATCCGTGTTTTGGAGGCCAAAATTGGTGGAAACCATCAGAAATAGCTATTTCAATTATTTCACGTGAAAGAAACAATAAATGAACAGCCATAATAAATTTCTGTATGTATGTCCAATACAATACCCGTGTGACAAGGACTTTGCAGCGTTTTTTCCCCCCGTTTAGTTTGGAATCGATCAGGGGCTCGATTTGTACCCGCGTAAAGTTCATCCAAATCAGACTGTGGAGATTTTTCTATACCTATATGTGCAAAGGTCTCCCTGGGAAACTAGTCTTTTGGGACCAAATGTAGAAGGTAGTTTGGATCTGGTTCACCGGTAAGTTCATAAGGTTCCGAGCTATTCGTTCATTACTGTAGCCCCATCATTTACCTTGGTAGGTACTGAACAAACTAAATCACTCGCAATGAAATCGTGGAAGCCCATTGAAAAAGAAAAAACTGAGTTATTGAACGGTTGCTTATTTCTACTAATACACGAAAGATAGATACTGTTATACCGGTGTCGGTGATCAAACCATCGGCCGTAACAAACATTAGTTATTATTTTATTTTTTGTTTCTTACTGATGATGGTTTGATCACCTATTTCGGTAGGTATATAACCAGTATATTTTTCCTGTATGAGGGGAAATATACAACCTTTGGACAACCTTTTGCTTCCGAGTCTGCGAAGCAGCGGAAGCCTTGTGTTCACTTTCATGAGCCAAAAAATTTTTGTCTTCAGAAATCAAAATTTCCACTTGCATTTTGCATTTCAAAGCCTACTGAACAAATTTGGTTCCGTGTCTGTCTGTCTGTGAGTCTGTCTGTCCGCATTTCCTTGTTACAGCCATAACTTCCACGATTTTGAATTGATTCAGCTCAAATTTTGAGGGATGGTGCGGATGAGGCCCCTTGAGGTCCCATACAAATTTCAACATGATTGATCCAGCGGTACGCCCTGCGCATGCGCTAACGTTAAATTCAACAAACACTCATAACATTCACAATTTTGATTCAATTTCGCTCAAATTTTCAAGGGTTGTTTGGACAAGGCCTAGTGAGTTCCAGTATGAATTTCAGCATGATCGGACCCTCGGTGCGCTCTGCGCATGCGCTGGCGTGAAATAGATTCAATTTCCTTGTTACAGCCGTAGTAACCAAAGATTTCACCCAATTCACACAATTTATATGGGGCCCATTGAGGTCCCATATAAATTTCAACATGATAGAGCCAGCAGTTCGCCCTGCGCATGCGCTAACGTGAAATTTTTCAAACACGCATAACTTTCGCAATTATGTATAATGGACGTAATGTATTATGGACGTAATGTTATGTAATATGTATATTTCATGTAATGTTATGTTATGTAATATGTATATTTCACGTTATGTAATGTTATGTAATGTTATGTTATGTAATGTAATGTAATGTAATGTAATGTAATGTTATGAAATGTAATGTTATGTTATTTTGCTTCCGAGTCTGTTCTATTTTATAATGGGTCACTCTGATTGTGACGAGGAAGCTCCTGTGCCATCACCTTGGCAGTGTATTTTTTTTTTATTATTTCATTTTTCTCTGCTACTGCGAACACCAAGTAGTCACTTACGCAAGTAGTCGATCGCTATCGGCAAAACATCTGAAATATTCTGCACATCCGGAATTTCCTGCTTCTCTTTTCCTATAAAAACGAGTACAAAACTTGAGGGCTGGACACCACAAATAACACCAACAAAAACTATGGCTTCTGTATGTCAACAAACCCCTTCATGGCTTCTGTATACGCATGCGCAATATTGTTTCGTTTGGAAAACTAATTTTTCTAGCAAAGTTTTCGTGCCGGTTGAGCCAAATCCCACTTGGGAATTGAAATTTGTGTTTCGAATTGTCCACAGAAGATCCAACACTCATTTCCATAAACTTGTTACTGCCTGTTTATGTAGGTAAACCCAGGTTTGGAGGTGCCCCATGGTTTTATTTATCCTAGCAGAGATGTTTCGTGTTTGTTGAGCGAATGGCTTAGTCGTATTTTGAATTGAATCGTTGATCGACCGTCGCGAGACCTCCCGTATAATCACATTTCGTCTTGGGGTCCTCAGGGAATGTGAGTCAGGTTGGCGCTGACAGCAGCCGATCCGTAACGCTTATGACCGATGAAATTGGTAACAGTTGGTCAGGGAAACCTCCCCCCACCAGCCGGACCTGTGGGAGAGCTCTCGGGATCGTCTGGTGGGGAACCGTCGAGGACTCGGGCAAGAGGAGGTGAATGGTTAGCGGTAACAAGCTCGTTGGAGGCTCGCTGAGGAGAGGATCCAGGATGAACGGGCGAGCCGGACTCCTTGGAAGGAAAGGTATGAAGACTGGAGGGGGTGCGGTGGCATGCAGAAATAATAGGGATGAGTGTGGACATAAGTGGCCCCACCGCCAGGGGGCCTAACACTTCCACTCCCACTTCGGAGCCAAGGGAACTCCTTCTCGAGTCGTAGGAAAAATTGGCTCCGTCTTCCTCAAATAGGAAACGACCCGGGTTGCTTTCAAACGAGTCAGCCGCATTGGTCAGTTGGAGTGACTTGCCCAATTTTGGTTTATTATTTTCAATATGAACCTTTGGAATCGAGCATGAAAGAATTTTTTAACCCCCCCCCCCCCTCCCTTCCCCTCAAAATTTGATGGTTTCCGTTCAAGTTACGTAGAATCCGAAAATGGAATGAAAAAATTTATGTCCGTCCGCCGTAAACAGTACGCCCTACTTCGCACTTTTCTTAGTTACCGTGAACCAAAATTAATAAAATTTGGTTTGTAGATCCGTTCGGGGTCTAGTTGGTCCTCGAAGCTCGGCGTTACTGTCAGTCATCTCTAAGGGGTTCAAAATAGGGGTTGAAATTTTCAGAACGCCGTATCTCGAAAACTTTCGATAGAAGGGTCAGAACTCAGGGGTCTGACTCAGAACTGTCAGAGGGAGTTCCGTCAGAACTTCATTATTTGCGTTTCTTTTTGCCATTTTAGCCACCCGGAGCATTGTACGTCCAGCCGTTCGTGTGCACCAAAAAGCTTTATCAACACGATCGTGAATCAAACGGTATAAATCTGGACCAGATATCATCACTAGGGAGCACCTGGTCATAATCACGGATGGCTGTATGAAGTCGAGTTGGTTGTTCTGCGATATTGTTTCATTTGATAAGTGATGGACTATTGGATTTTGTTGGTAGGTACTTCTGAAACTTGAAGAAACGTTGAAGTATTATTGATGGGTAATTATTACATAACGGCATATTATTACACAACGGTAAATTAATACACACCGGTTCATCTACCAAGAAGGGGCTGGATTTTGATGATCGGTACTTTTGCAACTTGAACAACCGTTGAAGTATTATTGATGGGCAAGTTATTACACAAAAATGGTTCATTGTACTTGACCACGAGGGTAGGTACTGACCACAGAAAACAGTGCTGTACGCAGAAGGGGCATCTATTTCACTCCACCTCAACAGTTTTCCGTCAGAACTTCATTATTTGCTTTTCTTTTTGCCATTTTAGTTACTGTTTGTCATCGGCAGAATTATTTCAGCAACATTTAACTCGTGATTTGGTTAGGTACCTAGTAACGAGTACGGGGTTAGGTACTACCCTACGGAGGGTCTGCGATCTACATAATATGTATAGAACTAGCTGTGTACCCGCGCTTCGCAACGGTAGAACAGACACCCCCTGTATCCCCCCCTCCTCAACTGATCAGAAACCTTCCCCAATGCCAACCCTAACTGCCTTTAACCCCCCACCCCACCCCGTATCCTATGAACCCTCCCTACCTGGTTAGAAACATTCCTCAATGTTCACACAACAAATTCCCAAAGTTGCACTCCAATTGGACAAGTAGTTTTGAAATTTCTGTAGACCCCCCCCCCCCCCCTCTCATAACCTGTACCCCCCTCCCACTAACATCCTGATTGAAGTACCACTTGAATGTACTCGTCGAGCTGAATCCAGAATCTAATTACAATCGGATTTACGTCCAACCGTTCAAAGTTATTATAAGCATAAACGTCCTCATAGAAGTGATTATAACACGTTTTTTAAGAGTATTTCATTCATAGCGTTTCAACGGATGGACAGATTCAAATGCGGATTTTTCATAAACCTTCCCAGATAAATTCTGCGTCAAATGGTACCAGCCGCAACTTTCTACAATCGGATTTACGTCCAACCGTTCAAAGTTATTATAAGCATAAACGTCCTCATAGAAGTGATTATAACACGTTTTTTAGTAGTATTTCATTCATAGCGTTTCAACGGATGGACAGATTCAAATGCGGATTTTTCATAAACCTTCCCAGATAAATTCTGCGTCAAATGGTACCAGCCGCAACTTTCTACGTTCAGCCGTTCTCAATTAATGCCGAGACAAACAAACAGACAAACAAACAAACAGACACTGTTTTATTATATGTATAGAATAGTACATAAATAAAGGGTTTTCTATACAGAGAGCTGTGATCTGTAACAGAAGGGTATTCTGTACAAAATAATAAACCGTTGTGCAGGGATTTGCAGCGTTATATTAGTTCGATTCAGAAGTCGTTCTGGTTGTGTACTTTTATTGGGGGGGGGGGGGGGGGTAAAAATCCATACGATCTTCAATGATTGAGAGTGATGTATGCCCCATCATAAGGGACGTCCGCGCATTGCTCAACGGGTTGTTTTGACCTGAGGATTCGGAGTTTCGTGGCTAGATAATTATCATCTTCTCAATCTCGTTGTTTGGTGTGCAGCCCCCGCCTCTGATTCCAGCATCTCTGATCCATCTGGAGCAGTGGAAAAACGTGTGTTGGGCGTCATCATTCGGTGCACTTCAGTACCAACTTGGCGGTGTCTCCCATCTCCCTCTTGCGAAGGTGACCCCAAAAATATCCACGGCCTGACAGGAACATTGTGATGTAGAAATCCACCTCTCCGCGCCTCCTGTCCAGCCAAGGGTCAGCCATGGGAGTGGGTGCATGCTTCCCTACAACCAGATTCCCACTCAAGCTGCCACTGCCTCAGTGTTTCCTCTCTCTTCTCTTTTCTAATTTGAGGTGTAGGTCTAAATTCTAAATTCTAAATTTGAAATTCTTAAATCGAGAGTATAGGTACCTATAAAACACTTTGTATACGTCTACAGCACTAGCTAAACCAGAGTTTAAATGCTCTAGACGACCTTATATGACTTCGTCAACGGTCGGTAGTCTTCTGCTCTGCGGGCAAAAAACCACAAGTGAGTAAGTCAGCTCCCGTTTCTCAAAGGTATAGATTTACCTTTATCCACCGGTTAACTGGTTGGTTGGTGTTTGAAATGGATCAGTTTCAGTGAGGAATATATAAGACATTTGGTTGTTTACCCATTATTTATTGTGCTGGTGTATCTGGTGTTTCTTCTTACATTTAGTTTGCAGCCTTCGTTAGAATCGTAGCAGTAGTATCCGAGTTGGTGGAAGTAATTTGTTCACTTTCAGTCCTTCAAAACATTATAGGGATTGCGCGAAGACAGCTTTCTGCTCAACTTTGGTTTTGTTTCTGTAAATAATATGTTTGTTCGTCTGTATGTTGACACACATATGTGTCTATTCATCAGATTTTGATGTAGGTGATGGAATTCAAGTGGAGGTATGTGTTATGGTGATATGGGGTGGTCTCGAAATATACTAGGATAATTAATTTCAACTGGAATTGAAGTCTTAGCATTCTCTGCGCATGCCTATATTTTATATTCTACTTATAATATGTAAAGAAGCATAGCTATGGCGCAGCTAAACGGACCACCAACATTAGGGATTCACAATAATTTTGTTACGCTAATTGGTTCATTTTTGGGGGGAGGAAAATATTACCTACAATTGTACATGAAAATATAAACTAAAATCAGTAGAGGTACGGTGTAATCTGAGTACTATTCCGCAAGTTAGTGGTATATTTACTTCAATTCTGCGCTTTATGAGAGCTTACTAACAGAACTGTATCCTGATATTCATAGTTATTCGGTTTCTGGCCAAATCCAATAGTTGCGTCAAATCAATGGGGAACCCAAAGGTTTAGTATTGAAAATAACAATCCAAAATTTCTGTTCGTACGCCGTACTTCGGATTTTTCTTAGTTACCACGAACCAAAATTAATGAAATTTTGTGAATGAAACTGTATAAAACCGGTCCGGATAATATCATAGCTAGAAGGGAACGACTGATTATAATCACGGAAGGCTGTATGAAGCCGAGTTGGTTGGTCTGTGATGTTATTTCATTTGAAGAAGGATGGCTCTTTTGGATTTTGTTTTTGCAACTTGGACAAAGGTTATACTTCATGAATAACAAGAAATAATTAATGAATTAATTAATCTCGCGCATTTTTATGAAACTGTGATTACAGTACTCCAATACTTGATTTAGGGCTTTCCTGGGAGGATTTCGATGGTAGGTATTGACCACAGAAAACAAGTGATCTATGCAAAAGGGGCACTGATACAGGAAAATAATAAACCGTTGTGTGATACTGTGGAGCATTTTAAATGAAAGTAGATTCCATCTTGAAATTTTTGACACCAACCGCACTTTTCTAAGATAAATGGTTTTGATTCTATGAAGTTTCGTGCACTAGAAGTGACGTAATCCCTCCCACCTGGGTGGGCCCTCTTGCCCGGTGTGACGTCACTTGTGCACGAAATTGCTAAGAATCGTTAAATAAAAACTACGTGTCGTAGGTTAGTGAGGTTGGTGCCAATATTCTCTGGATGAAATGCACTTGCATTAAAAAAAAATTAAAAAATAAATGAACTTACGTTTTTTGATCCGTGGGTAACCCTAATTATAAACAGACCCAGAAAAATCCATGTGAATTTATTGTGATTTGTGGTTGGGGAGGTGGGATTTTTGATTTTCTCACATACAGACGCAGCTGATTTCTCATTTTATGATCTCAGGCGAAGTCGCTGGTCTGATAGTGTTTACTTATTTGGGTTGGAATGCTGGACTTGACATCCTTACTAGGGGAAAACCGTTTTCAGTGTAATAAACCGAAGTACCTAATGAAAAAAGCAAAAGGTGAAAAATTACTTTTAGAAAATAAGACGGTCCTGTTTCAAGTCTGCGGTCCTCCCGCCAATTATTATCGAACGGCACTGCCGGAATGCAGCCAATCTTCAGTTATGCAGTTTTCCCATTGCATGCAGTTGAAAAACTTCACCTACAAGAAATTATGTCAAAATGTTAATTACTTTGGAAAACCGGCAGATAGCGCGGAGGGTAGAGGAAGCACCTAGTAATAATGGGAATTGCCTCTGCCACAAGAGGCGGTCAGAAGGCGTAATATGATAATTGGACTGCATAGGCGTAGCAGAAGTCTCATTGTTCCTGGAACCTGCCCGATGTCAACAATATCACAGAGAAGGAAAAGCCATTGTGCCTCGTATGGTAACCGCTGAGGCTGAAGACCGTTCTCCTTGTTATAATTATTGCAACGCTCGGCGATGTTGATTAGGTTCATAATCCAAACCAAATGGAGCGCGACTGCTTAACAGCAGTACGAAGTGACAACAGTACAAGCATCCTCGTTATTCCTATTCACTCATTAGCTTAAGTCACATGGAAGTTGCCAAACCTGTGACTGCAGTAGCATATTATTGTAAATATGTCTCAATACGTACTTAAAAACGCTAGAAAATATCTCCGAGGTTCCGATCAACTGAAAATATTCTGCAAAAAGCCCAAACCATCTTAAGTTGATGTAAAAAGTTGGTGTTTTGAGAAACTATTACAGAACAGTAAGAGATTATTTTGGGATGATAAAGGTTACGGTGAACTCTAGTAGAAACAGTTTTTTTCTTCAGTTCCACCAACATCTCATAGATGGTGGGTTACAGCCTACGGATCATGAAGCGCTTCTTGTTCTTCGTGTACTCCCTTACTTGCAGCTCAGTCTCCCTAGACCTACCAGCTGCTGATGGAATATCGCCACTTTGCCGCTGTGTGGGGGTTAGTGTTTGGAGCCAAGTAAAATGCTAAATTTGTCAATATTCCGCTGTATTATTTTTGCTGATATGTTTTTCTTGAGCGAAATGACTGGGTGGAAAAAAATATTTCAGAATTTTATGAGTTTTGGGGTGTTTATGCACTGAGATCTTATATACAGATACCCAACCGCCCATTCGCTGGTTGGAAGGCTATTTCGTAGTTTTAGATCGAATGTAGGTGTGTATTGCTTGAGTGGGGTGTGGGTTTTGTACTTATCAAAGACCCAAAAGAAACTACCTTGGTAGGAATGCGCTGGAAAAGTGCCTAGGAATCGTTAACTGTTATGGTTCAATAACTGAAATGTCGGGGTTAATTCACTAGAAAATACTGTTCATTCATAAATTGAAAATACTTCCTTTATTGTGGGAAATTAGTTTCAAAAACTACTTTTCTAAGCTTTTCGCATATTATTCTTGGTCTTACTAATATTTTAAAGAACATGAGACAAATAAAATGAGGATATAAATTAAAGAAATCTAAATATTCAAGTTCGTCACTAATGAGCTAAGAGCTTAAGTGTTCATTCACTGGAAAATTCACCCGAGCTGCAAAGCATTTCAGAAGAGTTCATTAATTTCTGTATAGATAACTCTTTGTCTAGATCACTGTAGTTCCGAACATTACACCCTTGCAGTGTGCATCATTAGAAGCACGGATGACGAGAACACGGCTTGACCGGGCTGAAATATTGAGGATAAGTTGAGGTTGATCCTCAGTTGGTCCCATAAACTCTCCTGTCAGGTTGTTCAATAAAGGGCTCATATTCACACTGTTTCATTCCCCCTTCCATCTATCGAATTCTTCTATTTTGGGAACAAAGGATGGGAGATACAACGAAATGTTTGATAGAAAGACCAAAATAATATTTCTGGTCCTTCTCTGTGAGATTATTATTTCAGGAAGTGCAGAGAAAAAACGCTGCAAATTATTACAAAAGGTTTATTATTTCCTGTATAAATGGTGTTTCTGCGTAGATCACTGTTTTCTGTGGTCAGTATGTACCCTCGAGATCCCCCTGGAAAGCCCTAAATCGAGTACTAGAGCCTCCTGGAGCCTGGAGCGAGGTTTCATACAGATGCGCGGGGTTCAGTAATTCAATCATTCATCATTCATCATTTTGTTGTTGTTATTGATGAAGCATAAGGTAAATAAACCGTTGTGTAATAATTTAGTTGTGTAGTAATTTACAGGATAATAAACCGTTGTGTAATAATTTACAAATAATAACCGTTGTGTAATAATTTACCTGTATAGATGCCCTAAATCGAGTATTGAGCCAGCCCGGAAAGTACATTTCATAATTGTTGTTATTCATCAAACATAAAGTTTATTCAAGTTATGAAAGTAGGTACCTACCAACAAAATCCAGAAGAGCCTTCATTTTTCAAATGAAATAATATCACAGAACAACCAACTCGACTCCATACTCCGTGAATATAATCAGGTGCTCCCTAGCAATGATTATATCGGGCCAATTCCCAAATGTTACCGCGTCCCTAGCGATGATATCTGGGATGAATGTATACAATTTGATTCACCCTCCTGTTGAAGAAGCATGTCGGTGAAAATTTTGGGCCTTACTGTGAACGAACGGCTGGACGTATAATGCTCCGGGTGGTCTTAAAAAAACTCCCAAATTCAAGAAATATTTTAAAACGTTAAAAAATTCGAGTTAACGGCGTCCTGGACATTTCAACCCCTATTTTCCACCCCTTAGAGAGGAGTGAAAGTAGCGCCGAGGTTCGAGGACCAACTAGACCCCAAACGGGACGTAGGTACACACCAAATTTCTTTAATTTTTATTCATGGTAACTAAGGAAAGTGCGAAGTACGGCGGACGGACAGAATTTGTTTTATTGCATTTTCTGATTGTACATACCTTGAAACAGAAACCATCAAATTTTGAGGGGGGTTGAAATTTGTTGTTTCATGCTCGATTCCAAAGGTTCATTATTGAAAATAAAATAATAAACCAATATACGAGACATGAAGCGGGCACGTTTTTATGCAGCCAATGGTCGTAAGCAAGAGCGGTGGCAACTGATAGATTTTCACGGTATTAGAATTGTATCGTTTCTGTTCCAGAGATTCAGATCTTGATCGTTGAACTGGCAACATAAACAGAGATCACACAGCTGGATCCGCTATATCTTCTTTCATTGGCACGAAAAGTATTCATTTGATAGCGTAGATTACCTACGGAATTTCATAAAACCAAGCTCATCTGCACCTATTGAATACCCAAACACTAAGAACGTAAAGATAAATGAGGTTTAGTTGTTCATTTAAACGTTGAATGGCTCCCAGTGATCCTCAACCCTTCTGCTCTTTCCGCCCCAGACAATGGACCCCCTCGGCAGTCAAGCGGAAGCGCCCGCTCGACGAGATGGAAATAATATTAAAACAATGAAAGATTAAACAAATTGCAGCTAAACAGAGTTGATGAACTAAACGAGGGCCCCCACAACTCATTATTCCACTCAACCTGCATGAAGTGCCTATTGTATGTTGAGGTAATGGTGAGATATGGTTCAATTAAACCCACAACGGAAGCCCGAATAAATGCTCATTTTGGGAAAATTGCTCCAAAACGGGCTTTCAAGTCGTTCGTCAGAGAGAAGCATCCCACGATTCTTATCCTGGAATATTTCGAGCTAACGACGAAATATGAGATTTCATAGAGTTTAGAGGAGAGAAAATAAATTGCCTCGTTTCTCAACAATACCTCAGCGGAAGTTTCAGAAGACTACCATACCTTGGTTAATGTCCATATAATTATGCACCGAATTGAGCCAGAAGTGTCTTATTATAAATGAGCTCAATTTTCTTGAGATATTATAATAGTAATCGAGAACTGCCGTGCATGACTGGATTGTCGATTCTTGAAGGTACTTCTTCAGCCCTAAGTACTCTCCTGCTATGGAGACCCTTTTCAGACGCTTTTTTTGCGTAATCCTTTAATTTGAACAAATATAAAATATAATATATCCCCAATGAACATGCAATATAGGTTGGTACTAATTTTCCCTCCACACTCCTCTCGACTGATACATCAAATTGAAATTTGAGAGCAAGTAGAATGCTGCAGACCGTAGGTACCTAATAAGTCTCAGGCTAGTTTGATAATCAAGTTGTACTTGTGAAATGGCTGCTGCTTATATAGTCTTATTATACACTCTTGTACATGGTTAGAGATCAAGTTGTACCAATAGCAAGACTACTTCATTGGATCAGTTAATCCGTTCGTACTATTATTTTATTCACCAAGGGCGGACTGTAGATTCTTATTAAACTCGCCTTGGTTCTGATCATTCAACTTCCGAGAAGTATTTCCAACTTTGATGATGATTTATATATATATATCTACTCCCAAAGTACCAATAGTTACTAAGTAACCTAATTTGTTTTTTTGTTTTATTAAGGGAGAACCCAAATACACAAGAAGACTTAGAATATAACAATAGATAATAAATAAAAGAATAGAATATAGTACGAGAGGACTTAGAATATAGTAATATATAACAAATAAAAGAATATAATACCTAATAACAATTCCTTCGTCCGTCTACTCAGAGGTTAAATTAATGCAGGGTGGTAGTGACGTTTAGAATTGTGTAGAATTGCAAAAACGCTGCCAAGTCCGTGTCACATGTGTTTATTATTCTTCTGGACATACGTACAGAAATTTTTGCTGTTCATTTATTGTTTTGTTCATGTGAAATTATTGAAATGACCATTTTTGATGGTTTCCACCAGTTTTGGCCCCCAAAAATACGAATTAGGCTCGGCTTTTCCTTTCAACAGATTATTTTTGATCAGTGATATTACCATTTAATTGTGTTGATTCACCTGTTGATACGACTTCTAGTGTTATTATACAATTGAATGATGGTTTCAGACAATTTCCCACATTTTTGACTCATTAAAAACGAATTTCGGGAGCTTAACCTTCGTTACAACCTCAGTTCTTCACTCTGCGGTCGAAATCAACCATATATTCGGTCTTGTCGCCCTAAAAAACATGGAAAACGATACCTCACAAGCTCCCTAAAGCTCCCTTTTAGTTCACTAAAACCTCAAAAGTCCCTCGAAAACCCCTATTTTTACACTCATTTTTCTCCCATATCACCCCTGGGTGTATGCCGATCGGGCTACCGTGTTTCAGAGCACAACTAGGACCCAAATGTGTTCCCAAATGGGGACCCGAACTGTGTGGGGAAAAACTACGATTTTAGACCAAAATGTAATGTAAATTTAAGGCTGAAACTTCGATAGAACCTCAATGGAAATTGGTCAAAATCGACTTCCTATTCGGTCTTCTCGTCCTAAAAAGCATGGAAAACGATACCTCAAAAGCTCATGTTACTAATATTTTACTAAAACACAAAAAGTACCTATTTGTATACCCATTTTCACTCATAAACCCCTGGGTATATTCCGATCGGGCTGCAAAGTTTCGGGACACAACTAGGGCCCAAATGGAGCATGTGTGCGAAAGAACGAATTTTTTAGACCGAAAATGAAGCCGGTACACGTGACACGGCGGACGGACATTGCATTTTTGGAATCTACGCTCCTTAAAACGGAAAAGAAAACATTTTGAGGGGGTGTTATAAAATTTTTTTGCTGAGCGAATACATAGGTGCATTATTCACAGAATAATAACCAACCAAAATGAACGTAAGTATCTCAACTTCACCCTGTTTTAACCGACTTCATTATACGCAGCAGATCTGTGATATCCACGGAGAGATCCTGTTGGGTTAAGGTGAGGGCTAGGAGGTGATCCGCTAATTTTTGAAGGTAATTTGCATATTTTAAATATTATACTCTCATTGTATTGCCATCCCAGTAGTCAGTAGTTATATCTACAGCGAGTGAAAATGTGTGGTAAGAAAATAAACGTGAGAAAAAGTGTGCTGTAGTGAATGTTGTACAGGCAACTGAACTTTCGCTCTATTCATTTATATTATGGTGGAATCGTGGTCGTAACCTATGTAAGTGCTTATTGATTTTACAATATTGGCGAGCGGTCGTACTGCAATAAATGGAAAACGTAGGTACCTACTTACTCGCTGTACATTTTTTCGTCTATTTTACTCGTCAGACGTCCTTCACTGCACCTTCTCCCGTTCAATGCAAGGCGCAGTACGTGTAACGACGCGTTTTAATAACTAGAAGGTAACATTTGTGGTCAACTCCAAACCCAACAATCGTTTTGTTGCCCACAAATTGGCATCTTTGCTTGCGATGCGGGTGGTAATATGTGCCAGAAAGGTACTGGCAGGGGGCCCAGTCTCTCCCACAGTGGGATCAAAGAAGTTTTATGTACGGTGGAAACAAACATGATGGTTTACGTGGATGGGGGCTTGAGCTGGTGTTTTATACCTTTTTAAAATCCCTCCCGTATGCAATTCGAATGAGGGCTTTCATTTAGTCAGCTCGTGATCTACTGCTAGCACCACCACATAGTTAGGTAACTAAAGGGAGACTCACTCCTTTTTAACTCCGTTCTTTTGAACTGTATTCATATCAGTGTATAACTAAAGGGTAAAGCACCACGATCGATCTTATATTACTTGTACTTAGTGAATGATGAATGATGGTCCCAAGTTAATTTCGCTATATCCAAGTGTAGGTAGCTATACAATATTGGAATTTAGGTCATTCTCATTTTGTTATTGATCTACGTTTAACTTCTACTTTGAGATCTTCTACGCCAACAATATTATGTTGTGGATGCACTATGTAGTTACATCCATGACATTATCAGCGAATAACGTAGTTTATTACCTACTTCTTATAAGAAAAGCACAGTCAGTTATCATGTTCACGTTCGGTCCAGACCTTTATCTAATCCGCTATCGTAGCTGTTGATAACTGTAACTAACAGTAGGTAGTTGTTGTTGACAAGGATGTACCCATCAACTCCTACACAGTGCATAATTTTATTGTTTGCTGATCTCAATGTTAGATCGAAAAGTGGCTATCAGTAAAAACTCAAAATGCCTTTAAATATTATTTCTAACGAAAGATTTGTAAGTAGCGCTATCCACACCCACATTATTCCATTGCAGAATCTTATTTATGTCGGTCTCTGTAGCACGGCTTAGCCGGTTCCAACGCGGTTTTTCGAAGCATGATCAAACCAACATAATGATTCTAACACAGGCGGCCGAAATGAATGAACTAGTATTTCCAGTCGTATCGGCTTTCGTTTTCACGAAGTCTAGGCGGCATAAATGTGGGTATAGTGCTCCCACTGATTCTCCTCCTTGCTGAGTTATTCGCCTTGTATTTTCTGTATTAAAGGCCAAACGGCTGAACAAATCGAAAAGCGACATTTCCAACAGCACCACATCATGCCTGACTGTGAAGACAGTGGGTACCAACCAGTGTAATGTAAGTTCATGACCGACGCGAGGTTCTTCGAAAAGTTCTCGGGCTTGGTGGATTCACCACCGCTCCTGGCAAGAGTGAATTTCCTGGTCCGTCCCGTTTTCATCTACTAACTACATACATGTACATGGACATGTTCCACCGTCCGTTGTGCCGACTTCCTCGGGAGAAGAACCATGCTGTTGATGGGCGCCTACCAACGAATTAGGTAACTACCTAATGATTCGAAAACGCTTTGTTGCTTCTCATTTTCCGTTTTGGAATAGAAGCATTGTGTCTAGATGCTAGATCTTTCTAGATTCTAGACTGCAAATTATTACACAGCGCCTTATTATTTTCCTGTACATAGATAACCTTTCATCGTGGATCACTGTTCGTCGTACTTGTCAGCAAAAATCAAAATCACCATTTTGCTTCAAATGAAATAATATCACGGAACAACCAACTCGATTTCATGAGGCCACGCGTCAATCAATCAACTCTTCACTTCTTGGCTGGAGATGCATACCTAACCGTATGTATGATTCACACTCATGTTGACGAAGCTTTTCGGTTCAAAATTCTGGGCCTTACTGTAACGAACGGCTGGGCGTATGTACATTGCTCCGGTTGGTTGGAAAAAAATCCTAAAACTCTGAATCAATTTAAAAAGTCATGAAAACCACACCCTTGTATTGGAAGTTTTCGTGCTGTGGCGTTTGTCAAACCCCTATTTTCACCCCGTAATCCGCAGATCACAAATTTATAGATTCAAAATTGTCTTGGAACGAAGATGGGAAGATGGATGCAGTCGCTGTCCTCTGAAGTACAAATATTGGGGTTCAAACAACTATTTATTTTGTCGATGGCTGGAATTTAGCGCACTTGAGGTTTCCAGAACTGAGCAATCCGTTTTGAGGCACATGAAAACAGCCGATCAGATCCTCATCCTCGGCCAGAAAGGAACGGACGAACTCTGGCGAAGAACCGTGGAAGACGAGATGGCAGGCCGGCGGGAAACTTGTTCCTCTCGTTAAAGAAATTCTATTTCGAAGGCGAGCCTCGTTGGCGAGAGAGTGATTAGAGCCCCGGCCGCGATAATTCCAGAAGTGGCCGGTGAGGGCGTGAGGAGTCAAAATAAAAGGAAGACGACGGAGGTCGACGGCGAAGAAGAAGATGGTTGCGTGGGAGGGTTAGGATGGGATGAGCTCAGTCCCGTCCAGGTATGTTAACAAGGGCGCGTGCGTGATACACTTGGAGCATCCTGTAATTCCCATTGCCCCACTCCTTTGAACTCAAAAAATTATATATAAATATATATTATGTATATATGGTTATATACATCGTATTTCTTAGTTCTTCACAAATAGTTGTAACACGTGCAACCACATGTTGCCACATGTGGCTTTATCGTTAGAGCTGCTGGAAAGATCTGTGAGGTTTCTCATTGAAGTGGTATATAAATGAGAGCTGCAAATTATTACACAGTGGTTTGTTATTTTCCTTTTTCGCTAGCCTTTCAGCATTGATCACTGTTTTCTGTTTGAGCATAATCGGGCCATTTGTTAGTGAGAAATTGAGTACCTAGGATTCGCGTTTGCGCATGCGCCGTGGCCATACCAGTGATCCGATCGTTTTGTAATTCTTAGGGGACCATCTGGGTCCCAACCCCCATAATTTCAGCCAAATCAGATTTGAATTGAGGAAATTATGCATGTGGCTAGGATTTGCGGGCCCAAAGACGGACAGACAACCACCGAACCAAATATTTCAAATTTCAAACTAAGTCCTATCAACAAAATACAAAAAAAACATGTTTCTTCAAAAATAATATTCTTTACCTAATTATTTATTTTATTCATGAAGCATACAATTGTTTGAAGTTACAAAAGTACCTATAAACGAAATCCAAAAAAAACGCTGCAAATTATTACACAACGATTTATTTTATTATTTACCTGTATAGATTCCCTTTCTGCATAGATCGCTGTTTCCTTTAGTCAGCACCAACCTTTGAGCTCCCCCAGGAAAGCCCTAAATCGAGTACTGCAGCCGGCACGGGAGTTACAGTTCCATACAAATGCGCGGGATTCAATAATTCATTAATTATTTGTTGTTATTCATGAAGCATACGGTAAATAATTGGTGGAACTAGTTACCTTTTTATAATGTCTAAAAACTCTATTGCATTAAACATTATACTAACTACCGATGTAGGTGCGCTGACGTCTCATTGTTTTCAGCCTATATCGTTGGATAACTTATCAGGTATGGTTCGTCATCATCACTACAGATGCTGGTGGAACCTAAAACTCAGTATATTTTAGCATCAACGACATTGGAGGCACGTATGTTTATTTATAACTGGATTGAGTTCGTTTTCACAATATAATTCAAGTGAGATTTTGATTTATTATTGTTAATATTGAACCTTTGGAATCGAGCGTGAAAAAAAAATAAAAAAATTAACCCCCCCCCCCCCCCATCATCAATATTTGATGGTTTACGTTTCAAGGTACGTAGAATCCGAAAATGAAATAAAAAACTGCAAATTATTACACAACGGTTTATAATCTACTTGTATAGATGCCCCTTCTGCGTAGATCATTGTTTTCTGTGGTCAATACCCTCGAACTCCCCCCAGAAAAGCCCTAAATGGAGTACTGGAGCCGGCCCGGGAATTAAAGTTTCATACAAATGCACGGGATTCTATAATTCAGTCACTAATTATTTGTAGTTATTTATGAAGCATAAGGTAAATAATAAACCGTTGTGTAATTATTTACCTGTATAGATGCCCCTTTTGCGTAGATAGTATAATAAACTGTTGTGTAATAATTTACCCAATAATACTTTAACGTTTGTTCAAGTTGCAAAAGTATCTATCAACAAAATCCAAAAGATCTGTTGTCAGTGGGTGTGTGCTGGATGCTCACATCATGGCCGGTGAAGGCAGATGAGGGTGGATGAGGTTGGATGAGGTCGGTTGAAGGCGGATGAAGGCGGATGAGGTGCTTCTTCGGAGTCTTTTCACTAACGGCCAGCGGTTTTCACCACAGCAGGCGCCTGGAAAGTGGTAGCTAGTACCCCGCGGTTTTCACCACAGCAGTCGCCTGGGATGTTGGAGGTAGTACCCCGTGGTTTTCACCACAGCAGGTAGTAGTGGAGAGGTCGGTTCCCGCTGTTTTCACCACCGCAGAAACCGGGCGTTTTTCACCACAGCAGGTGTTAGTGAAGAAGGAGATACCGGGAGTGTACCCCGCGGTTTTCATCACAGCGGGTGCGAGGAAAGAAGTGAGAGGGCGAGAGAGAATTCGTAAGTCGTGCGGGTCCGATCGTCGAATGGTGAGCTGGGCCAGAAGAGCTGGTTTTATTGGGACATTTCCACCCGTCCACTGTCCACATTCGGCCGTTACGACCGTTGAGGCAGTTGGCAGTTGGGGAAAACCCTCGGTGTTGACCAGCTCAACGTTCTCCACGTTTATATGGTTAAATCTCTCGTAATATTACAAGATTGGTTTCTGTGAGGGAATAACGACAACACCCATCATTTTTAAAATGAAATCATCACAGAACAACCAACTCGACTTCATACAGCTATGCATGATTATAATCAGGTGATACCTAGCAATGATCATATCTGGGCCGGATTCATACCGTTTGGTTCACGATTATGTTCACGAAGCTTTTCGGTGCAAACGACATAAATTTCTTTATTGCATTTTCGGATTCCACATACCTTGAAACGTAAACCGTCAAATTTTGATTTTGTTTGTTGACAATTTGTTTTTCATGCTCGATCCCAAAGGTTCATTATTGAAAATAATAAACCAAAATTTCTGCCTGTCCGCCGTACGCCGTACTTCTTAGTTACCATCAACCGAAATTAATGAAATTTTGTTTGTAGGTCCCGTCGGGGTCTAGTTGGTCCTCGAAGCTCGGTGTTACTGTCAGTCATCTCTAAGAGGTGAGAAATATGGGTTGAAATTTTCAGAACGCCGTAGCTTAAAAACTTTCGATAGAAGGGTATTTTTTTTTTACGTTTTTAGATTGATCTTGGAGTAAAGAATTTTTTGAGACCACCGGGAGCATTGTACGACCAGCCGTTCGTTTGCACCGAAAAGCTTCGTCAACACGATCGTGAATCAAACGGTATAAATCCGGCGCAGATATTATCATTGCTAGGGAGCACCTGATTATAATCACGGATGGCTGTATGAAGTCGAGTTGGTTGTTCTGTGATATTATTCCATTTGAAAAATAATGGCTGTTTTGGATTTTGTTGATAGGTACTTTTGCAACTTGAACAAACGTTGAAATATTATTGGGTAAATTATTACACAACGGTAAATTATTACACACCGGTAAATTACTACACACCGGTAAATTACTACACAACGGTAAATTATTACACAGCGGTTTATTATTTAGCTTAAAATGCTTCATGAATAACTACAAATAATTAGTGACTGAATTATTGAATCCCACGCATTTGTATGAAACTTTAATTCCCGGGCCGGCTCCAGCGCTCCATGTAGAGCTTTCCTGGGGGCAGTTCGAGGGTATTGAATTGACCACAGAAAACAGCGATCTGCGCAGAAGGGGCATATGTACAGGTAACTGATGGACCGTTGTGTAATAATTTGCAACGTGTTTTTTTTCTCAGCCACCTAGAAAATTATTTTTTTCGTTGTAGAGTAGGCGATGAAGATGAAAAGTCACTGCTTTCTTGGTTGTGTAAAAGAACGTTTCTGCCTAAGAAAAGAAAAAGCGTTTTATGACAGCCATAATCACCTTCATTTTTATTATTACGTATGTTCCAGTCGGGTGATCCTGGATGGGACGTTTTTATTCACGAGATAAATTATAAATTGCCTAATAATAAATTACCACGTCACTGGTGGACTAAACCTTCATTTTCCAACGACCACAAGCAGCGCCAACTCGAGCGTGGTAGCAATACGTTGTTCCATTGCAATTATGGTTTAAATCAATTATTTGACTGGTTCCTTTACCCGTAACTCATATTTATTTATAAATATGAGGACCCTCTCAATGAATGAGCGTGGGACCGAAAAGTAATCGGGTCCACCTTGTCACCGTTGTTTTTGTCCATTTCTGATTATAACGCAGGCTGATTGTAACAGTAGGTATAATGTTCACACCACAATTATTATAATAAATGGGTAATACATATTATTACCTATTTATATTATTGAGGAGAACTCCGATACATCCTAGCTGCCTCTGCAGGGTCATCAGATAAAGTAGGGAAAAGAATGGAGGTGATGGGGAGGGGTGGTGTTAGTGGGCTTGCACCATTCTTAGCATTTTGATAAGTTGTGTTTCGCATCATTTGCAGTAGGTGTGGAACCCTCGGTTATCCCTTTAGATTTAACACTAAGTTATTCCAGTTTGCAGTCATATATCAATATGTATGGATATCTATAACTAAAACCAATAACTTCTGATTGCAGGAGCGTTCGAAGTCCTCATACAGGGAGTAATAGTAATATTACGGGTTCAGTTACTTACAATTAAACAGTAATTACAGTTCTTACAATTAAACGTACTGTTTACTTACAGTAAGGAATTACAGTTATTTGCCGTAATTACAGTTCCTTACAATAATTATAGTTACTTACAATTAACCAGTAATTACAGTTACATACAATTAAACAGTAATTACAGGTTCAATTACTTACAAAAATATTGTAATTAATTACATTTTCTTACAGTAATTATAGTTACTTACAGAAATTACAGTCACTTACAATTAAACAGTACTGTGTACTTACCGTAATTACAGTTACTTACAATTAAATAGTAATTGCAGGTTCAATAAATTACTCACAAATTAGTGGTTCAGATAGTTACAGGTAAGTAGTTGAACTAAGGAAGTCTTCAAGCCGTGAAATTGTGACCCTTTTTCCTTGTGACATCATAGGTTATTCACATTTATTCAACTCTAATAAGAAGAAAGGTTTGAACATTTAGCTACTTATTTCATGGCGTTAAATAATATCTACCAGTTGGATCTACGAAGTAAGGGCCAGCATACAAATCCAAACGATTTATTCGAGGATTGTAAAGGAAAAAAATAAATTAAAACTAGAATGAATCGTAGAGAAGATACATTCTTCTTCAGGCTATAAAAGCGTTAGGTCCATAAAACTGTGATTCTGGGCAAATTCATTTATTGCCGCCGTAAATTAGTACTATGTCTCTCTTAAGATCATATACGTTTTAGTGGGCCTCCAATCTCCACTCGAACAGAGGGTACCGACGGCCTTTTATTGCATGGACTTTGATGGCGACGTCGTGATTTTTCAGTTCCCGACAGGGAGACGTGGCTCATCCTGGCCCGGTAGGGGCTTCATGTTGGTTTATGGCGCATGCGTAATTAAACGGCTATGATCCTGCTAACAACTGCGGTTCCAAATCGACGCTATGATATCAAAAAAGCGATTCGAGGTCGTAAAACTCGTATTTTTATTGTTTTAAAGGAGTTCTTCTAAAGAGGACTCGAAAGTCTCGTATAGTGGAGTAGCAGTGCAGGGATTGGATCGTTGTGGCATGGGGTCGTATCGGTCTGGTTTGGTTTGGTCCCTACGAGTGATGTAAAAGTCCTGTGACAAGCTCTGATCCTGCTCAGCTGGATTATTAAATTGGACAGAAATCGTACTGCCGCTCACCGGACAAGCCTGAGGTCAACAGCTGGATGTACTTGACAAGTCCAGTGCTACATGACAGGAACTGGGTTACCACTTGCCTCCACAAACGTAGGACCCACAACGTCGTCTACGATGATACAAGCCATGATTTGGTTACTATTCAGATGCAATACTTGAACCCTCGCCTGCATGTTATATGGCTTGATTTATTTCGATGGCATTGCATTGAATAATCGTTGTATTATCATAAGATCTCGTTGGCATTGAAGTCGTGTAGGCCGGATGGGGTAGAAAGCTTAACTGATTGCGGCCTCAAATTCGTAGTTTTAAACCACGTCCTAATAAGGTCTTTGGGCCAAGGCACCTATACATTTCCGTGTGTTATCTTCGATATTTTTTACAAATTCAGCATTATCTGCTTTATATTATAGGTGTATTATTCCTTATGTATATTTTTGTTATGCGCCCTCACACTAAGAAGTTATGAGCTCATCTTCAAAGCTTATTTCAGAGTGCTGTGAAGCCTGTAGGTATGAGTCGACAGTTTTTTTTTTTTTCGCTTGCGTAATTTATTTTCAATACCTACCTAATGAACCTTTGGAATCGAGCGCGAAAAAAAAAAAATAAAATAACCCCCTCCCCCACCGTAAACATTTGATGGATTATTCAATTTCGCACATTTTTATGAAACTTAAATTCTCGGGCCGGCTCCAATAGTCCATTTAGGGCTTTCCTGGGGGAGTTCGAGGGTACTGACCACACAAAACAGTGGTCTACGTCGAAGGGGCAATTGTACAGGTAAATAATAAACCGTTGTGTAATAATTTGCATCGTTTTTCATGCTCGATTCCAAAGGTTCACTATTGAAAAAAATAAACCAAATTCACTGTAGCGATTAGCGGCGTTTTGGTCGTTTCGTCGTAGAATCGATCCCAGAAATCAAACTCCTTCTTCGAAGATACGGTCTGAGAAATATGAACTCCCTCACCCAATGATTGATATTGGATTAAAATTGCCGCCATCTGCGACCGACTTTATCATTCAATAAATTAATATTGTGGGCTAATCTCTACATTCTTCGAATTATTAGGTTACAACTATAAGTTTACCTAATGGTGTACCGCTTTTTAGCTGTTGGAAGGTACCAAAACGCTGCTTCGTCTTGTGCCTGGCTCACTGTTCTTGTAAGAACACCCTTTAAATGTCGAATGTACATTACTTGTACAACTTGATGGTCTTGATGAACGGAACCTCCTACGGGGGTATGTATGTAGGTATGTGGAGGGTAGTTATGGGTTGATCCCCATATATTATGGAATAATATCACGGCCGGCTTCAGAGAAGGCCGCGGCAGTAGAGAATTGGCTACGTCGCACTTCAGGCCGGCAGCGACATCACCCACCAATGAGCCTAGGTTTGTTTATTTCCGGGTTTCGATAGTTTACCTATAGCAAAGTTTCAGGCTGGGGCTTTTCGTCCGACTGCCCTGCCAGCGTCGCGGACGTCATCAGTTTACCTATAGATCTTCTCGCGAACATTATTTTCAACAGTAATATTGTTAACAAAAGTTATTGTTTTTAATGATAACAAAATGCCGGAATTGTGTCTTGCCGGAGTGCAAAAGTAATGACGGAAGTACACACGAATATGTGACTTCGTTTTGTTTTCCCACGATGAAGAGAAGAAGTGGATTCGTGCGATTCCCCGTACTAATTGAGTCGTTGGTTCGTATATATAACATTTTTCCGAATATGATTTAGGTATTGTAGATAAGCAGGTACCTTCAACAGGGAGAATAGAAAAAATGTACCCTTGCAAAACCTAAACATACGTACCTACAGTGCTTTCCATCATTCATCTACAGCGATGGTATGCTAATATAATATTCTATGACATTCATCATTGAATATTATGAACATTTTAATCTATAAGAGTTCGAGGTACGTTTTTGAAGGCTCCTTACCAAACAGACATCGTAACATTTGTCTCAGAGAGATCGCATTCCACATTAGAAGACAGCATTACGTACGGTCAGTGTGATTACGAACCATTATTCCAAGAACGTTTGTGATCAAAAATCGAAGAAAATCCTTGTCACTGGGTTTGTCAAGTATTATATTGGACATCAAAAAGTTGGCTATTCATTTACTGTTTATTTCATGAATATTCCATGTGTAATAATATTAATATAGCTATTTTTGACATTTTTCACAAATTTTGGCCCCAAAAACTCGAATTAGGCTTCTATCTTTGACAAATTGTCTTCGATCATTGAAATTCTCATTGAATTGTCCTGATTCACCTTTGATACTACTTTCTGAGTTATTATACAAATTTCTGGTGATTACAGCCCCTACCCACAGGATTTTGACCCATAAATATTGAATTTTGAGAGTTAAAACTTCGTTAGAATCTCAATACTTCATTAAGTGGTCAAAATCAACTTCATATTAGGTCTGCTCACCCTAAAAAACTCTGACAACGATACCTCAAAAGCCCAAGTTCACTAAAACCTCAAAAATACCTAATTTTGCACCCATTTTTCACCCATAACACCCCTGGATGTTTCCCGATCGGACTGCCGAGTTAGGGGACACATCTAGGGCCGAATGGAGCCTCTGTGCAAAAGAAATTTTTTTTTAGACCAAAAATTATATATCGATGACACGCCGGACGGACATTGCGTTTTTGGAGTCTACACACCTTGAAACGTTAAGAGAAAAAATTTTGAGGGGGTGTTCCAAAAAAATTTTCCGAACCGAATACATAGGTTTAGGTTTATACAGAGAATAATTAACCCAAATGACAGTCGCAAGTTGAAGAAGTTATAAGCATAAGCAAACTATAATTAATTCATGTTCCATTTCCTTTTCTTCCTGTCATCTTGTTTGTTCCTTTCTGTTGTTCTAGGTATTAGTTTTCATTACTTATACATACTCGCAATATACACGTATAATAATACAATAACTGAAGGATTCATTCATGGCGAAAAGAACAAGAGAAGAGAGATTTTGAGAGCGGCCTGATCCAAGAAGCTATTACAGCGTTGCCAAATCTGGCGCCGCACAGTGGTCGGAAATAGCCGTTTTTGTGCAAAAACCTCTAAAGGTTCTAACTGGCAGCTACTCTTATGATCCATTACGTTTTTTGGTGTGCTGAAACCGAATCTGTTGCCCGTTTTTCTCTATTCGCTCTTGATGTTTGGTTATTACTGTTTTTTAAGAATTTTTGCACACGAAAATTCGTTAAAAATTAACATCATAACCAACAGACCAAAAATACTTTCTCATATGTTTTTTTTGTGTGCTGAACATGAATTTGACAACGAAAAATACCTATCTTGCACCCTCATCTTCAAATTCCGCCGTAATTACCAAAAAACCTTGTAAAAGTTTAGCCATTTTCAAGATTACAAAAAATCTGTTTTCCAACATTTCAGCTGTAATATCAAGTAACTAAACTTTTATTTAGAGTACTTACTGATCCATTTGTTGCTGCAGACTTGACAATAAAAACCCGGTTTTTCGAAATACATTGTACCTACTTGTTTTATAAGGCATATAATTTCCCTCACATTGCTGCGAAAATATAGTGCGAAGTTGTGGTTTCCTCGCCACTTTTTCATAGACTTCTTTTATGTGTGGATACATTTCTCTCAATCCCTGCTGTAGCGTACACTCACTTCAGAACAGTATGTCACACAACTTGTAAGATATTACCAATTTTTCCATTATTAATTCACGAGGGAGAATACGAAGAACGAACCTGTCTCGTCAAGTGTAAAAGGAAAACTAAAATCCTGACCACTGTCACATAATATTATGGTTTAGAGAGATTACATTTGCTCTTTGAGCTTCTGCAGAAACAAAACGCCAAAAAACTAGGATATTATAAATTCAGGAGCAACTGGTTCTATCGTGAATGCCCATCACCGGCGAAGGAGGGCGGCGATCAAACTCACGGTGTTGACTCTTCCATACATGTAGGTATGTATTTTGAGGTAATAACATTCCCGAAGTGGAGCTCGGTGGAGCTTTTTTTTGTGGTCCACAAATAATATTACTAAAGAAGATCTTTCATTGTATTTTTTTTAATCCTTTTTTTCGGTGATCCACGAAAAAATAAACAAATAATTCAAAACTTTTCGCTGTTTATACCTAAATAGACCGAGTAACATTGCCTAGAATTAACAAATTTCTATTACCAAGAGGGTACAAGATCGAATTCCTCGAAATCAAAAACTTATGCGTTGATGAATCTATAATGGTTCTTAGGTTTCATCATTCTCTGTTCGCCATTGAATATTTTTTACGGGCAAAATCGTTCGAGAACTCTCATCCGTGGATATTTAAGAGTGACCTACAATGCCCAGAACAACGATTTGACAACTTTCATTTTAGGTTTTTTTTTCACACATCCGACCGCTGTGCGCCGCGGCCTTCTCTAAAGCCGCCGGCCATGATAATATCCATCGAAATGCGACTATAAATTTCGTCAGCGTATTTATGAAAACACTGTGATTTTTTTGTAGATTTCTCAACAAAACATTAACATTAACATTAAAGAAGTCTATGAAAAAGTGGCGAGGAAACCACAACTTCGCACCATATTTTCGCTTCAATGTGAGGGAAATTATATGCCTTATAAAACAAGTAGGTACAATGTATTTCGAAAAACCGGGTTTCTATTGTCAAGTCTGCAGCAATAAATGGATCAGTAAGTACTCTAAATAAAAGTTTAGTTACTTGATATGACAGCTGAAATGTTGGAAAACAGATTTTTTGTAATCTTGAAAAGTGACTAAACTTTTACAAGGTTTTTTGGTATTTACGGCGGAATTTGAAGATGAGGGTGCAAGATAGGTATTTTTTGTTGTCAAATTCATTCAGCACAAAAAAAATATGAGAAAGTATGTTTGGTCTGTTGGATATAATGTTAATTTTCATTCTCTAAAGCCGCCGGCCATGATAATATCCATCGAAATGCGACTATAAATTTCGTCAGCGTATTTATGAAAACACTGTGATTTTGTTGAGAAATCTACAAAAAACGCAAGCCCCCTGGACCCCCGGATGCTTACTGCTTAGAGCCTAAGGCTAAAATTCAAGAAACATGGAACATGCTTTAGCCGCGTAGTTTACTACAACCAAGTGACAACCAAACAAGCGTCATTGTTTACTATCCATTTACAACATTCATTTATATAGTTATATTATGAAACTAGGATATAAATAACAAGAACAAAAATACGAAATACATTCGTGATAAATCAAGAGCTTTCCAACGAATGGAAAACGATTTTTGTCCGATGAAAATGAAAGAAGTTTAATTTCCCTAGCAACTACTCGGTTGTAAGTGGAAATCATTGTTAAAATTTCGTTCCACTTCCGCGTTCCACTTCCGCGTCACCCATCCCGTGTAACGTTTTTCGGCTAGTTAGTCCAAGGCTAAAGCATGTTCCATGCTAATAATAAATCATTGTGGAAGGTTTTGCAGTGTTCACATTGTTTCATTGTGGAAACGGTTTCCAATTTATTATAACTCTTTCTTCTTAGATGATGCGGAATAAACTCTCGCACCAACCGACGATAAGGCGGTGGTGCTGAAGAGACCCTCGTTCGGACTTGGGATTGCTCGCAATGCGTCGCATTAGGCAGGGCCCATCAAGATAGGCCGCCGTCTGCCTCTATGTGGGTCAGGGCGGCAAGTCCAGGGGAAGACATCAGCGCCTCTGGGTAACCAGTCGTTAGGGAAGAGGCTCCTGACGTTTTTCTTTACCACGCTACCGTCCCACCCGAGGATGCTACCCTTTGGGTTCATCGGACGAATTTTCTCATCCTCTCCGTCCCTCTTAACGAGCTGACGCTATTTACACTCGAGCAGGTCCCGACTATTAAGAGGGCTTGAAAACCTAGAAGAGGCGTAGAGTTGAGAATTACCCGAATGTCGTTAGCTCCTTGACGTTTCCCTGTTCTGGAACACCTTTGTTACATCAGGAACCGCTCATAATCTCAGACCAGCCTGCAGTCCATTCTTGTCGGAAGAGGTAACTCCGCAAAGTGAAATAAATGTTTGAATTTCGCCCATTCACTGGCTATCGTTGTGACACAAAATATTCATAAAGGAATGTCTGAGAACCCGCCTGCAAGACACAGGAAATTTCAAATGTTGGGATTAAGTTGTCAGTAGCATTCCGTGTTTGCGCATGAAGACACCAGGAAGTACTATTTAGATCCAACTACTATGGAATTCGTAGGGGACCATTAGAATCCTAACCTACGTAGTCCCTCCGTCGTACTTTTCGTCTTCCCCGTACCATCCATTCTACTCAACTCCCGATTTTCGAAATTCTGTGACAAGTTGGACTACCTTATGGACTGGTATTCACTCAGTTTCACTCTTGAATTATATGTATCACTATTATTGTAGGTAGGTCGTTCCCTCTCCCCCCCTCAAACCCCACCCCCTCAAAGAAAAACGGAGTTATTGAAAAAATAGTCTATTTCCACTAATACTCAAAAAACACTATTTTTATAGACTATTTTTTCAATAACTCCGTTTTTCTTTGAAATGGGTTTCCACGATTTCGTCGCGAGTGATTTAGTTCGTACCCGCCCCCCGCCATTACAGTCTGATTGCTGTATGATGAGCGCAAATTTTCTGTTGGATTACATCGACATGTTCTGCTGGTTTAATTCAAATAATAATAATTCGGTTTACTCGATACCTAACCTATAGGTGTGTTGAATACGCCTTCCTATGGTCAGTAGGCGTTCGCGATAAGTTTACAAGTAGCAACCAGAGGGTATAACCCAAGATGTTTATGGATCCCCCTCGCTCTCTGAGAAGTCCTGTTAATCAGTTAAGCCTATAATGAATATTATTGTAAAACGCCGTACAATGAGATACAATGCCGATTGAAATCTGAGCAAGGTGGCCGCCGTTAGCGAGCTCGGTTATACTCCTTAACGAGTCCTCGAGCCTCCACAATAAACCTGTAAATTGAGAATCTTGCCTCGGAAACTAACGCAAAGCTTCTTATCAGCGAGACGTGATCTTTACCATCGGTGGTGCCCTGGAGTTGGGGAGTTATCGCCGGTACGAGGGCCGCGGTCGTTGGAGCACGCAACTACATAGTTTTGACAATATTGTTGCTCTCATTGCCTATCTACCTTGTTGAAGACAATTTATGCATAATGTTCCCAGCCTACGCCCATATTGACACTTAATACTTTCTGGTAGCCTCTACGCCTATTGGATGGAAAAGATGAAGTGAAGCGTATTTTGTCAATGAATGGTGACAAATTCATTTCCTATAGCTCAGTATATTATTATTACTCATAAATTTAATGTTTTGAATAATACTGACTGCCATTTCTACAGTATGAAGCAATAGATGCGAGTTCAAGAGATTAAACATCAAAGGAAATGAATTAGATAGGATTATTCCAATTCCAATTGTCATGAGCCGGTTACGACATGACGGGTGAGCTGGATGAGGATGAAGTTGAGAGGTTGGATGAGGAAGGATGTGCTCCATAGTAGTCTTTTTACCAACGCCCCGCGGTTTTCACCACAGCAGATACCGTGAAAGAGGAGAGCACCCCGTGGTTTTCACCACAGCGAGTGTAAGAGAAGGTAGAAGAGAGAGGGTCGAGAGAGAAGTCGAGGGTCGGTCAGTCGAATGACGAGCTGGGCCAGAAGGTCTGCTTATAAATGCCCCTTTCTACCCGTCCCCCGTCCACAATCGGCCGTTATGACCGTTGAGGCGCGATGGCGGTTGATGGAAGTGACCCTTCTCCCTTGGCGTTACTCGGCTCGTTGTTCCCTTCGTTTATTTGGGTAAATCTTTCTATATTACATAGGAGTGGTTAGTGTAGAGATTTGAGGGGAACCAGGACACAAATAAATGGAGTTTCATAAACTGACTCAGGTGGCCGATACCTACCATCCCACTATTTCAGCTCTCCGTACAGTGTGCCCACATCTGATTCACATTTTGATTGTGATTCTGACGGATGCCAGTTATAACATGATTACTTGTTACATACTTTGTTGTGTTAAAGAACTATCGAGTATCGTCACACTCTGGAAG
The DNA here is from genome assembly GCA_954871275.1 of Leptopterna dolabrata. NCBI lineage: Eukaryota > Metazoa > Arthropoda > Insecta > Hemiptera > Miridae > Leptopterna > Leptopterna dolabrata. The sequence goes on from OX940980.1 coordinate 46,640,767, forward strand.
ATAAATATCAATCCCATTATAATAAATTTGCCCATCAATATTATTCCCTTCCAATTTGCCCTCCACTCTATTTTAATTTATTTCTTAAGGATAGGTATCTACCTATCTAACATTCCCATTTCTATTCGCCTGATTTTTAAATTTTATAATATTATAATTTATAATATTTTGTGTATTTCAACAATACACACAAATACCTTTATAATATTGTGTACCTATCTACAAGAGTACCTATGTAGGTAGTTAGTTTTTTACATTTCCTACTGTTAGTTGTTTACGTATCTTGAATACGATTCTACACACGTGTAAGGAAACGTGAAATACCATTTTGATTATTAAACTTGCACATAGCTGTATTACCAAAATAGGAACATTGATTCCTCTGACCCTTGGTGAAATTACAAATTCACTCTAATTAATAACTAATCTATCAAAATCAACTCACATTCATTTTGTTATTTTTGTAATTCACGTGCGTTCTATGGCCCTGATGGCCTTTTCGCACTAAATGCTTTTTGATTTGATTTGATTATAAAAAGCCAACTAGATAGGAATATTGTAATATAACACAATAAATGTGATTTTTATTGTAATGTAATACAAAAAATGTTGCGTGACAATTAATAAAGATTTCATCATTACTATAATGTTAGGTAGGTATAATAGGTTATTTTTTTAAACGTTTGAAGATTCCATTTTCAGTCCACTACCTACCCCCCCCCCCCCCCCTTCAATTTTTTTTGGCTACTGGCATCCGCCAATTTATCAACATTCCAGCTAATGATGATGACATATCCGAACCCGTTGGTAAACGCGCGGTTTCGCCTTGAAGTTTGTTCAGCCACCTGTCGAGCTTCAAAAAAGCACTCGTTACGTATGAAAAGGCCAAAAAACTGATTATACACATTACAGGAACCGTGTAATCGTTACGAAATTAGGCTCCATTGTTCTTAGCCCCGACACCCCGGCCTGTAACTACGTCTGTCAGTCCGTCAAACTTGGAAACGAGGTGTCGAGATCATCCTTCCCACGAAAAAATAGCTTTAAAAAATATTCTGGAAGAGGGAAACAAAAACAAAAAAATTGTAAATTAAAATAAAACGAAAGAAGAGAGAAAGGAACGCATGAAAATTAATTAGAACACTCTCTAACTAGGATATTTATGCTAATTTTATAATGACAGCCGTTCGAAGGCTTGACTTAATCAGCTGGTTCAAGTTGGAGCAGTAGCCCGACTTAAGTGTCCCTTTTCTGAGTTAGAGCCATTGAGCGGAAGGTAATTTGATTGTAAGGATTGATAAGGGAACTTGACTTTGAAAATACTGCCTCCTCAGGAACAAGTATTCTTCCTCTGCCTCGTAACACGTATCCTGAGGTGTCTTATGGCAATGAGGTCTTCGCATCATGTTAATCAGGGGGTCCGCACGTCCACAGGTAGCCCCTGGATCACCTTCGAGTTGTAATTATCTCGAATTGGATTCCGTCGGAGGTGATTGAAACCGTGTACTGGTGATTATGATAATAAACTGATGGTTCTCACATCATGAGGATTTGCATCAATGTTCGATTAATCGGACAGTCAACTGTTCCTGTCTGCACCGAAAAGGAAATCGTAATGGTTCCGTTGAAGGCTTGATGGTCGATGGGAATAGAAATTACCCCGTACCTGCTATGATTACTCAACACTACTTTACGTACACGGTCTCTCGTAGTTGGCACAGAAGGTAATGTTTTCATACTAGAAATCCAAAAAAAAAAATAAAAAATTAAAAACTTAAAACCTATTGTTTCAAATTGCCATGTAAAACGGGTAAGGGTGATTCCACTAAAAGTGGCGAATTCCAGGCTGGCAAATCACGGTCTTTGGCAATATTTTGAATGTTTTCCGACGTTTAAATGTTCTTTCGACATGTTTACAAACTACCTGAAAACAGGAATTCCGCTATGTCAAATCAACGTCTGAACTTTATCCTGACTCGGTGTAAGTTTACTAAGCCCGTGAGCCACAATTCCTTCATATACGATATTTCTACCTACCGAGCGTTTTCTATGGAACTGGATACTGCAACTGAGTCGTAATACAAATAGTACAAAGCAGAGCGTCTAGGCAGTGAGATAATAATATGATATCGCCTGCTTCATCTAGTGTAATATTGCCACCTGCGAGTAACCCGAGTTTACTCCTTTGTTCTGAGTGGTGTAACGTTTTTTTTTCTCCATGGTACCAAGAATGAATTGGTGAATATTTTATACAATATGACCCCATAAAAAATTATTTGCGCTTGATAACCTTGCAACAATAGGTCTGTATACTCATAATAAGTCTGTTCGGGCCTTTTAGTTTATTATTTACAATAATGAACTTTTGGAATCGAGCATGAAAAAAATAAAAATAAAATAAAAATGTAACCCCCCCCCCCCACCACCACCCAAATTTTGATGGTTTACGTTTCAAGTATGAGAATAAAAAATGGAATAAAAATATTTCTGTCCGTCCGTCGTACACCGTGCGCCATACTTAGCACTTTTCTTAGTTATCATGAACCAAAATTAATGAAATTTGGTTTGTAGGTTCCGTTTGGGGTCTAGTTGGACCTCGAAGCTCGGCTTTACTGTCAGTCATCTTTATGGGTGAAAAATAGGGGTTGAAATTTTCAAAACGCCGTAGCTCGAAAACTTTCGATAGAAGGGTATGGTTATTTAAAAATATTTTTAAATTGATCTCGAACTAAAGAATTTTTGAGACCAACCGGAGCATTGTACGACCAGCCGTTCGTTGGCACCGAAAAGCTTCGTCAACATGATCGTGAACGAAACGGTATGAATCCGGCCCAGATATCATTGCTGGGGGTCACCTGATTATAATCACGGATGGCTGTATGAAGTCGAGTTGGTTGTTCTGTGATATTATATCATTTGAAAAATGATGGATCTTTTCGATTTTGTTGATAGCTACTTTTGCAACTTGAACAAATAACGTTGAAGTATGATTGAGTAAATTATTACTCATCGGTTTATTACACACGTAGAAGAGGCACCTATACAGGTTAATATTGTTACACAACGGTTTATTATTTACCTTATGCTACAGATAATTAATGATTGAATTTGTGAATCCCGCGCATTTGTATGAAAATTTAATTCCCGGGCCGTTTCCATTTCTGGAGGGTATTGCCCACAGTAAACAGTGATCTACGCAGAATGGGCATCTATTTCACTCCACAAGAACAATTTTCATAAATATATACATATTTTTTCATTCGTTTATCGAGTTTTTACTTTTGTACATGTACCAGCACTCTAGGTATAACAGTTATTCCGTGATTTCCTGAAACCTATAGACTTGTAGTTCGCCTGATAATTTGGTGAAATTTTCCTACCATAAAACTTTTTTTCGTTCTCCCAAAACTTGTGCGCGAGTGTTAGGGCAGTCTGTCTCCCCAACTTAATTTGTCAGCTAACTCTTGGTAGGTACCTATCTGATGTCAAGGGGAACGATTTGCAGGTAATTGTCAAGGGCCGATGTGGGATATGAGATGAGGGACAGTCTGATAACTTTATTCTGGAGGACCTGGATTCTAAGCGAACTTAACGGTAAAGTAGTTAATCCTCCATGTCGGGGAAACTGTGAAATTCCTTCATTGTGAGATGAAATCTTCAGCTAATATTTGGTATCTGATGAGGGAACGATTTGCGTCTTAATTTTCAACGGCTGTTGTTGTGGGAGTTGAGATACGGGCACCGAGGCAAAGCCTGATAGTTAGCTTTATTCTGGATACTCCATTTCTCTCATCTCTTCTGGAGGTCTGGTCATAATACATAGAACCAAACTCCAAAACCGCTCGAACACAGACTTTGTAGAAAATTAGGCATCTTTGTACTTACTAGGATGCTTTTGATTATTGGTCAATATCAATTATTCTTCTCCCAATAATTAGTAATAATAATAATTATGATGGTTTAATGGCACGAAAAGATAATATTATTTCCTAATAATAATTATTGTTGAGTCCATTTGGTAGTCTCATGCCTACACATTTCAATAAACATCAGATCCATAGGAGGAAGTTTGTGTGGTATCGTATTATTCTCATGAACTTGATTATTCTCATGAATAATACAAGACGTGTCTGAAACAGACTCGGGACGAGTTCATTACCACCTTTAGTTTACAATGTTTTAAAAAGCTTCTTAAAGACTTAACACTATTTTAAAAAGCTTTACAATGCTTTAAAAACTCTGCAAATCCCTGCACAACGGTTTATTATTTTGTACAAAACACCCTTCTGCTACAGATACATATTATGGAGATCGCAGACCCCGTACTCGTTACTAGTTACCTACCTAGATCACATGTTACATGTTGCTAAAATAATTCTTTCGATGAAAAACAGTAGCTAAAATGGCAAAAAGAAACAGAAATAATGAAGTTCTGAAGAGAAATTGTCGATGTGGAGTGAAAAAATATTCGGTTCCGGTAGTTTTTCGATTTCGGGAACTTTAGCGTATCAGTTCGCCAGTTAGACCACTGCGCTACACCGTCCAGGTAGAAGGAGACCAGTGATTTGCGCTCTCAGCGCAGCTTGATGCCTACATACACCCTGCTCTTTACGGCAAATTGTATAGCAAATTTTTTGGCAACATCGTATAACGTCTCAAAAATTCAGAAAAAAGGCAAACTATTTACAAATGCGAGAAAACCGACACCTCAAAATACAATTTTCGATGTTAGGGATACGCTGGACATTTCAGCCCCTATTTTTCACCCGTTTCGAGGACCAAAGATAGGTTATTGAATAGGTACGTAACAACTCCGAGCTTCGACCACCAACTAGAGCCCAAACGGGACCGATATGCCAAATTTCGTGAATTTTGGTTCATGGGAATTAAGGAAAAAGCCGCGGACGGAGGACGGACGAACATTTTGGTTTATTATTTTCAATATTGAACCATTGGAATCGAGCATGAAAAAAAAAATTCTTACCCCCCCTCAAAATTTGATGGTTTACGTTTCAAGGTATGTAGAATCCAAAACTGCAATAAAAATATTTCTGTCTGTCCGCCGTACGCCGTACGGGCCACTTTTCTTAGTTACCATGAATGAAAATTGATGAAATTCGGGTTATAGGTTCCGTTCGGCGTCTAGTTGGTCCTCGAAGCTCGACGTTACTGTGAGTCATCTCTAAGGGGTTCAAAATAGGGGTTGAAATTTTCAAAACGCCTATACCATTTTTTTTACGTAAATATTTTTACGGTTTTAAATAGTTCTTGAACTTGCGAGTTTTTTAAGACCATCCGGACCATCGTACGTCCAGCCGTTCGTTCACAGTAAGGCCCCGAAGTTTGCACCGACAGGCATTTTCGACTCCAGTGTAAATGAAATTGTATACAATTCAAACCAAATCTCGTAACCAGAGACGCGCCCACAGTAGGAATTTGTGAATACGGCCAATCATTGGTAGGGATCACCTGATTATATTGGCGGAGTATGAAGTCGAGTTGATTGTTCTGTGATATTATTTAATTTGAAAAATGATGGCTCTTTTGGAGTTTGTTGGTAGGTAGTGAAACTTGAACAAACGTTGAAGTATTATTGATGGGTAAATTATTACTACGGTAAATCATTACTCAACGGTAAATTATTACACAACGGTTCATTATACCATCTACGTAGAAGGGGCTGGAGTTTGTTGGTAGGTACTTTTGCAACTTTTTTCACTCCTCATCAACAATTTCTTTTCAGAACTTCATTATGTGTGTTTCTTTTTGTTAGGTACTGTTTGTCATCGGCAGAATTATTTTAGCAACATTTAACTCGTGATTTAGGTAGGTACCTAGTAACGAGTACGGGGTTAGGTACTAACCTACGGAGGGTCTGCGATCTACATAATATGTATAGAATAGTACATATCATATTATATAGACGGGTTATCTATACATAGAGCTGTGATCTGTAACAGAAGGGTATTCTATACAAAATAATAAACCGTTGTGCAGGGATTTGCAGCATTTTTTTATTCGATATTCGTAGTCCACGTCCCTTGAAACGTAAACCATCAAATTTTGAGGAGAGGTAAAAAAATGTATTTTCGTGGTCGATTCTAAAGGTTTATTATTGAAAATAATAAACCAAAAGCTAATGACAGTTGAATTTGAAACAAGAAAGGTTGGTGCAATTTTACCTATCTGCCAATCCTGGGAGAAAACTATGTGGCCGGTATCGCACCGTACGTTTTCGCCTTCTTCGCTTCTCATTTTTTGATGAAGCGCCCGCTCAAATGGCCCAAACCTGAAGAACTGCGCACCCGAGGGGCCTGAGCCGCGAACCGCGATGACCTGATGGCCCCCTCCTAATGCTTGTTTAATTGCAGTCCGCTGCTTCAATGAGATTAATTTAATGTTCGTGAGAAGTGGCCTGTCTTCGGCGTGATTTTTTAAAAAGGAGGTTGCGCTGTTTAGGGGGTCGAGTCTTTTAGGACTTTTTCTCCACCTCAGAGCGCCCATCGCAAATTTTCTCTTCGTGATCTCTTCAAGTGCCCTCTAAAGAAAGTGAAATGGATCACGAGTTCCCTATGTTCGATATTGAGACGTAAAGCGATTTTTAAGCGTTTTTCGCGGCGTTTTTTAGAAAGGTGTAACAACTCACTTGTGAATAAAAACCCACTTCTGCTCACATACAGTAATAGTAAGTATGTATACAGTTATACGTCATAAATATCCGACCCTATCAATGTACTTTGCGTGCTTCTCGACAGTCAGCCTCACCTTCGCGAACCATATTATTTCAGCCATATCGAGCCGAGCAGTGCGTGTTCCATTCAAACCAAATCCCTGCGATGGTCGCCCACTACGAATCCATGATCTTACCCATTTTGGTTTATTATTCTGTGAATAATACACCTACCTATGTATTCGCTCAGCAAAAAATTTTTATAACACCCCCTCAAACGTTTTTCTTTTACGTTTCAAGGTGCATAGATTCCAAAAATGCAATGTCCGTCCGCCGTACGCCGTCCGCCGTATCACGTGTACAGGCTTCATTTTCGGTCTAAAAAAATCGTTCTTTCGCACACATGCTCCATTTGGGCCCTAGTTGTGTCCCGAAACTTTTCAGCCCGATCGGAATATACCCAGGGGTGTTATGTGTGAAAATGTGTGTAAAAATAGGTACTTTTTACGTTTTAGCAACATATTGGTAACATGAGCTTCTGATATATCGTTTTCTATGTTTTTGGGGACGAGAAGACCGAATATGAAGTCGATTTTGACCAAAGAGTGGAAAATTGAGTTCTACCAAATGTTCAGCTCCCAGAATTGATTTTTTATGAGCGAAAAACCTGGGAAATCGTCTGAAATCACCATCAGTTTGTATAATAACACTGGAAAAAGTGTCAAGACGTGGTTCAGGACGATTAAATAGCACTACCAATGATCAAAGATAGTTAAAAAAAAAAAAAAAGAGCGTACCTAATTTGTGTTTTGGGGGCCAAAATTAATGGAAACCATCAGAAGTAGCTATTTCGATTATTACGCATGAAAGAAACAATTAATGAACAGCCAACGTTTCTGTAGGTATGTCCAATAGAATAATAAACCCATGTGACAAGGACTTTGCAGCGTTTTTGAGTGCGCATCGGTTGTGTGGAATCCACGCTACGAGTGCCACATCAGAGATGTTGAGTGAGTGCACCACATTTTCCTGCGTGCACCTGATGAAGTTAGCTACGCCACCTTGAGGAGTATCAGCAGCCTTCAGGGCTCATCAGTCGTTCCTCCACAAATTATTGCTTATTTATTTATTGCTTACTAGCCTGACCGCTCGCTTCGCTCGCTATCCGAGATTCGCTGTACGCAGTATCGTGGAACCAACAAACGACGGAAAAATCCCATAGCCTACCGGGTATTTGTGCCCAATTTATCAAAATCCGTCAAGCCATTCAGGAGTTGACCATGGTCGACCATATTTCCGCTATGGTCAGGGAATTAAAAATGCGCCTACGTTCAACTTGGGAGGCTACCGGATATTGGTGCCAAATTTGGTCGATATCCGTTGAGCAATTCGGGATTCGACCATTGAGGGGCCCATGGATGCGCTATGGTCGACCGCGGGGGTAGTCCGAAGGGTCGATCGTAGATAGAATTTCACGTAGATTACGAATACGCGATAAAAAATAGGGGTTACCATTTCAATTAACGAAGTTGACCATGGTCGACCATAGTTCCGCTATGGTCAGGGAATTAAAAATGCGACGTTGCACAACTTGGGAGCCTACTGGATATTCCTGCCAAATTTGGTCGATATCCGTCGAGCCGTTTGGCCGTGCATAGAAAGACAGACACACTCACTCACAGAGATCCGTTTTTATAATATAGTAGGGATTTATTTATTTACTTACTTATAATACTTACAGCAACCCAATACAAATGTACAAAATATAATATAATATAGATAATTGGAAGAAACAAACTAGTCGCGTTGACTCTCCGTCGCTTGTGGCTGGGCTGAATTTTCTTGTTCCTCGCCTGGAATCCCGCTCCATCAACCTATTCTGGATCCCATTTTCATCGACGAACTACATGTGCGCCACCTTCCACTGTCCCGACTCCCAAGAGACAACTATGTGATGAGCCAATGTCACGAAATAATCAACTTTTTCCCCCATTTACCTACATATTTGCTTCGTATGATTTCTTCTCTTTTGGTTTATTATTCTGTGAATTTTTTTAAATCATTTTTTAAGGGTCAAAAAGTGGGTAGCTGTCTGAAATCACCATACATTTTGTAACATTAAAAGTAGTATCAACAGATGAATCAAGACAGTTGAGTGGCTCTATCAATGATCAAAGGTAATTTGTAAACAAAAATAGGTAGCCTGATTCGTGTTTTTGAGAAACATCAGTGAATCAGCCAACATAATGTAGAGGTATGTCCAGTAGAATAATAAACCCTTGTGACAAGGACTTCGCAGCGTTTTTCTTTTACGTTTCAAGGTGCGTAGATTCCAAAAATGCGATGTCCGTACGCCGCCGTCCGCCGTATCATCCATATCTACTTTAATTTCGGTATAAAAAACGCTGCAAATCCCTGCACAACGGTTTATTATTTTGTATAGAATACCCTTCTGTTACAGATCACAGATCTATGTATAGATAACCCGTCTATATAATATGATATGTACTATTCTATGCATAATTATTTAGATCGCAGACCCTCCGTAGGTTAGTACCTAACCCCGTACTCGTTACTAGGTACCTACCTAAATCACGAGTTAAATGTTGCTAAAATAATTCTGCCGATGACAAACAGTACCTAACAAAAAGAAACACACATAATGAAGTTCTGAAAAGAAATTGTTGATGAGGAGTGAAAAAAGTTGCAAAAGTACCTACCAACAAACTCCAGCCCCTTCTACGTAGATGGTATAATGAACCGTTGTGTAATAATTTACCGTTGAGTAATGATTTACCGTAGTAATAATTTACCCATCAATAATACTTCAACGTTTGTTCAAGTTTCACTACCTACCAACAAACTCCAAAAGAGCCATCATTTTTCAAATTAAATAATATCACAGAACATCCAACTCGACTTCATACTCCGCCAATATAATCAGGTGATCCCTACCAATGATTGGCCGTATTCACAAATTCCTATTGTGGGCGCGTCTCTGGTTACGAGATTTGGTTTGAATTGTATACAATTTCATTCACACTGGAGTCGAAAATGCCTGTCGGTGCAAACTTCGGGGCCTTACTGTGAACGAACGGCTGGACGTACGATGCTCCGGATGGTCTTAAAAAACTCGCAAGTTCAAGAACTATTTAAAACCGTAAAAATATTTACGTAAAAAAATGGTATAGGCGTTTTGAAAATTTCAACCCCTATTTTGAACCCCTTAGAGATGACTCACAGTAACGTCGAGCTTCGAGGACCAACTAGACGCCGAACGGAACCTATAACCCGAATTTCATCAATTTTTTTTCATGGTAACTAAGAAAAGTGGCCCGTACGGCGTACGGCGTACGGCGGACAGACAGAAATATTTTTATTGCAGTTTTGGATTCTACATACCTTGAAACGTAAACCATCAAATTTTGAGGGGGGGTAAGAATTTTTTTTTCATGCTCGATTCCAATGGTTCATTATTGAAAATAATAAACCAAAATTGGTTCTTTCGCAAACTTTGCAGCCCGATCGGAATATACCCAGGGGTGTTATGGGTGAAAATGGGGGTAAAATGGGATTGTTTGGTGTTCTATAACATGAGCTTGTGAGGTATCGTTTTCCACGTTTCTTAGGGCGAGAAGAAGGAATGTGAAGTTGATTTTGACCAAAGAGTGAAGAATTGAGGTTTTAACGAAGGTCCAGCTCCCAAAATTCATTTTTTATGAGTCAAAAACTTGGGACATTGTCTGAATTCACCATAAACTACTTGTATAATAACACTAGATGTAGTATCAACAGGTGAATCAAGACAATTAAAAGGCACTATCAATGATCACAGATAATTTGTAAAAAATAGGAGCCTAATTCGTGTTTTTGGTGGGGGCCAGAATGGCGGAAACTATTTTTTTTAAATAGCTATTTCAATTATTGCACATGAAATAAACAATAATTATTGTATTTTCAGAATTTCTTTAGGTATGTCCAGTAGAATAATAAACCCATGTGACAAGGACTTCGCAGCGTTTTATTTTTATTTTTATCGATTGATCCTCGTTAATATGTTAGATCTTGAGCCGTTTGTATTTATCGTCATCATTTTGAAATTTCCATTATTACGTTTTTCTTTCTCTGTGTGCGGACACTCATATATTCTTCAAGTCGTAATTTAATATCTCTATTTACTTTTGTATTGGGCTAGCCCATAATGAATAAAACGAAATAAAATAAAATAAAAACACTTACTTAGGTACCTAATAATTTCCTGTTACCTTATTATTGTTGTCGTGGCATAATTAAAACTGAAATTTCTAAATAGGTAAGTATGAAATCCTACTGTCTACCTCTTTGATGAATAATAAGCATAATATCCTCCCCGCCATATTTACTTGTAAATACCATTGACTTCTATATCACCCATCACTCTTACTCTTCCGTTGAATCTAATTCCAGATACAACAGACCAAAAATGGTACAACATTTTAGGTATCAAAAATGTCGAGAACCAATGTTGTTCTCCACATGCCTGAACGTTTAGATCGATTCAGGCTTCAATCGATTATTATGTTCCCTCTTTTGCAGGGGGGTTGTTCAGTGTGAACGAACGGATGGATGTAAAGAGTCATGAAATTCGATGCGGTTGATCCGTTTCAGTACCTGAAAAAGTATACCATTCCATTCAAAATGCCAGAGTTACGAATTCTGGAGAATTTCAACCCCATTTCCGAGACGTTCCTGTTGACCTACGATCGTAGGTTTACAAAAGTATCTGGAGATCAAGACTTGTGTAGTTACCTATGCAAACCAACGAAGTTTGAAGTTTTACGTTCTTGATCGGTTGTAAAAGTGCATTATTGAGAATATTGGTAGGAAAAACCATTCTCATTGCCAGCTTCTCCTAAATAACTTGTAATCTCATAATATGGCAATTCCAATTATCTTTTGTTGTCTATGTGGATGAGGGGGCTTCCGTACAAACCACAGGACTAGGGTAAAACCCTCAATAGTCGGCACTCTTAAGGAACTTTTTGACGTTAAAAGTCCCATAAGAATACCAGTTTTGGGTTATTTTAAACCAAATTTGGAGGTTATGACAATCAATGTCTCTGTTTTCGTTATCTGAAACCGGAATTTACGTAGATATATTAGTATTTTTATGAAAAATGCAAATGCTTGAAAAAGCTGTTGGCCCCGATAGTCGGCATACTTTTCGCCAGTAGTTGGCACCAAAAAATGCCAATAGTCAGCACCCCACTGGAACCCACGGAACTGCATAGAAAATTGATTTAAAAAACTCTAAACACTTTAACACGACACGAAAAATTAGAAAATGAGTTTAAAAATGTTGGAATACGTGTATAGAATAATATGTTGTTCTATACACAGTGGCCTACACGCCCATGTAATGGTCCAGGCACGGTGAACAAACAAAAAAGTCTTCCGTTTCAATTTATTTTCATCCTTAGGGCGAGTGCACTTCTTGTGGAAGTTTTTCTTACGCAGTTCACAATGGCTCTTATCTCTCTCGTTCGCGTTTCCACCGCATTTAAAACAAAGACTCCGTTTTGAGTTGGAATTTGTAGAGGTACTATTATCTGTTGAACTGCCAAAATCGTCAACGATTTCTTGGGCAAGAGAAGCTTCATTTGTTCTCATTTCAACGCCAGATGTTCCTGGGATAATATGAACACTCACGGAGTTTGTTGGAACAATTTTGATACTTCGAAATTTTGCATTGCTTGTTAGTTTTTTAAAATTATTTTCTTTTGTTGTTATATTTTAGTCTCGAGTTTTTTTCTCTCTTCTTTCGCAGCCTCTTCGATTTTCTTCTTCTCATCCTTTGCCTCAAATAATGTTTTTCCATTGTTTGCTAGATATGACGTATAGAACTCGTTCACTTGTTCTTTTCCCCTTCCTTTTCAGCACCATCCAGTGCAGAATATCTTCTGCTTTCCGCCAGTCTTATTTACCTCCTTCACCATTGACTGCATCTTTGTTTTTGCCATCTCACCCATGTTGAAAAAAAAAACACCTTAATGTCTATAAAAGTTTATAACAGACCATAAATTATTGGTAAATTCACATAAACTAGTTAAGTTCCATTTCCTAAATTCAATTAAATTCTGCTCAATTCTTATTTGGACAACCCACCTCAGTTCATTCGACTTTTCAGCACGAATTGAAACATCTTTGTTCATGTTATTATATATTTAATTGATTTATACGTCATGTGCTAAATTTGTGAGAATGGGTTTAATTATTATATTTAAAAAAATCATCCCTTATTAATGAGTAAACTAAAATCATCCCTTAATTTTCAAAACAGATGAGAACGGTGCTGAGACAAAAACCATTAATGGGCATGCCGAATACACCAGTACCCGGCAGTGCTGAAAACTAAAATTAGGGGGTGCCCAAAACTGATATCACTGTCATCATTACTCGGCACCCCCCTGTGCCGACTATTGAAAAACTCACTGTTTTGGGAATCAATAGTCGGCACCCCTATTTTTTATTCACAAAACTATTATTTGAGGTAATATTGAAGGTTAAAACCAAGGGAAAGCTATGTAGAACAAGTTAAAAGCTTAAAATACTAAAAATTATAGGTTTACATATCAAATTCTTCTATAAATGAGGAGGCGGAAGCTTACCAAAATCACAGCGGACACCTTCTCCAAACAACAGGTCGACGCCGACTGTACTTCATTGAGGCTTAATACAGCCTCATGAGGCCTCTAAATCAAAACAACACACTTTTCGAGCGCAGTTAGACTTCACTCGTCCAATGAGATCATTCTAAAAGTCTTAAGCCGAACGGTTTGCTTGTTATTGTTGAAAATCCACGCAGCAGTGCCGGCTATTGGAGGGGGTGCCGACTATTGGGGGTTTTACCCTATTATGGGTTTCTGTATGTGTAATGATATTTGAAATTTCAAGATTTGTGCATAGTACAACCTGCTTTCTTAATTTCATAATGACTTGGGACTTTCAGTGTGTGGAAGTGCATATACTTGAAGTTATGTTTGGTTTGTTAGTGGTGTTTTTGAGCTCCAGTGTGACGATATTGTTCCGTGAATGCATGATGAGATAAGACGTTCCCAAACGATTATTAGGTCCACCAATAATTTCTTGGTCACGAGCCTTTTCGAACTCTCGAAAGAACAAGGGAACTGTAGGGTTCGCGGCTCTTCAAAGACCCGACCCCTCACCTCCTAACAATATGCTTACATTGATGAATGGCGTCATCCAATATTCATCGCGCTCTGGTGTAATTGAATGTCAAACAGTGATCTCTAATAGTGAGCAACAATTTCCCAGCCAATTCCGTCGGGGTCTCACTCTTTGCCCCGGCGATTTATGCCTTCTTCATATGATGTATTGAATCGTTAAGCATGTTGGAATTTATAAGGCTCCGAATTGTTATTCCTCCGCATGTTAATCCGGTCGTATACAAAACGCCGTTGAGTTTACAATAAGTGTAGCTACGTTTGAGTCTTTCACCTCCTGAAGGTGATACAAATGCGCCTCGAATTTACATGCATGGGTGAATTATGTTCTCTTGGGAAAAAACCCGTTTGAAGTGTTTGGATCGTTCAGTTTTGCTCGCAGTTTTTCGGTACACTGGTTTCAGTGTTCAAGTAATAAATTGGTTCAGTTCCTACCTAGCACTGCGAAAGCAATGTGTGCGGACTTACAAAGGTTACTTGTCAGCTTGGAATGTTGTAAACAGGGGCACCCTCTCAGGGTCAACGCAATTGTGTTGGTTTTAACGATTAAGAAAGAAATTTCTAATGCTATACAGTTCTGTAGAAGGAATGTGTATGCTTATGATGATGCAGGCCTGTATACCAGTGCTAGCAAACACGAATTAGAGTTAAATATAAGAAAAATAAACGATGATGTGCAAAATCTATCTAAATATGGTTCAAAAGACATGGGTTAGTAATAAATCCAGTTAAATGTTCAAGTAAGATAATGGGACGTCTACTGACTACTATTCTCTAGATTATGTCACCAAAACTCTCGTAAATTAATGGAGTACTAATGTTGAAATACTCGGAGAGTGCGTAATAATCTGTCGTGGATTGAATAAACAAATATTATTGTGCAAAAATGTAATAGTTATCTTTATTCTTTTAAAAAGCTATTAAAGTACAAATCTGTAGATGTAAAGAAGAAGGTGTATCAATCACTGGTCATGCCGCATCTCTTGTATAATAGTACACCAGTTATGTGTGATTTGAATTATAATTTGCGTATGGCATGACAAAGATAGTTGAAGGCGTTAGATACATTTTGAACCTGAAGTACGAGAATACAGTTTATGACAAAAACAAGGGATTGAGAATGCTGAAAATCAATGATCATTTACAGTATAGTATGTTAACTACCATGTTTAAAGTACGAGTAATTTCTTGTGAAAGAAACGGACACGTTTTCCGAAATACACAATGCTGGAACTCGAAATATGGGGTTAATTTTTAAATTGCCAGGTTGTCGAAATACAGTATTCCGCAATTCGTTCCTGATTCAAAGTAAATTTTTGTATAATGGACTACCTTCCGAGCTGAAACAACAAAAATCGCACATGTATTGCAAAGTAAACTGAAAAACTATCTTACTGAGAAGTGCCGAAAAAAAGGTTATCATGGTTATACGAATGATTTCTCGTCAAACCGTAATATGCGACAGAAGCGCTGCCTGGTCTTTTAGTTCTCCTAAATTTAATCCTAAATCTAATTCCTCGCACCTACCCCCACATCATCCGTTCATGAACCACGGTTATCGCGCTCATGAGGTCGATGGAATATATCTTATGATTCGTGGCTATTGTACTTATGGTAAGTTAACATTGTACTTAATTTATTGTCCACTTGAAATTGTATGAATATGCACCTTCTTTCAATCCTCTATTGTCTATTATTCCCAACAGCAATCCCAAAGGGAACTTCGTGAATAAATTGATCGATTGATTGTCTTCTTTTTGTTGGCATATTAGGAATTTACCAAGCTTTTATTTCAGTTTCCAAACTTAGAAAGTGAGTGTCTTTCGCAATAGAAGTCTATTAGCTGCAGAATCATCGCTTGAGGTATCTTAACTAGCCTCAACTTAACTGGTTCATTTCACCCGTTTCACGGAAGCAGCGTTTCAACGGAGTTGATTATTGCTATTTGCTCTCCCGAAATTATACCTATCCTCTGCAATCAGATCGAGCCTTCTCTGAAACAAGTCTCAACGCGCTTTATTTATAAGCGAAGCGGAACTTTAGTCTTGCGGCTATCACTCGTGAAATCGTTCCACTTAAATATATTGAGAAAACATTAGGTACCTTGCGAGAAAACAGTCACGGTTTTTTTTCTCCTCTCCTTCTTGCTATTGGGCCTCCGGGCCTTTCTAACCAGCTCAGTACCTGTTGCAATACAGGTGGTGCAGAGACGCCGTTTAGTGAGCGATACCATCGAAAAATCACACCCAACCCTAGTTCCAGACTCGGTTGTTCCCACTCACCCGACTTTCACTCGAGTGTTTCTGATATTGTTAGTTTGTAATGTATCCAAAACAGATAGTATAGATAGTGCACATCGGTGTAGACGCCCTTTCTGCGTAGATCGTTGTATTCTTTGGTCAATACCTACACTCTTGCTTCCCCACAGGAAATCCCTAAATCGAGTACTGGAGCCGCCGGTCAATTACAGTTTCATAAATTCAATCCATGGATTCTAGAATTCAATCTATAATTATTTGTTGTTATGCATGTTATTTTGTTCGAGTTATTTTTTTCTCACTCTCCTCTAGCACCCTTGCCATTATTGACGCCAATTTAAGTTTATTGCTATTGTGCCTCTTATAAATTCGACGTGTACTTTATACAACATCGTGCATGTCAGTACAAATAAATAAACTTTCAAACTATTCTGCAAAAAAATTACCTGTCAACAAAATCCCAAATAACCATCATTCTTCAAATGAAACGATATCACGGTACAACCAACTCGATTTCAATCATCCATGAGTGTAATTTATTATAATCAGCTGTTCCCTTGTAGTGATATCTGGGCTGGATTTATACAGTTTCATTCATAGTCATGTTGACGTAGCTTTGCGGTGCAAATTTCAGGGTCTTACTGTGAACGAACGGTTGGACGTGCAATGCTCCGGTTTGTCTCAAAACACCCTCAAGAGCGAAATCAATTTGAAAACGTCAAAAAATGTGGCCTTCTGTTGAAATTTTCGAGCTACGGCGTTCTGAAATTTTTGAATTCCATTTTCGGTTCGGATTCTTCGTATTTTGAAACGGAAACCATCAAATTTGAGGTAGGAGGAGGGGAGTATTGAAAACAATAATCCGAAATACGGCGCAAAATGGTGTGTACCGTTATAATATTAGACTAAATTACTCACTTACGTAAGTTATTATTTGTTATTGACGATGGTTTGATCACCCAAACCCAGCTTATTTTGTTCTTAGTAGGCATCGACAACCTTTCAGTAACTCCGTTCTTATTTGGTATTACAGCCAAAAGTGTGATGAGGGACACATACAAATCCTGGGTGGGGGAAGACAGCCACCCCCATCCAAACCTCAAAGCTTGTGTAGGTATTTCAGAAAAATTATGGGACTTTTGTAATAGCCGCAAGGTTCCAGCTGACCACTGCTAATGTGTCTTTCAAGTACGTAGACGTAGGTATATTTTATTACTCCAATATTGATTTCATTCGTATTGGCCTTTCCCCATTCACATCGAGCCCTTTCGCATCATCACTATCCAATCACAGTCAACCTACTTTGCTTTTGGGACTACATAAATATGAGTCCCAAATGTACTTTCAGAAACTGTTTGAAACTGACGGTGGTTTAATCACCGAAACTGTTCATGACAGTAAACCTATTCCGAAAATGAACATTAAATACCTGTAGGATTTCTGAGAGACTTATGCACTTTTAGGTACCTACCTTTGCATCTGCGTATCAGTGCTGATAATGAGTAGTGAATATTGAATCCCCCCCTCCAGAAAACATGTTCGAATACAATAATGAATATGGAAATGTTTGTTAGCTGTCGCAGACCACCTACTTCCTACTTCCTTTACATGCTGGTAGAGCAGATGGATGGATATTTGTACACTTTGGGACAAGCATTTTATTTTTAAATTTGGACACCCACGATTTATGAAGAATTAGTTTATATTCCATGTTCGGTTGAACAATGTTGTCTCTCTCCCAATCATTGTCTCTCTGCCAAGTGCTTTTTTATCTAAAACTATGTTCAAAACTATCTACTTTTTAGTATATCTTCACTTATTTTGCTCCAACTGGTTCCGTTTGGTGTACGATAAAAATTATATCAGCAGAGCTCAGAACGTGTGTGGTCTTTTATAAACGAAGATGCCTTGACAAGGGATTGGCCTTAATTCACTAAATATCTGCCACCAACTCAATTAAATCCTCAATTGCATTTATCATCAATGAAACACAATTTGATAATTGGAACGACGACATCTGGTGTCCCCTTATTATTAAGTAGTATAGATTGTTTGATGCTGTTGCTCATAATTTAGCTTGATGCAACTCAAATATAATTCGTGGTTACTGAATTAAATTTCAGTTTCATTAGCATCACAACATCCAAATTCAACAATTATTAAGTATTCAATCCGATTTCCTACAATACCATGTCCACTATACACGGGAAAAATTCTACGGGTAGGTATATAAGAAATGTCTTTGGAATCGGAATGTTCGTTTTTAAAAAGGTTTATTGTTCAAATACACAAGAACTTGAAGACGGTACAGACTGGCGAGCCTCGCGTTCCGGACTTGTACTTATAGCTTCTTCTAGGTGCTGCGTCAGCAGACCTGGTGAGGTCGGACATATAATTTACGAGTATATATATTATAAGTAGGGTTGGCAACTATGAAAATGGACAGGAGGGATAAAGTAGATACTACCGACGTAGTTATTTAAAATTACTTATTATGTTACTTATTACTTATTATTTTATATTTACTTTACGGTTCTTCTTATGATTCAACACTGTTATCTTGAAAGTATGTATTAGTTGTTCATTTCTCACTACAGTTACTGTAATTATTTATGCTCATAACGTTGTATGATGGATGAAGTCATTATTTGATGTGGCTGTCACTATATTAATTTATTGAAATCAAATAAAGTTAATGGTTTCTTTGAATAGAGGCGTTTTTTGAGAAACTTACCACCATTGCTAGATTTAGTTATATTGTGGTGCATCTGGAGCTGGACAGTAGTAGTAGCCGTGTCTAAGGATTGACGGATGTTATGCATTGACATTTATTATGAGATACTTAATATTAGTAATGTTGATGTCACATAGGTGATGTAGGGTTTTGATAAGAAATCATTGTATTGGAATAAATAGAGGGTTGAATACACTGCCAAGGACATGGCACATTATTTAACTGTTATTTAATAATAAGGGTACCTAATTCGAAGTATTCATGCTTTAAGATAAAGTAATTAGTCCACGTATAGAACTGAGAACGCAAAGAGTCCCTATCAAATTTCAATTTCCTAGGGTGAACAGGAGAGAATTTAGCACATCAGCTGAGCAGGGTGTGGAGCCCTTCCAGGTTTATAGTTCTATGGTCTGGAATGCTCGAAGTTTGGAATGTGCCACGTGCCACTGCCACCGCTGGTCGCATGAGACATCAAGGGACCTTACCCGCATCATCCCTGAAAATCTGACCAAAATCCGTTCAAAATTGAAGGAGTTATGACCGTAACAAGAAAATCTCGTTAGCGCCTGCGCAGAGGCTACCATTGATTCGATCATGATGAGATTGATAGGGGGACCATCTAGCGCTAAACCCACACAGTTCCTGAAAATTTGATTGAAATCTGATCAAAATTGTGGAAGTTATGGCTGTGGCAAGGAAATGTGGACAGACAGACGGACGGACAGACAGGCACGAAACCAAATTTATTCAGGAGGCCCTGGAACGTAAAATGCAAGTGGAAATTTTGATTTTGGAGCACAGAAAAAATTTTCATTTCGAAAGTGAAAACAAAGCTTCCGCTGCCTTGCAGACTCGGAAGCAAAAGCATGGTACCACACTTGACTGCAGATGCCTGTACCGCCTTCATTTGTTTTACTGTGAATTTCCACGGGTTCAAGAAATTAAACAAATCCCTTTAATTTCCCGCTCCACTGGCTTCCTTCTGTCAGGTGAATGTGTGAAAGCCAAAGACCGACCTTCATTTCAAACGTTTTTCTCCCAGGTCTGGACAGGGGCGTGAGCGTGGCCAAATGATTGGTCACATGCCCTCATCGACGTCTATCGTTTCGTCTCCCGATATCTGCCAGGTGCGCCGTGGAAAGCACCAGTTGATGACCAGTGAAACGCTATTTTCTCCACAATGCGAGCTGATATTAGTTGAACAGAACTTCCTTCCGATGCGGGCACACTGACAAATGCGTTTGAGAGCGGTTTGTTCATCTCTAACGAACGCTTACGGTCAGTTGAGTCCAGTATACACAACTTGAACCTACCACATACCTCATAAATTGCGAGGTTGTGTGCGGAAATAATGAATTCAAACGTATCTGCTATCACACTACTATTAGAAAATACATGACCCAGTACGTGGACTATTTCTACTTGTTATGGATTCAACTATTTCTTGGACACTTACATTCTGGCACCTACCTCGCTATAATTTCCAATAAAACCCCATCTGCTCATATATGCAGACTCAACTTTTTGTAATCCGGATATAGATAAAACTGACTTGTAGCCACTGGGAAGCAACCCAGTGAGGTAGTATTTCACTTCATTCTGATTCTGACGGTCCATTTCAAGAATAGGGAAAAGGACGGATAAATTACTTAGACGGAAGGAGAAAACCGAAGGCAAACGTATCCATAGGTTTTGACTGAACAACATTGGCCTACAACACTGACATTCCACTTCAAATTGACGGTTCTGTCGTATAGTTGCGGGAGTTCCGAGGATATAAGACAGTATTTTAAACGGATTAATTGATTCCTTGTCACATGGTTTATTATTCTAGTAGTTATACCCACAGAAATGTTGGCTGTTCATTTATTGTTTCTTTCACGTGCAATAACTGAAATACATAGTTATTATTGGTGGTTTCCACCGATTTTGGCAACCAAAAACACGAATTAGGCACCTGTTTTTTAATAAATTATCTTTGATCATTGATAGTGTCATTTAATTGTCTTGATTCACCTGCTAATACTACTTCTAGTGTTATTACACAAATGTATGGTAATTTCAGACAATTTCTAAGGTGTTTGACTCATAAAAAATGAATTTTGGGAGATGAACCTTCGTTGCAACCTCAATTATTCACTCTTTCGTCAACGTTGACTTCATGTTCGGTCTTCTCGCCCTAAAAGAAACATGGAAAACGATACATCACAAGCTCATGTTCACTAAAACCTCGAGAAATATCGAAAACTTATATTTTTACACCCATTTTCCCCATAACACCCCTGGGTGTATTCCGATCGGGCTGCCGAGCTTCAGAGCACAACTAGGTGCCAAATGTGTTGTCAAATCGGGACCCAGTTTTTGGAAGAAGAAGGTTTTAGACAAAAATTTAATTTATATTTAGGTGAGGCTGAAACTTCGTTAAAACCTCAATTTTCCACTATTTGGTCAAAATCGATTTCATAATCGGTCTCCTTGTCCTAATAAATATGGAAAACGATACCTCACAAGCTCATTTACTAAAACACCAACTACTACTACTACTACTTTTCACCCATAACACCCCTGGGTGTATTCCGATCGGGCTGTGAAGTTTCGGGATACAACTAGGGCCCAAGTGGAGCATGTGCGCGAAAGAAGGAACTTTTTAGGCCGAAAATTAAGTATAGATATGCATCATACGACTTACGGCGGACGGGCTTGGATTTTTTGAATCTACGCGCCTTGAAACGTAAAAGAAAAAAATTTGAGGGGGTGTTACACAAATTTTGCTTAGCGAATACATAGGTATTATATACAGAATGATAAACCAAAATCATCCCCACCCAAATCATTCGGATTTAATGAAACTTCTTGGAAGACCCAATAAATTTCACTTCGAATGTGTAGATTCAATTTATGCTAGAAAGACTGAATATCGTAAAAAGATGAGGAAATGATTCCAGCAGGTGGAAGAAGTAGCTAAGTTATGTTATGTTTGGAATCCGTTGTCTTAAAGTTTCACGGTACTCAGAAATCTCGAAACGTCTCGATCTCAGGGCGCTCGAGGACAGCCTTTCTCTCAGTCCGTCCATTTCTTTACCTGTTTTATTCGAATCCGACTGCGCAAGTTCGTGGAGTCGGCTTGGCGATGTAGATAACGGGTCTAAACTCTACGGGGAGAATGATGGTTGTGGTGTCCCTGACCTTGTGTTTGAAACCCGAAACCTGGCTACAGCTGAATGAGTCTCTCATCTGACTGGAATGCGATCTATAGGCGAGATTACCAAACTTCTGGTCACGAGACATTGAGCTGTCAGAATTAACGTGTTTATTTTGACCTATGTCATCTTCCTGTGTCTCACCCGGACGTTCGAATGCATGGAAGACAAGATGAATTGCCGGGTATGCAGGGACAGATAAGTTATTAGGTAATCATGAATGAATAGGTAGGTACTAAACCCTTCAGATGAACATGATCCATGAATTGGTACCTAAATTGCAGTCGCCCTTTCGTCAAAGTTACGTTTCTATGAAATAGGTACCTGTATTTTACGGTAATAAACACCTAATTACAAAATATAATTGTCGTCTACCAACATAGCATCAGGCATCTTGTCAAAAGCTCTTGCACTTCTCTTTTGGTGAAAAATTCACTCGGATTTTTGAGGGGAGGCAAATTAATAGGCACAATGTTCAACGTTGAGATCTAATAATATAAAATATTCCGCATTCTTCTTTTTAAAAAAGCTGCAAGTTATTACACGACGGTTTATTATTTACCTATATAGATGCCCCTTCTGCGTAGATCAGTTTTCTGTGGTCAGTACCCTCGAACTCCCTCGAGGACAGCCCTAAATGGAGTACTGGAGCCGGCCCGGGAATTAAAGTTTCATACAAATGCGCGGGATTCAATAATTCAATCATTGCATAAATAACTGGACGTGAAGTTTCCCCTCCCCCGCACCATTACCACTATTTACTCATGGTGGGTTGTGTTGATGCAAGGTTAAACACGAGTTGAATGTTGCTAAAATAATTCTGTCGATGACAAACAGTATCTAAAACGGCAAAAAAAAAACACGCAAATAATGAAGTTCTGAAGGAAAATTATTGATGTGGAGTGAAATCGATGCTCCTTCTGCGTAGATCACTGTTTTCTGTGGTCAAGTACAATGAACCGTTGTGTAATAACTTGCCCATCAATAATACTTCAACGGTTGTTCAAGTTGCAAAAGTACCGATCAACAAAATCCAGCCCCTTCTTGGTAGATGAGCCCTTGTGTTATAATTTACCGTTGTGTAATAATTTACCATTCTTTAATAATTTACCATTGTGTAACAATTTACCGTTATTTAATCATTTACCGTTATTTAATCATTTACCGTTGTGTAATAATTTGCCGTTGTGTAATAATTTACCATTGCGTGATAATTTACTCATCAATAATACTTCAACGTTTGTTCAAGTTTCACATGTACCTACCGACAAAATCCAATAGTCCATCACTTATCAAATGAAATAATATCGCAGAACAACCAACTTATTACAGCCATCCTTGATTATAATCAGGTGCTCCCTAGTGATGATATCTGGGCCGGATTAATACCGTTTGATTCACGATCGTGTTGACGAAGCTTTTTGGTGCACACGAACGGCTGGACGTACAATGCTCCGGGTGGTCTCAAAAAATTGTTTAGCTCAAGAGAAATTTAATAACGTAAAAAAACCATACCTACCCTTCTATCGAAAGTTTTCGAAATGCGGCGACTGAAAATTTCAACCCCTATTTTGAACCCCTTAGAGATGACTGACAGTAACGCCGAGCTTCGAGGACCAACCAGACCCCGAACGGAACCTATAACCCGCATTTCATCAATTTTGTTTCATGGTAACCAAGAAAAGTGGCCAGTGCGGCGTACGGCGGACAGACAAAAATTTTTGTATTGCATTTTCGGATTCTACGCACCTTGAAACGTAAACCATAAAATTTTGAGGGGGGTTAGAATTTTTTTTTCATGCTCGATTCCAATGGTTTATTATTGAAAATAATAAACCAAAAGCAGTTGTAATATTATATTATAAATGTAGTATATCTGAGATTTTCATTCGAGTGTTTTGAGATAATGAAAAACAGTTTTTATTGATTTTATTGTAATGGTAGGTATCA